>CM055958.1:17956745-18693709 GCA_029490685.1 Schizonepeta tenuifolia | reverse complement strand
ATTGTTGTATGAATACGAAAGTTAGTATTTCAATTCATTGTTGAAAGTGTTTATATAAAGTGATCCGTTGCATGTGCTTTAATAGTTGTTCGTATTATTTTGAGGCGACAAAATCTCTTATTCTAGATTGTTTTAACTCGATTTCTATATTTGAACTTTATTTTCGTCTGGTTTTAGTTTCAATCGACATAACCTCATCGGATTAGAATGTGTAGGATGTTTTTAATGTTTTTGTGCAAAGCATGAATCAATGCCCTGTTAAGCTTTCCTTGAGATTCGACTCGAGTTAGCTAGCTGTACTACATTAGGACCTCGTTCTCTTGCGAGCAACTAATAGATACAATTTAGTTGATTCAAAATTTTAGTGCCGTTGCCGGGGAAGGCTTTAGGCATTTGTTTTCGTGCTTATGTTTGTGTGATTTCGTGTTGTAAATATTTTGTTGTTTGTGTGCTTATAGTTCTTGTTTTTGTTTATTTCTCCCACAGGTGCGTTTGATCATTTTCTTGTCTGTATGTTTGTGTATGCTAGGCCGCCGAAGTCTTAAACGGAAATTGGCTCAAGTATACGACAACATTCATCGACCAAAGGCGATTATTTTGCCAAATCTGAAGGAGAACAGAGAGTCAAGTTCTAGTAGTCAATCAACAACTTCTCAAGAGAAAGGTGACGACTATAGTTCTAGTGAGGAGTATTTACAAGAAGAAATGGCAGCACCAGGACCGAGACCGCAGGCTCCACAAGCTCAGCGAGCAGCTCAACAAGCTCAACTGAATATGAGAGATTATGCTCGACCAGTCATTTGGGAGACAACTTCGTGTATAGTGTTGGGAGAAGCAGCTCGGAATTACGAGTTGAAGAATATCCATTTCAACCAGTTGCCTTCATTCTATGGAATGCCGACTGAGGATGTATTGAACTTCATTAGAGAGTTTTATTCGGTTGTTCATACCTTTCCACTACAAGGTTTGAACGAGGATCAATTGAAGATGAGGTGTTTCCCTTACACCTTGAAAGATAAAGCCAAGGCGTGGCTAATGTCTCTTCAACCGAATTCTCTTCGGAATTAGAATGAAGTGTATGAGAAGTTCATGGGCAAGTATTACTCTAATCAGAAAACTCAAGATTTGAGAGCTCAGATTGTCACATTCACTCAAGGGCAAGGAGAACCATTTCACGAAGCACGGGATCGGTTTAAGAGTTTTCAGCAACAATGTCCACACCATCATCTTCCTTTAGCATTGCTGAATCAGTTTTTCTACGATGGATTGTCACAGAATTTTCAGTATATGGTAGATAATGCTGCTGGAGGAGATGTTGGGAATCAAACAGCTGAGAGGATTACAGAAATTTATGAGAGTTTAGCCGCCAATTCCCAACAGAAAAGTGCAAGAGGCAAGAAAATTTCAGCAAGTGAGGCAACTCCAAACTATGATGTGACTAAGCAGTTGGCGGAGTTGACAAGACAAGTGCAGATGTTGAGAACTTCTGATGGATCATCCAATCAGGTTATGTCTTTGGAAACTTGTGGGATTTGTGGCGAATACGGACATGGAGCTAATGTTTGTCAAAGAGTTAGTGAGCCCATATTGAAAGAATTTCCAAAGCATTTGAAGTACGTCTTTTTGGAAGAAGAAGAGCAGAAACCAGTGATTATCTATGCTGAGTTGTCTAAGGAAGAAGAGGAAGCTTTGGTAAAGGTGTTGAAGAAGAACCAGAAAGCTATTGGATGGAGTTTATCAGATATCAAGGGAATCACTCCATCAACTTTTATGCACCAGATCATTCTTGAGGATGATGCAAAACCGGTTAGAGAGGGGCAACGAAGGCTAAACCCAATTTTGATGGAAGTGGTTAAGAAGGAGATCTTGAAACTCCTTAAGGAAGGGATAATCTATCCAGTGGCTGAGAGTGAATGGGTGACCCCGGTTCATGTGGTACCAAAGAAGGGAGGAATCACCGTAGTAACAAATGACAAAGGCGAGATGGTACCAACTCGAGTGACAACCGGGTGGAGAATGTGTATAGATTACAGAAAGTTGAATGCTGCAACTAGGAAAGATCATTTTCCACTACCATTTATTGATCAAATGTTGGATAAGTTAGCGGAGCACAAGTTTTATTGCTTTTTGGATGGGTTGTCGGGGTATTATCAAATTGCCATTGATCCGGAAGATCAAATCAAGACAACATTCACCTGCCCTTTTGGAACATATGCGTGTAGAAAGATGTCGTTTGGGTTGTGCAATGCGCCTGGGACGTTTCAACGGTGCATGTATTCCATCTTTTCCGACATGATTGGTAAATTCATTGAGGTATTTATGGATGACTTTTCTATTTTTGGTTCTTCATTTGATGATTGCTTGCATAAATTAGATCTTGTTCTTGAAAGATGCGTTGAAAGTAATCTTACTTTAAGTTGGGAGAAAAGTCATTTCATGGTAACTAGTGGGATTGTTCTAGGGCATGTTGTTTCTAGTAAGGGCATAGAAGTTGATAAGGCTAAAGTAGATGTAATTGAACGATTGCCTCCACCTGTAAATGTCAAGGGAATTAGAAGTTTTTTTGGGCATGCTGGTTTTTATCGTAGATTTATCAAGGACTTTTCCAAGATAAGTCAACCTTTGTGTCATTTGCTTGCTCAGGATGTGCCCTTTGTGTTTGAAGATGCATGTCTGAAAGCTTTTAATGCTTTGAAAGAGAAGTTGATATCTGCACCCGTTGTTGTTGCTCATAATTGGTCATTACCTTTTGAAATTATGTGTGATGCATCGAACTCTGCTGTAGGAGCTGTCTTAGGACAGCGTGTTGATAAGATGTTGCGTGTGATTTTTTATGCTAGCTTAACTTTGAACGCTGCTCAATTAAATTACACAACCACCGAAAAAGAGTTGCTTGCTGTTGTGTTTTCATTAGACAAGTTTAGATCTTACATCATTGGGTCTAAAATTATTGTGCACAGTGATCATGCAGCTCTTAGGCATTTGTTAACTAAATCTCAAGCAAAGCCTAGATTGATTAGGTGGATTCTGTTATTGCAAGAGTTTGATGTTGAGATTAAAGATAGGAAGGGTTGTGAAAATGTGGTTGCAGATCATTTGTCTCGTTTGCCTAACATTGATGATAGTGAGATAGTGCATGAGCATGATATTATACCTGATTCTTTTCCTTATGAGCATGTCTTGCAAGTTGCAATTGTACCTTGGTATGCAGATATTGTAAACTATCTTGCTAGTGGATACTTGCGTCCTGACCTTTCTTCCCAAGAAAAGAAGAGATTTTTCTCGTCTTGCAGGTTTTACTATTGGGATGATCCATATCTTTTTAGATTGGGAAAGGACGAGGTGATCGGAAGATGCATTCCGGAAGAGGAACAACAAGATGTGATGGCGTGGTGCCATGAATTTCATTGTGGAGGTCATTTTGGAGGTCGAAAAACCGCTTTTCAGGTACTCCAATCTGGTTTTTATTGGCCGTCAATTTTCAAAGATGCTCATAATTTTTGCCTAGCTTGTGATAAGTGCCAAAGGGTAGGGAACATAAGTAAAAGGAATGAGATGCCATTAACTAATAATCTTGTTGTCGAGATTTTTGACGTGTGGGGCATTGATTTTATGAGACCTTTCCCTAAGTCTGCTGGTTTTGAGTACATTCTTGTTGCTGTCAATTATGTGTCCAAGTGGGTCGAGGCTATTCCCACGAGGAAAAACGATGCTCATGTTGTTATCAAGTTGTGCAGGAGAATATTCTTTGCAGGTTTGGTTTTCCTCGAGCTATTATTAGTGATGGGGGAACACACTTTTGTAACAAGCTTTTGGAGAAGCTAATGGCAAAGAACGGCATCGTACATAAGGTGGCAACTCCGTACCATCCGCAGACGTCTGGTCAAGTTGAAACGAGTAATAGGCAGATCAAAGGAATTTTGGAGAAAACCGTGAAGCCATCTAGGAAAGATTGGTCTTCTAAAGACGCTTTGTGGGCTTATCGTACTGCTTATAAAAGTGTTTTGGAGATGACTCCGTTCCGGATGGTGTATGGAAAAGCGTATCATTTACCAGTGGAAATTGAGCATAAGGCATACTGGGCAATCAAGTCTATGAATTACGACTTGGTTCAAGCTGGTCAAGAGAGGGCTTTGCAAATTTCAGAACTTGATGAACTCTGGAATGAAGCTTATGAAAATGCACGAATTTATAAAGATAAGGTGAAGAAGTTTCATGACAAGCGGATTGTGAACAAAGATCTTAAGCCGGGTATGAAGGTGCTTCTCTTCAACTCTCGTTTGAGGTTATTTCCAGGAAAATTGAGGTCAAGATGGAGTGGACCGTTTGAAGTGGAAGAGGTGTACCCTTACGGAGCTGTCAAGTTATTCAATCCGTTGAAAAATGAGTCTTTTCAGGTTAATGGGCATCGGGTGAAGCCATATGTCGAAGGAATGTCAAGATTGGTTGGAGTCGAGTCTCTTAGACTCAACGAGTTTACATGTTGAAGATGGAATACGGAGTCGAGCTCGAGATTTAAAACGAGCGCTGCATGGGAGACAACCCATGGTTTTCGTATTTTAGTTGTTTGTGTCTACTTAATTCTACGGAGTCTGCAAGGAGAAGGGATTTTGGTTGGTCTAAGCAGAGGAGAAGAAATATTTGAAGTTAAAGAAAAAAATCGTTTGTGCACGAGCCATAAGAGCTGGAAAAGCCGCCGAAGAGGGAAAGCCACCGGCGCGGGTTTAATTCTCGCAAGAAGGAGTTCCGCCGGCGCGGGATTAATTCTCGCAAGAAGGAGTTCCGCCGGCGCTTGAAAGTCACCGACGCGGAGTTTATTCTCGCTCCAGGAATTCCGCCTGCGCTGAAGAGCCGCCGGCACGGGATTCATTTTCGCTCAAGGATTTTCGCCGGCGCGGGGTTGAATCTCGCTCAATGATTTCCACCTGCGTGGAAGAGCCGCCGGCGCGGGAAATGTCGGATATAAAAGGGGTTTTCATCGAGCCCTAATTTCATTCCTTTCTCTCTTCAATTTCATCCGCCTCCATTCACCTTTGAATCGTTCAACCTTATTTTCACCACCATCCATTACAATTTTTCACCCTCTCCTTCGATTTTCTACCATTACTCTCCGCAGCCGTTCAATCCTCGCCGCCGCTCATTAATTCTTCCACCGGCGTTCACTTGGTGCCAACCAAAACCATTGCTGCCATTTCATTCCTCTACTCAAACCGGTCGTTACTCAAGCTCTTGCCGTCGTCTGCTCTCGCCGCCGTCATCTCTACCGCCGTGCGCCGTTCTTACTCCAGTTCAGTTGTTCGTGCTACTGTTCCGGCCATTTCTACTGCAAAACTTGCCGCCGCTCGTTCCGATATTAAATAATGCCGTACAGAGTTCTTCCATCTTTGGAATTACATTGTTGTTCAGATTCTATAATCGCCAAATTTCCTGCCGGCACCGACCATTCATTACCGCAGGACACTTATTTGTCGTGACTTCATCTTCTACGATGCCCCGAACCAAGAATTTACCTCCATCGTCACAGGAACAACATTCAGAGGATGAATCAATGGATGAATCCGAATTCGAGCAGGAAGAACAGCACGGGAAACAGGTTAATTATACGGCTTTCTACTCTACTCCATTTGAGATTTATTCTGATGCTGAGGGTGCGTTAGCTCATCAGTTCAATAGGTCTGAGATTACTAACCCGAGATATATTGATTGGGAGTTGTTAAAGAGTCTTAAACTTGATGAACGTGTCTATGATTATTTGAAACATTTGGGATTAGACACTTTAGCGAATCTTGAGTATATTGAGTATGAGTCATTGACATATGAGTTTATGACTTCGATGCTATTGACTGAGGATAAGAAAAAGATAATGTTTAGAATGATTGGAAAGGAGTATTCAGTTTCGTTAGCTAAGATGAAACAGGTGTTCGGTTTCCCTTCAACTGGTGAAAAAGAGCGACCCCATTCTTTTGATGTAAAGCAGCATTGGCATGCATTAACGGGGTATGATAACTGGAATTCAGCTGGTATGCCTAATGGTTTTATTCAAGATCATGCGCTTGTTATTGTGCATAAGTTCTTGGCTTATCAAGTTTCAGGAAAAGAACAGGCCAATAAAGTGAATAAGAATGAAGTTTTTTTGTTGTCATGTGCTGTCAATAAGGTTCCCGTTTGCATTACTAGTTTCATTTGGAATGTTATGATTACTATGCAAAAGAGGCCGAAATCCCATGTATCTTTTTGTTCCATTGTTACGGGTTTGGCTAAACATTTTAAGTTAGTTCCTGGCACACTTGACCCTGTCCAAGGCCAAAAAATATTGGATTCGTACTATCTTGATTATCGTGAGCTGAGGGGTGGAAATTTCATATCTGATCGTCGTACTATTGTTCAGCATAGTGAGCGCAAAAGTGTCCACGAACACATTCTTACGGAAATTGCTAAAGGCCAAACCCCTAGGTCAACTATCCCTCAAACTGGCCCATCTAATACTGGAGCTGCTAATGAAGAAGAATCTCGCTCCGAGCAAGCTCAGTTATTGCTTTCACCGGCATTTGCTTATCAGCAATTCAGGAATGATCTCCAATCATTCCGGACTCATTTTGATACATCTTTCGGTGAGTTCCGCCAAGAAGTGCATGCAAGATATGATGCCTATGATGCGTCTTTAGAACAGTTTCGACATGAGGTTGGCCAGCGGTTGGATGCTCAGGATCACCAGCTTGCTTCCATGCGAGCACAATGGGACGCGTGGACGTCAGCTTATCCACCACCACCACCTCCACCTGCGCCGGATCAGTAGTGACTTCTCATTGCTGTTGTGTTTGTTTTCTTGTCTTTCTTTTTGTCTTCTTAGAATGTCTGGTTCTCTATTTTTGGTTTTCTCGTTTTCTTTTATGTTTTTGGTTTGCTTTCTGTTGTGCAGATCTTCGTTTTGTTTTGGGTTTGCCGCTCATGCCATTGCCGGATGTTGTTTCAGAGAAGTGTTTCTTTCCTTTACTTTTATTGCGCTTTGAGGACATAGCTCGGTTTCGGTGTGGGGGGGGGGGGTATTTTAGTAATGGTATGAGTTTTTGTTTTGTGTTTTGGTGTTTCTTTTGTTAAGTCTTTGGAGTCTAGTATTTTGATTGTCTCGAGTATGACTAATGATATGTTTGTATGAATCATTTAAAAATACAAGATTTTCCTTGATTCGTGAGAACCTAGTTGATTGGTGTCGATTTCGGTGTGATTGTTTGATAATCATTGTTGTGGGGCATGTCATGGATGAATTTGATTGACGTGATAATTGTGACCTTGTTGATAACTATGCTTCGTTGGTTGCTTAGATGATGGTCTTTGTTGTAAATAAAAATTTGTAGAATAAAATGTTAGTAGTGTGGATTCTGCTTCTCTTAGTCGTTATCTTTTTAAGACATGACTAATGAGCATGGGAAACCACACGAAGAAGCTTCGGATAATCTTCGAAGATTAAACCTCGTGAAAATATCCTAATCTATTCAATTTAAAAAAAAAAACAAAAAAAAAATTGAAGCACGGGGTTATAAATAAGGTGAATCTGAGATTCTACTCCATTCATTTGGAGAAATTCAAATGATGAGTATGGGAAACTACATTAGGAGACTCGAATTGAAATTTCGATGGATAGAACCTAATGATCATGTCTCGTTGATTCATCCTTATATTCCTCGTTATTTAGTAAATGTTTGATATAATGAGGACCTTCTGGTAAAGGCGACTGGCAAAGTATAGAGTTGAAAGAATGGGTTGCATTTTGATCGAATTGATAGTTCTATCTAACGGGCAACATACGTGGTTGGATTTCATTGCATCAGAATTGGCTTTAGTTGACTTTGGAACTATCGATGAAAACGAAGTCTTGTGGTGATGATTTGGTGAATATGTTTGTCGATTCATACTACGTGTCTTTGGTTTGCTTGAGGACAAGCAAAATGCTAAGTGTGGGGGAGTTGTTTAGTTCATCTTTGTGTGTTTTTCGTGTGATTATTTGTGTGCGTTGAGCATGTTTTTATTCGTTTTTTTATTACAAGTCATGGTTTTATGTGTGGTGTTTGGTGTTGTGGTGTGTGTAGGTACAAAAGTGGCGGAAGAGGCAAGAAATGTCGAAGGAAATGCGGAAAAAGAAGTGAAATTGGTGAAGAGGAGGAAAATAAGATTTCCACCGAAGCGGGATTTCCGCCGGAGTGGGAATGCCATGCGGTTCAGGATTTTCGCCGGAGCGGGATCTCCGCCGGCGCGGGAAAGTTTTGCGCAGCAATTTTTCCGCCGGAGCGGGACTCCCGCCGGCGCGGGGCGACAGTTAACTTTCACTGTATCAATGTTTTGGGCAGTTTTTGGACGGGCACTCACTTTTTCTCTTCAGTTTTTAGTGTAGAAAAACTCCAGAAATTCTGTAGAATTAAAACTCTTTGGATCTGACTTTAGTTTGTTGCATCGTTGATCGTTTCGTTTACCTTTTGTTTATTGTATTTTATTTTCAGTATGATGAACTAAGCATCTTGGTCTAGGATTAGAGATGTTCAAGTCGGGATAATCGTTAATTATTATGTGTACATGCTTGTTGATTGAATTGGTGATGGTCCCGATACGAGTTACTGGTGTATGGGGGGGGAATACCTCAGTTAGGATTTTAAAACTAAACTCCTGAAAATAACTTCAACCGAGTAAAAGGACTCAGTTGGAATCTCACAGCTGAGTAAGCAACCTCAGCTGGAAGAGTGGTGCTGTGCGGAATATGGTGGAAATTAACAACTCACGCTTTTGTGCAAGGTCGGTCAAAAACCAAGACAGTTGATGCAAAGATGCAGTTTGTATGCGGTTAGTTTGGTCAGTTGAATATGCAGGAAATAACTGAAAAATAAACTCAAGCACACAGAAATTTACGTGGTTCGGAGAAACCTCCTACGCCCACGGGGAGTTGTGAATCCACACAACTCTGTCCAAGTTCTTCTGGACAAACCACTCAGCTTACGCGGGCTGAGCAACCGTTAAGGATAAGTTTTCGGGTACTTATCAACCTTACAGTTTAGTTTTCGGGTACTAAACAACCTATCTACTCAATTCTGGGAAGAGTAGGGTCCTAACACTCCTTTTGAGAGGAAGTGTGAAAAAGATGGGTTCCAATTAAAAGCTCGAACATGAGGTGAGCTTTGATTTAACACTCTATGAACTCTCACTAAGTGATGTTCTCAAGGTTCGATCTAAAGACACAGAAACTAACTCTAGAACTCTCAACAAGTGATGTTCTAAAGGATTAAATGTAGTTCAGCTCGTGAAGAATTTTGCTCTTTCTTTCGCTCTCTGGTTTCTTCTCGCGTGTGTGTCTTATATCATTCTCTGTGAATGAAGGCCTCTATTTATAGGCGGAGAGTATCAACTAGCCGTTGGAGGAGCTGTTGATCTCTGTTCTTTGATAGCGATGGCTTGTCTCTCATCTCTACAGACTTTCCGGATTTGGCAACTGCATGCTTCTGCTTTCCATCTGAGATAGCCTTGTATTGGGCCAAATGGGGTAATGACTGAACGGTCAAACCCTCACGTGACTTCCTTTTTGAAATTCAAATTTAAACCTTTGTTCGTCAACCTTGGTCGGACGGTTGAGAAGCTTGATCTTTATCTGAGTGGTCTTCAGCTGATGTTCTATCTGAGAGCTTCTGTCTGATGAGGAACGGTTGAACTCTCAGCTGACTTTGAACTTCATCTTGTTGATCTTAACTGATTGAGTTTACAACTGATGTTCCAACTAGAACGCTCAGTTGTCCTTCTTGTATCTGACTCTGCTCAGTTGGCTTTGAACGCTCAGTTGTATTCCTTACAACTGATGTTCTCTTGTAGCTTTTCCCTTTTTATTTCTTGTCGGATGAACGCTCAGTTGTCTTCCTTACAACTGATGTTCTATCGTAACTTCCTTCATTTTTCAATGTTAGGATCTTTTGCATCTTCATCCTTTAAACTCTCAGATGTGAGTCTTCTCCTTTGAGTTGCTCAACTGATGTTCTAACTTGTGAACGCTCAGTTGATGTTGCTTCCTTCATCTGATGTTCTGACCGAGAGATTGTGACTTCCCCATTTTAATTCACATCTATTGAACACTCAGTTGTCTTTCTCACAACTGATGTTCTATCTGAGTGAAGCCTTGTTGCCATCTTCAGCTGGAGACCTGTAAAGATAAAATCTTAACTTTGCTCAAACAGCGAGCCTAACTGCTAACAGTAGGAATTGACAACATCTACTCGGTTGGGGTCAGTTGGTTTTGAAATTCATCAAAACTCTTACTAACAAATTTCCCAACAATTTCCCCCTTTTTGATGATGCCAAAACCACTTACAACTTTAAACCGCTACTGATCTAAACCTTACTAACTTATCTAAAATCTCAGCTGAAATTCTAGACAGTCTATAAGATAAAACATCAAAGGGTTAGCACAGTTATAACATGGTATTTAAATGACTTTGCGATTCAGGGCTTGGACAATGAGAGATTGTTCATCAAGATGAATCGAATATATACTTGAAGTTTTTATTACAATTGATGATTACACAGATAGGCACAAAACACTTAGATTACATCAGTTTCTAAAAAACTAATTCAGCTCAAAACTTCTGGCCGTACTTGCTGAAGATACAGACAAAGATCTCTCTCTTTGCAGCTGACTCGATCCCAGAATCAACTCCATGTTCTTTGCACACTTGTCGAGCTTCAGCCATGAGTCTCCGTCTGTCGGGAGTACTTGTGCCTGAGATGAACGGAGGGTTATGTGACCTTCGGAGGAACCGGAACTGTGTTGAGATCGAGTTGTGCATCCATCATGGCTGATCTGAATTGTCTGAACATGCCTGGATCCCCAGAGCTGAGCTCGAATAGGGCTTCCTTGAAGGCTTCCCTTGCATCTTCAGTTGTGTAAACCTTCCTATAGTAGAAGTCATTCACAAACTCCTGTTTGAATGACTCCCAATACTCATTCCACTCAGCTGGCATCCATTTGTCAACATGTTTGAATCGAGGTTGGAGTTTGGACTTTCCTTGCAGTTGTTGTTGCCTCATTCTTGCCTCAGCCTTGCTTTGATGCCTGTTGATTCTTCTTAGGCTTCGGCTGGCAATGATACTGTCCAATCTCTTTGAAATCTTGGCGAGCTCCTTTTCAAACTTGTTGACAGCTTTGGCTTGGCCAGCAGCAACCGTCTTGATCCAAGATGGATTTAAGTAGTCCTTTTCTGATGCACCTATAGCTTTGGCAGCAGCAATTGTCTCTTCGGTTGTGATACCGTCGAGATCAGCTTCGATTTCAGCTGCCAATTCAGCTACGAGAGTGGAGATTTCAACTTCCTGCTCCAATTCTTTTCCAGCTGCTTCTGTCTCCTTCAGCTGAGATTCTCCTTGTCCAGCAGCCACTTCCCCTTTTTTTCTCTGAGCCTCTTCCCCCTGCCTCTCAACTCCTGTTGGCTTCTTACCTTCCCCCTTTTTGGCATCAGCAAGAAGGGTTGCCAGAGAGCCATCCAGAGAGGTAAGTTTTGCTTCAGCCTGTTGGACTCGAGAGAAGAGTTCATCCACAGCATCCTGTCCTCCAACCTTCTTTGCCAGTTCTAGATCTTGGCGCTCTTGATCAGCTTTCTTCATGGCTTCGAAGGTTGCAAAGACTTCTCTTTGAAAGGCGACAAACTCAGCTCGATGTTGTTCGAACTGAGTCGTCCACTCTTGGTCTTGTGTCTGCTGGGATTTGACAAGGTTGGAATTGGCGACAGTTTTGTACACATTTAACTCAGAACTGAGTTCACGAACAGTTTTCTTCAGCTCATTGTTGGCTGTGCTGGTGGAGGATGAGAATTCTTCTAGCTTCAATTTCAGAGCATCTTCCATCAGCTGCCTCTGCTTCTCAGCCTGAGCCTCAATCACCAGCTGCTGCTCTTCACGGTTCTGCTGGATGGTTGAGAGCACCTCAGATCGCAGCTGGTTCACCTTCTCAGTTATCAGCTCACAAATTTCTTCAGAGGAGAGTGCTGGCTAAGCTGAGGGGGCTGGTTGTTCGATCGCTGGGGCTGATTGTTCGACCGGTGGGGGTAGTTCAGTAACCATGGCTTGACGATTTGCTAGGTCTTGTTGGAATGCAGCCTCTTCCTGCTGAGCTGCTGCTTCAGCTGCATCAATCTCATCCACGAACTCAACACTCTTGGCCAGCATGGTGTCCAGAAAGGTGACAGCTCCTGCATTGTTGCACAGTTCCTTTGAGTCTGTCCCTTCAGCCTTGCTGAGATCAAATCTGCGGCTTAGAACAACGACCTTGTTCTCGTATGCTACCTCAAGGTTGGAGTATTCGAAGTACTCTCGCAGGCGTGACTCATCAGCCTTAAGGTGGTCCCAGCCATAGATGCGGAGAGTGTCTTCCTTAACATACCAGTAGCTGAAGATGATGCTAAACTGGTATATCAGCTCCGTGCCAAACATGGCGAAGATCAGCATGTTGCAAGCTTCAGGAAATATCCCAACGAGCTTCTTGAAGCAATAGGCCAGCTTGCCTTCATGCTCAGCAACAACCGCTTGACGATTTTCGTCTTCATTGATGGGGGAGGGTTCAATGTCATAGACATAAGGTTCAAAAGGTTCTTCAACAATGGCCATAGAACTGGTCGCAATGTTGGCATCGAGCGTGAGGCTCGGAATATTTGTCTGAGGATCAGTTGTGAGAATCTGATCCCCTTTGGTTGGTGATTGGGCTGGCTGGTCAGTTGGACTGGGTTGGGAGCCGGTCGAGGTTGGGATTTCTTGGACGGTATCAGCTCCGGTTGGGGGAGAGGGTGAACTGTGTTCTGACTCCTTAGATGAAGATGAGCTATTTGAGGACGAGCTCGACTCATCTACATCTGTTTCCTTCCCTTCAACCATCGACTCTGGATCCCGAGGAGCAATGATATACGCAGCTGGGTCAACCGACTGACTCGACTAAGGTGACTTCTCAGCTGGTTTCTCCTTCGCTGGCTTCTCCTCAGCTGGCAACTTCTTAGCTGGTTGCACAGCTGGCTGCTTGAACCGTATCCTCGGTCTCTTCTTCAGTTGTTCCTCCTCCACTTCTTCTTCTTTTTCTTCCGACACATCCCTCAGTCGGCGAGCAGTAGATGATCTGGTCTTTCGGCCGACTGTTGGAGGTGGTTGTGACTCTAACTGCTCCTCAGCTGTGTCTGCTTCCACAGCTGGCTTCTCGGCTCCCTTCTTCTCTTTCGGAGTGTACACAGCCGACAACACGTCCTGAGCCTTTTTGGCTGTGGGGAACAGCAGCATCTTCTTGAGAGGCGTCTCCTCGCTGTCTTTCCCAAGTTAAATTCTGATTCTCCGTGGCACGCAGGATCAGCGCAGAAATTTTAGTGCCGAAGTTCAGAGACCCCTTGACACTCAACAGCCACTCTCCGGACTCAGTTGTAGTGTCAGTGATCTTTGTCTTTTCCGACATCAACTGGCTTTCAAAATATTGCAGCCAGTTTATGCTATGGTTCTCTTCCAACGCCTTCTGCTGTTTGAGCTTTGGTCTGCTGATGTCACCAAATGCTCCACCATAACCGAAAGCACACTTGGAAATAACATCAAATAGAAGTCGATGTTGAGGCTTCAACTTTGTCCTTTGCATGCTACTCTTCATCTTTTCCGGGATGATCAGGGCCTTCTGAAGAAACTCATCTGCTGCTGCATCCGTGCAGTTATCAACCAAGTCAGTGGCCTGATGATTCTGTGGGATGATTTTTCCCAGCTCTTCTGAAACTTGTATCTTCACGGCTGAATCTTGGATTGATCGGGAGATGTCGTCGCGTTGTTTGCAGGAGACATATGAAACGAGTCCAACTTCCGACTCGTGATGTAGATTCAAATAAAACTCTTCGACTTGCTTCCGTAGCAGAAGGGAAGGAGTAAGAGTTGCCTAGTGAAGAAGACCGTGTGCAGAGAGAAGACCGGCGAGGTGAAAAAGCTCCGGTGACTCCAGCATGTCCGTCGAAAGGATCTGTTCAAAATGAATCTTCGATAGCATCATATCGAATGATTCCTGGAATGTGGCTGGTTCTTTAGATACCATCTTCTTGGAGTTTTTGGGTGCCATTATGATTTGCAGTGAAGTATATATATATGCAAAGAAGGAAAGAGAATATTAGCCAAAAATGGAGAGACAGAATTGAAGAAGATGATGAACAGTTGTAGCAGATAAACACGAATGAGGAAAGTAGGAGATTTCTTCCTGATTTTTTGCCTTATATAGGTTTTTGACTCGGTCGAAATCGATGGCTGGGGTTAAATGGCACGAATCCATCAACGGCTGAGATTACGCGACTGTTGACTATCT
This sequence comes from Schizonepeta tenuifolia, assembly GCA_029490685.1. NCBI lineage: Eukaryota > Viridiplantae > Streptophyta > Magnoliopsida > Lamiales > Lamiaceae > Schizonepeta > Schizonepeta tenuifolia. The sequence continues at coordinate 18,679,374 of CM055958.1, read as the reverse complement.
TTGACTTGACGTCACGAACCGAGTTCCAACCAGCGCGTGAGAAGGTGTATAGTTTTCATGTCAGCCCAGTCGCACTATAAAGTAGGCTATTGATGTTAAGCCGTAGTTTACATTTAATGCGACATGATGGCTATTTTTAATGTAAATGACATGTTAAGGAATGTTTGAATTTATTTCAAACATTCTCATTTAAGATCATAACACCTTCAGCCATAAATGATTCCTGCCAGCTGATGTCGAAATCAGCTGTATACCTCAGTTGTGTTCCTCAGTTGCCGCATACCATCAGCTGACTCGAGTTCGTCTGTTCAGCTGACGTCTGATTCCTTCGGTTGGCAATCTGCATCTGATCGGCATACCATCAGCTGACTTAAGTTAGTCTGTTCAGCTGACGTCTGATGTCTTCAGTTGGCGATCCGCATCTGAGATTCCCCCTTCATCTGAGCTTCCCCCTCAGATGGATATCTATCTCTTCACCTCAGTTGACTCCTCATCTGATGGATCCAACAATCCAAGGAGGTCACATAGCATCTTGAACCGTGCTTCAGCTAGAGGTTTGGTGAAGATATCAGCTCTCTGAATCTCAGTTGGAATCTTCTCCATGGATACATCCTTCTTCTCAATATGATCTCGGATAAAATGATGACGGATGTCAATATGCTTTGTCCGAGAGTGGTGAACAGGATTCAGAGAGATAGCAATGGCACTTGAGCTATCACAATGAATGGGAACCTGTCCAGTTGAGACTTCATAATCTCTTAGCTGTTGCTTGAGCCATAACACTTGCATGCAACAGCTTTCGGCAGCCATATATTCTGACTCGGTTGTAGAAGTGGCAACACATGCTTATTTCTTGGAGAACCATGAAACCAGCTTGTTTCTTGGTTCGACAACCTTGACCTCAACAGCTTTGATGAAGGTTGCTGGAGGAATTCCACTATCTTTAATCACATCATAACCGAGTCCTGACACGTCATCTATCTGTCTACTGTAACTGATAAGATTCTTGATGATCTTGGATGACTGATACAGCTTGATTAGATTGTCCTTCTCAGTTTGTAACTCCTTGAGGAGGATAGTTATCTGCTCGGTTTGTCCATCTGACTTCTTTATCAGCTGGTCGATCTGAGTCTCTTGATTTTTCAACTAATCTTACTGCTCCTTGATCTGCTTTATCAACTCCTCGTTGGTTGGAGCATTAGTTCGGTTGACTGCATTCAGTTGACTCTTGAGATTCTCAATCTCCTCTGTTTGACTCTTGATCAGACCGTCCTTCACGGTTAAGGATTCTTCAAGTTTTGAGAACTGTTCTTGAAGACTCTAAAACTCAACCGATTGCTGATGTAGTTCCTCACTGAGTTCTTGAAAGTCACTCCAGGAGGGTTCCAACTCGTCATCCAGTGATTCCTGCATGTTAGAAATATTGGAAGAATTTAACTTAGCAGGATTAGAGTGTACCTCAGTATCATCTTGGTCGGTTCCAAGTGCCATGAGGCATTGGTCCTGACTGATGGCGTTGTTGGTGGAAGTCAGCTCATCCTCATCTTCAGTGTCAGTGAAGATGTCCATGTCGTCAGCTGCTTCTTCTGCTACCATGGCCTTATTCTTTCCAGCTTGTTTGGCCCTCAACACTTCTCTCTCTTTCTTTGAGATATCTGGACAGTCAGCTTTGAAATGTCCCTCCTTGCCGCATTCAAAGCAGCCGTTGGTCACAGGCTTTGAACTGTCTCGAGTTCGGTTGGATTTGTAGAATCTTTTGTATTTCCCGAACCGAGTATCCATGTCAGCTAGCTTCTTTGACAGGGCGGCTATGTTCTGTTGCAGTTCCTCTCTGCTTGGCTCCTTTGCAGCTGTATCTGCAGACCTGGTTGGCCTTGATGTTCTTGACTTGGAGTAGTCAGCTCGAAGTGCAACTGACTTTGTGGCTGAGCCAATATCTTCATGTCGACTCGTCTGAACCGAGGACTGAGATCTTCTTCGGTTCACCTTATACTCATTTCCCTTTAAAATTGAGAACAATCTTTCAGTTCCCATTTCACCAAGGTCAGCTCGGCTCTCGTGTTTTTGTTTTGTGTTTTGGTGTTTCTTTTGTTAAATCTTTGGAGTCTAGTATTTTGATTGTCTCGAGTATGACTAATGATATGTTTGTATGAATCATTTAAAAATACAAGATTTTCCTTGATTCGTGAGAACCTAGTTGATTGGTGTCGATTTCGATGTGATTGTTTGATAATCATTGTTGTGGGGCATGTCATGGATGAATTTGATTGACGTGATAATTGTGACCTTGTTGATAACTATGCTTCGTTGGTTGCTTAGATGATGGTCTTTGTTGTAAATAAAAATTTGTAGAATAAAATGTGAGTAGTGTGGATTCTGCTCCTCTTAGTCGTTGTCTTTTTAAGACATGACTAATGAGCATGGGAAACCACACGAGGAAGCTTAGGATAATTTTCGAAGATTAAACCTCGTGAAAATATCCTAATCTATTCAATTTTAAAAAAAAAAAAAAAAAATTGAAGTACGGGGTTATAAATAAGGTAAATCTGAGATTCTACTCCTCTCATTTGGAGAAATTCAAATGATGAGTATGGGAAACTACATTAGGACACTCGAATTGAAATTTCGATAGATAGAACCTAATGATCATGTCTCATTGATTCATCCTTATATTCCTCGTTATTTAGTAAATGTTTGATATAATGAGGACCTTCTGGTAAAGGCGACTGACAAAGTATAGAGTTGAAAGAATGGGTTGCATTTTGATCGAATTGATAGTTCTATCTGACGGGCAACATACGTGGTTGGATTTCATTGCATCAGAATTGGCTTTAGTTGACTTTGGAACTATCGATGAAAATGAAGTCTTGTGGTGATGATTTGGTGAATATGTTTGTTGATTCATACTACGTGTCTTTGGTTTGCTTGAGGACAAGCAAAATGCTAAGTGTGGGGGAGTTGTTTAGTTCATCTTTATGTGTTTTTCGTATGATTATTTGTGTGCGTTGAGCATGTTTTTATTCGTTTTTTTTTATTACAAGTCATGGTTTTATCTGTGGTGTTTGGTGTTGTGGTGTGTGTAGGTACAAAGGTGGCGGAAGAGGCAAGAAATGTCGAAGGAAATGCGGAAAAAGAAGTGAAATTGGTGAAGAGGAGGAAAATAAGATTGCCACCGGAGCGGGATTTCCGCCGGAGCGGGAATGCCATGCGGTTCAGGATTTTCGCTGGAGCGGGATCTCCGCCGGCGCGGGAAAGTTTTGCGCAGCAATTTTTCCGCCGGCGCGGGGCGACAGTTAACTTTCACTGTATCAATATTTTGGGCAGTTTTTGGACGGGCACTCACTTTTTCTCTTCAGTTTTTAGTGTAGAAAAACTCCAGAAATTCTGTAGAATTAAAACTCTTTGGATCTGGCTTTAGTTTGTTGCATCGTTGATCGTTTACGACTTCCGAATACTTTGTAAGATTTCCATTTCGTTTATGCATCGTTTACCTTTTGTTTATTGTATTTTATTTTCAGTATGATGAACTAAGCATCTTGGTCTAGGATTAGGGATGTTCAAGTCGGGATAATCGTTAATTATTATGTGTACATGCTTGTTGATTGAATTGGTGATGGTCCCGATACGAATTACTGTTGTATGGGGGGGGAATACACCAGTTAGGATTTTAAAACTAAACTCCTGAAAATAACTTCAACCGAGTAAAAGGACTCAGTTGGAATCTCACAGCTGAGTAAGCAACCTCAGCTGGAAGAGTGGTGCTGTGCGGAATGTGGTGGAAATTAACAACTCGTAAAACAACTCACGCTTTTGTGCAAGGTCGGTCAAAAACCAAGACAGTTGATGCAAAGATGCAGTTTGTATGCGGTTAGTTTGGTCAGTTGAATATGCAGGAAATAACTGAAAAATAAACTCAAGCACACAGAAATTTATGTGGTTCGGAGAAACCTCCTACGTCCACGGGGAGTTGTGAATCCACACAACTCTGTTCAAGTTCTTCTGGACAAATCACTCAGCTTACGCGGGCTGAGCAACCGTTAAGGATAAGTTTGCGAGTACTTATCAACCTTACAGTTTAGTTTTCGGGTACTAAACAACCTATCTACTCAATTCCGGGAAGAGTAGGGTCCTAACACTCCTTTTGAGAGGAAGTGTGAAAAAGATGGGTTCCAACTAAAAGCTCGAACACGAGGTGAGCTTTGATCTAACACTCTACGAACTCTCACTAAGTGATGTTCTCAAGGTTCGATCTAAAGACACAGAAACTAACTCTAGAACTCTCAACAAGTGATGTTCTAAAGGATTAAATGCAGTTCAGCTCGTGAAGAATTTTGCTCTTTCTTTCGCTCTCTAGTTTCTTCTCGCGTGTGTGTCTTATATCCTTCTCTGTGAATGAAGGCGGAGAGTATCAACTAGCCGTTGGAGGAGCTGTTGATCTCTGTTCTTTGATAGCGATGGCTTGTCTCTCATCTCTGCAGAATTTCCGGATTTGGCAAATGCATGCTTTTGCTTTCCATCTGAGACAGCCTTGTATTGGGCCAAATGGGGTAATGACTGAACGGTCAAACCCTCACGTGACTTCCTTTTTTAAATTCAAATTTAAACCTTTGTTCGTCAACCTTGGTCGGACGGTTGAGAAGCTTGATCTTTATCCGAGTGGTCTTCAGCTGATGTTCTATCTAAGAGCTTCTGTCTGATTAGGAACGGTTGAACTCTCTACTGACTTTGAACTTCATCTTGTTGATCTTAACTGATTGAGTTTAAACCTGATGTTCCAACTAGAACGCTCAGTTGTCCTTCTTGTATCTGACTCTGCTCAGTTGGCTTTGAACGCTCAATTGTATTCCTTACAACTGATGTTCTCTTGTAGCTTTTCCCTTTTTATTTCTTGTCGGATGAACGCTCAGTTGTCTTCCTTACAACTGATGTTCTATCGTAACTTCCTCCTTTTTTCAATGTTAGGATCTTTTGCATCTTCATCCTTTAAACTCTCAGATGTGAGTCTTCTCCTTTGAGTTGCTCAACTGATGTTCTAACTTGTGAACGCTCAGTTGGTGTTGCTTCCTTCATCTGATGTTCTGACCGAGAGAATGTGACTTCCCCATTTTAATTCACATCTATTGAACACTCAGTTGTCTTCCTCACAACTGATGTTCTATCTGAGTGAAGCCTTGTTGCCATCTTCAGCTGGAGACCTGTAAAGATAAAATCTTAACTTTGCTCAAACAGTGAGCCTAACTGCTAACAGTAGGAACTGACAACATCTACTCGGTTGGGGTCAGTTGGTTTTGGAATTCATCAAAACTCTTACTAACAAATTTCCCAACAATTGGTTTGTATGTGATCGAACTTTTGGCCAAAGTTAGATCGTTTTAAATAATGAATGAGATAGATAGAAGAATTCGTTATTTGATTTAGGTTTAATCAACGTTAGGTTTAATCGGAGACGCGTTATCTAACTAGGATCGGTTTGTAGAATTCTTTAGCTAAGAATTGTTGTATGAATACGAAAGTTAGTATTTCAATTCTTTGTTGAAAGTGTTTATATAAAGTGATACGTTGCATGTGCTTTAATAGTTGTTCGTATTATTTTGAGGCGACGAAATCTCTTATCCTAGATTGTTTTAACTCGATTTCTATATTTGAACTTTATTTTCGTCTGGTTTTAGTTTCAATCGACATAACCTCATCGGATTAGAATGTGTAGGATGTTTTTAATGTTTTGTGCAAAGCATGAATTGATGCCCTATTAAGCTTTCCTTGAGATTCGACTCGAGTTAGCTAGTTGTACTACATTAGGACCTCGTTCTCTTGCGAGCAACTAATAGATACAATTTAGTTGATTCAGACTACTAAATGTTGTGTAGTATTACACTTTCAATAGCAAAATACTTCAAGGATTTATTCTTATATTTCTACTACTATTTGACGCTAAAAATGTATTAATCTCTTTCCAATGAAGTCTATATATTGTCTTTTTTGCGTTAAGATATCTATATATCTATATATATTATATATAAACGAAAGCGACTCTGTATAAACAAATCCTATGTGGCACGCCTTATATTCCTCCGTTCTTATTTATCTAAATTCTCAAATTTATTGAATTTAAAATCAATATTTATTATATTTATATTCTATATTATATATGACAAGAAAACAAAATCTTAACAATATCAAATCTTCAAAATTAATATCTATTATATTTTAATATTATATCAAATATCAAAACTCATACTAAATATATAATCCTTTATCCCTAATTATTAGTTACGCACATCAAAATATAATGTTCAATGATTTTTCTATATAATTCCAAGTTATGATACTTATATTCCAAAAAAAAGCGTATTTTTGAAAATAGAACCATTATTTTTGGACAGGATGTATAATCCCAAATTTCTATATCAACTCTCACAACTTGTATACACATATCAATATTTATACATATCTATTTCATATTTTCTTCATCTACAAAGTATTTTCCTAGACCCTAAACTCTAAACTTTTAATTATTAATAGTAATTAATTCTTCCATCCCATATCAATTTTACATGAAACTTCACCTATATTGAAAAGTCTATAAATACTTAGAGTCATTTTGTATTTTCACATCCTTTGCACTACATATTTAATTTGATCAAATAAAATCTTATAAATTATTAGGTATATTATCTAACATTACTTTACTCTTCATAATAGTCATTCATCCTTTAAGTTTTTATTTCTTCTTTTATTTACAAAAACTCTATTTAAAGAACTTAATTAAATAAAATGACACATGTTGGAGTTTTTATTAAGACAAATAACTAATTATCATACCACATATTTGATTATTTAAATAATTTATGAATTTAAACGAGTTTTATATATTATACAATTTTATACTTATATTTGAAACTTAATTTTTTTTTTATCTTTGATTATTTATACTAGATGTGCCCATAGAAATGGTCGACGACAGGCCGACTCTGACCCAAATCCTTGGAGGGTAGACGAGACGATTTCGAAATTGCAGTTCAACTAATTTCTTTTTTTAATTTTATATTATCCTCATCGTGTGAGACAATATCTTTGAGAATCAAATATGCTTTCGTCCCACGTCGATTTTGAGAAGAAATTAAGAGATATTTGAAAATAATTAATTAAAATGTGGGTGAATTAGATTTAATTTTTTTAACGGGTTTATATGTAAATAATTTTTTTTTGAAAAACTTAAAATAAAAAAAGTTACTAATAAACTATATTTTACTTAAGTTATTTCATATTAAATTTTATTATTAAATAATGATTTTCCGTCAATTTTCAATATTGATACCTTATTTTAAGTATATATTTTGAGAATTAATTTGAACAAAATGACGTCGTATTGCTTACCTTTATATACAAGTGTTTTTTGTCCACGAAAAAATGTTAGCCTAAACATTTTTTGGCTCAACATCAAGTCATGAAATATCGAACTCTCTTACTGATAAGTGATAACGCTAAAAGCCTAAAAGTTAAAAACATTTTTGGTGAAAACAGTTTAGGAATAAATTAGATAATAATGTATTCTTTCCCTTTTTAGAGACTTGAGATATTCTTCGCATAATTCCATAGTAATTATATACCCTTCAAAGTTTAATATTATATCCATAATATCCGTTACAAGTAGGCTAGCTGTTCGACGAATTGCTTAAGAAGAAATCTCATTTCTAAGTAGTAAAGACAAAATGTAAGGTTTATATAAGCTCACAAAAAATTTGGTAAATGTTAATAACCGAAATTCAAGGAAACAGCTACAGAAATTTTTTAAGACAACCTTTGACGACAACACAAGACAAGACAAACAAATAGTCAAATACTCCACCCTCCAATTTTTCCCTCAAAAATCAAACACCAATATAAGAATAATATGGCCGCCCAAGTTCGTTTATTTACCTTTAAGCAGTAAATTTCTGGGCTGGGGCAAAACTCAAGCTTTAGGCTTGAGGATCTTGACAGTTTCCCAAGTGAAATCAGCATCATCACGACCAAAGTGACCATAAGCAGCAGTCTTTTGATACCTCATATTCCCTCCTCTCAACAAGTCGAGGTTGATCGCCATCATCCCTGGCCTGAAGTCGAAGCTTTCCTTGATCAGGGCAAGGATGTCTTTGTCCGGGATCTTCCCCGTCTTGTAAGTGTCAACAAACACTGACAGTGGCTCCGCCACTCCAATAGCATACGACACCTGCACAATGCAACGGCGAGCTAGCCCTGAAGCCACCACGCTCTTCGCTGCCTGCCTAACGATGTAGGCGCCACTCCTGTCCACCTTGGTTGGGTCTTTGCCGGAGAATGCACCTCCACCGTGAGCACCCCACCCTCCATACGTGTCGATGATGATCTTCCTACCAGTCAGACCAGCATCTCCGTGCGGACCGCCAATGACAAACCGGCCAGACGGGTTCAGATGGAAGATAGTTTTGTCATCAAGGTACTGAGCAGGGATCACTGGCTTGATAACGTGCTCCTTCAAGTCTTGAGCAATCTGCTCGTTTGTCACGGTCTCGTCGTGCTGAGTTGAGATGAGGACAGTGTGGACTCTGATTGGAACCATAGCACCACCGTCGTTTTTGTACTCAACAGTCACTTGTGTCTTGCCGTCGGGTCTCAACCACGGGCAAGTTTTGTTCTTCCTCACCTCAGTCAGCTTGGCTCCGAGCTTGGTTGCAAGGACATGAGTGAGGGGCATGAGCTCGGGCGTTTCATCAGTAGCATAGCCAAACATGTGGCCTTGATCACCAGCTCCGATTTCCTCTGGCTTCTTGGTGAGATGGCCGTGAACTCCCTGAGCAATGTCTGGGCTCTGTTGCTCGATGTTCACGAGGACCTTGCAGTTGTCAGCGTCGAGGCCAACATCAGCTGAAGTGAATCCGATTCCTCTGCAAGTGTCCCGGACAATCTTCTCGTAGTCAACTTTAGCCTTGGTTGTGATCTCACCAAAGACCATCACCATGTTCGTCTTCGTGCATGTTTCACATGCTACTTTGCTCTCGGGATCCTGCTCCAGACAAGCATCGAGAATGGCGTCTGAAACTTGGTCGCAGAGCTTGTCAGGGTGCCCTTCGTTGACAGATTCTGAGGTGAACAGAAAGGTGTCCATATTCTGCCTGAAATAAGAATTTGTTGGCATATCTTAGTTCATATACTCAATAAGAATCTTGCATTCTGGAGACAAGAAGGGAACTATTCCTGAAAGGTGGAAGCTCATTGATCTAATAAGCTATGAAACAAGTTTTAGGCAACAAACAACTTTATTTAATTTGTCTTTTCGGCCATAAAACAAGAATAGTTAAGCATATGAACCAAATCTGGCAAAACTATAGTAAAATAACATGTTATCCAAGTGACATGCAAAATCATTTATCAAAAATACAAAATTTTAACTACTTCTAAAGCAAGATGCAATATAGATCTGCAGTCACACTAACGGCTAATTGACTATCATTTCAAATCCCTAATTCCAACAGAAAATCAGTGAACCACAACAATTCCAGTAGGAAAAAAAAAAGGTATGCAGATCCTCAACAGAAAACAACAGCCTTTTATGTTCGACAAGATCTGGATATCACGAGCAACAGAAACGCATACGATACCTTTCAAACTACCAAAATAAGAAATCGCATAACCACATTTTTACCCGATTAACAAAATCCTCGAGCAACAACACTCAACAATATCACTTAAAAACAGAATAAACAGTATATTCACGATCCGTATACACTAAAAGCTACAATCTAGAGAATGCAACAGATCTAAAAAGACAAATCAATTTAACACTTCACAGGTCTAATCGATCAAAAATACTGAAAAACAGTAGATTGATTCATGACTAAAAGCTAAAATCCTAGGAATGCAGAAGATCTAAAACACAAATCAATTGAATACTTAACAGATCTAATCAACCAAATGGAACATCAACCGGCGTGCTAACCTGATTTGAAGAGCACAGAGAAACGAAGAGGAGGAGGAGGAGGAGGAAGGAGTGCGAGCAAAATCTGAAATGGCGCAATGCGGAATGAAATGTTATGGATGTTAGTTCGAGCATATATAGGCAGATCCGGATGACTCTCTCTTATTTAGTTTTATTATAAAGCGCGTGTCCTTCACTATTGTATCGGTAGCGCGTCTATTACATTCTTGCTGTGAGATTCCAGAAATAATTTTCATTCCAAGTTGCATTTATTCTTTTTTTAGTAGAGATGTGCCTTGATCTCTTCAAAAAAGAAAAAAGATGGTGCCTTGATATTTCTGATGATATTCAGAGGCAGAGCAATTATAATCTCAGATTTGCCAAATCGGAAAAAAATGAAGAGGGAATTATCGAAATCCTGTGACGACGGCTTTGCCAATTTTTTTCACAAGTTCACAATTTATATTTTTCCGTTTAGGTTTTTTATTTGTCAAAGAATTGAACAAGAGGTGATTATTCCCCCCACAAAAACTTGTATGCAACTTGTCGTACGGTCCGCACCCCATGTGCAGTGCACATGTCTATTTTCGTTTTTTTATTTGTCACTTCTTCATTGGTCAAAAGATTCGAGCAAGAGGTCGAAGGCCTCGAAGCGAGCCGAAGAATCCAAATTATTGTCTTTAAGATTATCTTTATATTAGTAATTGGAGCAAAGACGGAGCCGTAAAATTGGACCGACAAAAAAATTAAAAAAAAATAAAAAATTGACCGTGTTGACCATGTCGGGTCAACCCGGATCCGGTCGCATGATCCAGCGGCAGGTCGCACAAGAGATCGCCCCTTATTCCTCTTAGTGTTTGCTTCCATTAACAAGAAGGGATAGCTATAATCGTCATTTTCAAGAGCAATTCTTCTCTTTAATTGGTTGGATCTTATAAAAAAATTATTTTGAAAAGCTCTCTAAGTAAAATAAGTGATCACTAAATTTACTTAGCAATATAAACCACAACTCTAACGGGCTATTGTAGCATTAGCAATCGAATATTGTATCCACAAGGACTATTTGAACGAACATATAGGGGAAACGAAGTTCATGTGCTTTCCTACTATTCAAACTCTAGATTCATCATGCTTTTGGTTGTTTTCAACTAGAAAATTAAAGCAAACAAGACAATCAAAAACAATTAAGCAAATAAGGATTGATCAAAGATACAATATGAGATAAATGTTGTTTCTAGGGATTCGATTTGATTCTAGATAACATGACAATGACTTCCTAATTCACATAACCATGTGTAATCAACTAGATGAGAAGTATTCACAAAACTAATCACTACCCTCTCTCGAAAGATAGCAAAAGTAGATCAAATCGTCGACTCTCTCGGCTCAGACTCAAGATGACAATTCGACTCCCAAAGGCATAAAGAACTCAAGCTCCCACACATGCATTCCTCACTTACTAAGTCTCAAAACCATGCATGTTGTGACAATTTGATTTCATGAATTCAAAATCCTATTAAGAAATTCCACAAACACTTGGCATGCAAGAAAGATGATCAATAATTCTCACATGAAAACAAGATCCAAATCCACAATCAAATAGATGAAGACAATTAGAATTAGAAAGCTAAGATCAAAACCACCATTGAATCATCTCAAATACCCACAACCAACAAAAAGGAAATTAGCTAGACATAAGAATAGAAATAGCACAAGAAATGATAATTGAATGCATAATTAGAGATACTAAGAACCCAAATGAAGAAATCTTCAAATAAATCTTCAAATCTAACCTTCTATTATAATACAATGTTTAAAAGCTAAATCAAACCCTAAATGGAAACTTTGGGAAGAGGAAACTAAGCTAGGATGAGAGTTATCACGTTTTGGGGCTGAATTCCCCTTTACACAGGGTACAAGAAGTGTTAAAGGGTATTAAAAACGTAAAAAGGGCAAAATCATAAATTCTGGCGCAAAAAACCGCCAAACAGGCGGTCCATCTAGCCAAATCGGCGGTCCAGACAGCCGAACCAGCGGTCCAGTGCTGGGGCGCCGATCCGACCGCCAGTACAACACTTACAATCCAGAGATTTCCGGCGGTCGACCCGGTGGTTCAGGGTTGAACCGCCGATTTGGCAGGTCAGACCGCCGGTTCTTTCTCCTTGAGCGCCGATTTGGATTTTTACTCCTTTTCGTCCGATTCTTCACTTCTTCGTCCCGATTCTTCGATTCCGCTCTTCTTTGAACCTTTTATTTCATCTTAAAGAACCTCTATTTACCTACACAAATGCACAAACTCCACCAAGTGTGATACAAATCCAAAATAACGAAATTCATGCAAAATACATCACATTTAAAGGTTAAAGCTTGACAAAAAGTGAAGATAAACAAGCTTAGTTGCTAATAAAATGAGTGTTTAATATAGTTTACCAAACATCAAAGCTAAATATGTGAAAGGTAATATTGAAGTTAATATAGACTACCAAACACTCCTCATGTATTAATTTATCACACACATCAATATTATTTGTATTGGGTAATAATTTGTATGATTCATTTTATTTAGATTCTTCAATTTTGGAGTCTCCTAATAAAATAATCTTTTTATTTATATTTTAAGAAGGATTTGAATAAAATAAAAAATAGAGAAATTTACATGTAGAATTCCACTATTTAAATGATGAGATTGAACTAAAAAATCATTTATTTCCCCTTTCATATTAAAAATGAAGAAAATAATTATTTAAACGTTTTTTATTTATTTCTCGTATAGGAAGAATTAGAATTTATTATTAGACGGATGAAGTATTAATTATAAATAGTAAAAGTAAAAAATTATAACTAAAATTCAATTAAAGTAGATGTTAAAATAAGTCAAATTATATCTTCCTTCAGCCTTTTATTTTAATTTTTGAAAAGGACCTAGTGATCATTGTAACAACCCGACTTCACTTTCAGATTTACAACTATCCCCATAAATAATCACAAATTATTTCGAGGGTCATTTGCTTTCACCGCATACTTTCCAGGAGGTTACCCATTGTTGAATAACTTTATGTCAAACATGCTTAACATTAGAGCACTTTCCACAATAATAACAAAAAACGAAGATGTATCATTATGGTATAAGTAACACCTATCCAATCTTTAAACTCTGATTGAACATGTCGTTCCATTCGGATATATTGTCGGAATCCATCTCGTTCGGATGTGTTTTTGTTCATTCATGTTCCGCATCTTTTGAAGTCCTATAGGAGTCCATTTTTTCCCGTGCTAGCTTCTGCACCAAAACGATCACTCAATACTTATGCTCCAGACATCACAATTTTGTCTATTTTATATTTAGATTTATCGGGCTAAATTTTTTTGAGCTAGATACTTTCGCTTCTCACACTTTTTTTGGTTAGTCTATCGAGCTTGGTTGTCAATTTCATACTAATTTGAAATCTCTTAACATTGGTCAAAACCTTTTCATTTAAAATGATAATTATATTTTTTAAAAATTATCTCATTCGGGTGTGTTTTGTTCATTCATGTTCACTCATCTTTTGAAATCTTAAAGGAGTCCAATTTTGTTGGTGCTAGCTTCGGCATGAAATTGTTTTCATTGATTTTTTATTTATTTGAAAACTCTATTAGTAGTACATATATAAAATTAAACTACTTATTTGACAAATTTGATTATTTGCCAAAATTAATATTATTCTTATTAGATTGGCTATAAAGTAATTACTTTTTGGCCAGCTAATTAATTAACCAAATTGGTGTGCATTATTGATGAAAAAGTAAAAATTGTCTATGAGTATTTATAAAGCTTTTCCAATAGATGTGGTTTGTGTAACACTCCTTAAAAACCGGTCAATGAAAAATTCAAATAAATTAATTTTTTTTAAGATAGGTCCTTATTTCTGAAGATTTTCAAAGGAAAATAAATTATTTTATTAAGAGAAGATGAAGACTTTATTTATAAGATCAAAAACAGATTTTATTCGTCTTCAAATAATTTCATCGTTAATTTTTAAAGCAAACACAAGCATAAATTTTTACATTCATTGCACGACATCTTACGTGTTGCATTTTAAATGATGATAAGTTATTGATGTGAATTTATCTGCGAATTAATTACTACGTGATTGTGAAACCGCCAGTTAGGCTCGACTGTACAAAATAAATTAGTCGACATCGCATTAAGTAATTAGGCGAGCTTAAAGAGAACAAATAATTTATAATTATTTATATATTTGTTAGTTAATGCAAATTATTAGGATTTAATAGATAGGAACTTTTATCGGACTAATTTGCCTACGAGCTGGACTGTTAAGATATCGCGATAAAAATAAAAGGCAATAAAAGAGAGCATAATTAAGAAAAAGGAGAAAGAATTAATGTGTGGGAAGGAGGAGAGAAGAGAAGAGACCCACTTGATTGCTGATTAACCAATTAGAAGGGAGAGAAAATAAAATCACTTCTCTTTCTCCCTAAAATCGGCACCCACCACCCCTCTCCCTAATGAAATCACGTAGAAGCTCATCATTCCTTTGCAAACTCATTATTCCCACTCTTCCTCTCCCCCTTCAAATTCACGCCACCCATCCCTCAACCATCCATCTGCTTTCACTCTCCCATCTCCCTTCAAGAAAGTAAGGGTTTTCCAAACCCTAGCCCCTAAAAAACCACCAGTCGTCGCCGCCCTTCCCTTCCCACTGGAAGCCATCGCCGTTGGGGGCACCAAGGAGGGCCGATCATCGCATAAGGAGGGAGGATAGAGGTAAGGAATCAGCACCACTCCTATCTCAACCCTTCAAATCGCCGCTACCCTACTGTCGCCCTCCTCTCGCCGTTCGCCGTCGTTCCTGCCGTCGCCGGAGCCGCCTCGGAGGTGCAGCCACCACTCAGGAGGAAGGGAACGAAGGAGGACAACACATTAGAGAGAGAGAGAGAGAATCAAGATAGAAGAGGGAGAAAAAGGCTAGGTATAAAAACCTTAATGTCAATCCTTGTTTCTCTACTTTCTTCTTTCTATTATGTTTTAGGAGCATGAATAGGTATTGGAAGTGGATAGTTGCATGTTGTAGTTGAGAGATGAATGAGGCCAAGAGAGGGCAGCCCCTATATTCCTCTCGGTGAGACCTCGATGATGATAATGGTGGTGATCTTGTATGTTTTCTTGCACTTCATTATTACTTGGTGGTGATTGTGTTCGATTTTGATGTTCTTTGTTAGATTTAAGAACAAGGATTCGTGTTCTACATGCTCTATGTGTTCATATGAATGATAGAATAAAGGCCTGAGTATAATAAGGGCTATAAATCGTTTATATGCAGATTCGTTTGAGTCTTGACTCGAGAATATGAAGCTATATGATTTTTGCGCAAAAATGTGAAACTTCCCTGATCTGTCCGACCCGTTTTTACATGCTAAACTTCGAATTTTAATCTCGTCTTTTAGTATGTTGAAGATTAAGGTGTTAGTTATAACATATCTAAAAATAAAGATAATCCGACGAATGTAGCTCCCTCGGTGAATTTGTTTCAAATCTGACCTGCTTGAGAACCAAAAATCTGCGCAGTGAAATGTTTGGACTGTAGTCCCCTCTTTTTTTAATATTCAGGAGTTCCTTATTTTTGATAACTAAAGTAGACTTCCTAAGATTTCTATATTGATAAGAAACTCCATCTTTGGATTAACGAGTGATTTTAAAATGAATTTACGAGCAGACTGATTTGCAGCGAAATCTCATATTTTGCAGATTCGCTACTCTGTAAATGGAGCCCCGTTTGGGCTAGTAAAACTTAATATTTTTTAATTATGAAAATTTCTGGAATAAGATATGCATGTTAGGACTCTTCAGTAGAAATTTCAAGACAATTAGAAATCGTTTGCTATTTATTTTTTATTTTACGATGCTGGGTGTCCCACTGAAAATTTCAGAAAAATATCTTATCTTATTTTTGTGCCTAAATTCTAATTTTATTAAAATTGTGCATACGAGAGCCTCAATAATATGCTAAGGAATTTTCTAAGATGATATGATAAAGTATGATTTAATTGGGATATTATATAGATTTATTTCTTATGCTAAATTGTCTAATTATTAAATTTGGGCTCAGTTACTAAGTTTTGGGCAAATATAAATATTTACGATTTGGACTTGGGTTACTGGGCCGAATTTTCCAGATTTTATGAATATGTCTTTTGTTGTGCCAAATTAATTATTTATACATGTGGACTATGTGGTTTGGACCTTGACCAGATTTAAACAATTCAATGTAAGTTTAGGTGATGATTTCCCTATTAAATTATTTTTCTTAAGAGACTCAATCTATTTAATTAATTATTATTGGGCCAAGACCAAATTAATTATGTGACTAATGGATTCATGTCTTATTTTATTTAATGAAGTCTAATATGATTATTATGTGTTAGTCCAATTTACATGTTTATTCATGTGACATATATATATATAGGAAGATGATCATGTAAGAATGCTATCTTAGGTGAGAAATGAGAATAAATTTGGATCCTTGATTTTTGTTGGTCAATGACTCAGATTTAACCATGCATTATGTTGTGGTAATTTATGCATTATATGCATTAGGTTTCTGCAGTATATGCATTAGGATGTGTATGCATTACATTCTGCAATATATGCATTATCGATGTGATAAAAATGTATTAAAATGTACCATTCTCACGTTTTCATATAAAATTCATTCTCACCAGATCCTTACCATATATATATATATATATATATATATATATATATGATTGTTGAGTATAATATGATTAATATTTGTTTCTTGGACCTATGTGTTTAGGCTTTGGGCCACTTTTGCCTAATCAATTTAATTGATTAATTATACATAATCCAAGACTATTATTTAATTGGACCTATGTGTTTGGGCCTTGGCCACTTTATGTCTTAATGACTACCATGTACTTAAGTTGTGACTTGATTAATCATGGTTAATAATTAATTGTTAATTAATTATTTCCATGTTATTAATTAATTAATTTACTTTTAATTAATTATTTATGTGTAACAACCCTAACAAATCGGTCTATGAAAAATCCGAATAAATTGAAACTTTTTAAGATAGGTCCTTATTATCGGAGATTTTCAAACGAAAATAAATTGTTTTATTAAATGTAGATGAAGACTTTATTTATAAGATCAAAAAGGGATTTTATTCGTCTTCAAAAAATTTCATCGTCAATTTTTCAAAGCAAGCACGAGCATAAATTTTTGCATTCATTGCATGACATCCTACGTGTTGCATTCTAAATGATGATAAATTATTGATGTGAATTATCTGCGAATTAATTGTTACGTGGTTGTGGAGTCGGTCAGTTGAGCTCGACTATATGAAATAAATTAGACGCCGTCGCATTAGGCAATTAGGCGAGCTTAAAGAAAATAAATAAATTATATTTAGTTACATAATTTTTAGTTAAAGCAAACTATTAGAATTTATGCGATAATTTGTGTCGGGATAAATTTGCGTACGAGTCGGACTGTAAAGATATCACGATAGAAATAAGAAGTAATAAAAGAAAACAGATTAAGGAAAAAAGAAGGATGAAAAGCGTGTGAGGGAAGGGAGAGAAAGAAAATAGAGGAACAAATTAAAACTCGCTCAATCAAAAAAAGAGCAGAAGAAATAAATATTTTCTCCCTCTCGTAACCACACGCGCCTGCCCACTCCACTAAAGGAAATCTTCAGAAAGCCATCATCTTTCTCTTCTCCACACTCAATCTCATTCCCTTCCCATCTAGCTATTAATTCAATCCATCATCTATGTCCCCTTATTCACCATCTACATCCATTATTCACCAAATAAAGGGCAGAAGAACTAGGGTTTTCTCAATCCCCAACCCCAACCGCCGTCTGCTGCCGTCTGCCGCCGTCCCTCGCACCACCGACCGCCGCCCCCGAAGCCACCACCCACCACTAGTTCTTCAATCATTCATCCTCCATCTCGTAAGAGAACAAGGGTTTTCTCACCACCATAAACCCTAGCCGCCCAAAACCGACTCCCCACCACCGTCGACCATCTTCGCCACCGTCGTCGGAGGCGTTAGGAAGTGAGAGAGAGCTACAAGGGTTAATGATAGAGGCGAAAAGAGGGAGAGGCAACCGAGAGAGGGAGAAATCGAGAGAAGAGAGAAAAAGAAAGGGTTAGGTATAATTCTTCTCCTTCTCTTTCATTTGTTCTTATTTTCTTTTTGTGTTAGGAGCATGATTAGGCTTGTGAAAGGAATAATTGGATGTTATAGTTGAGATATGATAGAGAACGAGAGAGGGGAGCCTGGTCTCCCTCCCGGTGAGACCTCGAAGATGTTAATGTTTGATGACTCGTGTTATTCTTGTTGCTTATTTTGGAATTTATGTTGATCTCTACGTGTTTTAGAAAATATATGACCTAGGACTTCTTGTTATAAGTTAATATGAAAGTTATGATTATTATATGACTGTTCTTGAGGCTGAAACTCATTTTTGTGATTTTATGTTGGGGTTGTGATTCGAAAGTGTGAACCTTGTTTGAATTATGTGCAAAAATGTAAATATGCCCGCGTACTAAATTGCTCTGTTTCTGGAGTTAGAGGACGAATTTAAAGCTCACATTTTAACACATTTTCCTGAGTATATTAGCATAGTCATATCCAAAAATCAAGATAATCCGACGAGTGTAGCTCCCTTGGTGAATTTATTTCAAATCTGACCTGCTTTAGAACCAAAAATCTGTGCAGAAATAAGTTTGGGGCAGTAGCTTCTTCGTCGTTTAAAATTTTCAAACTCCGTTTGTTGGAGAAGAAAATAAACTTCCAGAGGTTTCTTGATTGATATTAAACTCTTTTGTGGCCAAATGAGTAGATTTTGGTGCGAGTTCAAATCGACTAACTTTTCAGCGAAACTAGAAATTGACAGTTTCATCGACCTGTAAACGGAGCCCCGATTGGGCTAGCAAAACTTAATATTTTTGGATTATGAAAATTTCTGGAATAAGATGTACATGTTAGGAGTCTTCAGTAGAAATTTCAAGATGATTAGAGATTGTTTGCTATTTATTTCGAATTTTACGGTGATAAGTGTCTCACTAAGAATTTTCAAAAAAATGTTTATTAACGTTTTGTGCCTAATTTCGAATTTTACTATTGAAATTGTGTATATGTGAGCCCAATAATGTGCTAAGAAATTTTTTAAGATGATATGATAAAGGATTATTTAATTAGGAATTTTATAGATTTATTTCTTATGATAAAGTATTTAATTATTAAACTTGAGCTCAGTTATTAAGTTTTGGCCAACTTAATTATTTACGATTTAGACTTGGGTTGTTGGGTCGAATTTTCTAAATTTTATGAATATCTCCTTTTGTTTGGATCAAATTAATTATTTATGCATGTGGACTATGTGGTTTGAACCTTGACCACATTTAAACAATTAAATATAAGTTTGGACCATGATTTTCCTATTAAATTATTTTCCTTAAGAGACTCAATCTATTTAAGTAAATATTATTGGGCCAAGACTAAATTAATTATGTGACGAATGGACTCATGCCTTATTTTATTTAATGAAGCTCAATTTACATGTTTATTCATGTGATAAATAAATAAATAAATATATATATATATATATATATATATATTGTAATACCCCGATAATTTCTACTGTCTTTAAAAAAAATGAAAGTAAATAATAATTATGGCTTTGCACGCCTAAGATCATGAATGTCAATTCTAAGATTTGCGTTGAAATCCGTTTCAGAAAATAATTTCCAGAAATCGGGCGAACGACTACTGTATTAGGGTTTTCGCGTCCGGTAAGTTTTTCGTCCGAAAACTCAGAATCAAAATCCGTCAGAATTTACATTCACTTTTTCTTCGATACGAGTTCATCGGAGAAAGTTAGTTTTTATGATTTTCCGGACGAATTTTGGACTGTGATGTCCCGACTTTTTCTCGGATTTTGAAAAACGAATAAGGTTTTCCGAGTACGTAATTATTTCCAATCTAACGGACGAATTAGATTTCGTCGAATTTGTAACCAACTAAGAAAGTATAACTCAATTTTTATAACGACGTTTAAGAGCCGGAAACGAGTTATTATCGTCAAATAATTCCTCGCCAAACATGTCTTAGCGAGTCACCATAACTTTTGAAGGATATTTTCTTAATTTATATGTCTTATAGTGACTCACCATCCCTCTCTCCTCCTCCCTTCATTACCGCCATCACCACACCCATACTCTCTCCCATTTTTCTTCTTTCACCTCCATTAAAGCTTCAACTCCAAGCTTTCATCAAGTGCTTAACTCTTGCATCTACCGATCATTTCCAATTCCGAATCCATATTACGAAAGGTAAGAATTTCATCTACCATTTGAACCGAACAAATCATTGTTCCATCTCTTTTATTTTTTTCGAAAATCTTGAGAATAAGAGGCATGTTGTTCCTTGTTCGATACATATTCTAGGATGTTTAGAATCGAGTTCTACGGATTGAATCATGAAAAAAATCACACCTCCTTGTCTTAGGGTTTGTACCGATTTTGGGGAGAAATTGGGGCTTTGATCGTAGCTCGATTTCTTTGTCGATTGAATGATAGATTAGTGTTCCTCATGATGTTAATTGACTCTATGAATTGTTTTAGATTTTTCTAAAAATAAAATTTGAAACCTAAGAGACGAAGAAGGCACGATTTAGGATAGTAACTGTTGTGATATGCTCGATTGTTTAATGGAAATGAGACATACGATGCATGAGGACGATTATATATTTAATTAAGATTTTTCTAAAAATAAAACAAAAAATATAAGAGAGGAAGACGTGACGATAAGTTAGAGCTCGTTAACGTTTTGATAATATGATTTGCATTTTAGTAATGCTCGTTAGATGATAATCGTTGTCGTAAAATTTGAACGAAAACGGAGAACGTAAAATTTATCGCAAGAGACGATCGATCGACGATAAGTCGAGATTAGATAATAGTTTGAGGTTATGATTTACGTAATTATGATTCTTGATAGATGTTGAATAAGATTGTAGAAATTGATTGAATTCTAATGACGTTGGAATTTTGGTAAGAAACGAAACAACGATCCTAAGTAACGATAGAAAAGACGAGTAAGAAAAGTAATTAGATAATAGTGATTGTTATGAATAAGAGAACAAGTTTGTAGTTGATGGCTTTTGCATTTGAGTATGAAATGACGAATTATAGTTGTGAACGAGAAGTAGAAACGAGAAGTTAGGATTTGTTTAGGTATAATAATTGTGTAGTTTGAAAGACGATGAATTAATCGTCGTGTTTGTGATCGAGAAATAAAAAGGAGCTCATCACGTATGAGGATACGTGTTGACTGCCTTGAGTCAGTAACTTCATGAGATTTTCAGTAGGATGACGTAAAACGAACCTAGGAAGTCATACGTCGAGTTAACGGGCATTAGGGTTAGCCTCGGGCAGTTTTGCGACGTTACATGGAAACTGCCATATCTTTTAGCTCGTTTAACAGAATTAAGATCCGTAAATTGGAGAGTAAACTAGACATCCGTACCTTTCTTTTGGTATAAGATTCGACCCCTGTTTCGAAATCCCCTGTTCTGTGCAAACTTACTGATCTGTGCAGATTTTCCGAAACCTAGTTTCTTAAGTTGAATTCTTTTCAACTTAGTTTCCTTTTGATCTCTTAAGTCGTTGTAATCAATCGAATTCAGTTTTACCAACAAAAGTGTCGAGTAAGGAACCAATTGAGTTCTAAACGAGATGCGTTTGAGTCTCGTTCCCGTTTAACTAAAAGAATCTAGTTTAGCGTGCAAATGCCTAAAAAGCTTAAAAGACTAATTCTATTTCGTTTTCGATTTCCATTTCCATTTATCGTATCGACGACTTATCAAAGTGTGATTATGTACGGTGAAGGAGGAATTCAACACAAGATAGGACGGAAGATTGAAGAACGGAAGCTCGATTAGAAGTTCTGTAATCTTTAAGGTGGGCTTTTATATATGAAATAAAACGAGCAATGCTCGAAAACCTTTTCTTTATCGCTTTGATAATCATGTTTTCAAAGTGATAATTATGGTATGAACTGTTTTGTGTTTTATGTGAGTTCTCTTGTACCTTATGAGTTAATCAAAAGGGGTTAACTAACGATCGGC
Organism: Schizonepeta tenuifolia; assembly: GCA_029490685.1. Lineage (NCBI taxonomy): Eukaryota > Viridiplantae > Streptophyta > Magnoliopsida > Lamiales > Lamiaceae > Schizonepeta > Schizonepeta tenuifolia. The sequence goes on along the minus strand of CM055958.1, from coordinate 18,657,273 downwards.
TTTGAGTTAGCTATTATGCTTTCCAAAGTTAGTGCACTTTGTAGCCTGTGGTGTATGTAGTATCCTGTTGAGGGGTAGCCAGCCACGGTGAATTATGACTGGTCAAGATTTGAACGTAACATCTATGAAAAATGCTTGTACAAGCTAAGTTATCAAAATGAGAAAGAAAATGTTTAGTAGACACGGGCCTTTAATGAAAAACCCCGATGTGCTACAGTAATGAAATGCCTGATTATCTATACTTATGATTATGTTTTCGGCAACGTGCCCACTAAGTACTTTTGTACTTAGCTCTACATATGTTTTCTAAATGTGCAGGTTGAAGCGACGGGAGCGGTGACGGTTGAGTTAAGAGTTGTCGATAGGAAGACTGTAGTATGTAGTTTACAATTCCGCTGCCAAACTCTAGACTCATTTATGTAAATATGAATATCACTTTTGGATTTAAGTTCTCTACTTATAACTTAGAATCTTTTGAGAACTTGTTCGAGTGATCCTTCGAGATCAACTCTTCCTTCTATATATTAAAGTCTTGTTCATAGAAATTCATTCTATTATTAATATCTGTTATTTTTTCATTCTTATTCATTCCCCCCTTCTTCCCCGCTTCTTTAATCCAACCCTTAGTCGCACCTCGGCTTCTGCCGTCCCTCGGGATTTGGGGTTGTGACAGAGTGGTATCAGAGCAATCGTTTCTGCTCTGCATACGAATTTCTTTCAAGTAGTAAGATAGAGTATTCGTATATACTCTATACCCGAGTCTTCTTTCAAGAAAAGTTAAGTCGTAACACTAAGTTTAAGAGTGTAGACGACAACTCAACCTCCCGCTACGTCGACTCAATGAAGGAAAGAAAGAAAGAAAGTAAGAAAGAAAGAAAGAAAGGAAAGAATTTCATAAATGTGTTTTCTTTTAAGAAAATTTTTGAATACGTATTCCAATAAGTTAAGAATGACAATGGTGCCAAGAATGAAATTGTAAAAGTATAAGAATTATACTTGTTTTCTGTTGTATGAATTATGTGAAATTATTTGCGCAATAATTTTTTTTTAATTAAAAGTACGATGGCACGAGAATCTAGACTGATTTTAGGGATTTTTCCTGGTTCGCTAAGAACATAGACTTTGAATCTAAGGTCTTTCCGATTCCTCGAGAACTTAGACGTTTTAAGAAATGTTAGTTCAAATGATTTTGAAAGGAGATCGTAAAACGAGAAGAACTTTTATAAACGAATGTCACGTGTGTATAGTGACATGAACAAAGACTCGGCAGAGTCGATTTTTGTTTTTGTAATCAAGAGCCGATAAGAATTTCCTTCAAGGAAATAAGATAAATGATGATAAGGTAAATTAATTATGTACTAAGTGAACAAAAGAAACGAATGGACGTTTGAGGAGTGTTGACTTCGAAATAAGAAAGAAATGATCGGGTCAAGAAGGACAGAATAAAGGGGATCAAAGTTAATGAAAGAAATGAATGTTACTTCCGTAAAGTAACATGAACGAATTCGTTTTCAGTTGGATTTCGCCTCGTTCGAACTTCAAGAAGAGGTTTGTTTTAATTATTAAGACTCGAGCACGAATCTTAAACAATCGATCGATTCCAACGATGATTAGAACTTGAGTTCTAAAAAGTTATTCTCTAGTTATTATTCCATTTTCTTTTGGAATTCATGTCATAATTCGTAATTGAACGAAGAATACGATAAGTACGAGATTCAAGTGTCGGGAAGGATAGAATCTTTTGTAAACGAATGTTACTTTTGAATGAGTAACATGAACAAAGTAGACGTACTTTGTTTTAATAAGTGAGAATCGTTAAGAAAATTTCTTCAAGGAAGAAATGAAGAAAGAAAGTAATGGAGAATGAAGTAAGAGTGTGATAAGAAGATAAAGTAAGGAAGTAAAAGAATGATAAGATAAAGGATGGAAATAAAATCTTGAAATTTTATTTCTATATATTGTTTAAGAACAATTCTCTGTGAATTGTTAAATGTTAAGATAAGAGATTGTTTAAGTGTTGGTGACATTACAATTGAATAAGGAATATTCAACTTGTAATTTAAGATTTTCCTTAAGATAAGTTATTATCCTACCCGTTACTGATCCGTGTTTCTTAAAAACTTTGTAGGATGAATACTAGATTTGACACGGTGCAGGAGAGCCAATCCCTGCCACAGCGTACTTGGGCAGATCAAATACTAGATAAGTATCGAGATTTTGAGGTAGACCCGAATCATGATATAGGACAAATAATTAGTAACTTTTTGGCCATTTACCATGCAGCTCGCTATTCCGTTACAGAGCGTCAGGCTATATTCGACCTGATTATTCGACTGCCAGAGGAGTGGCATGGTTGGGCACACGACACGGCATGGTACTACCTTGGAGTGTTTGGTGACGACGTAGAGCTGACGGGTGATTACTTAGGATTCGCTCTAGCAGTACACAAACGTTTCTTTCAGAGCAGAATCATAGCATCATATCCCATTCAAGAGCACCCTCCCTACACTCACTTTCCAGCAGATTCAGAGACAGAGTATGTTAAGATAGATCCAGAGATGGACGCACAGTTAGAGATCCCTCCAGTGTTTGTACCTAGTGAGGACACAGAGGAGTTAGTTTCAGAGGCAGAATAACCGGTGATTGGCGCGGATCTTACCACTATGATCGAGTTACCATACCTCTTCAGACCACTTGATGAGATTTGTTCAGAGTTGGCCAGAGTTAGAGCAGAGTATGAGGCAGGACCGTCCAGGGTCCGTTCTAGGGAGGAGTACGATCTAGTACGATTCCAGAGCACCTTCTTCCCCTGAAGAAGAGAACAGTAGAGCCCAGTTGTGAATACCTAGTGTCAGACTCCGAGAGGACAGTTTTAGAGGTATCTACCCCATTACCATTTACACTTACAGACGACACTACCTTGAGGGTTAACGAGGCACTTCAGCTCGTCTTTGGTTCAGATTTAGAGAGGAGGATTCGGATGAGGATCCGAAGGAGGACCCGGAGGAAGATTCGGAAGAGGACCCGGGGGAGTCACAGGCCGTAGAGGGCAGTGCTGACTCGACCGCAGCTGGTTGAGCAGAGCGTCAGGGACGCATAGTAGTAGTAGTAGTTTCTTTTGTCCTGCACATAGTTGGATCAGTAACTAGTAACTAGTTTTTGTAGTACTCTATACGGATACGGAGTTTTGGATCGTTTCCGTTCTAGTACTTCCAGTGGTACAATAATGCAACCAGTAGTGCATCCTGTATACAGATAGGCAGTTAGCCTAGCTTAGACTCGTAGTAGTCTAGATTTCCTGTTGTATAAGTTCTCGTTGGAGGCAAAACTAGTATTCTTTTTTGATGTATATATATATATACATGACCCGTGAGAGGGTTTTGATCACAAGAAAGTTTCTTTAAATCGTGTAGTAAACAAGAATGTCGAATGAACTCGTGTAACGAGAGTTTAAGTTTAACTTGGGAAGTTAAAAAGATGAAAGAGCTGGTAATGAAGTTAATTCCCTAATTCTTCTTCCGTGAACTTGTTTGAGTTGCGAAAAGGGGTTAGTAAGTAAAAGAAAGGTTTAAGGTAAAGCGCTAATAAGAATTCTTGTTTCCTATAGTTTCAAAAATGCCTCCGAAAGTAGTTAACACCAAAAGAGGACCTGGTAGTCTTAGAGGACCTGGTAGAGGTCAAGGACAACGTGGAAGCGAAAAAGAGCAAAAACACCAAGCAACCCCTTCACTCCCGCTACCCCCACAACATCGTAACATTGAGGATTTATTCTTCAAAAGAAATCCACCTGTTTTTAATGGATCCAGTAACCCAAGCGATGCTGAGCTTTGGGTACGATCTATAAAAAGAATCTTTAAGCTTCTAGGATATACTGATAAGGAGCGCCTTTCATGTGTTGCGTTTCAACTAGCCGGACCAGCTGATTATTGGTGGAAGGCTAGGCAGAAAGTTATGCTGGTGGAGCAAATGGCTCCAATTACTTGGGAAGAATTTAAAGAGGCATTTTATGATAAGTATGCATCCGATCAAGTGGATACCGAAGAGGAAATAGCAAAGAAGTTTCGTGGAGAACTTAAACATAAATTAGGAGTAGCATTAGCCAGTCATGGGGGACTGAGCTATACTGATGTTCTAGGGCGAGCCCTAGAGATGGAGGCCGTAGTGCCTGATGAGAAGAAAGTGATAACACCTACACCAGCTCCAACCCAAAATCAAAACCGAGGCTATTATAACAACAATAATAGCAATTACTTAGGAAAAAAAAAGAAATTGGGAAGGGGGAAATAGCCGTGGCTATAATCAGAATTATAACAATCAAGGGAATCAGAGGAATGGAAATCAACGAGGCTTTCAGCATCCTAATCAGGGTAATAACAACGGCAAGAGGCCATGGCAGGGAAACAGTCAGTCGGGATTGTACATCCAAGGAAATAACCAAACTGGACCATGGAGAGGCAATAATCAGCAAAACCAGCCGCAAGGGCAACAGAGGAATTCCAATCAAGGAGGAAATAACCCAGGGAGGGTTATCAGTCCTGTTTGTCCTAAGTGTAATAGTACGCACCCCGGTGTTTGTCAAGCCGGCACTGGTGTTTGTTTTAACTGCGGACAGAAAGGGCATATGAAGAGGGATTGCCCGAAACCTTTTCCAGCGGCAGGACAGAACCAGTTTAGACAACCCCAGCCTTTGAGGGCGATACAGGCACAGCCGTAGCAACAGATGACCCAACAGCAATTTCAGCAGCACACTCAATAGCAGCAGAATGCAAGGGCATGCGCGATCAAACAGGGTGCACAACATAAAGGGAAAAGGAACCTAGCAGGTATGGACAAACTTCATAACACCCCCATTAAGATACTGTTTGATACTGGCGCATTGCATTCTTCTATTGCTGGATCTTGTGCGATAACTTAGATATTAGACCTGTAAGAGATGCACCCGCTATGAGAATAGCTACACCTTCAGGAGAGATCACTACTTCCACGCATGTTTGCTCTAACCTAGAACTAGAAATCGAAACTCTTAAAGGTTAAAACGAACAACTTAAACGTTATAATAATGTGGGACGTAGATATAATCTTAGGAATGGACTGGTTGTCAGAGAATTATGCCACGATTCTCTGCAACGAGAGAAAGATCTCTTTTCAACCCCCGGGTAGAGAACCAACTGAATTTTTATGGGATTACGATGGATAGGAGGATACCGATAATATCCGCTCTACAAGCTAAGAAGTTAATGAGGAAGAAAGGAACCACAGCATATCTCGTGTACCTAGTTGAAGAACCAGGAGCCAAGAAGACCATTCAAGACGTGAAGGTTGTGAACGAATATGAAGATGTCTTTTCAGAAGTATTACCTGGTTTACCACCAGACCGTCACGTAGATTTCACGATCGACTTAGAACCAGGATCGGCTCCCAAATCAAAAATCCCATATAGAATGGTACTGAAGGAGCTAGAAGAACTTAAAATTCAATTGCAAGAGTTGTTAGACCTTGATTTCATCAGACCAAGCGTTTCACCTTGGGGAGCACCAATTCTATTTGTCAGAAAGAAGGATGGTTCTATGAGAATGTGCATAGACTATCGTGAATTAAATAAGATTACCCTTAAGAATAAGTATCCTTTGCCAAGGATAGAAGACCTTTTTGATCAGCTTACGGGCGCAGGAGTCTTTTAAAAAAAATATATATAGATTTAAGATCCGGGTATCATCAATTGAAAATCAAACCCGAGAACATACCTAAGACTGCTTTCCGAACCAGATATAGCCATTACGAATTCCTAGTTATACCATTTGGGTTGACTAACGCTCCCGCAGTATTCATGGATTTCATGAATCGAATTTTTTCCACCCGTACTTAGACAAATTTGTTTTAGTATTCATCGAGGACATTCACATTTACTCCAAGAATGAGGAAGAACACGAAGAACACTTAAGAATAGTTTTAGAAACGCTTAGAGTCGAGAAGCTTTACGCCAAATAAAGTAAGTGCGAGTTTTGACTGAAGGAAGTAATAATTCCTTAGACATGTAGTGTTAGCAGAAGGCATCAAGGTAGATCCTGCTAATGTAGAGGCAGTACGCGATTGGAAATCACCGACAAGTCCGAACGAATTTAGGAGTTTCTTAGGTTTAGCCGATTATTACAGAAGATTCATCGAAGGATTTTCAACGGTTGCTAGGCCTATGACGCAACTACATAGAAAGGAAAATAAGTATAAATGGACCGACAAGTGTGAGATAAGTTCGCAGACGCTCAAGGAAAGGTTGACCATCGCACTAGATTTAGCCCCTCCAGAAACAAACAAGGAATACAAAGTATTTACAGAGGCTTCAAAGATCAGATTAGAGTGCGTTAGGATGCAAGATGGAAAGGTGATAGTTTATGCTTCAAAATGACAACTTCGACCTCACGAAGTTGAGAATCCAACCCACAATTTAGAACTCGCAGCCGTGGTGCATGCATTAAAAATTTGGAGACACCATCTTGTAAGGATTGAGATCTTCACAAATCACAAGAGTCTAAGTACTTCTTCGAGCAAAAAGGAATTAAATATGAGACAAAGGAGGTGGCTCGAATTGGTCAAAGATTACGACTGTGGAATTAATTACCATCTAGGAAAAACCTAAGTGTAGTAGTAGGCATGCTGAGTCGAAAGACTTCAACTAAGTTTAAATGTTTCTTCATCAAGAAAGAAACACTTATACGAGAATTCGAGATGAAGAATAGAGAGGTGCTCAATACAACGGAAGCGATAACAAGCCAAATAATAGTAATCGTAGCTACACCAGACTTACGAAAAGATTACAAGTGCCTAGAGAAGGGACGAGTTGATCGAGAAGCTTCAACTAAGGATAAGAACGGATAAACCAGACGGTTATTCTGAAGCAATGGATAATATTATAGAAATTAAAAAGTGGACTTAGTATTCCCGATGACAATAAATTTAAGACTTAAGAAAGGATTCCTGGTAGAATTGATCAAAACGAGACGTTGCCTCGTTTGTAGAAAGATGTTTAGCTTATCAGCAGGTGAAAGCTTTACACTGACGACCATATGGGTTGTTATAACCGTTAAGTATTCCTATGGAGAAATAGAAGAATATTTTTTGACGTTGATCAAATTGTTATAACGATAGTTATTAAGCTACGATAAGTATTGTGCCTTACAAGGCCTTGTAGAAGAAGAAATTTTAGATAACTGCCTTATTGTAATAAGGTAGGTGAAAGAAAGGACTTAGGACCAGATGCGGTCAGTGAAATGATCGAGATCATTCGATATATTCGTGTCAGAATGAAAAGAGTTTAAGGAAGACGAAAGTCTTACGTATATGCGACAATCAGAGCAAAAGTTTGATAAAGGAGATAAAGTTTCTTAAGATATCTCCGTTAAAGAGAATCGTTAGATTCATGTCAAGTATCAGCTTAGACAAAAGATTTAGATGATTAGTGAATATCTCGAAAAAGATAGCTTCCAAAACGGATAGTTATGGCGTTGTTGCCAAGTTTATGGGATGTATATTATATGCGTATCTCATTTTGAGAAGATGTGTGTGTTCGATTCTACACACATAATTTTTGTCAGCAAGACGTTGATCTTGAAACTGACTTAAGTTATGAAGAAAGACCGCAATCGATTTTAGATCGAAAAGCGTGAAAGTTAAGAAGCAAGTCGATACGGTTAGTAAAAGTGTTATAAGATTATCACGGGCAAGAAGAAGTCACGTGAGAACTCGAAGAAGAGTTGAGAAAGGAGTACCCCGAACAGTTTAAGAAGATAAGCAAATTTCGGGACGAAATTTTTCGTAAGGGGGGTAGGATGTAATACCCCGATAATTTCTACTGTATTTAAAAATGAAAGTAAATAATAATTATGGCTTTGCACGCTTAAGATCATGAATTTCAATTCAAAGATTTGCGGTGAAATCCGTTTCAGAAAATAATTTTCAGAAATCGGGCGAACGACTACTGTATTAGGGTTTTCGCGTCCGGTAAATTTTTCGTCCGAAAACTCAGAATCAAAATCCGTCAGAATTTACATTCACTTTTTCTTCGATACGAGTTCATCGGAAAAAGTTAGTTTTTATGATTTTCAGGACGAATTTTGGACTGTGATGTCCCGATTTTTTCTCGAATTTTGAAAAACGAATTAAGTTTTCCAAGTACGTAAATTATTTCCAATCTAATGGACGAATTAGATTTCGTCGAATTTGTAACCAACTAAGAAAGTATATCTCGATTTTTATAACGACGTTTAAGAGTTGGAAACGAGTTATTATCGTCAAATAATTCCTCGCCAAACATGTCTTAGCGAGTCACCATAACTTTTGTAGGATATTTTCTTAATCTATATGTCTTATAGTGACTTACCATCCCTCTCTCCTCCTCTCTTTATTACCACCATCACCACACCCATACTCTCTCCCATTTTTCTTCTTTCACCTCCATTAAAGCTTCAACTCCAAGCTTTCCTCAAGTGCTTAACTCTTGCATCTACTGATCATTTCCAATTCCGAATCCATATTACGAAAGGTAAGAACTTCATCTACCATTTGAACCGAACAAATCATTGTTCCATCTCTTTTATTTTTTTCGCAAATCTTGAGAATAAGAGGCATGTTGTTCCTTGTTCGATACATGTTCTAGGATGTTAGAATCGAGTTCTACGGATTGAATCATGAAGAAAATCACATCTCCTTGTCTTAGGGTTTGTACCGATTTTGGGGAGAAATTAGGGCTTTGATCGTAGCTCGATTTCCTTGTCGATTGAATGATAGATTAGTGTTCCTCATGATGTTAATTGACTCTATGAATTGTTTTAGATTTTTCTAAAAATAAAATTTGAAACCTAAGAGACGAAGAAGGCACGATTTAGGATAGTAAATGTTGTGATATGCTCGATTGTTTAATGAAAATGAGACATACGATGCATGAGGACGATTATATATTTAATTAAGATTTTTCTAAAAATAAAACGAAAAATGTAAGAGACGAAGACGTGAGGATAAGTTAGAGCTCGTTAACATTTTGATAATATGATTTGCATGTTAGTAATGCTCGTTAGATGATAATCGTTGTCGTAAAATTTGAACGAAAACGGAGAACGTAAAATTTATCGTAAGAGACGATCGATCGATGATAAGTGGAGATTAGATAATAATTTGAGGTTATGATTTACGTAATTATGATTCTTGATAGATGATAAATAAGATTGTAGAAATTGATTGAATTCTAATGACGTTGGAATTTTGGTAAGAAACGAAACAACGATCCTAAGTAACGATAGAAAAGACGAGTAAGAAAAGTAATTAGATAATAGTGATTGTTATGAATAAGAGAACAAGTTTGTAGTTGACGGCTTTTGCATTTGAGTTATGAAATGACGAATTATAGTTGTGAACGAGAAGTTAGGATTTGTTTTGGTATAGTAATTGTGTAGTTTGAAAGACGATGAACCAATCGTCGTGTTTGTGATCGAGAAATAAAAAGGAGCTCATCACGTATGAGGATACGTGTTGACTGCCTTGAATCAGTAACTTCATGAGAATTTCAGTAGGATGACGTAAAACGAACCTAGGAAGTCATACATCGAGTTAACGGGCATTAGGGTTAGCCTCGGGCAGTTTTGCGACGTTTCACGGAAACTGTCATATCTTTTAGCTCGTTTAACAGAATTAAGATCCGTAAATTGGAGAGTAAACTAGAAATCCGTACCTTTCTTTTGGTATAAGATTCGACCCCTGTTTCGAATCCCCCTGTTCTGTGCAAACTTACTGATCTGTGCAGATTTTCCGAAACCTAGTTTCTTAAGTTGAATTCTTTTCAACTTAGTTTCCTTTTGATCTCTTAAGTCATTGTAATCAATCGACTTCAGTTTTACCGACATAAGTGTCGAGTAAGGAACCAATTGAGTTCTAAACGAGATGCGTTCGAGGGGTAGCCAGCCACGGTGAATTATGACTGGTCAAGATTTGAACGTAACATCTATGAAAAATGCTTGTACAAGCTAAGTTATGAAAATGAGAAAGAAAATGTTTAGTAAACACGGGCCTTTAATAAAAAACCCCGATGTGCTACAGTAATGAAATACCTGATTATCTATACTTATGATTATGTTTTCGGCAACGTGCCCACTAAGTACTTTTGTACTTAGCTCTGCATATATTTTCTAAATGTGCAGGTTGAAGCGACGGGAGCGGTGACGGTTGAGTTAAGAGCTGTCGATAGGAAGACTGTAGTATGTAGTTTATAATTCTGCTGCCAAACTCTAGACTCATTTATGTAAATATGAATATCACTTTTGGATTTAAGTTCTCTACTTATAACTTAGAATCTTTTGAGAACTTGTTCGAGTGATCCTTCGAGATCAACACTTCCTTTTATATATTAAAGTCTTGTTCATAGAAATTCATTCTGTTATTAATATCTGTTATTCTTTCATTCTTATTCATTCCCCCCTTCTTTCCCGTTTCTTTAATCCAACCCTTAGTCATACCCCGGCTTCTGCCGTCCCTCGGGATTTGGGGCTGTGACATATATATATATATATATATATATATATATATATATATATATATATATATATATATATATATATATATATATAGGATTGTTAAGTCTAATAGGATTAATATTTATTTTTTGGACCTATGTGTTTGGATATTGGGCCACTTTTGCCTAATCAATTTAGTTGATTAATTATAAATAGTCCAAGACCACTATTGTATGACTCAAATTTCTTAAGGGTTAATTAATTATTTAATTAACTTATGTTTCAATGATTAGCATGCACTTATGTTGTGACTTGATTAATCATGATTAATAATTAATTGTTAATTAATTATTTCTATGTCATTAATCAATTAAATTTCCTATAATTAATTATTTATGCACTAATTAATCACGAGTGGATTAATTACCTAAACGTGCATTAATTAATTGTGATTAATTAAGTTAGTATATGATGAAATATGTATGCTAAATTGCCTTAGTATACTTGTTGAAGCATGCTAATTAATTTCTTATATGGCATGATTAAATGATGTGACACGTATGCATGAGTTTAATTGTATAAGTAAGGTATGATATCATACATGATTTATTATATGACATGCATACTTATATGAAGCATGACAAAGAATGACATAATATTTCATAGCACGATATGATTTCAAAACCAAGTTTTGATTTATTTCTATGATGCATGTCTCTACTAAGGATCTACGATTCGATTTCTATAAATATAAAACCTTAAGGCAATGCCCTAATAGATGTTCAATTACAAATATTAAAGACCAGGAATAGGTTGACCTTTAGGATTATGATAGTCTAATTGACCCCTATAGTCAAATGCTCAAGAGTCTAGATTGTCTTGTAGGAGATACCAAGGATTAAAAATGCAAGAAGATATCCACACGTCAAGGATAAGAGGTGGGTTCTATTTTCAAACTGTGGGTTATAAGCTCCACAGAGGTAACTTTTCGGGTTATTAAGCTCTAACTGCTTTCATGAAAAAGTGATAATGCATGCTAAATGTTTTTGCTCACTACTCGTCTTTATCATATGTTGTTATGGGCTTTGTGCCATATGTTAACGATCAGCCTTAGGACCCGTACACCCCTAGGTAGTGCGCACGCAGGTACTTATGACGGTTCAAAGAGTGGGAGTGGCTCCCCAATTGAAGAACCGGGGAAGGTAACACGGTAGGCGAGCTATGATGTGTGCAAAGTTAAGTTAAAATGTTTTTACTTATGCATGAGTTAAATGCTTTCTTTTTAAAGTTATTACCCTTGTTTATGAAATGAGCATGCTTTATCTTTCAAATTACTTTGTGAAACGTTTTTTAAAAAAAGGGGCACGAACCTCACTGAATACCAAAAGTACTCAGTCCAAAATGTTCTTCTGTTTCAAAACAGGTTGAGTGATGATCGAGATGGAGGTGTGTTGGCATCGAATATATTCTGGATGACGATCACTTGGATCATCATCTACCTTTTCATTGAATGCATGTTTGTATATTAAATTGTAAGTAAAAGTTTAACGTTCATTCAAACTCCGACTAAACCGATCGAGGTTAGTCTCAATCGATGCTTCCTCAGTGCGGGGCCAAAGTCCTCATACTTTGACCCCAAGACGACCAAGCTAGGGTAATGGAAAGTTGACGAAGCCCCCTCGATTCCCTTCGAAGCCAATCTTTTGAAATTTCCATTCTTTTTGTTAAGTCAACTTGTGTAAGTCACCAATCCATTGTACGGTTTCAAGTGACGATCCGGTTATCCGCATAAGCCGGGTAGCGGGCTGTTACATTATGCACTAATTAATCATGAGTGGATTAATTACCTAAGTACGAGTTAGTTAATTGAGATTAATTATCTAAGTATATGATGAAACATGCGTGCTTTATTGCTTAAGTATACTTGTTGAAGCATGCTAATTAATTTCTTATGTGACATAATTAAATGATAAGACATGTATGCATGAGTTTAATTATATAAGTAAGGTATGATATCATACATGATTAATTATGTGACCTGCATACTTATATGAAGTATGACAAAGCATGACATGGCATTTCATAGCACGACATGATTTCAAAATCAAGTTTTGATTTACTTCTAATATCTGATTCTACTCTGAGTCTTCTTGACTCCTAGTTATCCTACCTTTAGGACCTTTCAAGTACCTAATATCTAGATCGAGATCTGACAAACGATTTCTCCCCAAAAGTAAAATAATTACTCACGTCTAAGACGTTTCCAACTCCAAAAACGAATCTAAAACTGTTTCCATTAATTAGTCTCTCAAGAGTTGAAATTCTTTCATTAAAAACTACAATCCCTTCAAACCAAGATTTCGCTCAATAAGAAACCAAAAGACAAGTTCATAATGAAACTCTTGAACCAAGTTCACACACTCAGTTCGATCAAAATGTTGAAATGCCCAACACACCCGTCCGCGTCATCTCAAAATAAGGTTTGGTTTCTTAAATTTATGAGTGTTTACTTTATGCAATTTAAATTATGTTTAAGTTGTCACGCGTTCGATCAAAAGAAGATAAAAAATCTCGACTCGTTAACAGTCACTAGTGGACTGACGTGAGTGCGTGAGGGACTAGACTCCTAGAATGACCTTCATCGGTTAGGAGTAGCGATCTCTTCTGAGACTGTTAGGGTCGGAAACCTCTTAGTCTGAAAATCGAGAGGATATAAACCGAACATTGAACTTAGTCCCTAAAACTTAGAAACATTATTACTTTAAGATTTCCTTTTTAAGATCACTGTACTGATAAGAACTTTTTTCTTTTATATAGATGGTTGATAGGTATGCACCAGGAGACGAGAGAGTCTTAAGGTTCATGACCATGACTATGAGGCTAGACGAGACTATAGGCCAGTTTGTAGCACGTTACCTAGCTGCTTGGAGAGTTATCGACGGAGGACCGATGTCCGACTACGAGACCTGCTAGAGATTGATCACTCAACTTCCAATCGAGTGGAGCACGTGGGTCTGGGATAGACTCAATGAGATCACGTATGTGAGGGAGGACTTCTACCTTGCTGCAAGTTTTCTTGAGCTTGTAGCGTTGACCTTGACCTGCTGAGCCAGGGACCCGACGACCCCTCTGATGGTCCCGATACGAGTTCTGGTGTATGGAGGGGGGAGGGGGAATACACCAGATAGGAATTTTAAAAACAACCCCCGAAAAAATACCACAACTGAGTAAGAAAACTCAGCTGGAATCACAACTGAGTAAGAAAACTCAGCTGGAAGAGTGGTGCTGTGCGGAATGTGGTGGATACAAAAACAACTCGTATAAAACAACTCACGCTCAGATGCAAGGTCGGTCAACAACCAAATCAGTTGAAATGTAAAAGATGCAGTTTTGAGTGCTGGTTAGTTGGACAGTTAGATATGCATAAAGTAACAGAACAAAAAACACAAAAGCACAAAGGAATTACGTGGTTCGGAGAGAACTCCTACATCCACGGAGAGTTGTGAGTCCACACAACTCAGTCCAAATTCTTTAGGACAGCTACCACAAAGCTTACGCGGGCTTTGCAACCGTACAGATAAGTTTGCGGGAACTTATCAACCTTTCTACTCAATTTCGGGAAGAGCAGGATCCTAACAACCTTTTTAGGGGATGTGTATAAGGGTGGGTTTTCCAACTACTAGCTCTAACAAAGAAGTGAGCTAGGATCTAAGCTTGAACAAATGAAGACTCAAACTAAGATCGAAAACACCAAAACAGATTCTAACTCTCTATGAACTCTCAGCTGGTGATGTTCTTAGAAAGAGAATAATTGCAGTTTAGCTTGTGCGCAGTATATCGTCGTTCTTTCGCTCTTCTGTCTCTTGTCTTGATGAATGAATGAATATCTCTATTTATAGGCGGTGAGGATCAACTAGCCGTTGGAAGAGCCGTTGATCTCTGTTCTGTGAAAGCGATGACTTGTCTCTCATCTCTGCAGATTTTCCTGATTTGGCAACTGTGAACTTCTGCTTTCCTTTTGAGACAACCTTGTGTTGGGCCAAATGAGGTAATGACAGAACGTCAAACCTTCACGTGACTTTCTATTTGAAATTCAAATTTCAACCTTTGTCTTTCAACATTGGTTAGTCGGTTGAGACGTTTGATCTTCATCCGAGTGGTCTTCAGCTGATGTTCCATCTGATCGCTACCTTCATCTGACATTTTGTCTGAAGAAGAACAGTTGAACCCTCAGCTGCCTTGAACTTCATGTTGTCGATTTATCAGATTGAGTCCTCCAACTGATGTTCCACATCCGAGTTTCCATCTGTAGTTCTATCCGAGTATAGCTATGTTGCCGTCTTCAGCTGGAGTCCTGTAAAGATAAAATCTGAACATTGCTCAAACAGCGAGCCTAAATACTAACATTAGGATATGGCAACATCTACTCGGTTGGGGTCAGTTGGTTTTGGAATCAATCAAAACTTTACTAAATTTCCCAACACCCTCCTGTCCTTCAGCCACAAGAGAGGCATCCTCCTCCACCTCGCCAGGTTTTGCCCCATCTCAGGTTCCATTCCCACTCATGAGAGAGAGAGGCGACGACTCCTCACCAGTCGGTGCCCAGTCCTACTGCCACCCGTCCACTGGCCGAGGGGCCTATAGACATTAGCGATGACTCTCCACAGTACTCACTAGTCCGCTGAGGCCAGAACGACCACAAGGTCGGTACTTCACGTTGCTTGGACAGTCATGCACCTTCCCTCGAGTACTACCTTTCACCTTGCCGTTACCACACCAATGAGACCGCTAGGAAGAAGACTTCATCCTCTGACTGAGCCTTTAAGAAGAAAGTTAGAGAGCTAGTTTGAGAGGCGGCAATCGGCCTAGCTGTTGCTACAGATGAGGAGAGTGACCCAGAGGAGTTTAATGAGGACGAGGATGAGAGCCGATACTACTAGTTACTTGGACTGATGACATTTTGACTATGTTTTTCTCTTATGAGACATGTTTTATGATGACTATGATGTCTGCTTTTGCAATGTTGTTGATTTGATGACGTTTATGTTTGTCCTTGTAACTTTGACTATGTTTTTATAAACATTTTGATTATGATTATGATTATGAACATGATGCTCTGGTGCACCTTATGATATATGTATGATGATGATGATGTTATGATAATGGTTATGATGATGCATGTCTAAGGCCCTACAATCAAGAAAGTACGATGATGATGTTATATAGCATGCCTTGACCCATAAGGGAGTCACCCAAGTAAAGTAAGAATGGCCTTAGAAATAACTCGATGAGTATAGTGTGGACTTCTTCCCAGCCTCACGCCACAAAAATTATACCTTCTTGATTGATACTTTCACTTAAACACACCATCACTTGCTTTCCGATGTCATTTCACTTCCAAAATTCTTCCAACGTCGTTTTCCTTCGTACACTATTTTTCTTAAGGCACAATTTTGCTTCCTCCAATTCCCCTCCAAAATTTTTCTTCATATTTCCATTCTCTTTACTCCACAACTATACCATCACTTTGAAAAGCTCAAGGAGAAAGAAAATGAGCCTCTGTAAGGACTAAGTTATGAAAGAGTCCCTGAAGTAGCGTCATCTCGTGTGACACTCTTTTTAGTGTTCGTAAGATTTAACCTAAGTGAAGAAGAGCCTTAGTGCTTATGATAAGTAAAGCTTCCTAATGTGAAGTAATAGGATGAGGAAATCAATTAAGATATGAGAAGAGTTAAGATTCGATAAAGATCGAAATTAAGAACTAGGGAAAGCCTAGAATGGAGCTCGTAAAGTACAATGAAGAGGCGAAGACGAAGGATGAATACAAAAAAGGGTGATACCTGAATAAGGAAAACACTAACATGACGCCTCCCTAAGATGTCGCAGTTCAGGAAACTGCGTGATTAATAAAGAACCCCGAAGTTATTTAAGACCAAGAAAGTCGTCTCAAGGTTGCATTTAAGAATGAACAACTAAGACGTAACGAAACGAAGGTCTTCTGTAAAACGTTAGAATATTAAGACAAATCGGATAAACGCAAATTTAGGAAGAATTTGTTTCATTCTTCGAATAACAAGTTTATTCTTTTTGCAACAACCATATGATCGGTCATACCTAGGGATGAAAATCAAATCAAATATTTTGACTCGATTTGTGATTCGTATTCGATTTTTGATAGTCGTATTCGAAATTTTACGATTCATATTCAAATTCAAATATTTTTTTGATTCGATTAATTTTCAAATCATTATTAGTACTTTGGATATTCGATTCGATATTCGTAAAGATTCGATTTGATATTTTAATATATATATATATATATATAATAAATTATAGATGTAATATATATTATTTTTAATTTTAATACAACCTATTATACATTTTCATAATATATTAATATATTTATAACATTAAATGTCTAGGGTTTATTGATATTATCGCAGCCGCGCCGCTCTATCACTTTCATTTCTCCTGCTTTCACTTCTTATCATGCCCTCTCTCTCTCTTGATTCTTTTCTATAGTCAGTGATTCAGTGAATGAATCCCGCAGCCGACAAGCAGAGTTTTGGAGAACTTCTTTTGAATTGACGAGACAAACTTGGAGAGAATCGTTTGAGTTGATTCGAGTTTGTGGATTGAGGTGAGCTTTACTTGTAATTTCGTTTTTGTTTTTTAAAATTAAGAATGTTGTAACTTAATTAGTTTTTCATAACTTAATTTCTTATGGAAAAATGTCTTGCATACCCATTGTCATTGATTATGTATTTCTATTTTTCGCACAAGTTAATATACACACTATGTTATTGGACCAATTATTGTTTTAGAATATAATTTAAAAAACTACTGTATGGAATCCTCTTGTTTGTGCTTAATACTTGTCAGATTTGTTTGTTTAGCAAAACTGGTTTTTAGGAAGATTTAATTCATCGCATATATATACTATTTTTCTTCTATTCCATGTATTTAGTTTTTTGTGGTTTTATTGAAATTTTAATTAGAATAATATGGATGCTTCAAAGCCAACTGAACAAACTTCTCAAGAAAACGAGATTAGAGTGGAAGAAGATGGGATAAATAATGATGGAGATGGTGGTGACATACCAATTGATGAGGTGATTATTGATGAGGAGAGCGATGATGAAGAAGATAAACATGATATACATGAAGAAGAGCAGGTTCATTTTGCTGAAACAAAAGAGAAAGAAGACGTTGCATGTTCATGATGATTTTATCGCAGTGACGTTAAATGGAATTGAAAAGTTTCAATGCATCCATTGCAAGGGTTATTTTTCTAAGACAAAGAGTGGTACAACCACTCATCTTAAAAATCACTTGAAGAGGTGTTTGTAAAAGAAACTCCACATCGAGAAACATAAGAAGTTGCAATTTCAGCCTAAGAAAATCAAAGTTCGAGTTGAATCCTTTGTCAGATGGTAAATACGATCATATGAAGCAAAGAGAGGCTATTGCTCATTGGATTTTGATGAATGAGCAACCGTTTGCGGCTGTGGAAAATTATGGATTTACATTGATGATGAGTATCATTCAACCACAATTTGAGAAGATTTCTCGCACCACGGCCACGAATGATGTCAAAAATGTCTATGAGATGGAAAGAAAAAGGTTGTACTTAGAGTTGAAAGAGATTAATAAGATATCATTGACCACTGACATTTGGAAGTCAAAGGTGCAAAAGATATCTTATATGTGTGTGACCGGTCACTATGTTGATTCGCAGTGGTAACTTCACAAGCGACTCCTTAGTTTCATACCTCTCCCTCCACCACATATAGGTAATATTATTAATTTAGATACTTTAGAATTGTATTGCATCACATTTATTGTTATTTACTTTATATATTTATTGACATTTCAGGTGTTGATATATTTGATGGACTTATGAATTGTACAAAAGATTGGGGGATAGAGCATAAAGTATTTTCAATCTCTGTCGATAATGCCTCAAACAACGATGTAGCAATTCGAATTGCTAAGGAGACATTCTCCAAAGGTCGTAAATTGCCTTTGGAAGGTAAGTTGTTTCATGTTCGATGTACTGCACATATCTTGAATCTTGTTGTTTAAGATGGCTTGTCTGAGATTAAAAACATCATTGAAGATGTCAAAAATAGTGTGCGATTTATAAACCAACATGAGTCTAGGTTGCGAAAATTCTCTGATGTTGTGCATCATTTAGGAATCTCGGTGAAAAAGTTAATCATTGATTGTGCAACTCGCTAGAATTCTACGTATGAGATGTTGGTTGATGCATATAGAGTGAATGATACATTTCCTATATTTGCACAGAGAGAGCCTTCATATTATTGTTATCCTAGCACTGATGATTGAGACAAAGTGAAGGATGTTATTGATATTCTAGGGATTTTTTATGAAGCTACTCATATGATTTGTGGAACTGATTATCCCACTTCAAATGTTTACCTCGCGGTTATTTGGAGAGTCAAACATGTGCTGAATGAAAAAGAAAATCATACTAATGAGTTCATTAGAGTGATGATTAAAAAGATGAAGGAAAAGTTTGACAAATATTGGGGAAATTGCAATTTTTTGATGGCTATTGCAGCAATACTTGACCCTAGGTTCAAGATGAGATTGGTTGACTTTGCTTTCAACCAAATATATAATGAGATTGATGCTCGTACAAATGTGATGAAGGTTAGGGATGAATTATATAGTTTATTTTTTGAGTATGTTGAAGCTAATCATGAGAAATCTCGAAATAGTAGCTCGTTAGAAGGATGTTCTTCCACATGTCAAACTTCACATCTAAAGGGAAATTGGTGCCTTCTGGTTTATCTATTTTTGATGCTTATTTGAACACTGTCGAGGTTTATTCTCCCTTGAAATCAGAGTTAGACATTTACTTAAAAGAAGGAGTTTATAGAAATCCAGATGGAGATGCACGTGTAGCTATTGAGTTTGATGCATTGAGTTGGTGGCAAACTCAAGAATTGAAGTTCCCAATTTTATCCAAATTAGCTCGTGATGTTTTAGCTATTCCCATTAATACTGTTGCATCGGAGGCAACATTTAGTGTAGGAACTCTAGTGTTGGATCCTTACCGTTCAAGATTAACTTCTGAAATGGTACAAGTTTTAATTTGTGGAGCGGATCGGATTCGCCAACTTCATGGGATCAAGAAGCCTATTATGTCACATGTGAGTTCTATAATCTATTTATTTACTTAGTGCATTTAAGAGTTGTGTATTATTTCTTATACAAATCTGACATCTTATTAATATTTGATTTTTTATTTAAGAGAAAGCAGAGCCCATTGAAGTCATATTGCAGACAACTTGATTTACAAATTTGGTGAAGTATTGGATTTTTGTTAACTTGTTTTTAGGAGTGTTCAATGAATGCGAACGCATTTGACGATAAATGTTTTGTTATTCATGTATTTGATAATTATTGTTTTTGCTAGACACTTTAATTTGTGGTTTGGATTACTTGACTTGGTATTGTTTGTTAAATGAATTGTATTATTTTATAAATATGTTGGAAATTCAAAATGAATATAAAAAAAGTTACTACTTATAATGTCACAGCCCCAAATCCCGAGGGACGGCCAAGCCGGGGTGCGACTAGGGGTTGGACTAAAGAGGCGGGGAAGAAAGGGGAATTACTGAATAAATGAATAAATTAACATCTATAATCAAGATAATATACTATGAACTGATTCTTATTAGACAAAAGAGAGTCAATCTCGAAAGATCGCTCGACAAAGTTGTGATCAGAGAAGACTAGGTTTAAAGTATGAAAAACTTAAACCGAAAAGATTACACAACAAAAAGTGTATTAGTTTGCAGCGGAAAGACGTAGAATGATATCACATATCAAATGTGAAATCGAGGCTCAACTAAACTTTACTTCTTTAAGTACGACCTTTACTCAACCTCCTCCGCCTTCGTCACTCAACCTGCACATTTAAAAACAAACATGCAGGGCTAAGTACATAAAGCACTTAGTGGGCACATTGCCGAAAACATATCATACTTAATATAGATTAGTCATGCATCTTTTCACAAACACTCGTAAGGCTTATACTGCTGTTCACTTAATTCTGGATAACACACTGAAGGTTAACTCAGAATCTGATCGTCTGGTTAGCACTCTGTGGGCTAACTCAGAATCTGTCCCTCTGGATAGCACTCTGTGGGCTATCTCAGAATCTGATCGTTTAGTTGGAATCTCTGGATAGCACTCTGTGGGCTAACTCAGAGTCCAATACTCTGGCTAGCACTCTGTGGGCTAACTCAGAGAAGAATAAGAGAATTCACATATAACAATTCATCATGCACTGATAGTTACTTTAATACATACTTATTAAAGCAATAAGTAAACACTTTCGAGCAACGCTCATTTTATTTTGATAGAAAAGCCCACCTCAATCGTTTACAGAACAAACTTTAACCTTCTGTCTTCCGTCCTGTCTTCTAATCTCGACGTCCTCCTTCTAACGTAAGATAATCAAATTTTAACAAGCGGTCGAGACAATAAAGGAAAAAAGAAATCGAATTCGTTTTAGACTTTTAGGCCTTTGCACTTTACTACTTTCTTTTGATTAACGAATGAATGAGACTCGATCAATTCTCGTTTATAAACCGACTTGGCTCATTACTCGACACTTAGGTCAGTAGATAAAAGGAAGTCGATAACTCATAACAACTTAGAAGTTCACAAGGAACGAAGTTAAAAGGATTTAACTTAAGAAATCAAGTTTTGGAAATTTCTGCACAGGTCAGTAAGTTCATACAGAACAGGGTACTTCGAAACAGGGGATGTGCTCTATACCAAAAGAAAGCCACGGGTGTCTAGTTTACTCTCCAATTTACAGATCTTAATTTTGTTAAGCGAGCTAAAAGTTATGACAGTTTCCGTGAAACGTCGCAAAACAGTCGCGCGAAACCCTAATGCTCGACAAATCTCGACGCACGATTCCCTAGGTTCGATCAATACTATTCCACTTTTATTTTCACGAAATTTTCATCTCAATACAGTCTACATGCAGTATCCCTTAATCGGGTTCACATTCACGTCTTGTGATTAAACAATTGACGAGCATAACCTTGTCCTTTTTCCACTAACCATTTACTAAACCAATTCAATTTTCAATTTCTATTTCATTCAACAACTTCTCGTTCATAATCTATAACTCATATTATCTCGTATCTCGGATGGAAATGTCGTCAACTACAAACTCATTCATCAACCGACAACAATCAATATTAACAAATTGGTTTTCCTTATTTGACTTTTCTATCGGCTTTTAATCTCGTTTCTTCGTCTCTTAACGAAATTCATATCTTCTTAGATTTCGTTCAAATTCTACAGTTACGATCATCAACTAACAAGATTATCATAGGTTCGAATCGCAAACCTAAATCATTACTTATGCTCGACTTATCGACGATTGCTCGTCTCTTAACAAAAATCCTACGTTCTCCGTTTTCGTTCAAATTTTACAACATCGATCATTATCTATCAAGCATCACTAATATGTAAACCATATTCTAAAAACATTATCGAGCTTCAATTTATCGACGGACTTTCGTCTCTTACGATTTTTATTTTATTTTTAGAAAAATCTCAATTAATTATATTATCATCCTCCAATATCTTACATACCATTTCTATTATCCATTCATGAATATTATATCATCTACTCATTCAAATCATCACTTGTTCTTCTCTTACACTTTCATTTTTATTTTTAGAAAATTCTAAATTAATTCATGAATTTATCTAACATCATATAGATCACTAATTCATCAATCAAACATAAAAAAAATCGAGCTACGAAAAACCCCTAAAACTACTAAAAATTTTGGTATTAACAAGATTAAGGGGAGGGATGATTTTCTTCATGATTTGATCCATAAAATCTATTCTTAAGCATACTAGAACATGAAATAAACAAGAATCATCATGCTTCTTCACCTCCTATGTTTCGAAAAAAATAAAGATGATGGAATCAAGCTTTTGTTCGGTTCATATCGTAGAAGAAACTCCTACCTTGCGAAATATGAAGTTGGATCTAAAATCGATCGGTAGACGGATGCCTTGTGAAGCTTGAAAGCTTGAAGAACTCTTGACAATGGAAGAAAAGTGAGAGAGAAGAGATGAGAGGGAAAGTGGCGATTTTGGTGAGTTTTGAGAGAGAAAAATGATGACTAAGTGTTTAGATAATATCTCTTAAAGTAGGATGACTCACAAGGTGTGAGTCATGGGGGGTAAGGTGGCGGTTTTAGGATAGGATTTTAGTCGAAAATATCTCGTTTTCGGGTCTAATACGACGTATTAAAAATCGAGAAATAAATTCTTAGTCGGTTACGTATTCGGCGAAATCTAATTCGACCGTTAGATTAGAAATAAATCACATACTCGGAAAGCATATTTCATTTTTCAAAATCCGATAAAAAGTCGGGACATCACAGTCCAAATTTTGTCCGGAAAAATAATAAAAACGGATTTTTACTAACTTACTCGTCTCGCAAAAAGAGTGAATGTAAAATCAGACGGTTTCTCGATTTGAGTTTTCAGGCAAAAGTTTTATCGGACGTGAAAACCCTAATACAGTAGTCGTTCAACCGACTTCTGGAATTTATTTTCAGAAACGGATTTCACCGTTAGTCTTATAATTGAAAATCCTTAGCTTAGGCGTGCAAAGCCTTAATTAATTAGAAAATTTTTATTTCTCGTCGGAAGAAAATATCCGGGGTATTACATATAATATATTTTAAAAAATTCCTACCGAATTTTGAATCGAATCGAATCAGTTCAAATTTGAACATCGAATCGAATTTGAATCATATTTAGTATTCGCAATCGAATGGAATCCAAATTCGAATCATCGAATATTTTCACGAATCCGAATCGAATACACTGTTATTTAATTTGATTCGATTCATTTGCAACTCTAGTCATGCCTAGGAATCTTTAAGATTTTCACTTCTATATTCTAAAGTATCTAGTACAGTATATGATTAAGATTTTTACACATTATCTTCATGTTCTACCCACGATTGTGTTGTTTAGATCCTTTTTTCGGAGGTATTTCATGATCCCATGCTCCCTTTGCCATTTTGGTCTAGTAAGCAATTATCTTTTTACACGTTGCACATAATTCTTTTCAAAGTGAGTCGTACCATCCTCTTATAATGTTGCTCTAGCTAATATTTACCTCACACAAATAGATCCTCCATAATGATAGAATTTTCATTCGACTTAACTTCTCTATTCTTCTGAATTCCAAATTCCTCAAATATAGCTCCCGCCCAACCTGACCTTATCTGAATTCTCAATTCCTTTTTCTTTAACCTACGACCATAAAATTTATTTCATATCACCTATTATTGGATGTGTATTATCCAAATATTTTGTCTCTGTAGCGCCACTAGCACTGGGTAAGGACACTTTTTAATTTGAGTAGTCTCATGGTTAGAAAAAAACAAGTTGTGTATCAAGAAATTTCTTTGAAAATTTCAAACCCTCGTTATACTGAAATTGTGCAGACATCTTGAAAACAGTAATTTGGAGATGTCAAAGTCCATGACCAAATTGTTCTGTATCACTTTAACTTTTTTCCTTCTATGAAACATCTACCCTCAATAACAGGCTCAATAGTGAGCAATGTTTTTTCCTTGATAATGTATGAGTTTTTTCTAGAAGTATCAACTTTTCTGGCATTGTCATTTGGCCAAGTGTCACCCCGATCACTCGATCAAGGGCCGTGAAATGTCTCAACATTCTCAATTTATTAGATGTGTATTGTTTCAAGGTCATGATATGTGAATAAATCTTCTTCAGGGGCACGCAAGTACACTGTGAAAATTTTCCAAAATCCTCAAAATTTCTCAACCGTATGAAGTCCTCTTTGAAGGCACCATTCTTCACACATCCAGTAAGATGAAAGCTTGTGTTCCATGTCATATCCATTTGGAAAGTCCTCGCTTGAGGCAAGTTACCCTCCTATGATGTTACTTTACCCTTAGACAAAGCAGTCTTTATCTGATTTTTCCCTACAGCTGAGTCTCTGACTTAGGTCGCTTAGTTACCAACCTTGTGCAACTTATGAATTTCTATTTGATAGTTGATGATCCTCATTACGAAGAATTCTTTCTCCATGTGGTCCTTATTATCCTTGACTCGTCTACGGCTGTAATACCCCGAAGTTTCATTAATCCTTAAGTATACCCTAAATGAGTTTAAATAATGAGTTTTGAGTGAAGAGAATCTTCAAGAAAAGATATTTATTTGTAAATGACTAAAATGCCCCTGTGTGCTTTGATGTGAGTTTTTCTCGTTTTGATTATTCGATTGAGTATGTGATGCATTGATTGAGTTTATTTATAAGAGTTTGAGCATGAGTATGATTTCAGTGAATTCTGAGAATTTTTAATTTTGAGTGAATAGTAACGCGAACCGAGAAAATACTATTCACCGACGAACTCAGAATTCAATCTAATTAGTGTCTTTTGAATCTAGATTTAATTCTAAGACCCCTGAGATATGTTAGAAGCTTATTCGAGATCACATGAAAGAATTCTAAGAGTTTTAGTTCTTAATGGATTAATTAGCCGATTAATTTTTAGGTTTTCTTCGTTACTTGGAATTTTGACCTAAAAATTTGATATTCGGAATCCTTGATTTATTTCATGAGATGTGAGATAGAGTTGAGGTATTTTCGATGTCGGAAACGAGACCAGGAGAGTTTAGAGCCTTTTTCAGTATAAATGAAATAACACGGACATATTCTACCGGAGAACTTTTATCCGGGTAAAATTATATCTGTAAAATGGAATATCTCTCCCATATCTCTCCCTCTCCCACCGACTTGCATCTCTCTCTCCCTAATTTCTCTCCCAAAGCCCTTAAATTCAACCTTACAAGAATATAATGATTATATTCTTTAAATTAGTCAATAGCTTATTTGAGAAGCTTATTACATTTATTCATTCATCATCAATCATACCATCTATCTCTCATAACTCTCTCTCTCTCTCGTGTCTTACTAAGCAAGACAAGAAAAAAAAATTCTCTCTCCCATCTCTCCCTCTCCACCGAACACACACACATATACCTAGTGAAGAAATCTCCATTAAAGCTTCAATCTTCAAGCTTCCAAGCCTCCAAGTTTCAAAGAGATCATCATCATTTCTAATTCTTCAAACTCTATTCCAAGAGGTAACAAATTCATAAATTCTTGAGTTCAATATCAAATCAAAATCATCTCCCTTATCTTCTTTAAATTTTCGGCATACATGCCGTTGAAGAGATGATAAATTATTGTTCTATTTTTCTTGAGGTTCAAGGTGAAATCCACCATGGAAATTTCAAGCTAGGGATTTGAGCTCCCAAACCTACCATTTTCGGTAAAGGAGAATCAAGAGAGAAAGCTTCAATTTAAATTTCTAAAGTAGGTTTCCATTTGATTAATTGTATATTTGTAATCCCTAATCTGTAATGAAACAATGCATGCATGGTTTAAATTATGCTTAAGCAAACTAGGGTTCGATGTGAGATCCGAGTGAGGAAATCGATAGGAAAATCGAGCCTAAGAATTTATCTAGGAATTTTGAAGAAAAGAAAAATAATAACCCTATAAAATTAACTAGGACCGAAAATGAGTATAAAAAAGAAACAAAAATAATTTTTATGAGTTCTTGATGATTTCTTGATGATATTTAACATGATTTATATGCATAAGAAGTTGAGGAAATCATTTACCCTATTTTTTTTATTGTGATCGAAAATTTGAGTTTATAGAGGAGTATTTTTGTCACAGTCCCAAATTTCGAGGGACGGCAAAGCCGGGGTGCGACTAGGGGTTGGATTAAAGAAGCGGGGAAGAAGGGGGATGAATAAGAATAAATGAATGAACGGAAATTAATAACAGAGTAAGCTACTATGAACAAGACTTTGTTATATAATAAAGGAGTCGACCTCAAAGGATCGCTCGACAAGGATGTTCTTGAAAGAAACTAAGTTAAAGTATGGACTTAGACTTAAAAGAATATATACATCAACACAAAAGAGTTTGGAGTTTGGCAGCGGAAAAACGTAGAAACTTATACTCTGATCTTCTTTCCTAAAACCATTCTACTCAACATCAACCACCACCGCTCCCGTCGATCAACCTGCACATTTTATAAAACATATGCAGGGCTAAGTACAAAAGCACTTAGTGGGCATATTGCCGAAAACATATCATACGTATAGATAAATCAGGCATCTTGACAAATAGCGCATCAGGGTTTTTTCAACAAATACCCGAGCCTACTAAACATTTTCTTTCACTTTCACAATATAGCTTGATCAAGCATTTTTCTGATAGATGATACGTTCAACTTGCCCAATTCTGTTTCAATGCCGGGGAAGAGTTAACTTCTTCCGTGCACGTTCTATTCACCGTGGCTGGCTACCCCTCAACAGAGTACCACACACACCGGCTACCGTGTACACTAACCCTGGAAAGTCCCTTTTGACTAACTCAGAGTCCGATCGACTTAATTGGCGAACCAATTCAGAATGGCACAAAAGAACTCACATAAAACAATTATTTTCATGCCCTGGTTATCACCTTGAAACACAATTATCAAAGCAATAAATAAAGATTTTCGAGCATCGCTCGTTTTATTTGAATATAGGAAAGCTCACCTTACTGATTACAGAACTACTATACGAGCTTTCGCTTCTGGTCTTCCGTCCTATCCTCGGTGCTGACTTCCTCCTTTCATCGTAAATAAACAAACTTAAGTAACTTGGTCGCAACGATAAAAGAAATAGGAAATCGAAATTGGTTTTAGTCTTCTAGGCTTTTGCACTTTACTACTTTCTTTTGATTAACTAAATAAACGAGACTTCGATCAATTCTCATCTACAAACTGACTCGGCTCATTACTCGACACTTAGGTCAGTAGATAATGGATATCGATAACTTATAACAACTTAAAAGTTCACAAGGAACGAAGTTGAAAAGGATTCAACTTAAGAAATTAAGTTCTGGAAACTTACTGCACAATACAGTAGTTCTGGAGTTCGCACAGAACAGAGAAATTAAAAAAAGGGGATGAATTTTATACCAAACGAAAGCCACGGGTGTCTAGTTTACTCTCCAATTTACGGATCTTGATTTCGTTAAGCGAGCTAAAAGTTATGACAGTTTTCGTAAAACGTCGCAAAACAGTCGCGCGAAACCCTAATGCTCGACAAAACTCGACGCACGATTCCCTAGGTTCGATTATTGCTATTCCACTTTTATTTTCACGAAAATTTCATCTCAATGCAGTCAACATGCAGTATCCCTTAATCGGGTTCACATTCACGTCCTTTGATTAAACAAACGACGAGCATTTCCTCGTCATTTTCAACTAACCAATTACTATACCAAATCAAATTTCAAATTCAATTCCTATTTCATTTTCGTTTATCAACTTCTCGTTTCTTAACTATAACTCATAACATCTCGTATTTCGGATGGAAATGTCATCAACTACAAAATCGTTCGTCACATGACAACAATCATTAATATCAAAAAGGTTTTCCTTATTCAACTTTTCTATCGGTTTTTAATCTCGTTTCTCCGTCTCTTAACGAAATTTCAATCTTCTTAGAATTCGTTCAAATTTTACGGTTATGATCATCAACTAACAAGATTAACATAGGTTCGAATAACAAACCTAAATCATTATTCATGCTCGACTTATTGACGATTCTTCGTCTCTTAGCGAAATTCCTACGTTCTCCGTTTTCGTTCAAATTTTACAACAACGATTATCATCTATCAAGCATCACTAATATGTAAACCATATTCTAAAAACATTATCGAGCTTCAACTTATCGATGGATTTCCGTCTCTTACGGTTTTCCTTTTATTTTTAGAAAAATCTCAATAAATTATATATTCATCCTCAATCATCCTACATCTCATTTCCATTAACCAATCATGCATATCATATCATCTTCTTCATCAAAACCTCACTTGTTCTTCTCTTACACTTTCATTTTTATTTTTAGAAAATTCTAATTTAATTCATGTAGTCATCTAACAACATGTAGATCACTAATTCATCAATCAAATAACAAGAAAATCGAGCTAGCAAAAACCCCTAAATTCTCCAAAAAAATTGGTAATGACAAGATTAAGGGGAGGGATGATTTTCTTCATGATTCGATCCATAAAATCTATTCCTAAGCATACTAGAACATGAATTAATCAAAGGTGCATCATCCTACTTCAATTCCAGTTTTTTTCGAAAAAAATCAAGTAGATGGAAACAAGTTTTTGTTCGATTCATAATGTAGACGAAGTTCTTACCTTGCGAAATATGAACTCGGAAATGAAATCGATCGGTAGACGAGAGACTTGTGTTCTTGAGAAAAGCTTGGATGAACTCTTTAATGGAGGAAATTTGAGAGAGAAATGAGAGAGAGAGAGGATGTGGAGGGGCGGTATTGAAGAAGAAGAATAAAGAAGGGATGACTAAGCTAATTACTATAGCATAAAGGTGTTAAATATCTAACAACAAAGGTGGTGACACACTAAGGAACGTTTGGATGCGTTTTATTTGTCGGAAAAATCTCGTTTCCGGATCTAGAACGATGTTTAAAAGTCGAGAAATAATTTCTTAGTCGATTACATATTCGACGAAATCTAATTCGTCCGTTAGATTAGAAATAATTCACATACTCGGAAAACCTAATTCGTTTTTCAAAATCCGAGAAAAAGTCGGGATAAGACAGTCTAAAATTTGCCCGGAAAAATCATAAAAACTGACTTTCTACGGTGAACTCGTATCGAAGAAAAAGTGAATGTAAATTCTGACGGTTTTTCAATCTGAGTTTTCAGACGAAAAATCTATCGGACGCGAAAACTCTAATACTGTAGTCGTTCGACCGACTTCTGGAATTTTTTTTCTGAAACGGATTTCACTGTCAGTCTTAGAATCGAAAATCCTTAACTTAGGCGTGCAAAGCCTTAATTATTAATTAACTTTTTATTTTAATAACGGAATAAACATCCGGGGTATTACATCCTACCCCTCTAACATGAAATTTCGTCCCAAAATTTGCATACCTTCTTCAAAAAGGTAAGGGTACTTCTCTTTCATCTTTTTTTCGAGTTCCCACGTGACTTTTTCTTGCCCGTGGTGATTCCATAGCACTTTTACTATTGGTATCGACTTGGTTCTTAACTCTTGTATTTTTCGATCTAAAATCGATAATGGTTTCTCTTCATAACTCAAGTCGGATTCAAGAACGACGTGTTGCTGGTTAATTACGTGCTTAGGATCAAAAACATATTTTCTTAACTGAGATACGTGAAACACGTTATGGACACTTCCTAGACTTGGCGGTAAGGCCAATCTATAAGCAACAAGTCCTACTTTTTCGAGAATCTCATAAGGTCCTATAAACCTTGGTCTGAGATTACCCTTAATACCGAATCTAAGGATTCCTTTGGATGGTGATATCTTGAGGAAAACTTTATCCCCTATTTCAAAACTAAGATTGGTTTGACGATCGTCGGCGTAAGACTTCTGTCGGCTCTGGGCCTCTTTCATTCTAACTCTAATCTGACAAATGATCTTGATCATTTCATTGACCGCATCGGGTCCTAGGTTCTTTCTTTCACCCACTTCATCCCAATAAAGTGGTGATCTATATTTCTTTCCATATAAAGCCTCGTAAGGCGCCATTCCTATCGTCGCCTGATAACTGTTATTGTACGCGAATTCAACTAAATGTAAGATATCTTCCCAATTCGCGCTTCGATCCAATACTACCGTTCTTAACATATCAACAAGTATCTAAATCGTTCTATCTGATTGTCCATCCGTCTGGGGGTGAAAAGCGGTACTAAAATTAAGTTCGGTACCTAACTCTTTCTGCATCGTGATCCAAAACCTTGAAGTGAATTTGGCATCTCTATCTGATGTTATCGACTTTGGTATTCCGTGCAGACGTACAATCTCACGGACATATAGCTGTGCTAACTTCTCTGACCCGTAGGTAATCTTAATCGGTAGAAAGTGAGCTGATTTGGCGAGTCTATCAATAACTACCCAGATGGCAGTGTTTCCTCTTCTTGACTTAGGCAAACCTGTCACAAAATCCATAGCTATATCCTCCCATTTCCATTCTGGAATACTTAATGGCTGTAACAATTCGTATGGTCTTTGGTGTAGAGCTTTCACTTGTTGACAAACCAAACATCTTTCCACAAACGAGGCGACGTCTCGTTTCAAACCGTTCCACCAAAAATTCTTTCTTAAGTCCTGATACATCTTCGTACTCCCTGGGTGTGCTGTATATGGCGTATCGTGAGCCTCACTCATGATATCGTTCTTCAATTCGTCGTCTTTAGGGATACAAAGTCTGCCTTCAAACAAAATTGCATTATTTGGTGCCTCGGAAAAGCCGTCTGGTTTATCCGTTCTTATCCTTAGTCGAAGCTTTTTAGTTGTCTCATCCTTTCTCTGTGCACTTATGATTCTTTCTCGTAAATCTGATGTAGCTTCGAGTGCTGCTATTTGGTTTGTTATCATTTCAGGTGCATCGAGCACTTCTAAGTTCATTTCCTCAAATTCTCGTACAAGAGCTTCTTCCTCAACAAAGAGACATCCTAACTTGGTTGGAGTCTTGCGACTCAGCGCGTCAGCTACCACATTTGCTTTTCCTGGATGATAGTTGATTCCACAATCATAATCCTTGACTAATTCGAGCTATCGTCTTTGCCTCATGTTCAATTCCTTTTGCTCGAAAAAGTACTTTAAACTTTTATGGTCTGTAAAAATCTCAACCCTAACACCATAGAGATGGTGTCTCCAAATCTTCAGTGCATGCACAACGGCTACTAGTTCTAAGTCATGGGTTGGGTATTCAACTTCATGAGGTCGAAGTTGTCGTGAAGCATAAGCTATCACCTTTCAATCTTGCATCAAAACACAACCTAATCCATTCTTCGAAGCATTTGTATAGACCACGTATTCCTTATTCGCTTCTGGCAGAGCCAACACTAGTGTTGTGGTTAACTTCTCCTTGAGTGTCTGAAAACTCTTCTCGCATTCATCCGTCCATTTATACTTGTTTTCCTTCCGAAGTAGTTGCGTCATAGGTCTAGCGATCGTTGAAAATCCTTCGATGAATCTTCTGTAATAACCGGCTAAACCTAAGAAACTTCTAATTTCGTTCGGACTTGTCGGCGATTTCTAATCGCGCACTGCCTCTACCATGGCAGGATCCACCTTGATGCCTTCTGCTGATACGATGTGTCCAAGGAACATTACTTCCTTCAGCCAAAACTCGCACTTACTGAATTTGGCGTAAAGCTTCTCAACTCTAAGCGTTTCTAAGACTATTTTCAAGTGTTCCTTGTGTTCTTCCTCATTCTTGGAGTAAATGAGAATGTCGTCAATGAATACTAAAACAAATTTGTCTAAGTATGGGTGGAAAATTCGATTCATGAGATCCATGAATACTGTAGGAGCGTTAGTCAAACCGAATAGCATAACTAGGAATTCGTAATGGCCATATCTGGTTCGGAAAGCAGTCTTAGGTATGTCATCGGGTTTGATTTTCAATTGATGATACCCGGATCTTAAATCTATCTTCGAAAAGACTCCTGCGCCCTTAAGCTGATCAAAAAGGTCTTCTATCCTTGGCAAAGGATACTTATTCTTAAGGGTGATTTTACACTCACGATAGTCTATGCACATTCTCATAGAACCATTCTTCTTTCTTACAAACAAAACTGGTGCTCCCCACGGTGAAACACTCGGTCTAATGAATCCAAGGTCTAACAATTCTTGCAGTTGGATCTTAAGCTCTTCTAATTCTTTCGGTGCCATTCTATATGGGGCTTTTGATTTGGGGGCCGATCCTGGTTCTAAGTCAATCAAGAAATCTATATGACGGTCGGGTGGTAAACCGGGTAAAATTTCTGGAAAGACGTCTTCGTATTCGTTAACAACTTTCACTTCTTGAATGGTCTTCTCGGCTCTTGGTTCTCCACCTAGGTATACGAGATAAGCGGTGCAACCCTTCTTCTTCATCAACTTCTTGGCTTGTAGGGCGGATATTATCGGTATTCTTTTGCCTATTGTAATTCCATGAAATTCTGTCGGTTTTTTTCCCGGGGGTTGGAAAGAGAATTTCCTTTCGTTGCAGAGAATCGTAGCATAATTCTCTAACAACCAGTCCATTCCTAAGATTATATCTACGTCCCACATTATCATAACGTTCAAATTGTTCACCTTAACCTTAAGAGTTCCAATTTCTAATTCTAGGTTAGAGCAAACATGCGTGGAAGTAGTGATCTCTCCTGAAAGTGTAGCTACTCTCATAGCGTGTTCAGCTCGTACATGTCTGATATCTAAGTTATCCGCACACGAACCAGCAATAAAAGAATGCGACGCGTCAGTATCAAACAGTATCTTAATAGGGATATTATGAAGTTTTCCCATACCTGCTAGGTTTCCTTTTCCTTTATTCTGCGCACCCTGTTTGATCGCACATGCCCTTGCATTCTGTTGCTGTTGAGCGTGCTGCTGGAACTGCTGCTGGGTCATCTGCTGCTGCGGCTGTGCCTGAATCGCCCTCAGGGGTTGGGGATGTCCATACTGATTGTGTCCTGCCGCTTGCAATGGTTTCGGGCAGTCCCTCTTAATGTGCCCCTTCTGTCCGCAGTTGAAGCAATTCCCAGAATTTGCTTGACAGATCCCGAAGTGTACCCTATTACACTTGGGACAGGCAGGAACAATAGTTCTTCCTTGATTGTTTCCTCCTTGGTTATTCATTTGCTGCCTTTGTGGCTGACCGTGCTGATTATTCCATTTCCATGGTCCTGCTTGATTATTTTCTTGTAAGTACAGTCCTGATTGATTGTTTCCCTGCCATGGCATATTCCCATTATTGTTACCTTGATTAGGCTGCTGATAGCCTTGCTGATTTCCTGTCACAGCCCCAGATCTCGAGGGATGTCCAAGCCGGGGTGCGACTAGGGGTTGGACTAAAGAGGCGGGGAAGAAGGGGGAATCACTGAATAAACAAACATTTATAACAGAAACTACTATGAACTTGACATTATTGAATAAAAAGGGATTCGATCTCGAAGGATCGCCCGACAACTTGTTCTCAAAACAAACTAAGTTCAAAGTACGGAACTTAGGCTCAAAAGATACACAATAATAAGAACTAGATTAGCAGCAGAAACGTAAAACTGAGACACTGTTCTTCTTCCTATAAACAACTCTTTACTCAACCTCCTCCACCTTCGTCACTCAACCTGCACATTTAAAAACAAACATGCAGGGCTAAATACATAAAGCACTTAGTGGGCACATTGCCGAAAATAACTCACAAGAGTATAGATTTAATCATGCATCTTTTCATAAACACTTGTATAACTTATACTGTTGTTCATTTAATTCTAGATAACACACTGTGGGTTTTAACTCACATCCGATCGTCTGGAAAGCACTATGTGGGCTAACTCAAAATATGTCCCTCTGGATAGCACTCTGTGGCTATCTCAGAATCTGATCGTTTGGTTGGAATATCTAGTTAGCACTCTGAGGGCTAACTCAGAATCCAATACTCTGGTTAGCACTCTGAGGGCTAACTCAGAGAAGCATAAGAGAATTCACATAAACAATTCATTTACGCTCTGATAGATACTTTAATACACACTTATCAACAATACGTAAACACTTTCGAGCAACGCTCACATAATATTACTTCATAAGTAATGGCATTCATCGGAGTTTTTGGTTTTAGAAAGCCCACCTCGAACAATTACAGAACTATAACACGTGCTTCCGTCTCTGATCTTCCGTCCTGTCTTCTAATCTCGACGTCCTCCTTCTTTGAAAGCAAAAAATCACATTTTAGTATTCGGTCGAGACGTTAAAAGAAACAGGAAATCGGAATCGGTTAATGACTTTTAGGCCTTTGCACTTTAACTAATCTCTTTATGATTAAAGAAACGAGACTCGAACACTTCTCATCTAGAACTAACTCGGTTCCTTACTCGACACTTAGGTCAGTAGATAATGGGTGTCGATAACTTAGAACGACTTAAAAGTTCACAAGGAACGAAGTTGAAAAGGATTCAACTTAGGAAACTAGACTTTGGATACTTACTGCCCAAGTCAGTAAGTTCATACAGAAAAGAGCATACGTAAACAGGGGATGAATCTTATTTCAAAAGAAAGGTACGGGTGTCTAGTTTACTCTCCAATTTACGGATCTCGATTTCGTTAAGCGAGCTAGAAGATATGACAGTTTCCGTGAAACGTCGCAAAACAGACGCGCGAAACCTTAATGCTCGACAAATCTCGACGCACGATTCCCTAGGTTCGATCAATACTATTCCACTTTTATTTTCAAGAAATTTTCATTCCAATACAGTCTTCATACAGTATCCAATAATTGGGTTCATATTCACGACTTTTGATTAACAAACGACGAGCATATCCTCGTCATCTCCAACTAACCAATTATTATACCTAAACAAATTCAAATTTCTATTTCATTTTCGTTCATTCACTTCTCGATTCTTAACTATATCTCATAACGTCTCGTTTCTCGGATGGAAAAGTCGTTAACTACAATATCGTTCGTTTATCAACAACAAACATTATTATTAAAAGGGATTTCCTTATTCGACTTTTCTACTGGCTTTTAAACTCGATTCTTCGTCTCTTATTCAAAATCGAAACTTCATAGAATTCGTTGAAACTTTACGGTCACGATCATTAACTATCAAGATTCTCAAAGGTTTGAATCACAAACTTAAAACATTATCTATTCTCGATTTATCGTCGATCGTTCGTCTCTTAACGAAAATCTTACGTTCTCCGTTTTCGTTCAAATTTTACAACAACGATCATCATCTAACGAGCATCACTAATATGCAAACCATATTATCAAAACATTATCGAGCTTCAACTTATCGACACGTTTTCGTCTCTTATATTTTTCAATTTATTTTTAGAAAAATCCCAATTAAATATATAATCATCCTCATACATCGTATATCTCATTTCTATTAATCAATCAAGCATATCATAACATTTACTACACTAAACCATGCATTCTTCCTCTCTTGTCTTCCAACTTTTATTTTTTGAAAAATCTAAATCAATTCATATAGTCAATTAACAACATGTAGATCACTAATCTATCGATCAAACATCAAAGAAATCGAACTACGAAAAACCCCTAAAACCACTATAATTTTCGGTAATTACAAAATGCAAAAGGGAGTGATTTTCTTCATGATTCGATCCGTAGAACTCGATTCTAAACATACTAGAACATGTATTAATCAAAAGACAACATGCTTCTTCATGCTCCTATGTTTTGAAAAAAAAGAAAATGATGGAATCAAGACTTTGTTCGGTTCATTTCGTAGGAGATGTTCTTACCTTGTGTAATACGAACTCGGAAATGGAATTGATCGGTAGATGAGAGACTTGAGAGCTTGAGAAAGCTTGAAGGTTGAAACTTTAATGGAGAATTTTGAGAGAGAATTGAGAGAGAGAGAGAGGAGGTGGGGTGGTGGTAGTGAAGGTGTGAGGGAGGGAGAGGATGACTCACCTATACATACATAAAGTGAAGGAAAATATCTAACAAAGGGATGGTGAGTCGCTAAGGGACGTTTGGCGTGGATTATTTAGACGGAAATATCTCGTTTCTGGCTTTAAACGACGATATAAAAGTCGAGAAAATACTTTCTAAGATAGTTACGAATTCGACGAAATCTAATTCGTCCGTTAGATTAGAAATAAATTACATACTCGGAAAACATATTTCGTTTTTCAAAATCTGCTAAAAAGTCGGGACATCATAGTCCAAAATTTTATTCGAAAAAATAATAAAAATGGATTTTTACTAACTTACTCGTCTCGCAAAAAGAGTGAATGTAAAATCAGACGGTTTCTCGATTCGAGTTTTTGGGCGAAAATTTTATCGGACGCGAAAACCGTAATACAGTAGTCGTTCAACCGACTTCTGGAATTTATTTTCAAAAATGGATTTCATTGTTAGTCTTAGAATTGAAAATCCTTAACTTAGGCGTGCAAAGCCTTAATTAATTAGAAAATTTTTATTTCTCGTCGGAAGAAAATATCTGGGTATTACATTCTACCCCTCTAACGAAAAATTTCGTCCCGAAATTTTCTTACCTCCTTCGCAAAAGTTTCCACGTAGCTTCTTCTTGTCCGTGGTAATTCCAGAACACTTTTACTAATCGTATCGACTTACTTCTTAACTCTCGCACTTTTCGATCCACGATCGATTGCGGTCTTTCTTCATAACTTATAACTTAATCGAGAACAACGTCTTGCTGATGAATCACGCGTTTTAGAATTGAACACATACTTTCTCATACGAGATACGCAAACATAATAAACATTTCATAGACATGGCGACATGGCCAATCTATATAACATTGAAACCTATCTTTTTCAAGATATCTAAAAAAATCATATAAAGCTTCATCTAAGCTTATACTGAACGCGAAGAAATAATCACAATAATCCTTAGTAGGAAAATCATGAGGAAAGTCTTGTCCTCATTTTCTAATTTTTAAGTCTGATCTACATATAATCGCTTAAGACTTTCGTCACTTCTAGACTTCCTTCTCTTTGGTTTGAATTTGACGAAAGAATTGATCTATCACTTCACCGAGCGAATCTAGTTCTAGATTTTTTTTTCTTTGTTACAAGGCTTCGTAAAACATAATACTTATCGTAGCCTGATAACTTTTAGACTTTAATCTAACACTATCGTCCTTAACATTTCTTCTAATACTTGAATCGTTCTCTCGGATTTACTTAAAATTCTCTCTCGTAAGTCTGGTGTAGCTACTAGTGCTACTGTTTGGTTTAGTTATTATCTCAGGTGTATCTAGCACTTCCAAATCCATCTTCTCAATTTTTGTACAAATGTTTCTTCTTCGATTAAGAGACACCCTATTTTAGTTGGAGTCTTGCGACTCAGCGCGTCTGCTATGACGTTAGCTTTTCCTGGATGGTAATTGATACCACAATCATAATCCTCTCATCCCATGGGCTATATCCATATCAAACATTTTCATTAACACTTTACTTTAAGCGTTCACTTCTTTACTAAACCCTTTTTTTCCCACTTAAAAAAAAATTCACAAAACTGAAACAGGTAATAACTACGATACTAGTTCTATAAACTTTTTAACTTCCCAAGTTAAACAAGTTCCTTATTAAACAAGTTATTCGAATATTCTTGTTTAACTAACACGATTAGAAGAAATTTTTCACGAAGTCAAAGCCCACTCACGGGGTCATATATACATATACGTCGAACAAGTACTGTTTTGCCTCCGACGAGGACTTATACAAAACTAGACTACTACTAGTCTGAGTTAGGCCAATTACTTGCCTAGTGACCCTTGCCCTTGTCCTGTGCTTCTGGCCCATTCACAAATGTCCATGCATTCTGATCTTGTTGTTGTTATGGATGTGGCTGAGTTTGATTAGCTCTCAAGGGTTGGGGCTGACCATACTGATTCGATCCTACTGGTTGCAATGGTTTCAGACAATTTCTTCTCACGTGTCCCTTTTGACCACAGTTATAACAACCGTCAATGTTTGCCAAACAATTTCCAAAGTGCATCCTGTTGCACTTAGGGCAGGTAGGAACAGTGATTCTTCCTTGGTTATTGTCTGCCTGTTGTCCCTGCCACTGTCCTTGTTGGTTATTTTCCCTCTGCTGTCCTGATTGATTATTCTGATTCGGCTGTTGAAAGCCACGCTGATTTCCACCTTCCCATTTCCTTTTTTCCTTTAAGGCCGCTGTTATTGTTGTTGGACTGGTCTTGAGTTGGAGCCTGGGTTGGTGCTGGTACGGGTGCTATAATCTTTTGTTCATCCAGCATAACTGCCTCCACGTCTAAGGCTCGTCCTAGTATGTCTGTATAGCTCAGTCCTCCATGGCTGGCTAGTGCTATTCCTAGTTCGTGTCTAAGTCCCCCACGGAAATTCTTTGCTATCTTCTCGTCGGTATCTACCTGCTCGGGTGCATACCTTGACAATTCACAAAAGGTTGCATCGTATTTAGTCACGGTCATCTTCCCTTGTTTCAGACTGTAGAACTCTGCTTCCTTCTTTGCTCTATAGGTTCTAGGGATGTACTTGTCGTAAAATGCTTCCTTAAACTCATCCCAAGTAAACTGAGCCAGATGCTCTGTCGGAATAACCTTCTGCCTAGCTTCCCACCAGAAATCAGCTGGTCCGGTGAGTTGAAACGCAACACACGAGAGACGCTCCTCATCAGTACATCAGAGAAGTTTAAAAATTCTTTCTGTAACTCTTACTCAAAGCTCAACATCGCTCGGGTTTCCTGATCCATTAAAGATAAATGGATTTCTTTTGAGGAACAGATCCTCTATGTCACGACGTAGTGGTGGTGGAGGTGGAGGGGTTTCCTGACGTCCTTGATCTTCCTCCCTCTCATGTTGTCTATGACCTCTTTCCGGTCCTCTAGGCCTACCGAGTCCTCTTCTTCTGTCATTTGCTACTCTTGGCGGCATTTTGAAACTAAAGAAATCAAGAATTCTTATCAATCCCGTGCTTTAAGCACTCACTCATTCAATATGGAATTAACTTATCTTAATCATCTAACAATTTCTCAAATTGCAACCAAACTCTTGACGGTTCTTAGCTTACCTTAACTATCTCATCTTACCTTAATCATCTTTAATTTAGACTTCTTAGTTTTTTTCTTCTTCTTGAAGAAAACTTTTAATCAGTTCTTAATCATTAAAACAAAGTAATGACTCTACTTTGTTCATAATACTTATATGAAAGTAACATTCGTCTCTGATTCGCTTTGATTCCCTTTATTCTGTTCTTCCCGTTCGGATCATCTCTTGGATATCTTGGAACCATCGTTTCTTAGAACGTCTATATTCTCAAAGAATCGAGAAGAATCTTAGAGCAAATAGTCTAGGTTCTCAAACCAACATACTTCTCAAATTAATAGAAATTATAGCTCAAATAATTTCACATACTTTCACAAAGTATAGTACTCATGCTTTCACATAGTTCACATAATATTACAAAGTATAATCTTTATACTTTAATCCAATCATATTTGGCATACTTATTCTCAATCATACTTGCATACTTTATTCACAAGTTCTTGCATGCTTTATTCAAAAATTTCTTCTTAAAAGAAATCATACTTCTGAAATTCTTTCCTTACTTTTCTTCTTTGGTTGAGTCGACGTAGCGGGAGGTTGAGTTGTCGTCTACACTCTTAATCTTAGTGTTACGACTTAACTTTACTCGAAAGAAGACTCAGGAGTAGAGTATATAAAAATACTCTATCTTACTACTCGAAAGAAACTTGTATGCAGAGCAGAAATGATTGCTCTGATACCATTCTGTCACAGCCCCAGATCCCGAGGGATGTCCAAGCCGGGGTGTGACTAGGGGTTGGACTAAAGAGGTGGGGAAGAAGGGGGAATAACTGAATAAATAGACATTTATAACAGAAACTACTATGAACTTGACATTATTGAATAAAAAGGGAGTCGATCTCGAAGGATCGCCCGACAACTTGTTCTCAAAACAAACTAAGTTCAAAGTACGGAACTTAGGCTCAAAAGATACACAATAATGAGAACTAGATTAGCAGCAGAAACGTAAAACTGAGACACTGTTCTTCTTCCTATAAA
This sequence comes from Schizonepeta tenuifolia, assembly GCA_029490685.1. Taxonomy (NCBI): domain Eukaryota; kingdom Viridiplantae; phylum Streptophyta; class Magnoliopsida; order Lamiales; family Lamiaceae; genus Schizonepeta; species Schizonepeta tenuifolia. Next base: position 18,617,034 of record CM055958.1, on the reverse strand, counting down.
TAACTCTTTACTCAACCTCCTCCGCCTTCGTCACTCAACCTGCACATTTAAAAACAAACATGCAGGGCTAAGTACATAAAGCACTTAGTGGGCACATTGCCGAAAATAACTAACAAGAGTATAGATTTAATCATGCATCTTTTCATAAACACTTGTATAACTTATACTGATGTTCATTTAATTCTGGATAACACACTGTGGGTTTTAACTCACATCCGATCTTCTGGAAAGCACTCTGTGGGCTAACTCAGAATCTGTCCCTCTGGATAGCACTCTATGGCTATCTCAGAATCTGATCGTTTGGTTGGAATATCTAGTTAGCACTCTGAGGGCTAACTCAGAATCCAATACTCTGGTTAGCACTCTGAGGGCTAACTCAGAGAAGCATAAGAGAATTCACATAAACAATTCATTTATGCTCTGATAGATACTTTAATACACACTTATCAACAATATGTAAACACTTTCGAGCAACGCTCACATAATATTACTTCATAAGTAATGGCATTCATCGGAGTTTTTGGTTTTAGAAAGCCCACCTCGAACAATTACAGAACTATAACACGTGCTTCCGTCTCTGATCTTCCGTCCTGTCTTCTAATCTTGACGTCCTCCTTCTTTGAACGCAAATAATCATATTTTAGTATTCAGTCGAGACGTTAAAAGAAACAGGAAATCGGAATCGGTTAATGACTTTTAGGCCTTTGCACTTTAACTAATCTCTTTGTGATTAAAGAAACGAGACTCGAACACTTCTCATCTAGAACTAACTCGGTTCCATACTCGACACTTAGGTCAGTAGATAATGGGTGTCGATAACTTAGAACAACTTAAAAGTTCACAAGGAACGAAGTTGAAAAGGATTCAACTTAGGAAACTAGACTTTGAATACTTACTGCCCAAGTCAGTAAGTTCATACAGAACGGAGCATACGTAAACAGGGGATAAATCTTATAGCAAAAGAAAGGTACGGGTGTCTAGTTTACTCTCCAATTTACGGATCTCGATTTCGTTAAGCGAGCTAGAAGATATGACAGTTTCCGTGAAACGTCGCAAAACAGACGCGCGAAACCTTAATGCTCGACAAATCTCGACGCACGATTCCCTAGGTTCGATCAATACTATTCCACTTTTATTTTCAAGAAATTTTCATTCCAATACAGTCTTCATACAGTATCCAATAATTGGGTTCATATTCACGACTTTTGATTAACAAACGACGAGCATATCCTCGTCATCTCCAACTAACCAATTATTATACCTAAACAAATTCAAATTTCTATTTCATTTTCGTTCATTCACTTCTCGATTCTTAACTATATCTCATAACGTCTCGTTTCTCGGATGGAAAAGTCGTTAACTACAATATCGTTCGTTTATCAACAACAAACATTATTATTAAAAGGGATTTCCTTATTCGACTTTTCTACCGGCTTTTAAACTCGATTCTTCGTCTCTTATTCAAAATCGAAACTTCATAGAATTCGTTGAAACTTTACGGTCACGATCATTAACTATCAAGATTCTCAAAGGTTTGAATCACAAACTTAAAACATTATCTATTCTCGATTTATCGTCGATCGTTCGTCTCTTAACGAAAATCTTACGTTCTCCGTTTTCGTTCAAATTTTACAACAACGATCATCATCTAACGAGTATCACTAATATGCAAACCATATTATCAAAACATTATCGAGCTTCAACTTATCGACACGTTTTCGTCTCTTACATTTTTCAATTTATTTTTAGAAAAATCCCAATTAAATATATAATCATCCTCATACATCGTATATCTCATTTCTATTAATCAATCGAGCATATCATAACATTTACTACACTAAACCATGCATTCTTCCTCTATTGTCTTCCAACTTTTATTTTTAGAAAAATCTAAATCAATTCATATAGTCAATTAACAACATGTAGATCACTAATCTATCGATCAAACATCAAAGAAATCGAACTACGAAAAACCCCTAAAACCACTATAATTTTCGGTAATTACAAAATGCAAAAGGGAGTGATTTTCTTCATGATTCGATCCGTAGAACTCGATTCTAAACATACTAGAACATGTATTAATCAAAAGACAACATGCTTCTTCATGCTCCTATGTTTTGAAAAAAATAAAGAAAAGGATGGAATCAAGACTTTGTTCGGTTCATTTCGTAGGAGATGTTCTTACCTTGTGTAATACGAACTCGGAAATGGAATTGATCGGTAGATGAGAGACTTGAGAGCTTGAGAAAGCTTGAAGGTTGAAGCTTTAATGGACGATTTTGAGAGAGAATTGAGAGAGAGAGAGGAGGTGGGGTGGCGGTAATGAAGGTGTGAGGGAGGGAAAGGATGACTCACCTATACATACATAAAGTGAAGGAAAATATCTAACAAAGGGATGGTGAGTCACTAAGGGACGTTTGGCGTGGATTATTTAGACGGAAATATCTCGTTTCTGGCTTTAAACGATGATATGAAAGTCGAGAAAATACTTTCCTAGATAGTTACGAATTCGACGAAATCTAATTCGTCCGTTAGATTAGAAATAAATTACATACTCGGAAAGCATATTTCGTTTTTCAAAATCCGCTAAAAAGTCGGGACATCACAGTCCAATTTTTATCCGGAAAAATAATAAAAACGAATTTTTACTAACTTACTCGTCTTGCAAAAAGAGTAAATGTAAAATCAGACGGTTTCTCGATTCGAGTTTTCAGGTGAAAATTTTATCGGACGCGAAAACCGTAATACAGTAGTCGTTCAACCAACTTCTGGAATTTATTTTCAAAAATGGATTTCACCGTTAGTCTTAGAATTGAAAATCCTTAACTTAGGCGTGCAAAGCCTTAATTAATTAGAATTTTTTTTTTCTTGTCGGAAGAAAATATCTGGGGTATTACATTTCCATTCTTCTGGTTTCCTTGATTATTGGAGTGCTGGTAGTAGCCACTGTTGTTTTCTCCATCCCATTTCCTTTTACCCTGGTAGTTGTTATTGTTGTTGTTGCTGTAATAGCCTCGATTTTGGGTCGGGGCTGGTGCGGGTGTTATTGTTTTCCTTTCATTAAGCACTACGACTTCCATCTCTAGGGCTTGCCCTAAAACTTCAGTGTAGCTCAGTCCTCCATGACTGGTTAATGCGATTCTAAACTCATGCTTCAGTCCCCCACGGAACTTTTTCGCTATCTTTTCTTTGGTATCAACCTGAGCAGGCGCATACCTCGACAACTCACAAAACTTGGCGTCATATTCTGTGACTGTCATCTTCCCTTGTTTCAAGTTATAGAACTCAGCCTCCTTCTGAGCTTTATAGGTCTTAGGTACATATTTATCATATAGTGCTTCTTTGAATTCTTCCCAGGTAAATCGAGCCAGATGCTCCGCGGGTATAACCTTCTGCCGAGCTTCCCACCAGTAGTCAGCTGGTCTGGAAAGCTGGAACGCGACACACAGTAGTCGCTCCTCATCAGTACATCTGAGGAGTTTAAAATTCTCTCAATAGATCTCACCCAAAGCTCAGCATCGCTTGGGTTTCCAGATCCGTTGAACACAGGTGGGTTACGTTTCAGGAATAAATCCTCAATATCACGACGGGGCGGTGGTGGAAGTGGTGATGGTGATGGTGGTGGAGGGGTATTATGGTGTTCATGTTCTTCCTCCCTATCATTCTGTGCTTGACGTCTTCCACGTCCCCTGGGTCTACCAGGTCCTCTTCGGTTGTTAACAACTCTTGGCGGCATATTTTTTTTGAAACTATAAGAACAAAACTCTTATTAGCACCTTACTTTTAAACCTTCTTTTACTTTCTAACTCTTTTCCTAACTTAAACAAGTTCATGGAAAAGAAAACTGATAATAGCTTCGATTCTTAGCTCTTTTAAACTCTTTAACTTCTCGATTAAACCGGAATATTCATTTAATACTTTTCTTCTAATCGCGCTTAGAAGAAACTTTTCATAAGATTAAGCCCACTCTCGGGTCATCATATATATATGTATTATATACACGTCAAAAGGAATATTAGTTTTGCCTCCAACGAGGACTTATACAAAAAGGTTAGACTACGACTAGTCTAAACTAGGCTAACTGCCTATCTATGAACCGGGTGCACTAACAAGTTGCATCTCCGTATCTACTGGAAGTACTAGAACGGAAACGATCCCAAAAACTTCGTATCCGTTTAGAGTACTACAAAAGGATGGTTACTGATCCGACTATTTACAAGACAAAAAGAACTTCTACTGCTACTACGTGTCTAAGACGCCCTGCTCAACAAGCTGTTGTCGAGTCGCTACTGCCCTCTACGGACTGCAACGCCTCAGGATCCTCCTCAGGGTCCTCCTCGGGGTCCTCCTCAGGGTCCTCCTCCATCGGATCCTCCTCCTCAGAATCTGAACCAAAGACGAGCTGAAGTGCCTCGTCAACCTTCAAGGTAGTGCCATCCAAAAGTGTAAGTGGTGGTGGCGAAGGCACGTCTGAAACTGTCCTCTCCGAGTCTGAAACCAAGTAGTCTGAACTGGATACCACTGCATGCTTCTTCAGGGGAAGAAGGTGCTCAGGAAGTGAACTAGATGGGTACACCTCTGCAGAACGGGCTCTAGATGGCCCCGCCTCAAACTATCCCCGGACTCTCGTCCAATCAGCACAGATCTCCTCAAGTGGTGTGAGAGGAGATGGTAACTCAAGCATCGCAGCAAGCTCTGCGTCTCTCTCTAGGTACTCGTCTCTTAGAACTAATCCCTCAACAGGTGAAAGCACTGGCGGCAGCTCCAACAGTGCGGCAAACTCTGGGTCTAGGGCTAACGGCTCAGGCTCAAAGTCAGCCTCAGACTCTGTCGGAACGTGAAGGTAGGGAAGGTGCTCCTGTACTGGCATAGGCCACATGATTCGACTGTGAAAGAACTGTCTGTGTATGGCTAAGGCAAAACCAGCAAAGTCGCCGATCGGCTCGGGGTCGTCACCGATCACTGCAATATGGTACCAGGCTATGGCATGTGCCCAACCATACCACTCGTCGGGTAGCTGTACGATCAAATCGGCTATCGCCTGGCACTCAGTAACAAAGTGACGAGCTGCGTAGAAGCGTGCAGCGAAGTCACTAACCAACTGTCCAATATCATGATTCGAATCCACCTCATAGTCATAGTACTCGTCTAAAATCTCATCAACTACTGTACGCTGTCTCAAAGGTCGACTCTTCCGAGCCGTAACACATGTAGTAGGCATCCTACAAAGTTTTAAGAGAACACGGATCAGTAACTGGTAGGGTAATTAACATATCTTAAAGAATTCTTAAATCACAATTAGAATATTCCATTATTCAAATTGCAATGCTTAACCACTTAATCACAGCTTATCTTAATCATCTAGCAATTTCAAGAAATTGCACTCAAACAATACATATATATATAAAAAAAAAAATCACGACTTTATTTTCATTCTTTTGCTTATTATTCTTTTACTTTCTCACTTTATTTCTTCCTCGAAGAAATTTCTTAACGAATTCTTTCCATTCTTTTAACTTATCAACTTATTTATTCTTATTCTTCTTGCTATTCTTTATTTTCTTTCCTTAAAAGGAAATTCTTACGGCTTTTGTTTTCAAAACAAGTCGACTCCAACGAGTCTGTTGTTCATGTCACTTTACGCAGGTGACATTCATTTATTCTCTTTGATTCCCTTTATTCTGCCCTTTCCGATCCGATCGTTTCTTGGAAATTTTGGAACCAACGCTTCTTATAACGTCTATGTTCTCAAAAAATCGGGAAGGCCTTAAAATTCGTCTAAATTCTCATGCCAATAAAACATTTCAACCAAGGAAATTATAACTCACATAATTTCACATACTTTCACATAGCATAGCATTCATGCTTTCACATAGTTCACGTAATATAACAAAGTATAACTCTTATACTTTAATTAAATCATACTTGGCATACTTAATCACATCATACTTGCATACTTTATTCAAAAATTTCTTCTTAAAAGAAATCATACTTCTGAGATTTTTTCCTTACTTTTCTTCTTTGGTTGAGTCGACATAGCGGGAGGTTGAGTTATCGTCCACACTCTTAAACTTAGTGTTACGACTTAACTTTACTTGAAAGAAGACTCGGGTATAGAGTATATACAAATACTCTATCTTACTACTTGAAAGAAATTCGTATGCAGAGCAGAAACGATTGCTCTGATACCACTCTGTCACAGCCCCAAATCCCGAGGGACGGCAAAGCTGGGGTGCGACTAGGAGTTGGATTAAAGAAGCGGGGAAGAAGGGAGATGAATAAGAATAAATGAATGAATGGACATTAATAACAGAGTAAGCTACTATGAACAAGACTTTGTTATATAATAAAGGAGTCGACCTCGAAGGATCGCTCGACAAGGATGTTCTTGAAAGAAACTAAGTTAAAGTATGGACTTAGACTCAAAAGAATATATACATCAACACAAAAGAGTTTGGAGTTTGGCAGCGGAAAAACGTAGAAACTTAGACTCTGATCTTCTTTCCTAAAACCATTCTACTCAACATCAACCACCGTCGCTCCCGTCGATCAACCTGCACATTTTATAAAACATATGCAGGGCTAAATATAAAAGCACTTAGTGGGCACATTGCCGAAAACATATCATAAGTATAGATAAATCAGACATCTTGACAAATAGTGCATCGGGGTTTTTTCAACAAATACCCGAGCCTACTAAACATTTTCTTTCACTTTCACAATATAGCTTGATCAAGCATTTTACTGATAGATGATACGTTCAACTTGCCCAATTTTGTTTCAACGCCGCGGAAGAGTTAACTTCTTCCGCGCACGTTCTATTCACCGTGGCTGGCTACCCCTCAACAGAGTATCACACACACCGGCTACCGTGTACACTAACCCTGGAAAGTCCCTTTTGACTAACTCAGAGTCCGATCGACTTAATTGGCGAACCAATTTAGAATAGCACAAAAGAACTCACATAAAATAATTATTTTCATGCCCTGATTATCACTTTGAAACACAATTATTAAAGCAATAAATAAAGATTTTCGAGTATCGCTCATTTTATTTGAATATAGGAAAACCCACCTTACTGATTACAGAACTACTATACGAGCTTCCGCCTCTGGTCTTCCGTCCTATCCTCGGTGCTGACTTCCTCCTTTTATCGTAAATAAACAAACTTAAGTAACTTGGTCGCAACGATAAAAGAAACAGGAAATCGAAATTGGTTTTAGTCTTTTAGGCTTTTGCACTTTACTACTTTCTTTTGATTAACTAAATAACCGAGACTTCAATCAATTCTCGTCTACAAACTGACTCGGCTCATTACTCGACACTTAGGTCAGTAGATAATGGATGTCGATAACTTATAACGACTTAAAAGTTCACAAGGAACGAAGTTGAAAAGGATTCAACTTAAGAAATTAAGTTCTGGAAACTTACTGCACAATAAAGTAGTTCTGGAGTTCGCACAGAACAGAGAAATTTAAAAATGAGGATGAATTTTATATCAAACGAAAGCCACGGCTGTCTAGTTTACTCTTCAATTTACGGATCTCGATTTCGTTAAGCGAGCTAAAATTTATGACAGTTTCCGTGAAACGTCGCAAAACAGTCGCGCGAAACCCTAATGCTCGACAAAACTCGACGCACGATTCCCTAGGTTCGATTATTGCTATTCCACTTTTATTTTCACGAAAATTTCATCTCAATGCAGTCAACATGCAGTATCCCTTAATCGGGTTCACATTCACGTCTTTTGATTAAACAAACGACGAGCATTTCCTCGTCATTTTCAACTAACCAATTACTATACCAAATCAAATTTCAAATTCAATTCCTATTTCATTTTCGTTTATCAACTTCTCGTTTCTTAACTATAACTTATAACATCTTGTATCTCGGATGGAAATGTCGTCAACTACAAAATCGTTCGTCACATGACAACATTCATTAATATCAAAAAGGTTTTCCTTATTCGACTTTTCTATCGGTTTTTAATCTCGTTTCGCCGTCTCTTAACGAAATTTCAATCTTCTTAGAATTCTTTCAAATTTTACGGTTACGATCATCAACTAACAAGATTAACATAGGTTTGAATCACAAACCTAAATCATTATCCATGCTCGACTTATTGACGATTATTTGTCTCTTAGCGAAATTCCTACGTTCTCCGTTTTCGTTCAAATTTTACAACAACGATCATCATCTATCAAGCATCACTAATATGTAAACCATATTCTAAAAATATTATCGAGCTTCAACTTATCGATGGATTTCCATCTCTTACGGTTTTCGTTTTATTTTTAGAAAAATCTCAATAAATTATATATTCATCCTCAATCATCCTACATCTCATTTCCATTAACCAATCATGCATATCATATCATCTTCTTCATCAAAACCTCACTTGTTCTTCTCTTACACTTTCATTTTTATTTTTAGAAAATTCTAATTTAATTCATGTAGTCATCTAACAACATGTAGATCACTAATTCATCAATCAAACAACAAGAAAATCGAGCTATCAAAAACCCCTAAATTCTCCAAAAAAACCGGTAATGACAAGATTAAGGGGAGGGATGATTTTCTTCATGATTCGATCCATAAAATCTATTCCTAAGCATACTAGAACATGAATTAATCAAAGGTGCATCATCCTACTTCAATTCCATTTTTTTCGAAAAAAATCAAGTAGATGGAAACAAGTTTTTGTTCGGTTCATAACGTAGACGAAGTTCTTACCTTGTGAAATATGAACTCGGAAATGAAATCGATCGGTAGACGAGAGACTTGTGTTCTTGAGAAAAGCTTGGATGAACTCTTTGATGGAGGAAATTTGAGAGAGAAATGAGAGAGAGAGAGAGGATGGGGGGGGGGGGGGGGGGTATTGAAGAAGAAGAAAGAAGGGATGACTAAGCTAATTACTATAGCATAAACGTGTTAAATATCTAACAACAAAGGTGGTGACACACTAAGGAACGTTTGGATGCATTTTATTTGTCGGAAAAATCTCGTTTCCGGGTCTAGAACGACGTTTAAAAGTCGAGAAATAATTTCTTAGTCGGTTACGTATTCGACGAAATCTAATTCGTCCGTTAGATTAGAAATAATTCACATACTCGGAAAACCTAATTCGTTTTTCAAAGTTCGAGAAAAAGTCGGGATAAGGCAGTCTAAAATTCGCCCGGAAAAATCATAAAAACTGACTTTCTCCGGTGAACTCGTATCGAAGAAAAAGTGAATGTAAATTCTGACGGTTTTTCAATCTGAGTTTTCGGACGAAAAATCTATCGGACGCGAAAACTCTAATACAGTAGTCGTTCGACCGACTTCTAGAATTTATTTTCTGAAACGGATTTCACCGTCAGTCTTAGAATCGAAAATCCTTAACTTAGGCGTGCAAAGCCTTAATTATTAATTAACTTTTTATTTTAATGACGGAATAAACATCCGGGGTATTACAATTTTATTTGATTTATTTCTTGATGATTTATTGATGTTATAAGCATGATATTATTATAAGAGTATGATGATTTAATTCCCTATGTTGAAAATGAGGAGAAAGTCGATATATGCATGATATAGGGGAAAAATATTTTTTGATAATTTGATGATTTTTAGTGATTTTGATGTTATGAAGATTTGAGCGTGTTTGTGTGTAATTTTGAGTATTAGATGTTTCAATGAGAATTTTGAGATAAAGAAGATGAATTTCTAAGCATGAAAACATGAAAAAAATCGAAAATTAGGAGTTGAATGCCTAGTGTGTGTTCTAGGTGTTCTTGGTGGAAAATATGAGTTTTTGAATGAGTGTTCTTGGTGTTCTAGGTGTTCTTGGTGTAATTTATGAAGATTTGAAGAACACTAAAAATAATTATAAAAGAAATTAATTAATTATTTAATTAATAAAATAATCCAAAAGTAATGAGAATAAAATTAAATAGACATTAGATAGAAAAGTTAATGATGAGTCATTATTTGAGAAAATAATAATAATAATAATAATAATAATAATAATAATAATAATAATAATAATAATAATAATAATAATAATAATAGTTCTTTATTAAATAAATAGAGTTAAAAGAGAAAAATTGAGTTAAATAAATAATAGAGAGTAAGAGAGCTAATAATTGAGAAATAAAAGATGAATTAGAGCCAAGAGAATAGAGTATAGAAATTGAGACGAGTAGTCGAGGTCGAGTCGTTCAATTGAACGAGAAATAACGAGAAATAATGAGAAATAATAATAATAATAATAGTTAAATTTTAAATTAAATAAATTCTCTTCTAAAAGAGAAAAGATTAGATGAGTCGAGCATAAGAAACTTAGTGAGAAGTTTAATTGAGTTGAGTTCGTTTACTCATTTGATCATAAATTATTTGAGGAATTTTGAAATAAAAATAATAAAATTAGAGTTAATTAATTAAAGAGAAAATTTCTTAATTGAATATGAAATAATAAAATATAAGAGTAATAAATCGAGTCGAGCTTAGATAATCAAATAATAATTTATGAGGAGATAAGTCGAGTAAGAGAAGCTTATGAGTATAGAGTCGAGTAAGCGTTGTTCATTAAAATAATGAAATTGAGATAAAATAGTTTAATAGTTAATTATTAAATTAAATGAGAAATATTATAAAAACTAGAAGAAAATTTATAAGAGTTGTTTTTGAATTGAGAATCGAGTCTATTAAATGATGAGTGTTTAAGTATTCGTTTATGAATATTATTTCAAGTATAGAATAATTGATGATGCTTGAATAAAATTATTTGAGTTGCTTTCTAAATCTTTTTAATTAGAAATAAGTCAACGAAGTTATTGAGTTATTAAAATTAAGAATTGAGTCTTGATTTGAAGTTAGAGATCGAGTTTTCGTAAAATAAAAAGAACAAGAATTTTGGTAAATGAAGTTTTAAGAGTCGAGTTATAATTAGAAAATGAATTTTAAAATAAGAGTTTAATCGAGAATAAAGAAAAAAAATTATAATAGAATAAATAATAGTACGTACTCGTATACGTATATGAAGTTGAGGAAAGACGACTTATTTTGAAAATAATGTCGTATATTGAGTCGAGAAATATTAAATAATTATTTGAGTTATTAATTCAAAAGAATTCTTATTAATTGAATTTATATATTTTATGAGATCAAAGTTAATGTCTTTTCCAAAACTAGAGTCGAGTAATGACGAGTAATTGTTAATGTGACTTGAAGTGTGAATCGAGTTTGAGATGATATGTTTGTTAAATTCCAAATTGAGTTATGATGCTGATTTAATCGATATGCTTGATTGAAATGTTTAATAATTATTAATTGAACTTGAAATAAGAATCATGTTGAGATTGTATGTTTGATTAAATTGTATGTTGAGTTATTATGTTGAGTGAGCTTATGAGATTAAAAATAATGATTATGCTTAAACGAGCTTATGTTGAATGAGACGTTTATATTCTATTTATGATGTTATGATTTGTTCAAATTGTTGAGAATGCTATTATGTGCAACGAGATTGATTTGATATGACGTTAGTTGAGTTAAGAATGCAAGTAAGAATTCGAGTAATAAAGTTGAGATAAATGATATTTCCTTAATTAGTGAGAAATGCCCTAGAATTAGCAATTAGCATTATCAATTAACGATTAATGACTCATAATGAGAGTACGCGATGAAATATTTAGCAATCGAGTATAATCGAGAACGAGAAAGTCGAGAAGGAGACCGACCTAGAAAAGATAAAATAAGAATAGAGAGACACGAGTCAAGTAGAAGTCCTCCAGCCAAAATCAAACATCTACTTTACGTCTTTACGCATCGAGTCTTATTTCTTTTATCGATGTCAAACAATGAAGGACCGAGCGGGACGGACAAGTAGCGAGGACCGTCAAAAGTAAGCCGCCTAGCTAGTCTTCGGAAGTCAGGTGGGCTTTTCTAAAACCAAAACTACCGATGAATGTTATCATTATTTATTGATTATTGTTATGATGTGAGTTTTTAAATTCAGTTGACTTGCCGTTTTACATGAGTTTTGGTATGTGTTATCATCTGCTTGTTTGAAATATTATTGTCCTATGAAAGGCAGGAAACCCACGTGTGGTATATGAATTGTTGAGGTGACTGTGAGCCTTGCTTCGGTTGGGCCGGTCACAGTGTTCGAGAAGGAGGCCTACTTCTCAACACAGAGAGAGAATGTGGTAGATGATACATACTGTTTGAATCTATAATATGTTTGACACCGCTGTCATTTCAAGAAAGTAAAATATTTTAGCATGCACAAGTAAAACTGTTTTCATTGCATAAATACTTGTGATGCTTCGGCAAGGCAAGTTCAATTGATATAGTTCTAAGAGCAAGTTTTCAAATATTATTGGCATGTGTTCACTGAGTACGAAGTACTCAACCCTGCATGTATTTCTAAACGTGCAGGTTGGCAGGATGTGGATGGCGTGGACAGCTTGGTGGTGTGTTTCTTTTAAGTCGGAAGTTAGACTGGCAATTGCATGTCTTCATACATGTAATTGTTGGGATTGAGTCGAGGTATCCGCTGCTATGTTTTGATAGACAATGTTGTTGATATCTGTTGAACCATACTTTATATTCTGTTGATTAAGAGTATTGTGCTTGATACAATTATTGGTTTTTGTTGGTTCACAGTTTTTAGAATCGGAAATACTTATGTCGTTTCGGTTTATTATGTAAGTTATCCATGCTCATTTGATATTTTCGTTGTGACTTGGAAGCACGTTCTTATTGGTTAAATCGCTTTCAGTCAATATTCCCTTGTTTCCCGAGCATGATTCCCTTATTTGAGTTGAGTTGATGGATGGTTAGTAGTGTTAGTGTTCGTGCGCCGCACCTCGGGTGTTGGGGTGTGACAACGGCGAATTACGCGAGTTCAGAAAACGAATAGGTTAAACTCTATGCACACGATGATTCTCTTAACCTCAAGAATGTCATTCTCTTTTTAACACCTTTTAGAAAGACTAGGACTAACTTCGAAAAGAAATATTCGATTGCTGTTAATGCTCGATGAAGTCCCAATTGCGACGAAAGAAAATACAAGCAAGTTTTTTTGCCCGTGCGTATGTATATTTGCGAATCCACGTTAAAGATATATTGGCGACGGCCAATGAAAGACACTTACGATCAGTATATGCACATTATGCTAAGTCCCTTGACGGAAAATGATGGTATATGACACTATAGATAAAATACGACGGACCAAGATGCTATAGTTAAGTTAAGGCTACTAAGGTCGCAACTATGTTTAAGAAAACGGAAATAGTCCAGCATTTAGGGCCAGTTTAAGTAAGAGCTAATAAGTCAGAATCATGCGATAAGGTTAGATAGTCATTGTATTCCGATATTCGTGTAAAGTTATTAGGCACCCATTCGTTAGATTACTAGGACGTCAATAGAATTAGGATTCGAAACCACACCAACATCAATGAAGCTATACGAGAATGATGACTTCCACGATACGACTGTAGAATTATCGAATTAGGATCCGTTAACCCTATGTGTTACCCTCTCAAGCAAACGTACTACCCGATGAAGAGACCCGCCCTAGGATGCACCAACTACGAACGCCACGATCCAGTTATGAGGTAAGATATGGATACAATACAAAACCCCAAATGAGTGATCATGCCTATGAAAGGAAATGAAGGATACGAAGCTAGCACCGATAGGTAGAATCACGATTAGAACGCGATTTTAACAAAACGACGAGACGTCGTGAACCAGTTAAAGAAGATAACAAAGATTAAAAGATCATCGCCACAACGACAAAATCAATGAAATCGTTCCGATCAAAGATGCGTTAATTAGGTCTGCTCTAGGACAATCGACATAAGCGAATGCCCGATGACGAATGAGTCTGCCCACGATATCAATAAGCACACTATGGCCAGTACTATGCTGCCGAGATTTGTTTTGCGAACTTAGATGCTGATAAAGGAGAATGAAGCTAATTAAGAAAATGCTAGAATCCATGACGATAGTAGAAAATGACTATTTATTTGGAACTAGATCATCGACGAGTGTACGTTAGCAAAATGCTCAGTCAAGTGAGCTATTCCGGATCTAGTCCGTGATATAATCTTTTGAGCCAAACGTTAAGATATAGGATCATTTGGAATCCTTTTTAAGGAAGGTAGATCCACCTTATATAAAATAAGTTAACTCCAGGTCATAGCAGATACCCATTAGAGGTACATTGCCTGCTAGAATGATTAGTCATTAGCAAAGACTTAGATCAAAAGTGTATATAATGGTCAGGATGGGCATGGAAGCATTATAGGCCCATAAAACCTTTAAACCAAAGAATGATGATGATAACAAGCCAATAAGGAGCCACGAGTAAGATTAGACCAAATGAGTCTAGAGAAAGAAAAAACCTTTTACTCATAGAAGTGCCATATTTTGAGGACGAAATTTATTTTAAAGAGGGTAAAATGTAACACCCCTCAAAAATCGGTCTATGAAAAACCCGAATAATTAAAACTTTTTATGATAGGTCCTTATTCCCGGAGATTTTCAAAGGAAACTAAATTGTTTTATTAAAAGAAGATGAATACTTTATTTATAAGATCAAAAAGAGATTTTATTCATCTTTCAATAATTTCATTGTCAATCTTTCAAAGCAAGCACGAGCATAAATTTTTGCATTCATTGCACGACATCGTACGTGTTGCATTCTAAATGATGATAAGTTATTGATGTGAATAATCTGCAAATTAATTGTTACGTGATTGTGTAGCCGGTCAGTTGAGCTTGACTGTATGAAATAAATTGGACGGCATCGCATTAGGCAATTAGGCCAGCTTAAAGAAAATAAATAAATTATATTTAGTTACATGATTTTTAGTTAAAGCGAACTATTAGAATTTATGCGATAATTTGTGTCGGGATAAATTTGCGTACAAGCCGGACTGTTAAGATATCGTGATAGAAATAAGAAGCAATATAAGAAAGCAAATTAAGAAAAAAAGAAGAATGGAAAGCATGTGAGGGAAGAGAAAGAAATAAAAGAGAGAAACAAATTAAAACTCACCCAATCAAAAAAAGAGCAGAAGAAATAAATATTTTCTCCCTCCCGTAACCACACGCGACCGCTCACTCCACCAATGGAAATCTGCAGAAGGCCATCATCTTCTTCTTTTCCACACTCAATCTCATTCCCTTCCCATCTATTAATTCAATCCATCATCTATCTTCCCTTATTCACCATCTGTATCCATCATTCACCAAATAAAGGGGAGAAGAACTAGGGTTTTCTTAATCCCCAACCCCAACCGCCGCTTGTTGCCGCCTTCTGCCGTCCCTTGCACCGCCTGCCACTGCCCTTGAAGCCACCACTAGTTCTTCAATCATTCATCCTCCATCTCGTAAAAGAACAAGGGTTTTCTCACCCCCATAAACCCTAGCCGCCCAAAACCGATGCCCCACCATCGTCGGCCACCTTCACCACTGTCGCTGGAGGCATTAGGAAGTGAGAGAGAGCAGCAAGGGTGAAGGACAGAGGCGAGGGAAAGAGAGAGACGAGTGAAAGAGGGAGAGGCAGCCGAGAGAGGGAGAAACCCAGAGAAGAGAGAAAAAGAAAGGGCTAAGTATAATTCTTCTCCTTCTCTTTCATTGCTCCTTCTTTTCTTTCTTTGTTAGGAGCATGATTAGGCTAGTGAAAGGAATAACTGGATGTTAGAGTTGAGATATGAGAGAGAACGAGAGAGGGCAGCCTTGTCTCCCTCCCGGTGAGACCTCGAAGATGTTAATGTTTGATGACTCGTGTTGTTCTTGTTGCTTGTTTTGGAATTTATGTTGATCTCTACGTGTTTTAGAAAATATATGACCTAAGACTTCTTGTTATATGTTAATATGAAAGTTATGATTATTATATGAGTATTCTTGAGGCTGAAACTTGTTTTTGTGATTTTATATTGTGGTTGTGATTCAATAGTGAATTATGTGCAAAACTGTAAATCCGCCAGCGTACTAAATTGCTCCGTTTCTAGAGTTAGATGAAAAATTTAAAGCTCATATTTTAACACGTTGTTCCTAAGTATATTAGCGTAGTCATATCCAAGAATAAAGATAATCCGACGAGTGTAGCTCTCTCGGTGAATTTATTTCAAATCTGACCTGCTTTAGAACCAAAAATCTGCGCAGAAATAAGTTTGGGGTAGTAGCTTCTTCGTCGTTTAAAATTTTCAAACTCTGTTTGTTGGAGAAGAAAATAGACTCCTTGAGGTTTCTAGGTTGATATTAAACTCGTTTTGTGGCTAAATGAGTAGATTTTGGTGTGAGTTTCAGATCGACTAGCTTTTTCAGCGAAACTAGAAATTGACAGTTTCATCAACCTGTAAACGGATCCCCGTTTGATCTAGCAAAACTTAATTTTTTTGAATTATGAAAATTTTTGGAATAAGATATACATGTTAGGAGTCTTCAGTAGAAATTTCAAGATGATTAGAGATCGTTTGCTATTTATTTCAGATTTTACGGTGATAAGTGTCTCACTAAGAATTTTCAGAAAAATGTCTATTAACTTTTTGTGCCTAATTTCGACTTTTACTATTGAAATTGTGAATATGTGAGCCCCAATAATGTGCTAAGAAATTTTCTAAGATGATATTATAAAGCATGATTTAATTGGAAATTTTATAGATTTATTTCTTATGCTAAAGTATTTACTCCCTCCGTATAAGTTATAAAGTCCCAATTTAAATGGGCACGGGTATTAAGAAAACTGGTAAAGTGTTTTCGAGTAGGGTAAAAGTTAGAAAGTATGGGTAGTGGTATTGACAAAAGGTAGTGATAAAGTTGTTGGAAGGTGAGCCCATTAATGGCAAATGAGTGTAAATAAGAGAGATTCTTGAGGGTGTATGAGTCCATAAAGTGAAATGGAACTTTTTAAAAAATACATGTGAAATATGTGAAATGGGACTTTATATGTAATACGGAGGGAGTAATTATTAAAGTTGGGCTCAGTTATTAAGTTTTGGACCAACTTAATTATTTACGATTTGGACATGAGTTTTTGGGCCGAGATTTTATGAATATGTTCTTTTGTTTGGGTCAAATTAATTATTTATGCATGTGGACTATGTGGTTTGAGCCTTTACCAGATTTAAACAATTCAATATATAAGTTTGGGCCATGATTTTCCTATTAAATTATTTTTCTTAAGAGACCAACCTATTTAAGTAAATATTATTGGGCCAAGACAAAATTAATTATGTGACTAATGGACTCATGTCCCTGAAGAGAGGAATTGCCTCTACTCCAGAGGAGTCTAATAGGATTAATATTTATTTCTTGGACCTATGCATGTGAGCATTGGACCATTTTTGCCTAATCAATTTAGTTGATTAATTATAAATAGTCAAAGACCATTATTTTATGATTCGAATTTCTTAAGGGTTAATTAATTATTTAATTAACTTATGTTTCAATTATTAGCATGCACTTATGTTATGACTTGATTAATCATAATTAATAATTAATTGTTAAATAGGTTGACCTTTAGGATTATCGATAGACTAATTGACCCCTATAGTCAAATGCTCAAGAGTCTAGATTGTCTTGTAGGAGACCCCAAGGATTAGGAACGCAAGAGGATATCCAACACGTCAAGGACAAGAGGTAGGTTCTATTTTCAAACTGTGGGTTATAAGCCCCACGGAGGTAACTTTTATTAAGCCCTAACTGCTTTCATTAAAAAGTGATAATGCATGCTAAATGTTTTTGCTCACTACTCGTATTTACCATATGATGCTATGGGCTTCATGGCATATGTTAATGATCGGCCTTAGGACCCGTACATCCCATGGTAGTGCGCACACAGGTACTTATGACGGTTCGAAGAGTGGGAGTGGCTCCCCACTCGAAGAACCGGGGAAGGTAACACGGTAGGCGAGTTATGCTGCGCGCAAAGTTAAGTTAAAATGTTTTTACATATGCATGGGTTAAATGTTTTCTTTTTAAAGTTATTACCCTTGTATATGAAATGGGTATGCCTTATCTTTCAAATGACTTTGTGAAACATTTTTCAAAAAAAGGGGCACGAACCTCATTGACTACCAAAAGTACTCAGCCCAAAATATTTTTCTTTTTTAAAACAGGTTGAGTGACGATCGAGATGGAGGTGTGTTGGCATCGAAGTTATTCTGGATGACGATCACTTGGATCGTCATCTCAATGAAGTGATCGTCATCTCCTTTTCATTGAATGCATGTTTGTATGTTAAATTGCAAGTATACTGATCGGGGTTAGTCTCAATCGATGCTTCCGTAATGCGGGGCCAAAGTCGTCATACTTTGACCCCAAGATGACCAAGCTAGGGTAATGACAAGTTGACAAAGCCTCCTCGATTCCCTTCGAAACCAATCTTTTGAAGTTTCCATTCTTTTTGTAAAGTCAACTTGTGTAAGTCAATGGTCTATTGTACGGTTTCAAGTGATAGTCCGGTTATCCACATAGGCCGGGTGGCGAGGTGTTACATTATGCACTTATTAATCATAAGTGGATTAATTACCGAAGTATGTTTTAATTAATTGAGATTAATTAACTAAGTATATGATGAAATATGTGTGCTTTATTGCTTAAGTATACTTGTTGAAGCATGTTAATTAATTTCTTATGTTACATAATTAAATGATAAGACACATATGCATGAGTTTATATTTAAATAAGTAAGGTATGATATCATACATGATTAAATATGTGACATGCATACTTATATGAAGCATGACAAAGCATGACATGGCATTTCATAGCTTGATGAGTATAGTGTGGATTTCTTTCCACCCTCACGCCACAAAAATTTAACCCTCTTGATTGATACTATTAACCTAGTATACCATCACTTGCTTTCCAATGTCATTTCACTTTCAAAATTCTTCCGACATCGTTTTCCTTCGTACACTATTTTTCTAAATGCACAATGTTGTTTCGTCCAATTTTCCTTTAAAATTCTTCTTCAAATTCTCATTTCCTTTAATCCACGACTATACCATCACTTTGGAGTGCTCAATAAGAAAGAAAAAGAGACTCCGTAAGGACTAAGTTATGAAAGCGTCTCTGAAGTAGCGTCATCCCATGTGACACTCTCTTTAGTGTACGTATAATTTAGCCTAAGTGAAGAAGAGCCTTTGCGTTTATGATAAGTAAAATTTCTTAATGTGAAGTAACACGATGATGAGGTAAAGTAAGAATGGCCTTAGAATGTCACACCCTAATCCCCGAAGGAAAGCTCAGTAGCCGGGGCGACATAGGTGAGGGTTAGGAAGCGGGAAAGAAGGGGGAAAATTACTTATCCTACTTAAAAGAGATGAAATATTGAGATCAATTAACTTGCAAATGGAGTTTACAATAAAGATAGTTGAATTCAAGAGGTTTCGAATTTTCTTGCTAATAAAGAGCATCAAGCACAGTTAGGCTAGAACTTAATTTAGTCTTAGAGATACATGACTATTAAATGACAAATTAGGGAATTGGAAATTAATGTAGCGGAAGCTTTATAACTAGAACCCTCTCCTCAACTCTGCCGTCTGCACCAGCCGTGAACCTGAAAACATTTGAAAATATTTGGGCTGAGTACAAGGTTACTCTGTGGGTTTTTCCATTGAAAGAATCATTTCTAAATAAGCATTATTATCCATCTTTCCATCATATAACTTAGAAGAGTTAGAAGGGCAAAAGGCTACTTCTAAGCATACAAAACATTTTCTCATAGTGCGTACATTTTATGCTATGTTCTTAAGTTACTCTTATGATCCCGGGCCTCTAGTCACCGACGGATCGAAACTTGACTCCGGAAGGGAACCCAAAAGTCTCATAAATCTTTTGGATCTCGGGCTACAACCTAGAGATGTCATAGCTTTGTTAGCACACAATGGAGATCAACCTATCGCACTACTAACCTTAGTGTACACAATTCTCGAACAACGTGTTAGGTCAATTTGAGAACCTCGATCGATTCTCTAAGAGCATTAAACTTGATAAGAACGCGCATAGGAAAATATTCATGGATAACATGCAATTTGTAAAGTTAGAGAAGCTAGACATTCACTTGAAGAATTTATTTTACGAAGAATTTACTCACATAGCATGATAATTCACAACCATTGAGCCTGGAAGAAATTTTACCCACCTTAGTGATAGTGAATCTTCTTAGTAGTCTCGTACAAGCTCGCGCTACTCTTCTGCAATGACGGGCCCTACAAGACGAGTTCTTGTCTTGAACGATATTGGACTAAACGTTACTAAGCTAGTTACTTAGGAATCTAGAGTCGTTACGCACCGATTTCAAAACTTAGAAATATCATTTGAAAATCGAAATTCGGCTAAGGCCACCAACATTACTCTTGCTCGACTCTCATCATAATTATTGACTATGATTATTTGAAATTTTTTTTGACTTATAACCTCAATCAGTCGACATACCTATGATATATTTATAAGTATATACTAATTTCTCAAGAAAATGAACTTCTCTTCTTTTTGAACAAGGAAGTCTGTATCATATATATACATGTATAAATAATATTAAATGAATTCAAACATTTGATATCTAAACTTCTATCCCACACGACACATGCACACATATATCCTTAATTTTTAAATTCCTTATTCTTTATTTCTTAATCATTAACAATAGCTACTCTTGTATACATATATCATATATCTAAATCATTTCCCCTAATTTCTTAGTGATATGCACTGACTGACACATAAACCCACATGCGTGTACATGATACATATATTAAAATTACAGTATCCCTCATATGAATACAAGTGTAAAGCAAAATCATGGATGTAATATCTCTATTCCCCTACAGTTGTCGACACAACGACATACATATTTTGAGAGTGTCAGCCTCACTTAAATTCTTAAAAGTTTTTGGCAGTCTTCATATATATATATACTTCATGTTTTGGTAATTAAGCTTATTAATTACAAACTATTATACAGTACAATTAAGGACCATTAAAATCTTCAAAGTTGAAAGTTTTGAAGTTTTTCGAAGGGCACATGCTTTTATATATATATATATATATATAATATTTACAATTAAAACCCTATTTGTATAGAGGCAAATAAGCAGAGAATATGAAATCGGTTTCTTCACGTAGAAATCCTATATTTCTAGGCTCAAAATATTGGAAACTAAGGAAGAAGGTTAGAGTTTACAACCTTTGTAGCAAAACTTCACTCTGACTTCTATTCCTTCTCCCTAAATCTTGATGGTGCTATTCCACTCCTTTCTCCTCCCCCTTACTCTCGAATTCTCTCTACTTCGTGGTATTGAAATTGAAATGGTGTGTGTATAGAAGAGAAATGAGTTGTTGCACAGTTTTAGAGAGTGGAGGGTGATGAGACACCTTTTGTACATCTTAGTTGCCTAGAAGGCAACCTTGCTTCAGAACTCTAAGTGCTCATCTGCCCAGAAGGCAACCTTGCTTTAACACTCTTAGTGTTGGGGAATCATGCCCCGAGGCATGGAAACTTGACTTGAGGGAATGTTTCCTCGCTGGAAACTTGTCCGGAGGGAAGGTTACCTCGCTGGAAACTTGTCCTGAAGGAATGTTACCTCAGGGTAACATTGCCCACTTATACTTTATCGATAGCTAGTCTAAAGTACAGTACGGATTTGCCTGGTACCGACCTATCACATCAACTAAAGTGGGAAAGTTTTCCTTACCTAAGTCGGCTGGGAGACTTCCCAAGTCTCCCCGAAATTCCAGAAATACCCTTACTTTTTACAAGTATATATACAAATTTCACTGCATATCAGCAGGGATCATCTTCATTATCACGTTCATTACCTCTGATAAACGATAGAACTCGTTGAATTCTCTCAAGCTTTCGTTTTCTACACACACTGACTTGATCATTGGAGAGGCGATACCGGCACACAACCCGGCATTCTATTTTGCAGGTCGGAGCTCGAAGGATAAAACTACGTGGAGAAGCTCTTCCTACCTTTCGTCTTCGACACAAGGTATTATTATGTGTTAATAATTCTTAAACATCGGTATGTTTAAGGGTTACAAATCTCGACCCCATCAACTGGCGCCGTTTGTGGGAAATCAAAACTAAGGCGTGAGATCCGCTTTACCGTTTTCTTCCAAAAATATCTTGAACATCAAGATTGATATATGCATGAACTTGCTTTTCCCAAAACCATATCTGCATATGTGAGGAGTTTTGTGTGGATAGATCCATGAACAAGCATGAATATGGAAATATTTCGTGTATATATATATATATATATATATATATATATATATATGCATATTGAAACATATCGGAGCATATCAAAGCATGACTCTATTTGTTGTCAAGAAAAATATGACCTTGATTATTTGCTGTCATGAAAATTTGCTGTCAAGAAAAATATGACCATAGAGCATATCGAAGCATGATTATTTGCTAGAAATACGTAATTTTGATGGATATATTTTACTGCATATGGATATTATTGGATTGAATATTATATGTTTTTGTCGCGAAAAGACAAAACGGAAAATCTAAGCTATTCCCCGAACATACATGATAATGACAACTCGTTCTTGAGATCTGAGGAAAGAGTTCGAGGAATGTGCATTATTGAATAGCCAACCTAGTAGGGTTGCACAACCTGGCATGGTTGTCCAACCTAGAACGGTTACCTATCCTGGCATGGTTGCCACATCCGCAAACTCAGAGTTTATGTCTAGTTTGGATCTTGTTCAGATACGTCAACTTCTCGAAAGGTTGCTACGGGAGAATGAAAAGAGTCAGAGGGAACACTTAGAAGAAATCAGGGAAAATTCCAGTCGCGAGGAGAGGGAACGTTCCTCCGAAAGAAGGCTTCCTTTTCCTCGTAGAACGCAACACTCTGGATATGGTCTATGCTCAAGGTTGCCCTGCCTCTCCGATAAGGGCCATATGAACAGAGAAGAATGGCTGGAAGCTACCTCGGCGACCAAAGTTAATGGAGAGGATTATTCAGCTACGAATCAGCCTCACTCTGATTCGGCATCCGTTACTGGCACAAAAGTGCTTGCCTTGAGAAAAGAAATGAAGGAGATGAAGAGGCATTTTCTAAAGCCGGATCCAAATAACATCGATGAAATAAGTTCTCCTTTCAGTAATGCAATACTGCTGGAAACTTTATTAGCAAATTTCAAAGGGATACGGGAACAATACGATGGCACTACTGATCCCATGGAACACTTCATGAGTTTTAAGAATGGCTCCACCCTCTACCAACATACCGACGAAGTCAAGTGTAGAGTTTTCCTCACAACTCTCACTAAATTGGTGTTCGAAGGCAAAGTAGTACTTCGGTATACTTGATGTCTCTCAAGCAAGGTTCCCATGAAAACCTTAAAGATTATCTTCGGAGATTCAACTCTGCTGCATTGGAAGTGCCCACGGTCATCTCGGAAGTAAAGATGCATGCCCAAAAACAAGGCTTGTGTGATAGAGATCTCCTCAGTTCTCTAGCCAAAAGAGATAGAGTGGACAAGTTTGTAAACTTGAAAGAAGCCCGAGGTATGAAGAAGGAAGATGACTGAACCGTCCACCAACACCTCAAAATATCTCTGCCTACCCATGAAGCAGTGCCTTGCGAGGCAGAGAGAAAGAAGAAAAATAATGACAAAGGAAAGAATCTTCGAAATTATCCAAGGAGAGAAGGGATCAACAGGGAAGCTTACACCCCTCTCACGATGGCCCTAGCCAAGCTTCTCGCAATCATGTCAAAATAACTCTCATGATTCTCCTTACCTCGAAGTTATCGTAAAGGACCTCAAAACCCCAGAGTGGGTCCCTACTGTGAATACCATAATGAATTTGGTCGTAACACGAACAATGCAAGCATTTTTTTAAAGATGCGATGGAACGTTTGATAAAAGAAAACAAACTTGTGTAATACGTAAAGAATGAACCTACCATAAAGGCCCAAGCGTTGGCGGACTTCACCCCTGAAACTACTCGAAGTTCAGAATGGGCTGAATGAAAAGCTTATGTAGGCAGCTCTGCCACCAAGGAAGGATGCGGTGTAAGAATATTGATCATTCCCTCCAACTTAGAAGAAATACGATTCTCGATCAAGTTGGGATTCAAAGCTTTCAACAATGAAGCTGAATATAAGGCATTAGTACGAGCCATGCAAATCATGGAAGGATTGGAAGCTGAGAAGATCTTGATATTTTCTGACTCTCAATTGGTTGTGTCCCAGACAGAGGGAACTTACCTGGCTAAAGAAGAAAGGATGGCCAACTACGTAACAAAAGTGATATAACTGAAGACAAAGTTCACCGAATTTCGGGTGGAGCAAATTTCTTGAGAGAAAAATACCCACACAGATCAGATGGCAAGGTTGACCAATTCTGATGAGAAAAGAATTACTTGTCCAATCACATATTTTGAAGAAGAAAACGAGATTGCCTCCTTGGATGTCAGAGCAATTGAAGAAATCAATGACTGGAGGGTCACAATCATACGCTTTATAATATGGGGAAAATATATGAAAAGTCTCCATGCATCAAAACATGCATCTTATACTCACTTTTGCATGATAGGCAATCACTCGTACAAACATGCCACAACCTATCCTTATTTGAAACGCATATAGGATGTTGAAAGCAAAAACATCTTAATTGAAATTCACCCCGGAAATGAAGGAGCTTATACCGGTTCCATAGACATTGCTCAGAATGTATCTCGGGCATGGTTCCATCTGCCCAGCATTGGCAAGGATGCCAAGAAATTCGTTAAAAAATGCTCCCAGTATCAAGTACATAGACCTCTGATCCATCTTTCCAAGGAGGAACTGGGAATTATGTACGTCCCTTGTCGCTTCGATAAGTGGGGAATCGATCTGGTGAAAAAGTTGCCCACAGTACAGGGAGGAATGACCCACTTTATAGTAGCTGCAGACTACTTCTCTAAATGGGTGGAAGCTGAACCCATTGTCATGGTTGACGATGCAACCATCATATGGTTCCTTTGGAAGAACATATGTTGCTGGTACGAAGTTCCCAGAGTTTAGATATTGGATAATTGATCCCAATGCATCAACTAAGGAACCTTGGAATGGTGCTCGAGCTTGAAAATCAAATAGAGATTCGCAGCAGTGGTGCACCCGAAAACAAATGGTCAGATGGAATTGACCAACATAACAATAGTCAATGGAATCAAGACAAGATTGAATGGCAATGTGGCTTATGGGTAAAGGAGCTCGAGTCGGTACTTGGGCTTATCACACTAGCCCTGGGAAAGCTACCTAATTCTATGATGAGGATCAAAACCAAGAACTCAAGAAGAAAGAGTTGGACCTCGATGAAGAGGAGGAAAGGAGAAGACCCATCTGAAAATGGAATGGAAGAAAGGGTATGTACGCAGCTTGTACAGCAGAAAGGTACGGGGCGAAGAAGACCTCGTGTTGAGAAAGGTTTGATGTTTTGAAGCTAACCAGAAAATTTGAACCAAGGGGAAAGGACTTTATAAGGTCGCAAAAGTCCTGCCAAAAACTCAATGGCCACATGAACCTGAGTGTGTTGAAATGGGTTCAAGGTTCCTGATGAGAAACCTTGCCCATGAGGAACTAGAGCATTCCAAGGGTGAGCAAGGTTGTCGGCAGGCAACCTTGATCCGACAGTAGCTACATGCGCTTCTGGAAAAATCAGGGTGAGCAATGTTGTCGGCAGGCCACCTTGGCCCGACAGTGGCTACATGCGGCTCTAGAAAAATTAGGGTGAGCAAGGTTGTCGGTAGGCAACCTTGGTCCGACAGTAGCTACATGCGCTTCTGGAAAAATCAGGATGAGCAAGGTTGTCGGCAGGCAATCTTGGCCCGACAGTAACTACATGCGCTTCTGGAAAAATCAGGGTGAGAAAGGTTGTTGGCAGGCAACCTTGGCCCGACAGTGGCTACATGCGCCTCTGGAAAAATTAGGGTGAGCAAGGTTTTCGGCAGGCAACCTTGGCCCGACAGTAGCTACATGCGCTTCTGAAAAAATCAGGGTGAGCAAGGTTGTCGGCAGGCAACCTTGGCCCGATAGTGGCTACATGCGCTTTTGGAAAAATCAGGGTGAGCAAGGTTGTCAGCAGGTAACCTTGGCCCGACAGTGGCTACATGCGTCTCTGGAAAAATTAGGGTGAGCAAGGTTGTCGGCGGGCAATTTTGGCCCGACAATAGCTACATGCGCTACTGGAAAAAAACATTAGGAGGACATGAGTGTCCCCGATGCCAGGGGTGATCAAGGTTGCCGGCAGGCAACTTTGCCCCAAGAGTAACTACATGCGCTACTGGAAAAGAGCAATATATTGGTGTTGGGAAATTTATTAGTATAGTTTTGATGAATTCCAAAACCGACTGACCCCAACCGAGTAGATGTTGCCAGAACCTAATGTTAATTCAGGCTCGCTGTTTGAGCAAAGTTAAGATTTTATCTTTACAGGTCTCCAGCTGAAGAAGGCAACAAGGCGTCACTCAAACAGAACATTAGTTGTGAAGAAGGACAACTGAGAGTTCATATGATCAGATGGAAACAAGGGGAAGTCTTCAGAACATCAGTTGTGAAGGAAACCAACTGAGCATTCATCAGATGAGAAACAGTTGAAAGGAAGAGAACATCAGATGAAAAGGAAAGTCATCTGAGGGTTCAAACCCAACTGAGTAAATACAAGGAAGACAACTGAGTGTTCAGTTTCAGAACCTCAGTTGTAGAACTCGAACAAGAAGATCAACTGCTTGAAGTTCAAAGTCAGCTGAGAGTCCAACAGTTCAGAACATCAGCTGAAGACCACTCAGATGAAGATCAAGACTTTGAACCGACGAACCGAGGTTGACTGTCAGAAAGGTTAAGATTTGAATTTCAAAAGGAAGTCACATGAGGGTTTGACCATTCAGTCATTACCCCATCTGGCCCAACACAAGGCTGTCTCAGATGGAAAGCAGAAGAACACAGATGCCATATCGAGAAAGTCTGCAGAGATGAGAGACAAGCCATCGCTATCAACCGATCAGAGATCAACTGCTCCTCCAACGGCTAGTTGATTCTCTCCGCCTATAAATAGAGGCATTCTCTCATTTGAGAGATAGAAGACACACGAGACAGACTGAAGCAAGAGAGAAAAGTTCAATCACAAGCGAAAGAAAAATCTGCTAAACTCCTATTCTAAGAACATCAGCAGCTGAGAGTTCAAGAGTGATAGAACATTAGTAGCTGAGGGTTCATAGAGTGAAAATCTGTCTTAGATCTTAGTTTGAGTGTTTATTCGTTCAAGCCTTAGATCCAGCTCTCATTCGTGATCGAGCTGTAGTTGGAAATCCCACCCTATCTCACACCCTAAAAACTGTGCTAGGACCTTACTCTTCCTGTAATTGAGTAGTCAGGTCGTCAAGTACCCGCAAACTTGACATAGGCTGTTTAGTGCCCGGAAACTAAACTGTAAGGTCGATAAGTACCCGCAAACTTATCCTTAACGGTTGCTCAGCCCGCGTAAGCTGAGTGGTTCTGTCCAGAAGAACTTGGACTGAGGTGTGAAGATTCACATCTCCCCGTGGACGTAGGAGGGTTATCTCCGAACTAGGGGTGTTCAAAGTTTGGTTTAAACCGTAAACTAAATTGAACCAAACCACAATTTACGGTTTGGTTCAATTTGTTGGTTTCAAAAATATGGTTTGGTTTAGATTTTTCAAAAATTATGGTTTATGGTTTAGGTTTAGTTTTTAAGAAAATTCAAACCAAACCAAACCGTAAACCGAAAAACCGTATTTGATATATAATGATATTAATGTTATCATTTTATTTATTATGTGAGAAAATAGATATTTTCTTGATTGCATGTCATATTTGAGAGTTATACAAATTTAATTAATGAAATCGTACAATATAGAATCATTAAACCCTACAATCTACTATATATTTCCAATAAATTGTTACAGTGGCTTATCTTCACCTTTGAATACAAGGTATAAATTTGTATTTGTTTCTTTTCTTCTATATCTTTTTCAAATTCAAGTTGTTTTCGATAGAAAAAGTAGAGAATGTGAAATTATTTTACTATAATTTACTATTTACCTAAATAATGTTATCCTATACTCCTAGTATATTTATTCTAGCAAAAGAGAAAAACGTATATGGTCATGATAACTTTATTTAATTCGTCTTATATCTATTACGAAGAAAATGAAAAAATATTGATAAACCCCAAACCAAACCGCACCAAACCGTATTATTACAGTTTAGTTTGGTTTGGTTTTCTACTTAATCAGTTCGATTTGGTTCCAAAAAATTACCAAACCGTATTTTACGATTTGATTTGGGTTTAGGATCAAACCGCACGAAAACAGACCTCGAACACCCCTACTCCGAACCGCGTTAAATCCTGTGTGTTCGTGTTTGTTTTTATTCAGTTGCATCTGCATTTTTATCTGATCAATCTAACTGACATACAAACCTCTTTTGCACATTTTCAACCGAGCTGTTTTGGTTCTTGACCAACCGAGCTGTTTTGCGTGAGTTGTTTTTAACGAGTATAATTTTCCACCACTTTCCGCACAGCCTCACTCTTCCAGCTGAGGTCGCTTACTCAGCTGTGAGATTCCAACTGAGTCCTCTTTCATTCAGTTGAAGTGATTTTTCAGGTTTAAGTTTTTAAATCCTAACTGGTGTATTCCCCCCCCCCCCCATACACCAGTAACTCGTTTCGGGACCATCAAGTGGTATCAGAGCAGTGGTTCAAAAGACTGCTGACTCTGTTTCACGAGGTGTGAATTCGAGAATTTTTCTTCAGTGGTCAACTGAACAGATCTTTTCACGCTAGTGCATACTTGCTCGCTTTTTTGTTCTGTTTTTGTTTGTGCAGATGGACGTCAAGGACAAGATCGTAGTCATGTTCTCTGTAGTCAATTATACATCATGGAGAACTCGAATGAAGAAGATCCTTCTGTCAAAGCATCATAGGATGCAACAAGTTCTCACGTCTGGACCAATCGTCATACGAGACAGAATACTTCGAACTCCCACAAATCCCAACGATGGAGATGCAGTGGTGGAGTATGTGGAGAAACAGCCAGAAGACTACACTCCGGAAGAGGCCAAGGTGAGCCAGCTGGATATCTGGGCTCAGAGCACAATAATGTCCACGGTTGGACAAGATTATCTGCCCTGGATAGAGGAGTGTGAGACTGCAAAAGAGATGTGGGACATCCTCGCTTCACTAAGTGAAGGAAGCGACGAGACGAAGGAAAACAAGTTCTCGCATGCATGTCAAGATTTCGACAATTTCAGTCTGCGACCTGATGAGACTATCGATCAGCTAGAGCTCCGGTTTATGGACATCATCAGAAGAATCCAGTCCATCCGGAAAGGAAAATACACTCTAAGAGAAATAAACCTCAAAGTGTTGCAAGCTCTACCGGCTGAGTGGGATACTTTCACAAATATCCACGAGAGCCGAGCTGACCTTGGTGAAATGGGAACTGAAAGATTGTTCTCAATCTTGAAAGGAAATGAGTATAAGGTCAACAGAAGGAGATCGCAGCCCTCAAGTCAGACAA
Organism: Schizonepeta tenuifolia; assembly: GCA_029490685.1. Taxonomy (NCBI): domain Eukaryota; kingdom Viridiplantae; phylum Streptophyta; class Magnoliopsida; order Lamiales; family Lamiaceae; genus Schizonepeta; species Schizonepeta tenuifolia. The sequence goes on along the minus strand of CM055958.1, from coordinate 18,587,480 downwards.
ATAGAATTGAGGATGTTGGCTCGGCATCAAAGTCAGTTGCCCTCCGAGCTGACTACTCAAAGTCGAGATCGTCAAGGCCAACCAGATCGGCTGACACGACTGCAAAGGAGCCGAGCAGAGAGGAACTGCAACAGAACATTGCAGCGCTGTCAAAGAAACTAGCCGACATGGACACTCGGTTCGGCAAATATAAACGATTCTATAAATCAAACCGAACTCGAAACAGTTCGAAGCCAGTCACCAATGGTTGCTTCGAATGCGGCAAGGAAGGACATTTCAAAGCTGACTGCCCAGACCTTTCAAAGAAGGAAAGAGAAGCACTGAGGGCCAAGCAAACTGCAAAGAACAAGGCCATGGTAGCAGAAGAGGCAGCTGACGATATGGACATCTTCACAGACACTGAAGATGAGGATGAACTGACCTCTACCAACAAAGTCATCAGTTCGGATCAATGCCTCATGGCACTTGGAACCGACCAAGATGATATTGAGGTACAATCTAATCCTGCTCGCTTAAATTCTTCCAATACCTCTAACCTGCAGGAATCTATGAGCGATGAGTTGGAACCCTCCTGGAATGATTTTCAAGAACTCAGTGAGGAACTGCATCAGCAGTCGGTTGAGTTTAAGAGTCTTCAAGCTCAGTTCGCCAAGCTTGAAGATTCCTTAACCGAAAAAGAGGATCTGATCACAAGCCAAACTCAGGAGATTGAGAATCTCAAGAGTCAACTGATCGAGGCTAAGGCCCCAGCTGATGAGGAGTTGACAAAGCAAAACAAAGAACAACAAGATCAGTTGAAAAATCAAGATGCTCAGATCAAACAGCTCATAAAGAAGTCAGATGGACAAACCGAGCAGATAGTTGTACTCATCAAGGAGTTGCAAACTGAGAAGGACAATCTAATCAAGCTGTATCAGTCATCCAAGATCATCGAAAACCTTTTAAGTTACAGCAGACAGATGGATGACGTGTCAGGACTCGGTTATGATGTTGTCAAGGATACTGGGATTCCACCAGCAACTTTCATCAAACCAGTAGAAGTTACAGCTATAGAGCCAGACACAGCTAAGTCTCTAGAAGCTAATTCAACTTCCACCTCTCAACAAGTTCAAACGACCAATGAAATTACAACTGAGAAGGGAAAATGAGTAGCTGATGTAGGACAGAATATTCCATCGGTTGAGGTTTCAACCGAGGGGGAATGTTCCAAAAGTCAGAAGAGAAATCAGAGGCGACGAAAGCACAACTGCAACCGATCTCAGAACAAGAACCGACCTCTGCATCAACCTCAAAGTCAACGTCAGAAGGAATGGAACCAACCTCTGAACAAGCAAGGATTCAATCATCTGAATCAACAGCGGTTCCAATATCAGTTCGACCAAAGGTTCCAACATAGTCAACCAATGAGGAACTGGTCAAACAACTGGAGATATTCATGCCATAATATTAATCATCAACAGGGCATGAACAGCTACAGACAACCCTCAGGAAGTTGGAATCATAATCAGCCACAAAGATTCCAACAGGGCGTCCGACCTCACAGACAAACTCAACAGGATAAGAATCGCCATCAAAACAGGGGGAAAGCATCACCTCCTAAAGCTCAACATAGGAGAAATCCAACTCCTCCCAAGAAACAGAACATCACTACTAACAACAAGCCTAAAGATAACCGAGGTGTTGTTATAGTTGATGATGAAGGAAAAGTAATTTGGAATGACAAATCCATCCGAGTTTACAGGGAAAAGCGACGCACAGTTCCAGCGGGAACTGGTTCTAACCCTCCAGGACCCAACTGAAATTGGGGACCTAAGCGAGTTTCTCTTTGCAGGTACAGGAGAAACAGCTGAGGAAGAAGAAGGCGTCTACAACAATGTGGGTGATGGATAGTGGATGCTCGAAACACATGACAAATCTGAAGGATTTGCTTGGAAGTTTCGTGGAGAAAGAAGGTCCATCAGTTACTTTTGGTGATAACTCAAAAGGTTATACCAGAGGTTACGGTACCCTTGAAACCAATCATGTTTCAATTTCTAATGTCTCTTATGTTGATGGATTGAAGCATAACCTGCTCTCTATCAGCCAATTCTGTGATAATGGTTTCTCTGTCAAGTTTGATGCACAAGGTTGCAGAGTTAAAGATGTCGGATCAAAGCAGGTGATATTGTTGGGAAATCGATCTCCAACTGGGAATGTATACTACGCTGACTGGAACAGCAGCCTCCCTGACACTTGCATGTTATCAAAGAGCAGTTCGGATGTGAGCTGGCTGTGGCACAAAAGGCTCAACCATCTGAATTTCAAGACGATGAACCGACTCGCCAGACAAGAACATGCAAGAGGCATACCTAACAGAGTGTTTTCAACAACACACATCTGCAGTGCATGCCAGCTGGGAAAGCTCGCTAGAACCTTCTTCCGGTTGAAGTCAACTCCCTCAACCGACCGAGTGTTGCAGCTGATCCATATGGATCTCTTCGGGCCAGTTACACCAAAAAGTATTAATGGAAACGAATATACCTTGGTTGTAACTGATGACTACTCAAGATATACGTGGACCATCTTCATGCGCCACAAGAGTGAAACCCGAGATGAGCTGCCCAAGCTGATGGATCGGATATCGAACCAACAAGAGATGAAGATCATATCCATCCGATCAGATCGTGGAACGGAGTTTCTAAATGAAACCATCATTGAGTATTGCGAAAAGAATGGCATAACCCATCAGACATCAGCCGCGCGTACTCCACAACAGAATGGCGTAGCTGAGCGAAGAAATAGAACTCTGAAGGATGCAGCCACATCCATGTTAGCAAGCTCAGCACTGCCAAAGAGATTTTGGGCTGAAGCGATCAACACAGCATGCTACACTCAGAATCGATCTCTTCTCACCAAGCGGTTGGAAAAGATGCCCTACGAGTTGTGGAGACGCAGAAAGCCAGATATTTCTTATTTTCGTGTTTTTGGATCTAAGTGTGATATTCACAACAATGGGAAGACTCAGTTGAAAACTTTTGATGCCAAAGCTTCGAAGGGCATATTTCTTGGATATGCAGCTCGAATCAAAGTATATAGAGTTTTCAACAACAACTCTCGTGTTGTGGAAATAACACCTCATGTTAGTTTTGATGAATCTACCTTTGAGTGCAGGGAACAGGAAAAGGAACAACACGCTGATCCAGCTGTTCTACCAGTTCTCACCAGATCGCAAGCACTTCGAGAAAAGAACCGAGCTGAACCTCTGATATAGGAATCTGAGGATGGGGATCCATATTCCTCTGAAGATGAATGCGAAGACCTCAGCTCGTCCCAAGGGGGAACTTCAGCTGATGCTCCTCCAACTGCATCAGCATCCGATGCCCAACCGAGCTCAGTTCAAACTATTGTAAATGTTGAGGATCCAGACTCAACAGCTGATCAATCACCAGCTCTGAAGACTCCAACTCAGATTTCTGAACAGCCACAGTTGGAAAAAGAAGGAAGACGCAATCGAAGATGGTATGAAGTTCATTCCACCGACGACATCATCGGAGATCCAACCGAAGGTGTGCGCACACGGAGCAGAGTTGCAAATCCAGAATCAACCGAGGAAGATTTCAACACTTATGCCCAATATGCTGAGGAATTGGCAGTTCTAGAGGAGTTCGAGCAAGCTGGAGATGTTGCCATGATTTCTTGCTTTGTAGCTGATGTTCCAGAACCAAAGAATGTTGGGGAAGCTCTCAACTGTGTTCACTGGACAACAGCTATGCAAGAAGAATTGAATGAGTTTCTACGCAACTGTGTATGGGAGTTGGTAGAAAGACCAAATGGTGTCAAGGTGATTGGATTGAAGTGGATTTTCAAAAACAAGAGAGACGCCATTGGATTCATTGTGAGGAATAAAGCAAGGTTGGTAGCTCAAGGTTACTGCCAACAAGAAGGAATTGACTTTGAAGATTCCTTTGCACCAGTTGCAAGGCTGGAAGCCATCCGGATCTTTCTAGCTTATGCCGCACATCACAAGTTCAAAGTATATCAGATGGATGTGAAGTGTGCATTCCTCAATGGAGATATCAAAGAAGATGTATATGTTGAACAGCCTCCTGGTTTTGAGACTGGAGATGGAAGAGTGTACAAGCTGAAGAAAGCTATCTATGGTCTAAAGCAAGCGCCAAGGGCATGGTATGACACTCTGTGGAGATTTCTTCTGGACTCAGGATTCAAACGAGGTTCAGTTGATAAAACTCTGTTCACCATCAAAGTTGGAGAAGATATACTTGTTGTGCAAATTTATGTCGATGACATCATTTTCGGCTCCAAGTCAGAGGAGTTGTGCAAGAAATTCTCCGATCTTATGAAAGAGAAGTTCGAGATGTCAATGATGGGCGAGATGAATTATTTCCTTGGATTACAAGTAAAGCAGTCACCTGAAGGGATTTTCATCAACCAGTCCAAATATACAAAGGAGCTCATCACCAAGTTCGGATTGCAGACAAGTAAGACAACAAAGATCCCTATGAACACGAACTGGAAGATCGAACCAGGAGCTGAGGGAAAGCTCATTGATGCCAGCCAGTATAGAGGGATCATCGGTTCGCTGCTCTATCTAACTGCCAGCCGACCAGACATTTCATACGCAGTTGGAGTGTGTGCTCGTTTTCAAGTCCAACCAAGAGAAGCACACATGTTGGCAGCAAAGAACATCATTAAGTATCTGAAGAGAACTGTCAATGTTGGGTTGTGGTACCAAACTGATTACAATATCCAGCTGACTGGATACTCAGATGCCGACCTAGTAGGAGATCGGTTGGATAGGAAGTCTACTTCTGGACACTGTCAGTTCATGGGAAGCAAGCTGGTTTCATGGTTCTCCAAGAAACAAGCGTGTGTTGCTACTTCGACAACCGAGTCAGAGTACATGGCTGCCGGAAGCTGTTGCATGCAAGTATTGTGGCTGAAGCAGCAGCTGAGAGATTATGAAGTCTCAACTGGACAGGTTCCCATTCATTGTGATAGCTCGAGTGCCATAGCTATCTCTCTAAACTCTGTTCACCACTCTCGGACTAAGCACATCGACATTCGTCATCATTTCATCCGAGATCATATTGAGAAGAAGGATGTGTCCATGGAGAAGATCCCAACTGAGATTCAGAGAGCTGACATCTTCACCAACCCTCTTCCTAAAGCCCGGTTCAAGATGCTCTGTGACCTTCTAGGTCTCTTGGATCCGAGCTGAAGAGTCATCCGAGCTGATAAAGGTCGATCCGAGCTGAGGAATCGGATATCGACTTAAGGGGGAAGCTCAGATGAAGGAGGAATCTCAGATACGAATTGCCAACTAAAGACATCAAACGTCAGCTGAACAGACGAACTCGAGTCAGCTGATGGTATGCAGCAACTGAGGAGCACAACTAAGGTATACAGCTGATATCGACATCAGCTGCCAGGTATCATTTATGACTGAAGGTGTTATGATATTAAACGAGAATGTTTGAAATAAATTCAAACATTCCTGGACATGTCAGCTAGACTAAACAAGCCATCATGTCGCATTTAATGTAAAGTCTGGCTGAACACCTATAGCCTCACTTTATAGTGCGACTGGGCTGACACCCTAAACTATTCACCTTCTCACTCGCGCGCGTAGTATATCAGTCAAAATTACTCAACAGTCGCGAAATCACAGCCGTTGACAAATACGCGCGATTTAACCCTAGCCGTTGATTTTATCCGAGTCAAAGATTATATAATACGGCAAATCAGGAAGTGATCCTTACCTTCTCTTTTCGTGCATATCTTTACTCTATTCATCATCTTCTCAAATCTTGTTTCACCATTTTCAGTAAAGTTTTTTTTCCTTCTTCTTTGCATATATATCGAGTCGAGATGGCGCCCAAATCCAAAGCCTCTAAGAAGATGGTCTCCACAGAGCCTGCCACATTCCAGGAATCGTTCGACATGGTGATGTCGAAGATTCATTTCGAACAAATTTTATCCAAAGCGGCTCTCTCCTCGCCTGAGCTTGCTTCTGTCGCCGCCATCCTCTCCGACCACCATCTGCTTGACTGGGCAACCCTCTCTCCGGCCTTGTTGCTCAGGAAGCAGGTCGTACATTTCTACCGGAATCTACAACGAGTCGCAGAAGACGGGCTTGTCACGATCATCCCGCGCAAACAACGCCACAGAATCTCCCGGACAGTAGAAGACTCAGTCGTGGAGATAAAGGTGTCAAAGGAGCTGGAGAAGCTCATCCCCAGAAACCGCGAAGCCTCAGATGTGCTGGGGAACTTCACTGACAAAGAAGCTGACACCTTCCTTCAAACAATCCTCATAGTTCCCAAGCCATTGAAGGGAAGCATGCAGAGGATGAAGCTGAAGCCGGCTCACCGACTTCTCTTCGACGTAATCTCCAAGTGCGCCTTCGCATATGGTGGAGCCTTCGGTGACATAAGCCGTCCTAAGCTCAAGCAGCAGAAGGCCCTGGAAGAGCTGCACCAGGTCGACTGGTTGGGATATCTGGAAGCCAACTGATGATGGAGAAGCAGAAAATCTCCGAGACAACAGCTGAGTCCGGAGAACTACTGTTGAGTGTCAAGGGGACACTCAACTTTGGAACAAAGATTTCTGCCCTCATCCTCCAAGCTACACAAGGACTGCCGCTGACATGGGAAGGAAGTGAGGACACTCCAGTCAGCAAGCTATCGCTATTCCCCTCAGCTAAGAAAGCCAGGGATGTTGTGGAGGCTGTCTACACCCCCAAGGGTGCCCCCAAGCCAGTTGTGGAGTCAGCAGCTCGCCGGCCTTCAAGGACCAAGCCGGCGAAGCGCCAGCTGGAGGAGGTAGCTGAGGAGGAAGAAGACGAAGAGGAGGAAGAGGAGGAACCTCTGCAGAAGAGGCCAAGGATAAGGATCATCCAGCCAGCGGCTCAACCATCCACAACAAGTCCAGTGGTGGTCAAGTCTGCTGAGGCAAATGAGTCAACCGAATCCAGTCAATCGGTTGACCCAGCTGGATTCATTCTTCAGCCGCGTCAGGAGAAAGCAGCTGAAGACGTGGATCCAAGTGGAGGATTCCAGCTCCTCATCAGATGACTCTTCTTCATCTGAGGAGTCCCACGACAGACAAACTAGAGCTGATGCCAGCCAGGTAAACCCACCCGAGTCTGAAGAAACCCTCGAGCTAGCCGACTCACTACCTAAAGAGGATCCAGTTCTCTTAACTGGTCCTCAGTCAAATAGTCCGAGCCTCTCGCTCGATGCCAACGTTGTGACCATTCCTTCGGCCAACATTGATGAAACCATCGAACCTGTAACCTTCGATATCGAACCCCCTCCAATCGATGAAAAAGCCAACCACCAGGCAATCCTGGCTGAATATGAAGGAAGACTTAGCTACTGCTTCCGCAAGCTGATTGGCATGTTCCCCGAGGCAGCCTCAATGCCCGTCTTTGCCGTACTCGGGACGGAACTGCTCTACCAGTTCAGCGTCATATTCAGCTACTGGTACGTCAAGGAGGAAACCCTCAGGATCCATGGTTGGGACAAGTTGAAGGTCGAAGAGTCCAACCTGAGGGAATACTTCAACTACCAAAACATGGAGGTAGCTTACAACCAGAAGGTGGCTGTGCTACGACGACGTCTGGACAAGAGCATCCAAGAAGGGACAGACACCAGGGATCTGTGCAACAATCCTGGAGCTATTCAGTTTCTTGACGAGATGCTAGCCAAAAATGCCTCCTGCATGGACGACGTCGACGCAGCTGATGAGGCGGCCAAGAGAGAAGAAGACAAGCTCAAGGCCTACCTCGCCAGCCGATCTGCCATGGTTGTCTCGGAGCCTGCTGCCAGCCACAATCGCAGCTTCTGCCCGGACCCTTCGATCAGCAAGCTCTCTCAACCGACGCCATCTGCGAGCGGATTTTGGAGAGGGTCAACCAGCTGAGGCAGGAGATGCTGTCCAAGATCCAGCTGAGCAAGGTGGAGGAAGCTGACAGGATGCAGCAGCTGATGGCAGAAAATGCCAGCTTGAAGAATCAGCTAGAACACCTCTCCTCTTCTCTGCAGCACAAGTTCGAAGACCTCTCCACTTCTTCCAGCTCGGAGGTCTCGGCTCTAAGGAAGGCCGTTCAGAGCCTCAGCTCGGATTTCAACGTGTTCAAGACCGTTGCTGAATCTGACCTCGCAAAGTCCCAGCAGACTCAGGACCAAGAGTGGATGTCTCAGTTCGCCTATTTCTGAGCTGAGTTCGTCTCCCTCCACAAAGAGGTCTCTGCGACCTTTGCAGCTGTGCAGCGAGCTGAGCAGGAGCGCAAAGACTTGGAGCTGGCCAAGAAGGTAGCTGAGAAGGATGCTGTTGACGAGCTGTTTTCCCGAGTTCAATAGGCTGAAACCAAGTTGACCTCCCTGGATGGCACTGTAGCCATCCTTTTGGATGATGCCAAAAAGGGGGAAGATAAGGAGCCAGCAGCTGGGGAAGACAAGGAACCAGCAGCTGTTGCTGGACGAGGGAAAGCTGTTCTCCAGCAAGCTGAAGGAGAAGGAGTGCCAGCTGAAGGAGCTGAAGCTGAAGGATCGCAGTCCGAACTGGATGTCTCCTACAACCTCGTAGCCGAGCTTACGGCCGAGCTCGAAGCAGAACTTGACGGAGGAATATCTGTTGAAGACTGTATCGAAGCTGCCAAAGCTATGAGGGAGTCAAAGGAGAAGTACTTGAATCCCTCCTGGATCAAGAAGTTCGCGCCGGTCAGGCCAAGAAGGTGGCCAAGTTCGAGAAGGAGCTCGCCAAGGTGGAAAAGAACGTTGATAGGAATAAAGCCAGCCGGAGTGTGCGAAGAATCAACAAGCACCAGATGAAGGCTGAGGCTAGGAAGTCTACGCGCCAACTGCAGAAGGATGCTCTGATCCCATCTCGGTATCCACATGTTGACAAGTGGATGAATGCTGAGTGGAACGATGACTGGGAGCAGTTCAAGCATGAGTTTGTCAATGACTTCTATTATAGGAAAGTCTACTCGACTGAAGACCCAAGGCAAGCCTTCAAGGAAGCCCTGTGGGAACTCAGAACTAGAGAGCCTGGAATGTTCAGTCAGTTCAAGCGAGCTATGCTGAATGCTCAGCTCGATCCCAACACCGTTCCAGTTCCAAAGAAGTGCATATACCGCCCTCAGATGATCAAAGGCACGAGCACGCCAAACAGAAATGCGATCATGGCTGAGGCGAGACAAGTCTGCAAGGAACATGGTGTCAACACTGGGATTGAGTCAGCTGCGAAGAAAGAATCTTCAGCAAGTACGGTCAACAGTATTTTTGAGCTGTCAAAGTTTTTGAGCTGATGAAGTTTTTGGATGTTGTAGTTTTTGAAGCAACTGTTGTATCTTTATCTGTTTTGTGCTTAACCTTGTAACCTTCAGTTGTAACAAAAACTTCAAAGTATATAATACGATTCACCTTGATGAACAATTCCTCATTGTCCAAGCTCTGAATCACAAAGTCTTTCAATATCATGTTATATCTGCACTAACCCTTTGATGTTTCATCTTATAGACTGTCTAGAATTTCAGCTGAGATTTTAGATAAGTTAGTGAGGTTTAGATCAGTAGTGGTTTCAAGTTGTAAGTAGTTTTGGCATCATCAAAAAGGGGGAAATTGTTGGGAAATTTATTAGTATAGTTTTGATGAATTCCAAAACCGACTGACCCTAACCGAGTAGATGTTGCCAGAACCTAATGTTAATTCAGGCTCGCTGTTTGAGCAAAGTTAAGATTTTATCTTTACTGGTCTCCAGCTGAAGAAGGCAACAAGGCGTCACTCAAACAGAACATTAGTTGTGAAGAAGGACAACTGAGAGTTCATATGATCAGATGGAAACAAGGGGAAGTCTTCAGAACATCAGTTGTGAAGGAAACCAACTGAGCGTTCATTAGATGAGAAACAGTTGAAAGGAAGAGAACATCAGATGAAAAGGAAAGTCATCTGAGGGTTCAAACCCAACTTAGTAAATACAAGGAAGAGAACTGAGTGTTCAGTTTCAGAACCTCAGTTGTAGAACTCGAACAAGAAGATCAACTGCTTGAAGTTCAAAGTCAGCTGAGAGTCCAACAGTTCAGAACATCAGCTGAAGACCACTTAGATGAAGATCAAGACTTTGAACCGACGAACCGAGGTTGACTGTCAGAAAGGTTAAGATTTGAATTTCAAAAGGAAGTCACATGAGGGTTTGACCGTTCAGTCACTACCCCATCTGGCCCAACACAAGGCTGTCTCAGATGGAAAGCAGAAGAACACAGATGCCATATCAAGAAAGTCTGCAGAGATGAGAGACAAGCCATCGCTATCAACCGATCAGAGATCAACTGCTCCTCCAACGGCTAGTTGATTCTCTCCGCCTATAAATAGAGGCATTCTCTCATTTGAGAGATAGAAGACACACGAGACAGACTGAAGCAAGAGAGAAAAGTTCAATCACAAGCGAAAGAAAAATCTGCTAAACTCCTATTCTAAGAACATCAGCAGCTGAGAGTTCAAGAGTGATAGAACATTAGTAGCTGAGGGTTCATAGAGTGAAAATCTGTCTTAGATCTTAGTTTGAGTGTTTATTCGTTCAAGCCTTAGATCCAGCTCTCATTCGTGATCGAGCTGTAGCTGGGAATCCCACCCTATCTTACACTCTAAAAACTGTGCTAGGACCTTACTCTTCCTGTAATTGAGTAGTCAGGTCGTCAAGTACCCGCAAACTTGACATAGGCTGTTTAGTGCCCGGAAACTAAACTGTAAGGTCGATAAGTACCCGCAAACTTATCCTTAACGGTTGCTCAGCCCGCGTAAGCTGAGTGGTTCTGTCCAGAAGAACTTGGACTGAGGTGTGAAGATTCACATCTCCCCGTGGACGTAGGAGGGTTATCTCCGAACCACGTTAAATCCTGTGTGTTCGTGTTTGTTTTTATTCAGTTGTATCTGCATTTTTATCTGATCAATCTAACTGACATACAAACCTCTTTTGCACATTTTCAACCGAGCTGTTTTGGTTCTTGACCAACCGAGCTGTTTTGCATGAGTTATTTTTAACGAGTATAATTTTCCACCACTTTCCGCACAGCCTCACTCTTCCAGCTGAGGTCGCTTACTCAGCTGTGAGATTCCAACTGAGTCCTCTTTCATTCAGTTGAAGTGATTTTTCAGGTTTAAGTTTTTAAATCCTAACTGGTGTATTCCCCCCCCCTCCCATACACCAGTAATTCGTTTCGGGACCATCAATTGGCATGAATGTCCCTTTGCCAGGGGTGAACCAGGTTATCAGCTGGTAACTTTGCCCCAAAAGTAACTACATGCGTTACTTGAGATCAACATTTCATTGGCAACAATGCCCCTATGCTACGAGTTGAACAAGATTGTAGACATACAATCTTGCCCGAACACAGTGATTACCCAGAAGAAGTATTCTAAACAACTAGCCGTTTGACAAGCTCTGGTAATCTGGTCCGGAAGAAAGATCATTCAAGTTAGCCGCTCCCTTCCGAACAAAGGGGTGAATGGTACGACCGAGATCGCGCAGGTACTGATCACAGCTCTTATAGGCTTTAACCATTCCTTCGGCCAACTCCTTCAGGAAGGCTTGACCGGCAGCTGTGCGGAAGACTCCCTGTTGACAGGCTTGGATGTTACTCTCATATTCTTCCTTGCAATCTTTGACCAAGCTCTCAGCTTATTTCCTCTTCAGGAAAGCTTTCTCTTCCTCAGTCGTAGCGAGAAGCTTACGGAGGGAATCTATCCGTCTTTTAGCGTTGGCAAGAATGGCCACCAACTTCTCACACTTAGCCTCCAGAATGGAAACTTGGAGCAGGGTTTTGGCTAGCCCTTCATTCTTTTCATGAGAGGAAGCCGAGAAACCCTCTATTCTCCTTTCTTCCGCTTCGGCCAAGAAAGTGTCAGCCTAAGAATAACGAAATAAGGAACTTTGACGGATAATGATGGAAATTCTATTTTTCAAAGGCATAAAAATAGGGGAAAAGATCAAATATGTATCAGAGCATGGCCCGTGAAACTATGGGTGGCCTCAGTTAAAAATTCAGTCATTTGAGACCTCTTGGATGAGTTGATCAAGTGGCAAAACAAAGCCACGCATCGAGAACCTTATGTTGGAAGTCAGAGAAACAGGGAGATGAACCTCAAGCTGGATGGAGAATCGTTTGGTTGACACAGCGGGAACGTTGCTTCCGGAGACTTTGATAAACTTTCTCCTTTTGGATATTAGGAGGAGAAGAAAAATCGGTCATCGCTCGACTATGATTCCTAATGCGCAATCTTTTTGAAGAAAGACATGCAGGAGAAGCAGGAACAGACCCACTGAGCAAGGGCGTTTCCTTGGAACCTTGTTCCATAGGAGAATCACTAGCACATTCCCCTCAGACAAGTTAGTCTCTGGCTTGGGGAACATGAGTAGGGTGACCAATCCTGGAGTGGAACCCACTATCATGACATCATTGTCATTAGCAACACTTCGAGCAGTTCTCAACTACTCCACGACTGTCAAAAGAAAAGCACTGGAGTCATCACATTTCTGGATAAGTATGCAGAAAAGGCTAAATTCAGTCACGAATCAAAACAACCACGTACTCGTTTCGTGGGTCGGAAATTAGCGACAAAAAAGAGCCAAACCAAAAAAACGCCAAGGCAGAAGGGTCCATAAGGAGACCCTGAATATTGAAGTTTTTCATGGAGTTAAGACGAACACTCAATTCCTTCATGAATGTGTGACTGATGCGATGTAGGATGTCGTGTCACTGAAAAAGTGGAATATGTAGAGACGGAGAAAGAAGATACTCCAACTGCTTAAACCTCTTCTGGATAGGCAAGGTTGCCTCGACGGAATGTTACTACTGAAAATTCCTTACTTGACCTTGTCAAGTTTCCCCTTTCCAGACTTGAGGGGGGAGGAGTTGATGGGACACCTTTTGTACATCTTGGTTGCCTAGAAGGCAACCTTGCTTCAGCACTCTAAGTGCTCAGCTGCACTCTTAGTGTTGGGGAATCATGCCCCGAGGCATGGAAACTTGACTTGAGGGAATGTTTCCTCGTTGGAAACTTGTCCGGAGGGAAGGTTACCTCACTGGAAACTTGTCCTGAAGGAATGTTACCTCAGGGTAACATTGCCCAATTATACTTTATCGACAGCTGGTCTAAAGTACAGTACGGATTTACCTTCTCTAGACATAAATATCTTGTGTCAGACATCGGTATCGACCTATCACATCAACTAAAGTAGGGAAGTTTTCCCTACCTAAGTCGGCTGGGAGACTTCCCAAGTCTCCCCGAAATTCTAAAAATACCCTTACTTTTTACAGGTATGTATACAAATTTAACTGCATATCAGCAGAGATCATCTTCATTATCACATTCCTTACCTCTGATAAACGATAGAACTCATTGAATTCTCTCAAACTTTCATGTTCTACACACACTGACTTGATCGTCAGAGACGCGACGCCGGCACACAACCCGTCGTTCCGTTTTGCAGGTCGGAGCTCGAAGGATAAAACCACATGGAGAAGCTCTTCCTACATTTCGTCTTCGACTCAAGGTATTATTATGTGTTAATGATTCTTAAATATGGTATGTTTAAGGGTTACAAATCTCGACCCCATTAGAGGGAGAGTTTTTTTGGTTGACTTATTTGGTGCAAAGCAAAGCATGTGATCAATGTACCTTCTATTGCGTCATCTATGTTTAGTCCTTTTTCCCTTTCTCCTATACCTTTAATTTGACCAAATTTAGAAGGAAGAGAAAGGGTGACATCGGATTCTTGGAGGATAGAAAACAGATTTGTTTTCAATGGCAGAGGATTTGTCTTCTACCTTCTGTTTCCTTTTTTATGCTCACTCTATTTCTTCTATTTCCCTATTCTTCCACATTTTCGAAATGGAGTCTAAAACAGGAAGCAACCAAGATTTTGTGCATAAAAAAAAGTAAAAAGGTTGATTTGCCTTGCTTGGTGTGAATCAAAACATTTGACTCTTCTTTCCTTATTTATGTTTGTTCTCCTTTCTCCTTTTCCCATTCTTTGAAACATTTTTCGAAAATGGAAAGCAGAGGGGCTGATTCCTTTTTACAATGGAAGAGGAGATGATCAATTGATTTAAACAAGGGAGTAGAGGTTGTAATGCGTACCAGATTTCCAAATTTGGGTCTTAACACTTTCTTTCCCCTCTAACAATGAATTTCTCATTTTTGTTATCTCTTAGTAGTATAAGCGCATGTGACTTTCTTCTATTTGAAACTATACCAATTCTCTCCATTCTTAACATGGATTGGCCAACACAAATCAAAGACAAGTATTTGACCTCTCCTTTATCGATAGGAACAATACAAAAAGATATCTCCTACATCCTTTAGATATATTCCCTCTATATATATAATATATATAAATATGTCTCACATGTAGTGCACAAATATATAACTATATTTAGGTATGGAGGAAGTAACACCTAATCAAGTTAGGTGCACTCCTACAGTTTCACTTTTAATTGTTAGACTTTAATTATATCTTACAAGTAAATCGACGTCCAAATAAAAGTTGCATATAGTATCTAATTAAAAGAATTTGAAATTCTTATAAGTCAATTTTGGAAATCATAATGTTGGAATAAAAAGAATTTATTATTATTACTATTTTTTTTGTATCTTCGGCACGCATCGACTAAAGGAAAATTTAAGATTTGAATCCATAAATAATACTAGAAAATTTCTGGATATTACATCCCTCTCTCCTTATAAAAATTTCGTCCTCAAAATTTACGCACCTTGAAAATTTAGGTCGGGATACTGGGCTTTCATCTTATCTTCCAACTCCCAGGTGGCTTCTTCTTGTCCATGACGATTCCACAAAACCTTGACCCTAACAAAATTCTTGTTCCTCAATACTTGGACCTTTCAGTCAAGGATTTGAACTGGCTTTTCCTCGTAGCTTAAGTCTTGTGCTAAGACTACTTCATCGTGCTTGATCACGTGCTTTGGATCTGGGATGTACTTTCTCAATTGTGAGATGTGGAACACATTGTGCACATCTCCAATACTTGGTGGTAAGGCCAATATATAGGCTACTGGCCTATCCTATTTAGGATTTCAAAAGGTCCTATGTAACGAGGTCGTAACTTACCTCTCTTTTCAAAATGGATAACTCCTTTGGTAGGAGAAACCTTGAGAAAGACGTGGTCTCCGACGTCGAATTCTAAGTTCGTTCTGTGTTATCTGCATAAGACTTTTGTCTATCTTGTGCCTCCTTAATTCTTTGCTTTATTAGCTCGACCTTCTCGATCATCTGCTGCATTAACTCAGGGCCTAAAATTTTTCTCTCACCTATCTCATCCCAATAGAGCGGAGATCTACATTTTCTGCCATACAAAGCCTCGTACGGGGCCATTCCAATGGTCACCTGGTAACTATTATTATAAACAAATTCTATAAGAGGTAGTAAGTCCTCCCAGTTTCCACATTCGCCTACAACCATTGCTTGCAACATATCTTCCAAGACTTGAATTGTTCTCTCCGATTGTCCGTCTGTCTGTGGGTGGAACGTTGTACTGAAATTGAGCTTTGTGCCCAAAGCTTCTTGCAAACTATTCTAAAAATGTGATGTGAATATGGTATCACGATCGGACGTGATTGATGCTGGTACACCATGAAGGTGCACTATCTCCTTGACATAGAGTTTTGCAAGCTTATCTAATC
The DNA here is from genome assembly GCA_029490685.1 of Schizonepeta tenuifolia. Classification (NCBI taxonomy): domain Eukaryota; kingdom Viridiplantae; phylum Streptophyta; class Magnoliopsida; order Lamiales; family Lamiaceae; genus Schizonepeta; species Schizonepeta tenuifolia. Next base: position 18,571,776 of record CM055958.1, on the reverse strand, counting down.
CGAAGGTCATTTTGATCGGTAAAAAATGTGCTGACTTAGTCACTCGATCGATAATGACCCATATTGCGGTGTTTTCACGCGCTGACTTTGGTAGGCCTACTACAAAATCCATGTTAATACCTTCTCACTTCCACTCTGGAATAGGTAATGGATGCAACGTTCCATAGGGTCTTTGGTGTAAGGCCTTAACCTGTTGGCAAGCAAGACATCGTTCTACAAATGATGCTACGTCTCTTTTCATCCCTTTCCACCAGAATTGTGTCTTTAGATCCTGATACATTTTAGTGCTTCCTGGATGTGCGGTGTAGGGAGTGTCATGAGCCTCGCTCATAATCTCGTTTCGTAATTCTTCGTCGTATGGAACACACAATCTATTGCTAAACATCAAAGCATTATCTCTAGCTTCCGTGAACCCTTTTGGTTCGTTGGATCTAGCTGTAAGCCGCATCTTCTCTAGGAATTCATCTTTTCTTTGGGCATTCAAAATCCTCTCGTAGGTAGGGCATGATTATCAAGGCGGATATACGAGCTAATACGATTTCTGGTGGTTCCACAACTTCTAAGTTGAGTGTGGTGAACTCTCGAATCAGTTCTTCTTCTTGGGTGATGAAACATCCCAATTTAGGGTTAGCCTTCCGGCTTAGGGCATCTGCCACTACATTTGTCTTTCCTGGGTGATAGTTAATAGTACAGTCATAATCTTTTACTAGTTCGAGCCATCTTCGTTGTCTCATGTTTAGATCCTTTTGCTCGAAGAAGTACTTTAAGCTTTTATGATCTGTAAAAATCTCGCACCTAACTCCATAGAGGTAGTGTCTCCATATTTTTAGTGCATGAATGACAACAGCTAATTCTAAATCATGAGTTGGGTAACTTAACTCGTGAGGCTTCAACTGTTGGGATGCGTAAGCTATGACTTTATAGTCTTGCATACACATCATAATCCTTGTATCGAGGCATCCATGTAAACTACGAATGCTTTTCTCTCTTCTGGCACTGTTAGCACTGGTGCAGTAGTGAGTTTTATCTTGAGTTCTTGAAAACTTTGTTCGCACTCCTTGGACCACACGAACTTTGTCTCCTTCTTCAAGAGCTGAGTCATTGGCCTAGCCAATTTTGAAAATCCCTCGATGAATCTTCTATAATAATCGGCTAAGCCTAAGAAGCTTCTAATCTCGTTAGCATTCTTTGGAGCCTTGCAATCCTTGATTGCTTCAACCTTGGCAGGGTCTACTTTGATGCCTTCAGCTGACACAATGTGTCCGAGAAACATCATTTCTTTCAACCAAAATTCACATTTACTAAATTTAGCGTAGAACTTCTCCATACGCAGTGTCTCTAGTACGATGCGCAGATGTTCTTTGTGTTGCTCTTTGTCTTTATAGTAAATGAGGATGTCATCTATGAAAACTACAATGAAGCTATCCAAGTATTGGTGGAACGCCCTATTCATCAGATCCATAAAGACAGCAGGGGCATTCTTCAAATCAAACAGCATTACAGTAAACTCATAATGTCTGTATCGGGTTCTAAACGCAGTCTTAGGGACGTCTTCCTTCTTCATCCTAAGCTGATGGTATCCAGATCTCAGGTCTATCTTGGAAAACACGCCGACTCTTTTTAATTGATCAAATAAGTCATCTACCTTGGAAGTGGATATCTATTCTTGATGGTGAGTTTGTTCAACTCTCTATAGTCAATGCACATTCTTAATGTACCATCTTTCTTCCTGACGAACAGGACTGGTGCTCCCCAAGGTGATACGCTCGGTTGTATATATCCTTGATCGAGTAGTTCCTGTAGCTGAGCCTTCAATTCCTGCAGTTCTTATGGAGCCATTCTATATGGCGCTTTTGAGACTGGGGCTGCTCCAGGATCTAGATCGATCGTGAACTCCAATTGTCTGTCTGGCAGCAAACCAGATAGTTCGTCTAGAAAAACGTCTGGGAATTCTTATACTACTGGAACCTCTTCGATCGCGATTTCTGTCCCGGGTTTCCCCGTCAAGTTGAATAGAAAAGCCTGGAAACCTCCTTTTCTTAATAATCTAGTTGCCTTCATGGCAGAGATTACAGGTACACTTTTACCTAATCTCGCGCCATAGAAATCTGACCTTCCCTTTTCAGGAGATTGAAAGGAAATCTTCCTTTCATCACATTGTATATTGGCACCAGTTGCAGCTAACCAATCCATTCCTAGTATTATGTCAAACTCTACCATAGGGATAACATGTAGATCGGTCTTAAGCTTTTCACTTCCTATGTCCAGTTCTAAGTTCGAGACAATATGCTTACTTGTCATTATTTCGCCGTTAGGCGTGCTAATCCATAGAGGGTCATTAGACGATTTCAGGATCAACTATAACACTTTACACGTAGTTTGTGCAATAAAAGAATGAGAAGCTCCGATGTCAAATAACGCTATAACAGGCACGCCCGATATATTAATCATACCTACCAAGTTTTCTTGAGCTTGCGCAGCTTGCTGTTGGTTCAGGCCATAGGCCCTGGCGTACTGCGGCTGTTTTTGATTTCCTCTCTGCCCCTGGTTTTGTCCCTGTTGGTTTCCATGGTTGCGCTGCTGAGGCGCCCTTTCGTTCTTCTTGGGTTTGGGGCATGCCAACGCATAGTGCCAAGGTTGGCCACAGTTGTAGTAGACATTTGCTCACTTCAAACATTCCCCAAGGTGGGATTTCTAACATTTTGGACAAATGGGTTGTCCGCCAGTTTGTGGCGTCTGTTGGCATTGTGGGTTTTGATTTCGATTACCACCTATGACTTCTTGCCTTTTCTGAAGTTTCCATTGTTGTTGTCATCCTGTTTCTGCTTTCCATTTCCATTATTCTGGGATGGTGTGGGTATAGTTGATGTGGGAGTTTTCTCTTTTTTTCGGGGCAGTAGCGACTCGATGGTGAGTACCTTGTTCAGTAGTTGTGCATATGAGAGGTGTTCTTGGCTAGAAAGGGAGATTGTGATCTCATGGCGCAGACCATTCCTGAACTTCTCTGCACGTTTTCCCTCAGTGTCCACCAGATGTGGAGCATACCTTGACAATTGGGTGAAAGCTCTATCGTATTCTGTTTTCTTTGGCGGTAACAGCTGGGTATATATTTCTCATACAATGCAGTCTTAAAATCATCCCAGGTGAAAGCTGCCAGCTGTTCTTCAGTCATGGTGTGCCTTACTGATTCCCACCAGAAGTCAGCCTCGTCGACGAGTTGGTAAGTGGCACATGTCAGCTTATCATTGTCCTCACAGCGAATGTATTGGAAAATCCGCTCAACCGCTCTTACCCATTTTTCGGCGTCAGTAGGTTCACCCATGCCATCGAAAGTCGGTGGTCTCTTTTTGCGAAAACGTTCTTCAGTAGTACGATCGGGAAAAATCCTTACATAATTTTCTGGGTTAGCTCCCCTTTGTGCCCATCCACTGCCTCGACCCCTTCCACGTCCTCGTCCACGTCCTCCAGCTATTGCGGCCATTCTGTGATTTCAAGGTTTAAAAGTTTGTTTGTAGAAAAAAAAATTGATTGAACAAGCATTCAGTTTGAAGAAAGAAAAAAAAAATATATGACAAGTAGTGAAAGGAAAAGCCAAAGGTACATAAGACGTATAGAGATAATAATATCTGAACCATCACCATAATAATAATAATAATAATAATAATAATAATAATAATAATAATAATTAATAATAATAATAATAATAATAATAATAATAATAATAAGCCTCTAATGAGGACTAGTTCAATACAACAAGTCAATTATAAGAAAATGATAGGGATTTGGAGTGTCAAGGTGAAGTTCGAGTGATAGGGGCTCGACTTCACAATGGAAATAGACTAGGAGGGTCAACCAAAAGGGAATGTACTTACCAGTCGTACAAAAAGGGTAAAACTGGACACACCAATCCTGATTACACTAGTCTACTACTAATCTAGATAGCAAGGGCTAACAGGTGCCCTAGAGACAGTAACAAGAAAGAGCCTCTCCTCAGGGTCCTCGTCCGAGTCGGCCTCATCGTCAGCCTCCCCTTCAGGGGATGCTGGCTCAGAGTAGTCGACTCCCTCGTCGGTGGGTGGTGACGGTACAACAAACGGTTGTCCGTAGTCCTCCAAACGAATGTGGTCCTCCCGGTGCTTCCGGGCGGTCTCCCGAACTCTAGCGGCACGAGGGTGCTCCTCCTCTCCGGCAACAGGTCCAGAGGGAACGAGGCGCACCCTAGTGTAGACCTGGCCCTCAACGGCCTCAGTAATTGGTTTCTCAGAACGAATTGTGGAACCTCCTGCCTCAAAGTCGGAACGACTCCTGCGCTGCGGTAGGGTCTGAGAAAAGCTCGGTGTCGTCACTGGTGGAGGGCTAGTAGACAGTGGAGCAGTAGGTGCTAAGGAAAAAGGGTCCTCAAGAGGTGTACCGACCGGTGGCAAGAATGGGACAGCAGCACCGTACACAGCCTACTGAGTGAAAACTCTAGCGGCCAAAGTTGGAAAGTTCCCTACTGGATTAAAGTGAGGGGGTGAGGCGGAGAAGTCAAATGAGCCAACCTAAGAGCCCAGAGTCTCCGGTAGCTGATAATGCGAGTGTGATGCGCATCGAAGCCTCGTAGTCGTCAGTGCCGCCGTGTCGAGCGCCCTGCCAAACTGTCGTAAAACGGACCACGAACTGTCCCACACTCTCATTCAGGCCCATCCTTAAGTGCCTCAACTGCTCAACGCGCTCTTCACGGGTGAAATGAACTGGGGGTGTCTCCATCTGAAAAGGAAGTTCTAGTGAGATACTTATCTTAAAACTTAGTGCAAAAAGTTTAAGGGTGAAGTAAAGCTCATAAAACTACTTCTATGCTTATTTATTCTAGTCAAGTTGACACACATATCTTAAGCGTGTTTGTTACTAGGTCGAAATGGGTCATTTACTCTCGAAGAATCCTTCCTGCACAAGGATCTCGAGTCTTGCAAGAGGGACACACCCTTCATTATCGATGAAGAATTCATTGTGTCGGTACAAAGTTGAATACGACTAGTATCATAAAAGCACTTTTAGTGCTCGCCCTCAAATTATTGAGAAGTCCATATTTCTATTTATTATGATGAAGCATTATTTGGCACTGGAATTCGAGAATTCCATACTTAACATCTTTCTTAGGATTGGTTATGAAGAATCCGAGAGATATATCATAACAATACTCATTCACATGGTCGTTAAAGAATTAGAAAATTCAATACAACAATTTACAACATAATCATTAATTTACATATGCAAAATAATTGTAATTCTCATAACTTCTATAGCAATAAAGCATTTAAGCATTGAAGCAATAAAGCTACTTCACCAACACTTTAACAAACTTCTTGAAAGAGATCTTTTAAGAGCACCTTTTGTTGAGGCGGTGAGACGGCGAGCTGAGGGTCGTCGAGTAACTTATGAGTTTAGAGATACTATTCTAGATTCAATAGAATAAATTGTTAGTCTCAGAGCCAAGAACTTTCCCTCTGATGCCATATTGTCATACCCTAATCCCCTAAGGAAAGCTCAGTAGCCGGGGCAACATAAGTGGGGGTTAGGAAGCGGGGAAGAAGGGGGGAAATCACTTATCCTACTTAAAAGAGATGAAATATTGAGATCAATTAACTTGCAAATGGAGTTTACAATAAAGATAACTGAATTCAAGAGGTTCCGAATTTGCTTGCGAATAAAGAGCATCAAGCAAAGTTAGGCTAGAACTTAATTTAGTCTTAGAGATACATGATTGTCAAATGACAAATTAGGGAATTTGAAATTAACGTAGCAGAAGCTTTATAACTAGAACCCTCGCCTCAACTCTGCCGTCTGCACCGGCCGTCAACCTGAAAATATTTGAAAATATTTGGGCTGAGTACAAGGGTAATCTGTGGGTTTTGCCATTAAAAGAATCATTTCTAAATAAGCATTATTATCCATCTTTCCATCATATAATTTAGAAGAGTTAGAAGGGCAAAAGGCCACTTCTAAGCATACAAAACATTTTCTCATAGTGCATTTTATGCTGCGTTCTTAAGTTACTCTTATGATCCTGGGCCTCTAGTCACCGACGGATCGAAACTTAGACTCCGGGCTGGAACCCGAAAGTCTCATAAATCTTTTGGATCTCGGGCCACAACCCAGAGATTTCATAGCTTTGTTAGCTCACGATGGAGATCAACCCATCGCACTACTAACCTTAGTGTACACAATTCTCGAACAACGTGTTAGGTCAATTCGAGAGCCTTGATTGATTCTTTAAGAGCATTAAATTTGATAAGAACGCGCATAGAAAAATATTCATGGATAACATGCAATTAGTAAAGTTAGAGAAGCTAGATATTCACTTGAAGAATTTATTTTACGAAGAATTTACTCACATAGCATGATAATTCACAATCATTGAGTCTGGAAGAAATTTTACCCACCTTAGTGATAGTGAATCTTCTTAGTAGCCTCGTACAAGCTCATGCTACTCTTCTGCAATGACGGGCCCTACAAGACGAGTTCTAGTCTTAAACGATATTGGACTAAACGTTACTAAGCTAGTTACTTAGTAATCTAGAGTCGTTATGCACCGATTTCAAAACTTAGAAATATCATTTGAAAATCGAAATTCGGCTAAGGCCATCAACATTACTCTTGCTCGACTCTCATCATAATTATTGACTATGATTATTTGAATTTTTTTTTGACTTATAACCTCAATCAGTCAACATACCTATGATATATTTATAAGTATATACTAATTTCTCAAGAAAATGAACTTCTCTACTTTTTAAACAAGGAAGTCTGTATCATATATATACATGTATATATAATATTAAATGAATTCAAACATTTGATATCTAAACTTCTATCCCACCCGACACATACACACATATATCCTTAATTTTTAAATTCTTTATTCTTTATTTCTTAATCATTAACAATAGCTACTCCTATATACATATATCATATATCTAAATCATTTCCCCTAGTTTCTTTGTGATACGCACTGACTCACACATAATTCCACATGCGTGTACATGATATACATATATTAAAATTACAGTATCCCTCATATGAATACAAGTGTAAAGCAAAATCATGGATATAATATCTCTATTCCCCTACAGTTGTCGACGCAACAACATACATATCTTGAGAGTGTCAACCTCACTTAAATTCCTAAAAGTTTTCGGCAGTCTTCATATATATATACTTCATGTTTTGGTAATTAAGCTTATTAATTACAAACTATTATACAGTACAATTAAGGACCATTAAAATCTTCAAAGTTGAAAGTTTTGAAGTTTTTCGAAGGGCACATGCTTATATATATAATATATATTAAAAGTTAAAACCCTGTTTGTATAGAGGCAAATAAGCAGAGAATATGACATGGGTTTCTTCACGCAGAAATCCTATATTTCTAGGCTCAAAATATTGGAAACTAAGGAAGAAGGTTAGAGTTTACAACCTTTAGAGCAAAACTTCACTCTGACTTCTATTCATTCTCCCTAAATCTTAATGGTGCTATTCTACTCCTTTCTTCTCCCTCTCTCAAATTCTCTCTACTTCGTGGTATTGAAATTGAAATGGTGTGTGTATAGAAGAGAAATGAGTTGCTGCACAGTTTTATAGAGTGGAGGGAGAGTTTTGGTTGACTTATTTGGTGCAAAGCAAAGCATGTGATCAACGTACCTTCTATTGCCTCATCTATGTTTAGTCATTTTTCCCTTTCTCCTATACCTTTAATTTGACCAAATTTAGAAGGAAGAGAAAGGGTGACATCGGATTCTTGGAGGATAGAAAACAGATTTGTTTTCAATGGCAAAGGATTTGTTCCTTCTGTTTTCTTTTTTATGCTCACTCTATTTCTTCCCTTTCCCTATTCTTCTACATATTCAAAATGGAGTCTAAAACAGGAAGCAACCGAGATTTTGTGCAGAAAAAAAGTAAAGAGGTTGATTTGCCTTGCTTGGTGTGAATCAAAACATGTGACTCTTCTTTCCTTATTTATGTTTGTTCTTTTTTCTCCTTTTCCCATTCTTTGAAACGTTTTTCGAAAATGGAAAGCAGAGGGGTTGATTCCTTTTTACAATGGGAGAGGAGATGATCAATTGATTTAAGCAAGGGAGTAGAGGTTGACATGCGTACCAGATTTCCAAATTTGGGTCTTAACACTTTCTTTCCCCTCTAACAATGAATTTCTCATTTTCGATATCTCTTAGTAGTATAAGCGCATGTGACTTTCTTCTATTTGAAACTATACCAATTCTCTCCATTCTTAACATGGACCGGCCAACACAAATAAAAGACAAGTATTTGACCTCTCCTTTATCGCTAGGAACAATACAAAAAGATATCTCCTACATCCTTTATATATATTTCCTCTATATATATAATATATAAAAATATGTTTCACATGTAGTGCACAAATATATAACTATATTTAGGTATGGAAGAAGTAACACGTAATCAAGTTAGGTGCAGTCCTACAGTTTCACTTTTAATAGTTAGACTTTAATTATATCTTACGAGTGAATCGACGTCCAAATAAAAGTTGCAAATAGTATCTAATTAAAAGAATTTGAAATTCTTATAAGTCGATTTTGGAAATCATAATGTTGGAATAAAAAGAATTTATTATTATTATTATTATTATTATTATTATTATTATTATTATTATTATTATTATTATTATTTTGTATCTTCGGCACGCATCGACTAAAGGGAAATTTAAGATTTGAATCCATAAATAATACTAGAAAATTCAGGATATTACCTAGAAATAGCTCGATGAGTATAGCCTGGACTTATTTCCAGCCTCACGCCACAAAAATTTTACCCTCTAGATTGATAATATTCACCTTGCTCACCATCACTTTCTTTCCGATGTCATTTCACTTCCAAAATTCTTACAACATCGTTTCCTTCGTACACTATTTTTCTAAATGCACAATCTTGTTTCCTCCAATTTTCCTTCAAAATTCTTCTTCAAATTCTCATTTTCTTTAATCCACGACTATACCATCACTTTGGAGAGCTTATGGAGAAAGAAAAGGAGCCCCCGCGTAAGGACTAAGTTATGAAAGCGTCCCTGAAGTAGCGTCATCCCATGTGACACTCTCTTTAGTGTCTGTATAATTTAACCTAAGTAAAGTAGAGCCTTACTGCTTAAGATAAGTAAAGTTTTCCAAGATGTTGTAGATCGAGAAACCGCGTGACTAATAAAGAACCCGAATTTATTTAAGACCAAGAATAGGCAATGCCACTTAAAGCTGACGAAAGCCGACACAACGTAGCATTCAATAACGATCCACTAAGACATAATGAAATGAAGGTGTCTTGTAAAATATTAGAATATTAAGACACACCGGATAAATAGGAATTTAGGACGGATTTGTTTCCTTCTATGTCCAAAATGGTACGAATAACAAGTATTATTCTTTTTGCAACGACCATTCGGTCATGCCTAGAAATCTTTCCAAGATACATACTTCCTTATTCTCAAGTATCTAGTACAATATACGGTTAAGATTTTCCTATGCATTATCTAATTGTTCTACCCACGATTTTGTTGTTTAGATCCTTTTTTCTGAGGTTTTTCATGATCTCATGTTCCCCTAGCCATTTTGGCCTAGTAAGCAATGATCTATTTACATGTTTCACATAATTCTTTTAAAGTATGTCCCACCATCCTTCTCTAATGTTGCTCTAGTTAACATTTACCTCACACCAATAGATCCTCCATCTCCACAATAATAGAACTTTCATCCGACTTAACTTTTCTATTCTTTGAAATTCAAAATTCCCCAAATATAACTCCCGCTCAACCCACCCCTATTTGAATTCTCAATTACTTTTTACGCCAAACCCTTGCTATACCAGAAATTTGTGCAAACATTTTGAAACCAGTAATCAAAGTATGTCAAGGTCCATGATCAAATTGTTCTGTATCACTTTAAGTTTCTTCCTTCTATGAAACGTCCACCCTTAAAAACAGGCTCGATAGTGAGCAATATTTTTCCGTGATAATGTTTGAGCTCTTTCTAGAAGTATAAACTTTTCTGGCATTTTCATTTGGCCAAGTGTCGCCCCGATCTCTCGATCAAGGGCCCTGAAGTGTCTCAACATTCTCGATTTATTAATGTGTATTGTCCTAAGGTCACGATACGAGAATAAATCTTCTTCAGGGGTACGCAAGTACACTGTGAAATTTTCCCAAATCCTCAAAACTTGTATCCCATGTCATATCCATTTGGAAAGTCCTCGCTTGAGGCAAGTTATCCTCCTATGATATTACCTTACCCTTAGACAAAGCAATCTTTATCCGATTTTTCCCTACTACTGAGTCTCTTAGATCGCTTACCTTGTGCAACTTTATGAATTTCTATTTGATCGTTGATGATCTTCACTGCAAAGAATTCTTTCTTCATATGGTCCTTATTATCCTTGACCCGTCTACGATGAATTACGTAAGATCAGAAAATGAATAGGTTAAACTCTACGAGCGCGATGATTCCCTTAATCTCGAGAATATTATTCTCTTTTTAACAGCTTTCTAAAAGGACTGGGACTAACTCTGAAAGGAAATATTTGATTGATGTTAATGCTCGATGAAGTCCCAATCATAAAAAAAAGAAGATATAGGCAAGTCTTTTACCACCGTACGTATGTATATCCGTGAATCCACGCTAAAGATAGATTGGTTACGGCCAACGAAAGACACTTACGACCGGTATACGAACGTTATGCTAAGTCCCTTAACGGGAAATGATGATGGTCTATGACGCTATAGATAAAGTACGACAGACGAAGATGCTAGTTAAGTTTAGGCGACTAAGGTTACAATTATGTTTAAGAAGACGGAAACAGTCCAACATTTAGAAGCTAATAAGTCAGAATCATGCGACAAGGTTAGATAGTCATAGTATTCTGATTTCCGTTTGAAGTTATTAGGTACCTATTCGATAGATTATTAGGACGCTAGTAGATTTAGGACTCGAATGCGCCAACGTCAGTAAAGCTATATGAGACCGACGACTTTCATGATAAAACTGTAGAATTATCGAATTAGGATCCGTTAACCCCGCGTACTACTCTCTCAAACAAACGTTCTACCCGATGAAGAGACCCACCCTGGGATACACCAACTACGATCGCCATGCCCTACAGTCAGGAGCCGACAACATCCTATCACGTACCAACGATGACGACTAGTAAAGAATCATCCTTTAAGAAGAACAACTTAAGATACGAAAAGCCACATCGTAAAGCCATGAAAGTGCTAATCTACGTAAAGTTGATAATGCAAAAGTTATGAAACGAGATACGAATACGAGACCCCAAATTAGTGATCATGCTTATGAAAGGAAATGAAGAATACGAAGCTAGCACCAATAGGTAGAATTAAGCTTAGAACGCTATCTTAGTAGAACGACGAGACGCCATGGACCAGTTTGAGAAGACAACAAAGATCAAAAGATCGATGCCACCACGACAAAATCGATGAAATCGTTCCGATCATAGATGCGTTGATTAAGCCCGTTCTAGAACAAACGACACCAGTGAATGCCCGATGACGAATGAGTCCGCCCACGATGTCAGTGAGCACACTATTACCAGTACTGTGCTGTCGAGAATTGTTTCGCAGGACCCAGATGCATCAGTCGATAAATGATAATAAAGTTAGCGACAGAAATGATAGTTACCACGACGATGCCGAAAAGCGACTAGTATTATAAAAATAGATCGACGATAAGCGTACATTAGCAAAATGCTAAGTCAAGTGACCTATTCCGGGACTAGACAGTGATAAAGTATTTTGAGCCAAGCGTTAAGATATATGATCGTTTGGAATCACTTTTAAGGAGGGTAGACCCATCTTATATAAAGTGTATATGATGGTCAGAATGGGCAACAGAAGCATAATAGGCCCATAATCCCCCTTAAAAGAAAGAATGATGAATGATAATGAGCCAATAAGGAGCCACGAGTAAGAATAGACCAAAAGAATCTAGAAAAAGAAAAATCCTTCTACTCGTAGAAGTACCAAATTTCGAGGACAAAATTTATTTTAAGGAGGGTAGAATGCAACACCGCTAAAAAACCGGTCTATGAAAAACCCAAAAAAATTAAAACTTTTTAAGATAGGTCCTTATTCCCGAAGATTTTCAAAAGAAAATAAATTATTTTATTAAGAGAAGACGAAGACTTTATTTATAAGATCAAGAAGAGATTTTATTCGTCTTCAAATAATTTCATCGTCAATTTTTCAAAACAAGCACAAGCTTATTTTTGCATTCATTGCACGGAATCCTACGTGTTGCATTTTAAATGATGATACATTATTGATGTGAATTTATCTGCGAATTAATTGCTATGTGATTGTGAAACCGGCTAGTTAGGCTCGACTGTACAAAATAAATTAGACGGCGTCGCATTAAGTAATTAGGCGAGCTTAAAGAGAATAAATAATTTATAATTATTTATATGTTTTTTAGTTAATGCGAATTATTAGGATTTAATAGATAAGAACTTTTCTCGGGTTAATTTGCGTACGAGCCGGACTGTTAAGATATCGCGATAAAAATAAAAGGCAATAAAAGAGAGCAGAATTAAGAAAAAAGAGAAGGAATTAACGTGTGGGAAGGATGAGATAGGAGATCCACTTGATTGCTGATTAACCAATTAGAAGGGAGAAAAAATAAAATCACTTCTCTTTCTCCCTGAAACCGGCCACCACCCGTCTCCCCAATGAAATCACGTAGAAGTTCATCATTCCTCTGCAAACTCATTATTCCCACTTCAAATTCACACCACCCATCCCTCAACCATCCATCTACATTCACTCTCCCCCTTCAAGAAAGTAAGGGTAACCCTAGCCCCTAAAAAACCGCCAGCCGTCGCTGCCTTTCACTTTCCACCGGCAGTCGTCGCCGTTGTGGCACCAATGAGGGCTGATCATCGCACAAGGAGGGAGGATAGAGGCAAGGAATTAGCACCACTCCTATCTCAACCCTTCAAATTGCCGCCCTCCTCTTGCCGTTCATCGTCGTTCCTGCCGTCGTCAGAGCTGCCTCGGAGGTGCAGCCACCATGCAGGAGGAAGGGAATGAACGAGGACAGTCTTGTACGCGTTAGAGAGAGAAAGAATTGAGAGAGAACAGGGAGAAAAAGGCTAGGTATAAAAACCTTAATCTCAATCCCTGTTTCTCTTTTTTCTCCTTTCTATTATGTTTTAGGAGTGTGAATAGGTATTGGAAGTGGATAGTTGCTATCACAACCCCAAATACCGAGGGACGGCAGAAGCCGGGGTGCAACTGAGGTTGGATTAAAGAAGCGGGGAAGAAGGGGGCTAACTGACTAAACATACATGAAAGGTATCGATAAACCATGAACAAGACTTGAATATAAATAAGAAAGAGTTAATCACTAAGGATTACTCGACAAACGTACACAGTAGAAACTAAGTTCATATTTACAGACTTAAACTACAGTGTATTGTTCAAAAGATACATCTCAAAAGATTTGGAGTTCTGGCAGCGGAAGAGTTCTAACTAAAGCAACCTATCTTTCAACTCAACATCAACCGTCGCCGCTCACCGTCGCTTCAACCTGCACATTTAGAAAATAATGCAGGGCTAAGTACAAAAAGTACTTAGTGGGCACGATGCCGAAATCATAATCATAAGTATAGATAAATATGGCATTTCATAATTGTAGCACATCGGGGTTTTATTTAAAAGAGGCCCGTGTCTACTAAACATTTTCTGACTGATTTTCACAATTTACTCGACCGAGTATTTTCTGGTATGCTATGTTCAATCTTGACCAATTTTCATTCACCGTGGCTGGTACCCCTCAACAGGATATCACATACACCACAGGTTACAAAGTGCACTAACTCTGGAAAGCACTTAGCAGCTAACTCAGAGCCGATCGTTAGTTAACCTAGTTAGATTCATGCCATAATATCACTTTGAAAACACAGATATCAAAGCGATAAAGAAAGATTTTCCGAGCATTGCTCGTTTTATTTTGTATATAAAAGCCCCCCTCGATATACAGAACTAAAAGCAAAAGCTTCCAACTTCGGATCTTTCGTCCTTTCTTTACAGTTGGCTTCCTCCTTCATCGTAAAACAATAATACTTAAAAACGGGTCGTAAAAGATAATCGATCAAAGAATCGAAATAAGTTTTAGTCGTTTCATTCTTTAGGCATTTGCACGCTTACTAGATTCATTTTACTTAAACGGGAACAAGACTCGTACTAATCCCGTTTAGAACTCGGAAGGTCTCATACTCGACTCTTAGGTCAGTAGAGAGGGTAGTTGGTAACTTAATACGACTTAAAAGATCATAAGGAACTAAGTTGGAAAGAATCAACTTAGGAGAAATTACGTTTTAGTTCATTAAAAGACTTATGAAATTTCTCGCTTACTACTTCTTTATTTGAACGGATAAGAGATGAGATCTCGACTGGTTTTATCACTCAAGGCTCCATACTTGACTCTAGGGTCAGTAGGAAGATATTCGTTAGATAATACGGCTTAAACGATCGAAAGAAACTAAGTTGTGAACGAAACAACTTAAGAGAATTGAAACTGAAATTTCACTGCACAATCCAGTGACTCTGGAGGCTATCCAGAACAAAGGATTTGGAAACAGGGGATGATCCTTGTACCATTTGAAATTTTGGGATGTCTAGTTTACGCTCCAATTTACGGATTGCAAGTCCGATAAACGAGCTAAGAGTTATTACAGTTTCCGGCGAGGGTCGCAAAACTGCCGCGAAAACCCTAGTTGCTCGATAGATTCGACGTATAACGTCTTAGGTTCGTTCTAAGCTCTCGTATTTGATTTCCTTAGAAACTGGACCCTCAAGGCAGTCATCACGTACTCCCGTACGTGACGAACTCCTTCTCAAAACTCGTTCAATAGCACGACGTTCTAAACGTCGGCTTTCAACTAACAATTACTAAACCAACAATTTATGCAATTCGCGTTCTAGTTCTCGACTATAACTATAACTCATATTATAATAGCTCGAAAGCTCATGACGTCAACTACAAAATTGTTCTCAAGTCCATCATAGACAATAATATCAAATTAGAATTCACATTCGACTTCTCGGTTATTAGTTACGACTAATTGTTCGTCTCTTACGCGATTTTCAAAGTTGTTGGATTCCGTTCAAATTTTACGACATTAATCTATATCTATCGAGAATCACTTTTATGCATGCAATCGTTTCATATCATCACTATATTTCAACTTATAACATGTTCTTCGTCTCTTACATTTCATAAAATATTTTTAGAAAAATCTAATTAAATTCCTATTAACAACTAACATCAATTACAACTATATTCCATCAACAATTCATCAATTAAATCAAACATATGAAAACCCCTAATTACTTAAATATTTTCGGTATTTATATAATTATTAAGGGAGTGATTTTCTTCTCCAATTAACTTCATTTATCCACTAATCAACCTACTATAACATCAATTGAACAATTGCAATCCAATTTCATACTAACATGCATAAATCCCCAAATCATACTCAAACCCTAATCGAATTTCACAAAAACATGGGGCTTTCGATTCCTCTTTGTTCTAATCACTAATTAGACATCTCTTAAGCATGAATATATCATTAATTGAAGAAATCCAAAAATTCTACTAATTAACCTAACATTTCGGTATTAATATGTAGATTAGGGTTCTTGGTTTTGTTCAATTTTAAACCCTAATTAACCTATCTAAAACATCTAATTTCATTAATCCAAGATCGAATCATCTATTTCAATGCTCTAATTTTCGATCAAAAGAAGAAAATGAAAAGAAGAAGATGATGGATGGATAGAAGTTAAGAGGAGGTGAATACCTTGCTAAATAATGAAAGATGTAAGAGGTTTGGATGGATGAATCAAGACTTGTGTGTTTCTTCTTGAAGTTCTTGATGCTCTCTTCAATGGAGATGGAAGAAATGAAGATTTGAGTTGGAGGAGTGGTGCTGCCGAGTTTGGTGTGATGGGAGGGAAGGAGATGGATTTAAATTGATAACTTAGGTTATAAGATACATGAGGTGTAAAGTAGTGAATAGTAACTAGCTAAGGTGTCCTAATTAAACCTTATAAAATTGAAATATCTAGTTTAATTGGTGTGTATGTCGGCTGCCATAGTAATTTTTTTAGGAGACATACGTATTTTTCCGGCGCGATCCGACGTTACGGAAAACGTTCGACGAAAAACGTCGCTCGGCACAAAATTGTCGCGATCCGATTCAACCTAAAATTTTAACCTACTAAACTTAATCGGAAAATAAATTTACAAAATTTATTTTGACAAAAACTCGGGACGACACAGTCCGAGTTTCGTCCGGAAAATCATAAAAACGAACTTTCTCGAGCGAGTTCGTATCGCGATTTCGTGAATGTAAAAATCAGACGGTTTTCTGTTCTGAGCTCACGAACTAAAAACTTTTCGTACGCGCTAACCCTAAATATAGTAGTCGTCTAGCTGACTTCCATAATTTATTTTCAGAAACGGATTCGGCCGTTAGTCTTAGAATTCAAAATCGTAAACTTAGACGTGCAAAGCCATTTATTTAATTAACTTTAAAATTTTAGGGTCGTAAGGAATTTACGGGGCATTACATCCTACCCCCCTTACGAAAAATTTTGTCCCGAAATTTGCTTACATTCCGCAAAAAGATGAGGATATCGCTCCTTCATCTTCTCCTCGAGTTCCCACGTGGCTTCTTCTTGCCCGTGGTGGTTCCAAAGCACTTTAACAATTGGTATTGACTTGGTTCTTAATTCTTGAACTTTTCTATCCAGAATCGATATCGGCTTCTCTTCATAGCTTAGGTCAGATTCAAGAACTACGTCTTGCTGACTAATGACGTGCTTAGGATCATAAACATATTTTCTCAACTGAGAAACGTGAAAAACGTTATGAACGCTTCCTAGACTTGGCGGTAAGGCCAATCTATAAGCGACGGGTCCTATTCTCTCGAGGATTTCATAAGGTCCTATAAACCTGGGTCTTAGCTTATCCTTAACTCCGAACCTAAGGATTCCTTTGGTCGGGGATATGTTAAGAAAAACTTTATCTCCTATTTCAAACTCAAGATTTGTTCGACGATCGTCGGCATAAGATTTCTGTCGGCTCTGGGCCTCTTTCATTCTATCTCGGATCTGTCGAACTATCTCGATCATCTCATTAATCGCATCTGGGCCTAGGTTCTTTCTCTTACCTACTTCGTCCCAATAAAGCGGTGATCTACATTTCCTCCCATACAAAGCCTCAAACGGCGCCATTCCTATCGTGGCCTGATAGCTGTTGTTATAAGCGAATTCGACTAAGTGTAGAATTTCTTCCCAATTCGCGCCTCGGTCCAAAACCACTGTTCTTAACATATCAACCAAAATCTGAATCATTCTCTCTGACTGTCCATCTGTCTGTGGGTGAAATGCTGTACTGAAATTAAGCTCTGTTCCCAATTCTTTCTGCATCGTAATCCAAAATCTCGAGGTGAATTTGGCATCTCTATCTGATATTATGACCTTTGGTACTCAATGCAGACGTACAATCTCTCTGACATACAATTGAGCTAGTTTCTCTGATCCATATGTAATTTTAATCGGTAGGAAGTGTGCTGACTTCGTAAGCCTATCTATTATCACCCAAATTGATGTGTTTCCTCTTCTCGACTTAGGCAAGCCTGTGACAAAGTCCATAGCTATGCCTTCCCATTTCCAAACTGGGACATCCAATGGTTGTAGCAATCCATATGATCGTCTGTGTAAAGCCTTGACTTGCTGGCATGCTAGGCATCTTTCTACAAATGAGGCAACGTCTCATTTCATTCCGTTCCACCAAAAGTTTCTTCTCAAATCTTGGTACATCTTCGTACTTCCTGGGTGTGCTGTGTAAGGCGTATCGTGAGCCTCACTCAAGATCTCGTTCTTCAGTTCGATGTTGTCGTCGGGAACACAAATCCTGCCTTCATAAAGTATCGCATTGTCTGGAGCTTCAGAATATCCTTCTAGCTTATCTATTCTTATCCTTACTCGTAACTTTTCCATTGACTCGTCTTTTCTCTGAGCACTGATGATTCTTTCTCTCAAATCTGGTGTAGCTTCTAATGCTGCTATCTGACTTGTTATCGTAGCTGGCGTGTCAAGCACTCTGATATCCATCTTCTCGAATTCTCGCACTAAGGTTTCTTCTTCTACAAAAAGGCATCCTAACTTCGTTGGAGCCTTGCGACTCAATGCGTCTGCTACCACATTAGCCTTTCCTGGATGGTAGTTAATTCCACAGTCATAATCTTTGACTAATTCGAGCCATCGTCTTTGTCTCATGTTCAGTTCTTTTTGCTCAAAAAAGTATTTCAGGCTCTTGTGATCAGTGAATATCTCAACTCTTACACCATGGAGATGGTGTCTCCAAATCTTTAACGCATGCACTACGGCTGTGAGTTCTAAATCGTGGGTTGGGTACTCAACTTCGTGAGGTCGAAGTTGTCGTGAAGCATAAGCTATCACTCGTCCGTCTTGCATCAAGACACAACCTAATCCATTTTTCGATGCGTCAGTGTAAACCACATATTCTTTGTTTGTGTCTGGAAGTGCTAGTACTGGCGCTGTGGTTAACTTCTCCTTAAGAGTTTGGAAACTCTTCTCACACTCATCCGTCCATTTGAATTTGGTATCCTTCCTGAGTAACTGCATCATCGGGCGAGCGATCGTAGAGAATCCCTCGATAAACCTTCTGTAATAACCAGCTAATCCCAAGAAACTTCTGATCTCGTTCTGACTCGTTGGTGACTTCCAGTTGTGCACTGCTTCTACTTTGGCTGGATCCACCTTGATTCCTTCTGCCGATACTATGTGTCCAAGGGGCCAAAATTCGCATTTACTGAATTTGGCGTAGAGTTTCTCAGTTCTTAGTGTTTCCAACACTATCCGCAGATGTTCCTCGTGCTCGTTTTCATTCTTAGAGTAAACGAGGATGTCATCGATGAATACTAAAACAAATTTGTCCAAATAGGGGTGGAAAACTCTATTCATAAGGTCCATGAATACCGCTGGAGCGTTGGTTAAACCAAATGGCATTACTAGGAATTCGTAATGGCCATAACGGGTTCTAAAAGCGGTCTTCGGTACATCTTCAGGTTTGATCTTGAGCTGATGATACCCTGACCTCAAATCTATCTTGGAGAAGACTCCTGCACCCTTGAGCTGATCGAACAGATCCTCGATCCTTGGCAAAGGATATTTGTTCTTGAGCGTGATCTTGTTCAGTTCTCGGTAATCTATGCACATTCTCATTGATCTGTCCTTTTTCCTAACAAAAAGTACGGGTGCTCCCCAAGGTGAGACACTTGGCCTGATAAAACCAAGGTCTAGTAATTCCTGTAACTGGATTTTGAACTCTTCCAGTTCCTTCGGTGCCATCCTGTATGGGGCTTTAGATTTAGGTGCGGCTCCTGGTTCTAAGTCGATTGTGAAGTCCACATGACGATCTGGTGGCAATCCTGGTAGCACTTCCGGAAAAACATCTTCATATTCATTCACGACTTTTACGTCCTGAATGATCTTCTCGGCTCCTGGCTCCCCGACTAGGTATACAAGATAACCTGTGGTACCTTTCTTCTTCATGAGTTTGGTGGCTTGTAGGGCTGATATAATTGGTACGCCCCTACCCATTTAAATTCCGTGGAATTCGGTCGGTTCTTTACCCGGCGGCTGAAAAGAGATTTTTCTCTCGTTGCAGAGAATTGTAGCGTAATTCTCTGACAACCAATCCATTCCTAGGATTATATCTACATCCCACATTATCATAACATTTAAGTTGTTCGCTATAACCTTATGAGTTCCGATTTCTAGTTCTAGGTTAGAGCAAACATGAGTAGAAGTAGTGATCTCTCCTGAAGGTGTGGCTACTCTCATAGATTGTGCAGCTCTTATAGGTCTGATGTCTAAGTTATCGGCACACGAGCCAGCAATGAAAGAATGCGATGCGCCAGTATCAAACAGTATCTTAATGGGGATGTTGTGGAGTTTTCCCATACCTGCTAGATTGCCTTTTCCTTTGTGTTGGCCACCCTGTTTGATAGCGCATGCCCTCGCATTCTGTTGCTGTTGTGCATGCTGCTGAAACTGCTGCTGGTTCATTGGCGGCTGCTGCTGCGCTTGGATGGCTCAGAGGGGTACTGTTTGAAGCGGTTTAGGGCAGTCCTTTTTCATGTGCCCCTTCTGTCCACAGTTGAAACAGTTGGGGGTGCCTATCAAGCAGACTCCGGGATGGGCTCGGTTGCATTTCAGGCAGACAGGAATGGTAACCCTCCCTGGGTTATTCGCTCCCTGGTTGAAATTTCTCTGTTGCCCCTGTGGCTGGTTCGGCTGATTGTTGCCCTTCCACGGCGAGTTCTGCTTGTTCCCCTGAATGAACAACCCCGATTGGTTGTTTCCCTGCCATAGCCTCTTGTTGCTGTTGTTGTTGTTGTTGTTGTTGCTAGGCTGCTGATACCCTTTTCTCTGACCTCCTTGGTTGTTGTAACCCTGACTGTAGCCTCCGCTACCTCCTCTGTTCCATTTCCTCTTCCCCTAGTAGTTGCTACTATTGTTGTTGTAGTAGCCTCAGTTCTGTCCCTGCGCTGGTGCTGATGCAGTCGGTACAATTTTCTTCTCATCAGGCACGACGGCCTCCATTTCCAGTGCTCTTCCCAGTATATCCGTATAGCCTAGTCCTCCATGACTAGCCAAAGCAATTCCTAACTCGTGTCGTAAACCTCCCTGAAATTTCTTTGACAACTTTTCCTCAGTATCGACCAATGTTGGCGCATACCTTGACAGTTCGCAGAACTTGGCGTCATATTCCGTCACAGTCAGCTTTCCCTGCTTCAGATTATAAAACTCGGCCTCCTTCTGTGCTCTATATGTCTTGGGGAAGTACTTGTCAAAGAAAATCTCCTTAAACTCTTCCCATGAAAAACGAGCCAGATGCTCTGCAGGTATCACCTTCTGTCTTGCTTCCCACCAGTAATCAGCCGATCCTGTCAGTTGGAATGCGACACACAGCATTCTTTCCTCATCAGTGCATCTGAGGAGCTTGAAAATTTTCTCAGTCGACCTCACCCATAGCTCAGCATCGCTAGGGCTACCAGTTCCATTAAACAGTGGAGGGTTCCTCTTGAGGAATAGATCCTCAATATCTCTACGGGGCGGTGGTGGAGGTGGTGGTGATGGTGACGGGGGTGGAGATGGGGTGATATTCCGCTCATATTCTTGTTCTTGGTTGTTTTCTGGCTGACATCTACCACGTCCTCTAGGCCTTCCAGGTCCTCAACCTCTCCTGTTGTTAACATTTCTCGGTGGCATTTTCTTTAGTCTAAGGAAAAATTGAAAATTCTCATTAGTTTTCTTCTGTTAATTACACTTAGTACTTACTTGCTCGTTCTCAACTTCTCAAGTTCATGGAACAACATATCGAACATAGCTTCGATATTATTTCATTAATCTTTTAACTTTAGAGTTAAACTCATTTCCTCGTTACACGAGTTCATTTGACATTCTGATTTTAATTACTCAATTCATAAGAAATTTTTTTTTTGCTTGTGATTAAAAACCCTCTTCACGGGTCATGTATATATATACATCAAAAAGAATATTAATTCTGCCTCCAACGAGGACTTATACAAAAAGGGTTAGACTACTATTAGTCTAAACTAGGCTGACTGCCTACTATTTACCGGGTGCACTAACAAGCTGCAACTCCGTATCTACTAAAGTACTAGAACGGAAACGATTCATAAAATTTCGTATCCGCTAGAGTACTACAAAACTAACTAGTTACTGATCCGACTCTATACAGGACAGGAGCTACTACTACTACTGATATTTACCCGCGTTTACAACGCACTGCTCAACTAAACTGCAGTCGAATCCAAAAACTACCCCTAAGTCTGCAAAAATCCTAACAACCCTCCTCTGGGTCCTCCTCCGGATCCTCCTCCGGGTCCTCCTCCTCGGACTTTGAACCAAAAACCAGCTGAAGTGCCTCGTCCTCCCTTAGATTAGAACCGTTAGAAAGTTTAAGCAGGGTGGGTGAGGGTGCCTCTGAAACGGTCTCCTCCAAGTCGGAAACCAAGTAGTCCTCGCTGACCTCTACCGCACGCTTCTTCAGGGGAAGAAGGTGCTCAGGAACTGAACCTGAACCCGACTCGAACTCCTCCCTAGAACGGACCCTGGACGGTCCTGCCTCCATCTGCTCTCGTACTACTCCCCACTTCGCACAGATCTCCTCGGGTGGCGTAAGTGGAGAAGGCAGCTCTAACATGGCGGCGAGCTTCGCGTCAATCTCTCTGTGGTCTGGCCCCTTCCGGTATATTCTCGTCTCTAACGGTCCCCTGACCCTAACACAAACGTCAGGCACAAAAGGTGAAGACAACCCTAAAAGTGCGTATGTCTCAGCGTCAACCTCCACGAATTCCGGCCCTGGGATCAACTCCTCGATCTGCTGTCCCACTGGTGGCGACTCTGGCGTAACTACTGTCTCCTCGTCCTCCTCTAGCTGCTCTAACTCAGCGTCGAACTCCTCAACTAGTACACCGTCTGGTGGCAACTCTAACAAAGCTGAGTACTCAGGGTCTAAGTCAAGGTGCTCAAGCTCCGTCTCGGCTGGAAAGTGGCTGTAGGGGATGTGCTGCTCTAATGGGATGGGGAGCA
The DNA here is from genome assembly GCA_029490685.1 of Schizonepeta tenuifolia. Classification (NCBI taxonomy): domain Eukaryota; kingdom Viridiplantae; phylum Streptophyta; class Magnoliopsida; order Lamiales; family Lamiaceae; genus Schizonepeta; species Schizonepeta tenuifolia. The sequence continues at coordinate 18,549,047 of CM055958.1, read as the reverse complement.
TGAATCTGCTCTCGAAGAACCTCCTGTGTACGAACAGGGCAAATCCGGTTTAGTTGCCGGTCGGCTCAGTGTCGTCGCCGAAAATCCCCAAGAAGTACCATGTCGCACGGTGCGCCCATCCGCGCCACTCGTCCGGTAGGTGTACGATCAAGTCTAGTATCGCATGACTCTCCTGGATCAGGTGTCGCACTGGGTAGTAGGCTGAAGAAAAATTGCTAACAATCTGCCCTACGTCTTCCTCCCCATAGTCTACCTCAAACTCATAGTACTCGTCCTGCAACATGTCAACTATGGTGCACTCGCACTCTACCAATGGCCGGCTCTTCCGAGCCGTCACCCGAATCCTAGCCATCCTACAAAAGTTTTAAGGAAACACGGATCAGTAACAGGTAGGAAAAAAAAATAACTTATCTCAACGAAAACATAAATTACAAAATGAATATTCCTTATTCAATTGTAACATCATCACTTAAGTCAACCACTTATTAAGACTTTTAGCAATTCAAGAAATTGCACTCAACCACAATAAATATACATTCATAAAATTAAAGATTTTATTTTCATTCTTTATTTCACCATATTTTTACTCATTTTAATTCTTCTTTTATTTCTCAACTCATTAATTCTTAACGACTTTCACTTATTAAAACAAAGTATATTTACTTCGTTCATATTACTTATTCAAAAGTAACATCCATTTACAAGAAATTTTGTCGTTTACGACTCTTGATATTCGTACTAGTTGTAGTCGTCGCTTAAGACGAAATATGGAATTAAATTCCAAAAGAAAAAAATGGAATATAACTTAAGAATAATTTCCTGGAAAACTAAGTTCCAGTTGTCGTCTCTAGAATCGGGCGATCGATGGAATAATTAATCAAGCTTCACGCTCGACTCCTAATAATCTCTACGATTTTTCTTTATAGAGTTCGATCAAGGCGAACCCTATTGAAACACGAAACGAGAAGAAAAAGAAATGACGTGTCACGAACTGATGTCATTTACATTACTTACACGCAAGTAATGTTCACTTATTTCACTTAACTTTGATTCCAATTTACTCGATCTTCGTCGTTTCGTTCATATCTTTCTTAACTTGAAGCCGAAAGCTTCTCGAACGTCTAATCGTTCCCTTCGTTTACTAACACGATTTATCGAATCATTTTTATTCATTTTCCTCGCAGGAAATTTTTAGAAAACAAGTTCGACTTTGCCGAACCTTTATTCATGTCACTTAACGCACGTGACATTCATCAGTAGAAGTCCTTCTCGCGTTGGGGATCTCCTTTCGAAATCATCTCAAGACAACGTTTCTTAAAAACGTCTAAGTTCTCGAAGAACTGGAAAGTTCTTAGGTTTCAAGTCTACGTTCTCACTTAACCGGGAAAAAATCCCTAAAATCCGACTACATTCTTGTATCCGCATAATTTTTCATAAAAAGGAAATCATTGCGCAAATAATTTCACATAAGATAGTACTTGTACTATCGCATAATCACGTAGAGTATAAAAATTATACTTCTGTAAAATTCTTATTTTTAAAACATATTTTTAAAACACAACTTATTCTCATTCTCAATCTTTATTGAATACTTGTTCAATAATTTCTTATTTAAAAGAAATCTCATCATAAAATTCTTTCCTTTTCCTCGTTGAGTCAACGTAGCGGGCGGTTAAGTTGACATCTATGTTCTCAATCTTAGTATTATAGTCTACTCTTATCTTCTACTTGACGGAAGATTCTGACCTAAAGTACATACCATTTTTCCATCTTATGACTCGAAAGAAGACTCGATATAGAGTACGAATGAATACTCTATACTATTACTCGAAGGAAGACTTGCATAAAAAAACCACTCTGTGATATTACTTAAAGGAATGACTCGTATTAGAAAAAGATGACTCATAACCAGAGCAGGAAACAACTTATTGCTCTGTTACCACTTAGTGGTGTTACTGAAAGAATGACTCAGTCTAGAAGACTGACTCGCGACCAGAGCAGAAAACGAACTTCTGCTCAGATATCACTTGGTGATATTTTTAAAAGAATAACTTATACTAGAAATGAATGACTCATGATCAGAGCAGGAAAACAGACCTTGCTCTGATACCACTCTGTGGTATCACTAAAAGAAATGACTCATACTAGAAAATTGACTCATAATAAGAGCAGGAAGCAAGCCTTGCTCTGATACCACTCTGTCACAGCCCCAAATCCCGAGGGACGGTAGAAGCCGGGGTGCGACTGAGGTTGGATTAAAGAAGCGGGGAAGAAGGGGGCTAACTGACTAAACATACATGAAAGGTATCGATAAACCATGAACAAGACTTGAATATAAATAAGAAAGAGTTAATCACTAAGGATTGCTCGACAAAAGTACACAGTAGAAACTAAGTTCATATTTACAGACTTAAACTACAGTGTATTGTTCAAAAGATACATCTCAAAAGATTTGGAGTTCTGGCAGCGGAAGAGTTCTAACTAAAGCAACCTATCTTTCAACTCAACATCAACCGTCGCCGCTCACCGTCGCTTCAACCTGCACATTTAGAAAATAATGCAGGGCTAAGTACAAAAAGTACTTAGTGGGCACGATGCCGAAATCATAATCATAAGTATAGATAAATATGGCATTTCATAATTGTAGCACATCGGGGTTTTATTTAAAAGAGGCCCGTGTCTACTAAACATTTTCTGACTGATTTTCACAATTTACTCGGCCGAGTATTTTCTGGTATGCTATGTTCAATCTTGACCAATTCTCATTCACCGTGGCTGGTACCCCTCAACAGGATATCACATACACCACAGGTTACAAAGTGCACTAACTCTGGAAAGCACTTAGCAGCTAACTCAGAGCCGATCGTTAGTTAACCTAGTTAGATTAACTCTAAATCTGGAAAACACGAATGTTGACTCAGATAGGTACAAGAGAACTCACATAAAACACAAAACAGTTCATGCCATAATATCACTTTGAAAACACATATATCAAAGCGAAAAAGAAAGATTTTCCGAGCATTACTCGTTTTATTTTGTATATAAAAGCCCACCTGGATATACAGAAGTAAAAGCAAAAGCTTCCAACTTCGGATCTTTCGTCCTTTCTTTACAGTTGGCTTCCTCCTTCATCGTAAAACAATAATACTTAAAAACGGGTCGTAAAAGATAATCGATCAAAGAATCAAAATAAGTTTTAGTCGTTTCATTCTTTAGGCATTTGCACGCTTACTAGATTCATTTTACTTAAACGGGAACAAGACTCGTACTAATCCCGTTTAGAACTCGGAAGGTCTCATACTCGACTCTTAGGTCAGTAGAGAGGGTAGTCGGTAACTTAATACGACTTAAAAGACCATAAGGAACTAAGTTGGAAAGAATCAACTTAGGAGAAATTACGTTTTAGTTCATTAAACGTCGGCTTTCTCATATTCGATTTCCTTAGAAACTTATTCTCATTCTCAATCTTTATTGAATACTTGTTCAATAATTTCTTATTTAAAAGAAATCTCATCATAAAATTCTTTCCTTTTCCTCGTTGAGTCGACGTAGCGGGCGGTTGAGTTGACATCTATGTTCTCAATCTTAGTATTATAGTCTACTCTTATCTTCTACTTGACGGAAGATTCTGACCTAAAGTACATACCATTTTTCCATCTTATGACTCGAAAGAAGACTCGATATAGAGTACGAATGAATACTCTATACTATTACTCGAAGGAAGACTTGCATAAAAAACCATTCTGTGATATTACTTAAAGGAATGACTCGTATTAGAAAAAGATGACTCATAACCAGAGCAGGAAACAACTTACTACTCCGTTACCACTTAGTGGTGTTACTGAAAGAATGACTCAGTCTAGAAGACTAACTCGCGACCAGAGCAGAAAACGAACTTCTGCTCAGATATCACTTGGTGATATTTTTTAAAGAATAACTCATACTAGAAATGAATGACTCAAGATCAGAGCAGGAAAACAGACCTTGCTCTGATACCACTCTGTGGTATCACTAGAAGAAATGACTCATACTAGAAAATTGACTCATAATCAGAGCAGGAAGCAAGCCTTGCTCTGATACCACTCTGTCACAGCCCCAAATCCCGAGGGACGGTAGAAGCCGGGGTGCGACTGAGGTTGGATTAAAGAAGCGGGGAAGAAGGGGGCTAACTGACTAAACATACATGAAAGGTATCGATAAACCATGAACAAGACTTGAATATAAATAAGAAAGAGTTAATCACTAAGGATTACTCGACAAAAGTACACAGTAGAAACTAAGTTCATATTTACAGACTTAAACTACAGTGAATTGTTCAAAAGATACATCTCAAAAGATTTGGAGTTCTAGCAGCGGAAGAGTTCTAACTAAAGCAACCTATCTTTCAACTCAACATCAACCGTCGCCGCTCACCGTCGCTTCAACCTGCACATTTAGAAAACAATGCAGGGCTAAGTACAAAAACTACTTAGTGGGCACGATGCCGAAATCATAATCATAAGTATAGATAAATATGGCATTTCATAATTGTAGCACATCGGGGTTTTATTTAAAAGAGGCCCGTGTCTACTAAACATTTTCCGAATGATTTTGACAATTTACTCGGCCGAGTATTTTCTGGTATGCTATGTTCAATCTTGACCAATTCTCATTCACCGTGGCTGGTACCCCTCAACAGGATATCACATACACCACAGGTTACAAAGTGCACTAACTCTGGAAAGCACTTAGCAGCTAACTCAAAGCCGATTGTTAGTTAACCTAGTTAGATTAACTCTAAATCTGGAAAACAAGAATGTTGACTCAGATAGGTACAAGAAAACTCACATAAAACACAAAACAGTTCATGCCATAATATCACTTTGAAAACACAGATATCAAAGCGATAAAGAAAGATTTTCCGAGCATTGCTCGTTTTATTTTGTATATAAAAGCCCACCTCGATATACAGAACTAAAAGCAAAAGCTTCCAACTTCGACTCTTAGGTCGGTAGAGAGGGTAGTCGGTAACTTAATACTACTTAAAAGATCATAAGGAACTAAGTTGGAAAGAATCAACTTAGGAGAAATTACGTTTTAGTTCATTAAAAGACTTATGAAATTTCTCACTTACTACTTCTTTATTTGAACGGATAAGAGATGAGATCTCGACTGGTTTTATCACTCAAGGCTCCATACTTGACTCTAGGGTCAGTAGGAAGATATTCGTTAGATAATACTGCTTTAACGATCGAAAGAAACTAAGTTGTGAACGAAACAACTTAAGAGAATTGAAACTGAAATTTCACTGCGCAATCCAGTGACTCTGGAGGCTGTCCAGAACAGAGGATTTGGAAACATGGGATGAGCCCTGTACAATTTGAAATTTTGGGATGTCTAGTTTACGCTCCAATTTACGGATCGCAAATCCGATAAACGAGCTAAAAGTTATTACAGTTTCCAGCGAGGGTCGCAAAACTGCCGCGAAAACCCTAGTTGCTCGATAGATTCGACGTATAACGTCTTAGGTTCGTTCTAAGCTCTCGTATTCGATTTCCTTAGAAACTGGACCCTTAAGGCAGTCATCACGTACTCCCGTACGTGACGAACTCCTTCTCAAAACTCGTTCAATAGCACGACGTTCTAAACGTCGACTTTCAACTAACAATTACTAAACCAACAATTTATGCAATTCGCGTTCTAGTTCTCGACTATAACCATAGCTCATATTATAATAGCTCGAAAGCTCATGATGTCAACTACAAAGTTGTTCTCAAGTCCATCATAGACAATAATATCAAATTAGAATTCACATTCGACTTCTCGGTTATTAGTTACGACTAATTGTTCGTCTCTTACGCGATTTTCAAAGTTGTCGGATTCCGTTCAAATTTTACGACATTAATCTATATCTATCGAGAATCACTTTTATGCATGCAATCATTTCATATCATCACTATATTTCAACTTATAATATGTTCTTCGTCTCTTACATTTCATAAAATATTTTTAGAAAAATCTAATTAAATTCCTATTAACAACTAACATCAATTACAACTATATTCCATCAACAATTCATCAATTAAATCAAACATATGAAAACCCCTAATTACTTAAATATTTTCTGTATTTATATAATTATTAAGGGAGTGATTTTCTTCTCCAATTAACTTCATTTATCCACTAATCAACCTACTATAACATCAATTGAACAATTGCAATCCAATTTCATACTAACATGCATAAATCCCCAAATCATACTCAAACCCTAATCGAATTTCACAAAAACATGGGGCTTTCGATTCCTCTTTGTTCTAATCACTAATTAGACATCTCTTAAGCATGAATATATCATTAATTGAAGAAATCCAAAAATCCTACTAATTAACCTAAAATTTCAGTATTAATATGTAGATTAGGGTTCTTGGTTTTGTTCAATTTTAAACTCTAATTAACCTATCTAACACATCTAATTTCATTAATCCAAGATCGAATCATCTATTTCAATGCTCTAATTTTCGATCAAAAGAAGAAAATGAAAAGAAGAAGATGATGGATGGATAGAAGTTAAGAGGAGGTGAATACCTTGCTAAATAATGAAAGATGTAAGAGGTTTGGATGGATGAATCAAGACTTGTGTGTTTCTTCTTGAAGTTCTTGATGCTCTCTTCAATGGAGATTGAAGAAATGAAGATGAGAGATGGAGGAGTGGTGCTGCCGAGTTTGGTGTGATGGGAGGGAAGGAGATGGATTTAAATTGATAACTTAGGTTATAAGATACATAAGGTGTAAAGTAGTGAATTGTAACTAGCTAAGGTGTCCTAATTAAACCTTATAAAATTGAAATATCTAGTTTAATTGGTGTGTATGTTGGCTGCCATAGTAATTTTTGTAGGAGAGATACGTGTTTTTCCGGCGCGATCCGACGTTACGGAAAACATTCGACGAAAAACGTCGCTCGGCACAAAATCGTCGCGATCCGATTCGACCTAAAATTTTAACGTACGAAACTTAATCGAAAAATAAATTTACAAAATTTATTTTGACAAAAACTCGGGACGACACAGTCCGAGTTTCGTCCGGAAAATCATAAAAACGAACTTTCTCGAGCGAGTTCGTATCGCGATTTCGTGAATGTAAAAATCAGACGGTTTTCCGTTCTGAGTTCATGAACTAAAAACTTTTCGTACGCGCTAACCCTAAATACAGTAGTCGTCTAGCTGACTTCCGTAATTTATTTTCAGAAACGGATTCGACCGTTAGTCTTAGAATTCAAAATCGTAAAATTAGGCGTGCAAAGCCATTTATTTAATTAACTTTAAAATTTTAGGGTCGTAAGGAATTTACGGGGCATTACAGTTGCATGTTGTAGTTGAGATATGAATGAGGCCAAGAGAGGGCAGCCCCTATATCCCTCTCGATGAGATCTCGATGATGATAATGATGGTGATCTTGTATGTTTTCTTGCACTTCATTATTGCTTGGTGATGAATGTGTTCGATTTTGATGTTCTTTGTTAGATTTATGAACTAGGATTCGTGTTCTACACGCTCTATATGTTCATATAAATGATAAAATCAAGGCTTGAGTATAATAAGGGCTATAAATCGTTTATATGCAGATTCGTTTGAGTCTTGACTCGAGAATATGAAGCTATGTGATTTTTGCGCAAAAATGTGAAACTTCCCTGATATGTCCGACCTGTTTTTACAAAAATCAAGATAATCCGACGGGTGTAGCTCCCTCGGTGAATTTATTTCAAATCTGACCTGCTTGAGAACCAAAAATCTGCACAGTGAAGTGTTTGGAGCTGTAGCCCCCTCTTTTTTTTAATATTTAGGAGCTCCTTATTTTGGATAACTAAATTAGACTTCCTAAGCTTTCTTTATTGATAAGAAACTGCATATTTGGATAAACGAGTGATTTTAAAATGAATTTACGAGCGGACTGATTTGCAGCGAAACCTCATATTTGGCAGATTCACTATTCTGTAAATGGAGCCCCGTTTGGGCTAGTAAAGCTTAATATTTTTGGATTATGAAAATTCCTGGAATATGATATACATGTTAGGAGTGTTCAGTAGAAATTTCAAGACGATTAGAAATCATTTACTATTTATTTTTTATTTTACGGTTCTAGGTGTCCCACTGAAAATTTCAGAAACATGTCTTATCTTATTTTTGTTCCTATATTCGAATTTTATTAAAATTGTGCATACGAGAGCCCCAATAATGTGCTAAGGAATTTTCTAAGGTGATACGATAAAGTATGATTTAATTGAGAATTTTATAGATTTATTTCTTATGCTAAATTGCCTAATTATTAAATTTGGGCTCAGGTACAAAGTTTTGAGCCAATATAAATATTTACGATTTGGACTTGGGTTATTGGGCCGAATTTTCCAGATTTATGAATATGTCTTTTGTTGGGCATTATGCATGTGAACTATGTGGTTTGGAACTTGACCAGATTTAAACAATTCAATATAAGTTTGAACCATGACTTTACTATTAAATTATTTTCCTTAAGAGACTCAATCTAATTAATTAATTATTATTGAGTCAAGATCAAATTAATTATGTGACTAATGGACTCATGTCTTATTTTATTTAATGAAGCCCAACATGATTATTATGTGCTAGTCCAATTTACATGTTTATTCATATGATATATATACATATATATATATATATATATATATATATATATATATATATATAGGGAGTGATTCACATGCAAACTCCCCTTAAAGTGAGAAATAGGAATTAATCTCCACCATTGATCTTATCTACATGAAGGGTCAAGATTTAGCTTGGTCAAAGCGGGTCAAACCCGGGTCAACCCGTTGACTTTTTTTTTTTTTTTTTTAACTGTCACCCAAGATGCACAACTTCACATATTCAGATGCACAAATTCACATATTCGGATGCACAACTAAATGTATTGAGATGCACAAGATTTTAAGTTTTTATTTTATGTTTTTTTTTTCATTTTTTTTAAGGTTAGGTCATATGCACCACATCATGTATTCATATGCACCATACTATATAATGAGATGCACCACTAAGTGCATTAAGATGCACTAGTTTTGTTTTCGTTTTTTTTATTTTCGTAAAACATTGTGCATCTAGTTACACTATGTGGTGCATCTAGTTACACTGTGTGGTGCATCTAGTTACGCATTGTGGTGCATCCAATTTTTTTCCAGGCTTTTTTTTTTTTTTTTTTTTTTTTTTACAAATTCGGTGCATCTCACTACACATAGTGTTGCATCTCATTATGTATAGTGGTGCATCCGAATATGTGAAATGGTGCATCTTGCGTGACTGTTTTAAAAAAAAAATTGAAAAAAAAAAACTGAAAATCTTGTGCATCTAAATGCACTTAGTGGTGCATCCGAATATGTGAAGTTGTGCATCTTGGGTGACAATTTATTTAAAAAAAATTGAAAAAAAAACTTGAAAATCTTGTGCATCTAAATGCACTTAGTGGTGCATCTAGTTATGTAGAGTGGTGCATCCGAATATGTGAAGTTGTGCATCTTGGGTGACAGTTTATTAAAAAAAAAATTGAAAAAAAAAACTTGAAAATCTTGTGCATCTAAATGCACTTAGTGGTGCATCTAGTTAAGTAGAGCGGTGCATCCGAATATGTGAAGTTGTGCATCTTGGGTGACAGTTAAAAAAAAAAAAAAAAGTCAACGGGTTGACCAGGGTTGACCGGGTTTGACCCGTTTTGACTTGGCCAAATCTTGACCCTCCATCACCAATAGATCTATGGTGGAGATCTATTCTCATTTCTTAGGATAATATTTATTCTCATATGATCTATCTCCTATATATATATATATATATAGATAACCCTGAACCCTGATTGTTGAGTCCAATATGATTAGTATTTGTTTATTGGACCTATGTGTTTGGGCATTGGGCTACTTTTGCCTAATCAATTTATTTGATTAATTATACATAGTCCAAGACTATTATTTTATTACTCGAAATTCTTAAGGGTTAATTAAGTTATTTAATTAACTTATGTCTTAATGAATAGCATGTACTTAAGTTGTGATTTGATTAATCATGATTAATAATTAATTATTAATTAATTATTTCTATATTATTAATTAAATAATTTACTTTTAATTAATTATTTATGCACTAATTTATCATGAGTGGATTAATAACCTAAGTATGTGTTAATTAATTGAGATTACTTAACTAAGTATATGATGAAACATGTATGCTTTATTGCTTAAGTATACTTGTTGAAGCATGCTAATTAATTTCTTATGTGATATAATTAAATGATAAGACAGGTATGCATGAGTTTAATTATATAAGTGAGGTATGATATCATACATAATTTTATGTGGCAAGCATACTTATATGAAGCATGACAAAGCATGACATGGCATTTTATAGCACGACATGATTTCAAAACCAAGTTTTGATTTACTTCTAAGATACATGTCTTAACTAAGAATCTATGATTCAATTTCTATAAAAACCTCAAGGCAATGCCTTAATAGATTTTCAATTTCAAATGTTAAAGATCGGGAATAGGTTGACTTTTAGGATTATCTCTAGACTAATTGACCCCTACAGTCAAATGTTTAAGAACCTAAATTGTAACACCCCGCTAAACCGGTCTAGGAAAAATCCGAGTAAATTAAAACTTTTAAGATATGTCCTTATTCCCGGAGTTTTAAAAGAAAATAATATTTCTTTTATCAATAAGATGAAGTCTTTGTTTATAAAGTGAAAAGAGTTTTCGATCTCAATTTTAAATAAATGCATTCCTCACATTTACGACGCGCACGAGTATGAGCATGGCACAACATATTTTTAAAATGTGAAATTTCATCTCACATGTTGCGTTGATTTATTTCGTGCATGAGTATTTTGCAAATTCATTTCTTAGCTCAATTAATAAAAGACGAGTTAATCATGAGGGTTCGTACCCGGATAAATAATACAAGATGAATTATATGTGAACAAGTGCATGTGGGTATGCGTGTGCATAAATGTATAAATGATTAAATGTATATAGTTATCTGGCCACTACTTCACTTACCAACTAATGAGACACACTAGATGACACCAATTAGGAATAAGATATTAAGAGAAATATGAATAAGAAGAGAGGAAGAGAGAGTAGTCATCCAACTCCACATGTGCAAGAATCAAATGATGATTCTAGAATCATTTTTCAACCCATTTTCAAAATGGACCAATGCATGGCCTCCACTTCTATCCTCTCCCACTTCCACACTCAAGACAACCTCTCACTCCCTCCTTATTACCCCCATATAACTGTACACACACACACACCAAGCATCCATTTCATCTTCTCCATTATCCATTCTCTCTCAAGACAAAGCCCCATCACCACTCCCTTCCTCCACCCATTTTTCTTCCACCATCACTACCATTTCTTCACCATCTAAGAGATATTAAGGAGAGGAAGATGAGCATGACTAAGGATCTAGAAGATCATGGGAGAAGAGGACCGAACATGAGAGAGAAAAGGAGAAAAGCTAGGTATAATGTTTGACCTTCAATGTTGTGCTTCTTCCTTAATATTCTTCTTTATTCTTCTAAGAAATGCATGTTAGATGGTGTGTATGTGATTTCATGTGGGTTTTGAAGCATGAGAAAATCCAAGAGAGAGGTTTAGTTTTTGATTTTTCAAGCTATTAGATTATTCTTGCTTGAATCTTTGAGATCTAAGTTTATCTATGCCCTATGTGTGTTATAAGTGAATTGCATGTTGATTTTAACTTTTGATCTATGATGTTTATGTTATAAACATGATCCATGTGTAGATCTAGGACTTATATGTTTAATTTTTGAAGCTTGATGTTCAAAGATGTTAGATCTATAAGTGTTAGAAATTTTCAGCATTATCCTTGTTAATCTAATCTAGAACAAAAGGTAAAAGCCCTATCAAATGAACTCCGATTGACTTGAAATTTCAACATGTTCTAGCTATTGATGTCTAGTATACCATATCCAAAAATAAGAATTTTTCATCGAGCCAAATGCCCTTTGTAAACTGATCTTTGCCATTGCCCTATTTTGAACCTTCAATCTGGACAGTTTCAATTCACCAGCCAATATCTCCATGATTCCTCCATATTCATGTGTTTTGCTTTTTATAATCATAAAATAGACATCTCAAGGTTTCCATAGGTATAAAGAAGTCGGTTGTTCATCAAGAGATGCATCCTTTATGAATTTTCTTGTGAAGCCCTTGTACAGAAATTTGCAGAAAATTTTTCCAGAAAATGTTTACTTTTGAATCTGCCCAAAAACGTGTTTTTGCTTAATTTAAGTATCTCCAAAATAATTTTTACCACTTGAAAGTAGTATTTTGGTCAGTTTAGGATGTTAGTTCAAAAGGAAAAATCGACCGAAGGTTGTTTGCTATTTTTATGAAGCTCGTTGATATTTTCGTGCAATAAAATAATTTTCAGAAATTATTGTTATTGTTTTTATGGCTTAAAAATATTTTTCATGAATTAAAATGTGTATTTTTCCAGAAAATAAGTATTTATAAGTTAAGGAGGTGATTTATGATTTATGGAATTGATTAAAATATTTTTTTACATATAAATGTGATTGATATTGAAAATGGGCTCTTATGCCAAATTATTTAGGCTTAAATAATTATTATTTGTAAACTAAGTTGTTAGACCCAACTTCTATAAACTTTGATATACTTACATGTGGGCTTATTTCAATTGTTAAGTGTTGGGCCCAATTTATTATTTGATTAAATGTGTTAAGTCTAAGCCCATATGTTTTGTAAGGTGATGTGTGCTTTTATTTATGCATTAGAAATTCATTAAATGTTTGGGCTTGTTAAGCGGGCCTATGGGCCATATATGACTTATGTGATTAAAATAATTTGACTAAGTTAAATTTGTCAAGGGTCCTTGACCCACTAATGATAATTAATTTAAATTAATTAAAGTTAAATACCTAAGTAATTACAAATGTGATTATTATATGATGCATGTTATATGATTAATGTGTGTACATAAGTATGATTACATGACATGATGATTAACATGTACTTATGTGACATGATTTGATTAAATATGATTTGCTTAAGTATGTTGATTAAATTACGCTAATTAATCATTAATTAATTAATTATAGTATTAATTATGTGATTAATTAATCATGATTAAATTAATTACCCAAGCTTAATGACATGTTATTATATGATCAATTGTTCATGACTTAACTAATGATGATTGCTAATTAATTAGATTAATTGACTAAGTTACATGATGCTATATGTGTTCAATTACTTAAGTATATATGTTAAAGCATGATATGATCCAAGATATGACATGTATTAATGTGTTAATTGCATAAACATAATATGAATGATTTACATGATGAATAATATGACATGCATACTTATATGAACCACGATAAAGCACGACATGGCATATCATGACACGACATGTTTTCAAAACCAAGTTTTGAATAACAACTTAAGATGCATGCTTTTAATGAAGGATCACTGATCCAATTTCTCTAAGTTAAAACCTCAAGGCAATGCCTTGATGGACTTTTCAGTTTCAAAGATAAAGACTGGGAATAGGTTGACCTTTAGGTTAATAGGATAATTAACCTCGATTAGTATGATGCCTAAGTGTATAGACTGTCTTGTAGGAGACACCAAGTATTAGGGACGCAAGAGGATACTCCACAATAAGACAACGACAAGAGGTGGGTTCCTATTTTCAAACTGTGGGTTATAAGCCCCACGGAGGTAACATTTCGGATTAATAAGCCCTAACTGCTTTTATGAAAAAGTGATATGCATGCTAAAATGATTTATGCTCTCTACTCGTATTTACCATTATGAATGGGCTTTATGCCAAATATTATTACGATCGACCTTGAGATCCGATCACTTCAAGGTAGTGCGCACAAGGTTCTTATGACGGTTCGGAGAGTGGAAGTGGCTCCCCACTCGAAGAACCGGGGAAGGTAACACAATAGGCGAGTTAAGTGCCGGCAAAGTTATTTTAAAAATATTTTCGCATATGCATGAGATAAAAATATTTTCTTTTCAAGTATCTCCCTTGTATATGAATGTGAGCATGCCATATCTTCCAAATGCTTTCGAAAAATGTTTTCAAAAAGGGGCACGGATCTCACTGAGTACCAAAGTACTCAGCCCAAAAATGTTTTCTTTTCAAAACAGGTTGAGTGACGAACGAGATGGAGGTGTGTTGGCATTAGAGACGTTTTAGATGACGATCATTCGGATCGTCATCTCTCATTTCATTCAAATGTATATTTAATCCAAGTACAAACTCATCGACGTTTATCTTTCTTCACACTTCGACTAAACCAATTGCGGTTAGTCTCAATCTAACCTTCCGCAGTGCGGGGCCAAAGTCCTCATACTTTGACTCCAAGACGATCAAGCTAGGGTAATAAAGACAAGTTGATGAATCTTCCTCGATTTCCTTGAAGCCAAGCCTTTTGTATTTCCATCTTTTTGTAAAAAGTCAACTTGTAAAGTCAACAGTTTATTGTACGATTCCAAGTAACAGTCCGGGTATCCGCATAGGCTGTGTATTGGGCTATTACAGATGGTATTAGAGCAGTTCGTTTGCTCTGTACCCTAGAAAACCCATTCTTTCAAAAGCCCAAAAATACACTTCTTCTCGAGAACCCGACGTTTCACTTCAAAGTGTGATACCTCTTCTTTCGAACCCGAATGGAGCCTATTCTGAGTCTTCGGACTCCTAAAGTTTCTCAAATCCTTCATACCTTTTCGTGGTCACGAGTTCTAAAGCGCTCTTCCTTATACGATCCAATGTTCATTTCTATATTGAGTCTTCAGACTTTAAATATTTTCTTTCAAAGCCCTTAGACTTTCAAGTGTCATAACTCTTTCTAAAGGTATCCGATCTCCTTGATGAGATTTAAACGCTGGATTCCTTTCAAGTAGTCCTCAAGCGCACGTGTTTACAACATTCCCAACTCCAAAAAGTTTTGAAATCTTGATTGAATTCTCAAGAGTTAATCATTCGCACAAAATTACAAATTTTTTCTTAAATCAATTCAAGATTTCAACAAGACTTAGTCAAAATAACAAGTCCATTTTCAAACCGAGTTGATCCAGATGTCGAATGCTCAACACACCCGTCCACGTCATTGCAAATAAAGTTTGATTTTTCAAACCTCTATGTGCTTATATGTGCACCATACGAATGTATTTATGTATGAATGATTGTTACTTTGTGCAATTCAATTTATGTTTGAAATGTCGCGCGTACAACAAACGAAGGACAATCAGCCTCGACTTATTTGCGTACTATCACGAGTTGGAGACGAAGCATCCAGAAGGACAAACGTGGATGCAACAAACTAGAACGCTTAGTTGACTGCCGTTCTTTAGAGACAATACAAAAGATTAAATAGGTTTGAAACCTTCTAGCCTTAAGCCAAAAGGATATGAACTCGAAGCTGATATGATAGTTCTGAACCTAGTTGTTTTAAGAACCACTTTAGGTTATGATATGACTGGAATGTTACTCCCTTTAGGTAACAAGGAACACATAAGCAGATGTACGCACCGATACCAGCTAATTACGGAAGACCAAGTTATCAAGATCAGACAAATAAAAGGAGAGACCTCGACCAATGGGGAGAAGTATTCGAAAACGAATCGATGGATCTCGAAGCTTGTGGAAATCATAGGGCGATCACCAAATAGGTCAAAATATACGAATGTTACAGACGTTAAGAAAGCACGTTGCAACTGACAACCCCATTTGTCAAAATCTTTCCTTCTTCAAGTCTAGATCTGGCAAATACTCAATCTGATCATATCTTCTCACCCAAATCAATTCCTATGAGTTAAGTTCGATAGAATCTCAACTCGTATTTCACTACCTTACCCCATAGTCGTGCTAGAAACTTCCTTCTTTATCCTTCATACCTTTTTAAAATAAGATTTTGTCGCTAGATTACGTTTCAAAATTTTCAAAAAGATCCTCATACTTGCTGACAATCATATGATTTGTACCAATGGAAACGATAAGGAAAAAAAAAGCTCAAGATTCAACATCTCTATGAAGAAAGAACCCGACGAAAATGTTCATGAAAAGTAATTAGGGCGAATACCCATAAAAGACGATAGCTTGATTACCGAGCGTGATCTATACGAGTGTTGTATGAAAAGATGCGAATGTCTCGAAGAGCGAGGACAAGGAATGCTAAGCCGCTCGCTGTAGTTCGTCTAGCTTGACTACGACTTGCCAATATGAGACGCGTCCAATGATGATCATGATGTTTGCTTTAACTTGACAATGTTGCTTAATGCTTTAATAATTATTATGTCTGTCCTTTGTGACTGTTTGACTATGTCTTTATGACAACTTTGACCAATATGATATGATAAATGATTTGGTGCACCTTATGAATGAAATGCTCATAATGATGTTTACATGATGATTATGATGATGTTATGCCTAAGGCCTCACGATGATGATACGATAATGATATAGCATGCCCTGACCCAATGGAGAGTCAAGTAAGTAAAGAATGAATGGCCTTAGGAAAGATCCCGATGAGTATAGTGTGGAATCTTTTAACATCTTTCCGGCCTCACGCCAATTTTCCATATTTCTATATCCACTAAAATGCACCAGTTATTTGTTTATGGCGTCATCTTTCACCACTTCTCCTGACGTCACTTTCCTTCCGTACACTATCTTCTTTCTTGCACTAACTTCATAGATGCACGACCTTGTTTTTCCCATAAATCTCCTCCTTCGATTGTCAATTTCATTTTCCTTTCGCTCCACAACTATACCATCACTGATGAGAGCTCAAAGAGGAAAGAATAGGAGCTCCCTATGAAGTAAGAGATGTAAGCGTCCCATAAGTAGCGTCATTCCTAGTGACACCCTCTGTAGTGTCAAGGTGACTTAGTCTAAGCTGAGTAAAAGCCTTAAGTGCTTCCATTATAAGTTGAGACCTTCACAGTGTAAGGTAATAGAACGACGTAAGAAAGAAAGTCATAGACAAAGCTATGATTCGATAGAAATCGATGTAATGACTAAGGAAAGCCTAGAACGAAGTTCGTAAGATATGAAGAAGAGGCAAACGATGAAAGACGCGATGCACGAGTGAGGAAAACACCAACATGAAACCTTCATAGGACGATTAGTGCCTCATCGTGATGTCTTAAGCTCATAGGAAGCGTATAAGTAATAGAGACTCATGAATGATTAAAGATGTCAACACCATTGGAAGTTGCTATTAGCCGCCGCGAAGTCGCCTTCAAGAATGATCGACCATTTCATATCGATAAAGATGCAAATGAACATTAGAGCCTTAAGAATGATTTAGGTAAATGCGAATCATTGACGATTTTCTTCATTCCATACCTGTATGGTATAACCAGCCTACACTATCTTCATTGGCCACATGATCTGTCTCGCCTAAGTATCCTCCAGGATTCATAAGATTGTTGCTCTAACATCTCGAGTACAAATCTCTTATATTTTAACTTCGTACTTCTTTTCACATATGTGATATTGAAATCCTCTTTTCTTGAGGTAATTGAACTTGAAAGATCTCATGATCTCTTTTCCATTCGCCAATTTGGCCTAATAAGTAATGACTCTCTGAAGTGTTCCATTGGATTCCATATGATGTGATATTCTCAAACAACCACCTCATCCTCTAATGTTAAAATGATCCAGTTAGCATTTATCTCACCCTAGAAAATCCTCGATAATGACAAATTTTCTCCTTGTGTTGACTAATATACTCTTTGAATTCTGTTTTCATTCTAACATAGCCCCACCCAACCTTCCCTTCAATGAATATTCCCGATTTTCTTTGACATCGACCAAGCAGTCGAAAGCATCTTATTTCTTTCCATAGATCTGAAGTGTGTTATCCAAAGATTTGCCTCTATAACACACCTAGTATTGTGTTATGAACAACGTTGCTGAATGACATATGTATGTCTAGTGATCCCTTTTTGAAAATTTTCAACTTCTTACATGATTGTCTTTGTTCAGATCTCATATCTACCAAGTAATCACGATTCTTCATGCCCCAATTTTGTGTGTCGCTTTAACATTTCCCTTCTAAGACACACCTTAAACTACGAACATGCTCAAAGATAAGCAATAATTCTTCTTTTTATAATCGGACTTCGTGTGGAAGTACCAGCCTTTTCTAGAATCTCCATTTAGCTAAATAATGCCTAGATCTCCTGACCGAAGGCTACGAAATGTCTTAACACTCCGTTCTACTTAAAGTATGTAGCTATCTTCTCCACGATGCAACCTACTACGTTAAGACTCGATAAGTAAACGAATGTCTTCAACAATACGTAAGTATATCACAAGTCCTTCTTCGGAATTTATAATTTCCTCTTCAACCCTATGAAGTCCTTCTCAGGGGCACCCTCTTTATCGCACATTCAGTACAATGACAGCTCATTTCCCCATACAATAATCATTGAAATGCCCTCGATTGAGGCAAACTATTTCTTCTATAACTCTATCAAGTCTTTAAGTAAGATAAGCTTTATATCAAAAGACTTACAAGCCAACTCCTTGAAACTTGATTTCAAAATTCATGTTGCTCAATTCTAAATCTCGTGAAACCCAAGAACGTTGTTCGATCTTCGATGATCCTCTTTACATACGATTCTTTATATGTGACGTCATTTTCTTTTCCTTGACCCATTTACGACGTTTATATGATCATAGAAAATGTACTGGTTGGTTTTCACGCGCACGATGATCTCTACGATCCCGAGAATGTTATTCCCTCTCTGATGCTACATATAAGGGACTACGATTAGCTTTCCTCTAGAACAAATTGACTGTTGCAAATGCTCGATGAAGTCCCGACCACGTCACTAAATGATTTAGAAACATTTATTGCCCCTGGCACACACAATTACGATTAAGATGAAACGTTAAGTAGGTTTGACCTTAGCTAAAGGAAGAAAGGATTCCGATCCGCATATAAGGATTAAGAATAAGTCCCCTAGCGGGAAATGATGAAGGTCTACGATGATATGAATGATGTACGATGGATGTGAGCAAGTTTAGGCAATTGAGATCGCAGTTTTGATACAGAAAATGATTTGTCCAGCATGTTAGGTCAGTTTAAGAAGAACGAATGTGTTAGAACTCTGCGGAAAAGGTTAGGTAGTATAGTATTTAAGTATCTGCGCATACGTTAGAAGTTATTAGGAATTAGTTCGATAGGATACTAGGAAACCGGTAGAATTAGGATTTGAAACCATGCCGATGCCAGTAAAGCTACACGACAACGACGACTCTCGCTATAGGGTGGTAGAATTGCTGATTTAGGATCCGTTAACCTCTTTGTTGGGAAATTTATTAGTATAAGTTTTGATGAATTCCAAAACCGACTGACCCCAACCGAGTAGATGTTGCCAGAACCTAATGTTGGAATTTAGGCTCGCTGTTTGAGCAAAGTTAAGATTTTATCTTTACAGGTCTCCAACTGAAGATGGCAACAAGGCATCACTCAGACAGAACATCAGTTGTCACAAAATACAACTAAGAGCTCATTGTTCCGATACAATAAGGGGGAAGTCTTCAGAACATCAGTTGTAAAGGCCAACTGAGGATTCGTCAGATGAGAAACAGTAGAGAGGAAGAGAACATCAGATGAAAAGGAAGTCATCTGAAGTTTCCAACTCAACTGTCTAAATACAAGGAAGACAACTGAGGGTTCAGTTTTAGAACCTCAGTTGTAGAACTCGAACAAGAAGATCAACTGCTTGAAGTTCAAAGTCAGCTGAGAGTTCAACAGATCAGAACATCAGCTGAAGACCACTCAGATGAGGATCAAGATTTTCAACCGACTGACCAAGGTTGACTGTCAGAAAGGTTAAGTTTTGAATTTCAAAAGGAAATCACATGAGGGTTTGACCGTTCAGTCATTACCCCATCTGGCCCAACACAAGGCTGTCTCAGATGGAAAACAGAAGAGCACAGATGCCATATCGGGAAAGTCTGCAGAAATGAGAGACAAGCCATCGCTTTCATCGATCAGAGATCAACAGCTCCTCCAACGGCTAGTTGATACTCTCCGCCAATAAATAGAGGCATTCTTTCATTCGAGAGTTTTTAATGACATGCGAGACAAGAGATAGAGAAGTGCAATCACAAGAGAATCAAGCAAAAGAAAATCTGCAAAAATCCTATTCTAAGAAAATCTGCAAAAATCCTATTCTAAGAACCTCAGAACAGACATGGGCTCAATCATCTGAATCAACAGCGGTTCCAACATCAGTTCAACCAAAGGTTCCAACCTAGTCAACCAATGAGGAACTGATCAAACAACTGGAGATACTCATGCCATAATATTAATCATCAACAGGGCATGAACAGCTACAGACAACCCTCAGGAAGTTGGAATCAGAATCAGCCACAAAGATTCCAACATGGCGTCCGACCTCACAGACAAATTCAACAGGATAAAAATCGCCATCAAAACAGGGGGAAAGCCTCACCTCCTAAAGCCCAACATGGGAGAAATCCAACTCCTCCCAAGAAACAGAGCATCACTTCTAACCTAAGGATAACCGAGGTGTTGTTATAGTTGATAATGAAGGAAAAGTAATCTGGAATGATAAATCCATTCGAGTTTACAGGGAAAAGCGACGCACAGTTCCAGCGGGAACTGGTTCTAACCCTCCAGGACCCAACTGAAATTGGGGACCTAAGAGAGTTTCTCTTTGCAGGTGCAGGAGAAACAGCTGAGGAAGAAGAAGGCGTCTGCTACAATGTGGGTAATGGATAGTGGATGCTTGAAACACATGACGAATCTGAAGGATTTGCTTGGAAGTTTCGTGGAGAAAGAAGGTCCATCAGTTACTTTTGGTGATAACTCAAAAGGTTATACCAGAGGTTACGGTACCCTTGAAACCAATCATGTTTCAATTTTTAATGTCTCTTATGTTGATGGATTGAAGCATAACCTGCTCTCCATCAGCCAATTCTGTGATAATGGTTTCTCTGTCAAGTTTGATGCACAGGGTTGCAGATTTAAAGATGTCGGATCAAAGCAGGTGATATTGTTGGGAAATCGATCTCCAACAGGGAATGTTTACTACGCTGACTGGAACAGCAGCCTCCCTGACACTTGCCTGTTATCAAAGAGCAGTTCGGATGTGAGCTGGCTGTGGCACAAAAGGCTCAACCATCTGAACTTCAAGACAATGAACCGACTCGCCAGACAAGAACATGCAAGAGGCATACCTAACCGAGTGTTTTCAACAACACACATCTGCAGTGCATGCCAGCTGGGAAAGCTCGCTAGAACCTCCTTCCAGTTGAAGTCAACTCCCTCAACCAACCGAGTATTACAGCTGATCCATATGGATCTCTTCGGGCCAGTTACACCAAAAAGCATTGGTTGTCACTGATGATTACTCGAGGTACACGTGGACCATTTTCATGCGTCACAAGAGTGAAACCCGAGATGAGTTGCCCAAGCTGATGGATCGGATATCGAATCAACAAGAGATGAAGATCATTTCTATCCGATCAGATCGTGGAACGGAGTTTCTAAATGAAACCATCATTGAGTATTGCGAGAAGAATGGAATAACTCATCAAACATCAGCCACGCGTACTCCGCAACAGAATGGCGTAGCTGAGCGAAGAAATAGAACACTGAAGGATGCTGCCACATCTATGTTAGCAAGCTCAGCTCTGCCAAAGAGATTTTGGGCTGAAGCGATCAACACAACATGCTACACTCAGAATCGATCTCTTCTCACCAAGCGGTTGGGAAAGACGCCCTACGAGCTGTGGAGACGCAGAAAGCCAGATATTTCTTATTTTCGTGATTTTGGATCTAAGTGTTATATTCACAACAATGGGAAGACTCAGTTGAAAACTTTTGATGCCAAAGCTTCGAAGGGCATATTTCTTGGATATGCAACTCGGATCAAGGCATACAGAGTTTTCAACAATAGCTCTCGTGTTGTGGAAATAACACCTCATGTTAGTTTTGATGAATCTACCTTTGAGTGCAGGGAACAGGTAAAAGGACAACAAGCAGATCCAACTGTTCCACCAGTTCTCACCAGATCGCAAGCTCTAAGGGAAAAGAACCTAGCTGAACCACTGGTTTGGGCAACTGAGGATGAGGATCCATACTCCTCTGAAGATGAATGCGAAGATCCCAGCTCATCCCAAGGGGGAACTTCAGCTGATGCTCCTCCAACCGCCTCAGCATCCGAAGCCCAACCAAGTCCGGTTTAACCTAATACCAATGTTGAGGATCCAGACTCAACAGCTGATCAATCACCAGCTCTAAAGACTCCAACTCAGATTTCAGAACAGCCACAGTTGGAAGAAGAAGGAAGACGCAACCGAAGATGGTATGAAGTTCATTCCACTGACAACATCATCGGGGATCCAACCGAGGGTGTGCGTACAAGGAGCCGAGTTGCAAATCCTGAATCAACCGAGGAAGACTCCAACTCTTATGCCCAATATACTGAGGAATTGGCAGTTCTAGAAGAGTTCGAGCAAGCTGGAGATGTTGCCATGATTTCTTGCTTTGTAGCTGATGTGCCAGAATCGAAGAATGTTGGGGAAGCTCTCAACTGTGTCCACTGGACAACAGCCATGCAAGAAGAACTGAATGAGTTTCTATGCAACTGTGTATGGGAGTTGGTAGAAAGACCAAATGGTGTCAAGGTGATTGGATTGAAGTGGATTTTCAAAAACAAGAGAGACGCCATTGGATTCATTGTGAGGAATAAGGCAAGGTTGGTAGCTCAGGGATACTGCCAACAAGAAGGAATTGACTTTGAAGATTCCTTTGCACCAGTTGCAAGGCTGGAAGCCATCCGGATCTTTCTAGCTTATGCCGCACATCACAAGTTCAAAGTGTATCAGATGGATGTGAAGTGTGCATTCCTCAACGAAGATATCAAGGAAGATGTATATGTTGAACAGCCTCCTGGTTTTGAGACTGGAGATGGAAGAGTGTACAAGCTGAAGAAAGCTATCTATGGTCTAAAGCAAGCGCCAAGGGCATGGTATGACACTCTTTGTGGATTTCTTCTGAACTCGGGGTTCAAATGAGGTTCAGTTGATAAAACCCTGTTCACCATCAAAATTGGAGAAGATATACTTGTTGTGCAAATTTACGTCGATGACATCATTTTCGGCTCCAAGTTGGAGGAGCTGTGCAAGAAATTCTCCGATCTCATGAAGGAGAAGTTCGAGATGTCAATGATGGGCGAGATGAATTATTTCCTTGGATTACAAGTGAAGCAGTCACCTGAAGGGATATTCATCAACCAGTCCAAGTATACAAAGGAGCTCATCACCAAGTTCGGATTGCAGACAAGTAAGACAACAAGGATCCCTATGAATACGAACTGGAAGATCGAATCCAGAGCTGAGGGAAAGCTCGTTGATGCCAGCCAGTATAGAGGGATCATTGGTTCGCTGCTCTACCTAACTGTCAGCCGACCCGATATATCATACGCAGTTGGAGTGTGTGCTCGATTTCAAGTCCAACCAAGAGAAGCACACATGTTGGCAGCAAAGAACATCATTAAGTATCTGAAGGGAACTGTTAATGTTGGATTGTGGTATCCAACTGACGACAATATCCAGCTGACTGGATACTCAGATGCGGACCTAGCAGGAGATCGGTTGGACAGGAAGTCTACCTCTGGACACTGTCAGTTCATGGGAAGCAAGCTGGTTTCATGGTTCTCCAAGAAACAAGCATGTGTTGCAACCTCTACAACCGAGTCAGAGTATATGGCTGCCAGAAGCTGTTGCATGCAAGTGTTGTGGCTAAAGCAACAGCTGAGAGATTATGAAGTTTCAACTGGACAGGTTCCCATTCATTATGATAGCTCGAGTGCCATAGCTATCTCTCTAAACCCTGTTCACCACTCTCGGACTAAGCATATCGACATTCGTCACCACTTCATCCGAGATCATATTGAGAAGAAGGATGTGTCCATGGAGAAGATCCCAACTGAGATTCAGAGAGCTGACATCTTCACCAAATCTCTTCCTGAAGCCCGGTTCAAGATGCTGTGTGATCTTCTAGGACTCTTGGATCCGAGCTGAAGAGTCATCCGAGCTGATGAGGATTCATCCGAGCTGATGAAGAGTCATCCAAGAAGAAGAGTCATCCGAGCAGAAGAGTCATCTGAGCTGATGAGGATCCATCCAAGATGAAGAGTCAGATATCCATCAGAGGGGGAATCTCAGATACGAATTGCCAACTGAAGACATCAAACATCAGCTGAACAGACAAACTCGAGTCAGTTGATGGTATGCGGAAACTAAGGAACTCGACTGAGGTATACAGCTGATCTCGACATCAGCTGGCAGGTATCATTTATGACTGAAGGTGTTATGATATTAAATGAGAATGTTTGAAATAAATTCAAACATTCCTGAACATGTCAGCTAAACTATACAAGCCATCATGTAGCATTTAATGCAAAGTCTGGCTGAACTCCTATAGCCTTACTTTATAGTGCGACTGGGCTGACACCTCAAACTATTCACCTTCTCACTCGCGCGCGTGGTATATCAGTCAAAATTACACAACAGTCGCGTAATCTCAGCCGTTGATAGATTCGCGCCATTTAACCCCAGCCGTTGATATTATCCGAGTCAAAGATTATATAATACGGCAAATTAGGAAGTGATCCTTACCTTCTTATTTCGTGCATATCTTTACTTACTATTCATCATCCTCTCCACATTTGTTTCACCTTTTTCAGTAAAGATTTTACTTCTTCTTTGCATATATATATCGATTCGAGATGGCGCCCAAATCCAAAGCTTCTAAGAAGATGGTTTCCGCGGAGCCTGCTACCTTCTAGGAATCTTTCGACATGGTGATGTCGAAGATTCATTTCGAACAGATCCTGTCCAAATCGGCTCTCACCTCGCCGGAACTTGCCCCCGTCGCCGCCATTCTCTCCGACCACCATCTGCTCGACTGGGCAACCCTCTCTCCTTCCCAATTGCTCAGGAAGCAGGTCATACACTTCTACCGGAATCTGCAACGAGTTGCAGAAGATGGGCTTGTCACGATCATCCCGTGCAAGCAACGACACAGAACCTCCCGGACAATAGAAGACACCGTCGTAGAAATCAAAGTATCCAAGGAGCTGGAGAAGCTCATCCCCAGAAATCGCGATGTCACAGATGTGGTGGGGAACTTCACTGACAAGGAAGCTAATGCCTTCCTTCAAACCATCCTTCTTGTTCCCGAGCCATTGAAGGGGAGCATGCAAAGGACGAAGCTGAAGCCGGCGCACCGACTTCTCTTCGACGTGATTTCCAAATGCGCCTTCGCGTATGGAGGAGCTTTCGGTGACATTAGCCGACCAAAGCTCAAGCAGCAGAAGGTACTGGAAGAGCTGCAACAGGTCGACTGGCTGGGCTATCTTGAAGGTCAGCTGCTGATGGAGAAGCAGAAAATCTCCGAGACGACAGCTGAGTCCGGAGAACTGCTGTTGAGTGTCAAGGGGACACTCAACTTCGGGACAAAGATCTCTGCCCTCATCCTACAAGCCACACAGGGACTGCCGCTGACATGGGAAGGAAGTGAGGACACACCATTCAGCAAGCTGATGCTGTTTCCCACAGCCAAGAAGGCAAGGGACGTTGTGGAGGCTGTTTACACTCCCAAGGGTGCCCCCAAGCCAGCTGTGGAGTCAGTAGCTCGCCGCCCTTCGAGGTCCAAGCCAGCGAAGCGCCAGCTGGAGGAAGTGGCTGAGGAAGAGGAAGACGAAGAAGAAGAAGAAGAGGAACCTCTGCAGAAGAGGCCAAGGATTAGGATCATCCAGCCAGCAGCTCAACCTTCAACAACCAGTCCAGTGGTGGCAAAGCCAGCTGAGGAGAAGGAGTCAACTGAATTCAGCCAATTGGTTGACCCAGCTGGGTTTGTTCTTCAACCACGACAGGAGAAAGCGGCTGAAGAAGTGGAAATCCAAGTGGAGGATACCAGCTCCTCCTCAGATGACTCCTCTTCATCTGAGGAGTCCCATGACAGTCAAACTGGAGCTGATGCCAGCCAGGTAATCCCACCTGAGTCTGAAGAAACCATTGAGCCAGCCGAATCACCATCCAAAGAGGATCCAGTTCTCTCAACTGGTCCTCAGTCAGATATTCCGAGCCTCTCGCTCGATGCCAACGTTGTGACCATTCCTTTGGCCAACGTTGATGAAACCATCGAACCCCTTACCTTCGATATCGACCTCCCTCCAATTGACGAAGAAGCCAACCGCCAGGCGATCCTGGCTGAATATGAAGGAAGACTCAGCTACTACTTCCGCAAGCTGATTGGTATGTTCCCCGAGGCAGCCTCAATGCCCGTATTTGCCGTACTCGGGACGGAACTGCTCTACCAGTTCAGCGTCATATTCAGCTACTGGTACGTCAAGGAGGAAACCCTCAGGATCCATGGTTGGGACAAGTTGAAGGTCGAAGAGTCCAACCTGAGGGAATACTTCGACTACCAAAACATGGAGGTGGCTTACAACCAGAAGGTGGTTGTGCTACGACGACGTCTGGACAAGAGCATCCAAGAAGGGACAGACACCAGGGAACTGTGCAAAAATCCTGGAGCTGTTCAGTTTCTTGACGAGATGCTGGCCAAGAATGCCTCATGCATGGAGGACGTCGACGCAGCTGATGAGGCGGCCAAGAGGGAAGAAGACAAGCTCAAGGCCTACCTCGCCAGCCAATCTGCCCTGGTTGTAATAGAGCCAACTGCACAGCCACAACCACAACACCTGCCCAAACCCTCCGAACAGCCAGCGCTCTCATCCAATGCTATCTGTGAGCTGATTTCGGAGAGGGTCAACCAGCTACGGCAGGAAGTGTTGTCCAAAATCCAGCACAGCAAGGAGGAGGAAGCTGACAGGATGCAGCAGCTGATGGCAGAGAATGCCAACTTGAAGAATCAGCTGGACCACCTTTCCTCTTCCCTGCAGCAGAAGTTCGAAGATCTGTCCACCTCTTCCAGCTCGGAGGTCACAGCTCTAAGAAAGGCCGTTCAGGGCCTCAACTCGGATTTCAAGGTTTTCAAGACTGTTGCTGAATCGGATCTGGCAAAGTCACAGCAGACTCAGGACCAGGAGTGGATGTCTCAGTTCGCTTCTTTCCGAGCTGAGTTCGTCGCCCTCCACAAAGAGGTCTCTGCGACCTTTGCCGCCTTGCAACGAGCTGAGCAGGAGCGCCAAGACTTGGAGTTGGCCAAGAAGGTGGAAGAGAAGGACGCTGTTGACGAGCTATTTTCCCGCGTTCAACAAGCTGAGGCCAAGCTGACCTCCCTGGATGGCACTGTTGCCACCCTTTTGGATGATGCCAAAAAGGGGGAAGACAAGGAGCCAGCAGCTGTTGCTGGACGAGGGAAAGCTGTTCTCCAGCAAGCTGAAGGAGCTCAGCAGGGGGAATGAGTGCCAGGTGAAGGAGCTAAAGCTGAAGGATCGCAGCCCGAACTGGAAGTCTCCCACGACCTCGTAGCCGAGCTTACGGCCGAGCTCGAAGCAGAACTTGACGGAGGAATATCTGTTGAAGACTGCATCGAAGCTGCCAAAGCTATGGGGGAGTCAAAGGAGAAATAGAATCCCTCCTGGATCAAGAAGTTTGCTGCCGATCAGGCCAAGAAGGTGGCAAGTTCGAGAAGGAACTTGCCAAGGTGGAGAAGAACGTCGACAGGAACAAAGCCAGCCGGAGTGTGCGAAGAATCAACAAGCACCAGATGAAGGCTGAGGCTAGGAAGTCGACGCATCAGTTGCAGAAGAATGCTCCGCTCCCGTCTCGGTACCCACATGTTGACAAGTGGATGAATGCTGAGTGGAACGATGACTGGGAGCAATTCAAGCATGAATTCATCAATGACTTCTATTACAGGAAAGTCTACTCGACTGAAGACCCAAGGCAAGCCTTCAAGGAAGCCCTGTGGGAACTCAGAACTGGAGACCCTGGAATGTTTAGTCAGTTCAAGCGAGCTTATACTGAATGCTCAGCTCGATCCCAACACCGTTCCAGTTCCAAAGATGTGCAGGTACCGCCCTCAGATGATCAAAGGCACGAGCACGCCGAACAGAAATGCGATCATGGCTGAGGCGAGGCAAGTCTGCAAGGAACACGGCGTCAACACTGGGATTGAGTCGGAGGCGAAGAAGGAGATCTTTGACCGTATCTTCAGCAAGTACGGTCAACAGTATTTTTGAGCCGTCAAAGTTTTTGAGCTGATGAAGTTTCTTTTTGGATGTTGTAGTTTTTGAAGCAACTGTTGTATCTTTATCTGTTTTGTGCTTAACCGTGTAACCTTCAGTTGTAACAAAAACTTCAAAGTATATAATACGATTCAACTTGACGCACAATACCTCATTGTCCAAGCTCTGAATCACAAAGTCTTTCAATACCATGTTATATCTGCACTAACCCTTTGATGTTTTATCTTATAGACTGTCTAGAATTTCAGCTGAGATTTTAGATAAGTTAGTGAGTTTTAGATCAATAGTGGTTTAAAGTTGTAAGTGGTTTTGGCATCATCAAAAAGGGGGAAATTGTTGGGAAATTTATTAGTATAAGTTTTGATGAATTCCAAAACCGACTGACCCCAACCGAGTAGATGTTGCCAGAACCTAATGTTAGAATTTAGGCTCGCTGTTTGAGCAAAGTTAAGATTTTATCTTTACAGGTCTCCAACTGAAGATGGCAACAAGGCATCACTCAGACAGAACATCAGTTGTCACAAAATACAACTAAGAGCTCATTGTTCCGATACAATAAGGGGGAAGTCTTCAGAACATCAGTTGTAAAGGCCAACTGAGGATTCGTCAGATGAGAAACAGTAGAGAGGAAGAGAACATCAGATGAAAAGGAAGTCATCTGAAGTTTCCAACTCAACTGTCTAAATACAAGGAAGACAACTGAGGGTTCAGTTTTAGAACCTCAGTTGTAGAACTCGAACAAGAAGATCAACTGCTTGAAGTTCAAAGTCAGCTGAGAGTTCAACAGATCAGAACATCAGCTGAAGACCACTCAGATGAGGATCAAGATTTTCAACCGACTGACCAAGGTTGACTGTCAGAAAGGTTAAGTTTTGAATTTCAAAAGGAAATCACATGAGGGTTTGACCGTTCAGTCATTACCCCATCTGGCCCAACACAAGGCTGTCTCAGATGGAAAACAGAAGAGCACAGATGCCATATCGGGAAAGTCTGCAGAAATGAGAGACAAGCCATCGCTTTCATCGATCAGAGATCAACAGCTCCTCCAACGGCTAGTTGATACTCTCCGCCAATAAATAGAGGCATTCTTTCATTAGAGAAGTGCAATCACAAGAGAATCAAGCAAAAGAAAATCTGCAAAAATCCTATTCTAAGAACATCAGCAGCTGAGAGTTCAAGAGTGATAGAACATTAGTAGCTGAGGGTTCATAGAGTGAAATTCTATCTTAGATCTTAGTTTGAGTGTTTATTCGTTCAAGCCTTAGATCCAGCTCTCATTCGTGATCGAGCTGTAGTTGGAAAACCCACCCACACCCTAAAAAGTGTTCGCTAGGAGCTTACTCTTCCTGTAATTGAGTAGTTAGGTTGTCAAGTACCCGCAAACTTGACATAGGTTGTTAAGTACCCGTAAACTTAACTGTGAAGGTTGATAAGTACCCGTAAACTTATTGCAACGGTTGCACAGCCCGGGTAAGCTGTGTGGATCTGTCCAGAAGAACTTGGACTAAGGTGTAAGGATTCACATCTCCCCGTGGACGTAGGAGGATTATCTTCGAACCATGTTAAATCCTGTGTGTCTATGTTTGTTTTTATTCAATTGCTTTTGCATTCTTATCTGATCAATCTAACCAGCATACAAACTACATTTTTGCATATTCAACTGTTTTGGTTTTTGACCAACCCTGCACTAAAAGCGTGAGTTGTTTTTAACGAGTTAATTTTTCCACCACATTCCGCACAGCTACACTCTTCCAGCTGAGGTCGCTTACTCAGCTGTGAGACTCCAACTGAGTCCGTTTTTTACTCGGTTGAAGTAATTCTAAGGGTTAATTTTTTAAAATCCCAACTGGTGTATTCCCCCCCCCCCATACACCAGTAACTCGTTTCGGGACCATCACTCTTGATTTACCCTCCCAAGCGAACATCTTACCCGATGAAGTTACCAGTCCTGAGATACACCTACTGCGAATGCCAAAATCAACAATCAGAAGCCGACACCATCCTATCACAAATCGAAGATATAATGACTAGTAGAAGAATTACCCTTAAAGAAGAACGACTTACGATGCAAAGGCCACGACACGAAGCCATGAAGAGTACTAAGCTACGTGAGGGTGATAATATAAAATCTTACAAGGTGAACTACGTGTACGAGACCTCGAAGGAGTGATCATTTAAGAAAAAGATCGAAGAATACGATGCTAGTAACGATAGGTAATATCAGATTAGGATGCAACTTCAGCAAATTGACCAGACACTGTGTACGAGACGAAGAGATTGCCACCATCACGGTAAACTAGGGCGATCCATTCCGGTCAGAGAGACAAAATTAGGTTCGTGCTAGGAAAAAAGATAGCAACGAATACGTGATGACGACCAAGTCTCTCCACGATGCCAATAAGTATGCTATTGCCAGGACTACGCTGCCAAAATTTGTTTTCACGAACTTAGAAGCAACAAACGACACTGATGAGAAAGTTATCAAAGGAAGCGATAGAATCCCCGACGATACTAGAAAGTGACTAGTATGATAAGGCTAGAACGATGGCGAAGTACGTTAGTAAAATGCTAAATTTAGTTAAGTATTTCGGGTCTAGACCGTAACGATAATGTTGAGCCAAATGCTAAGATATAGGATTGCCCATAATCCTTTTTAAGGAGGGTAGATTCCCTCAAGTATGAGTAAGTTACCTCCAAGTCTTATCAGATACCCGTTAGAGGTATATTATCTTCTAGAATGTTTAGTCTTTAGCAAAGACTTAAGCTAAAAGAGCATAAGATGATCAGAGTGGGCAGTAGAAGCATAATAGGCCCATTTCTCCCATTAAGCAAAAGAATGATAATGATGATGAGCTAATAGAGAGCCATGAATAAGAATACACCAAGAGAGTCTAGAAAGACGTAAAGACCTGCTATCCATTAGAAGTACGAAATTTCGAGGACGAAATTTATTTTAAGGATGGTAGGATGTAACATCCCGCTAAACCGGTCTAGGAAAAATTCGAGTAAATTAAAACTTTTAAGAGAGGTCCTTATTCCCGGAGTTTTAAAAGAAAATAATATTTCTTTTATCAATAAGATGAAGTCTTTGTTTATAAAGTGAAAAGAGTTTTCGATCTCAATTTCAAATAAATGCATTCCTCACATTTACAACGAGCACGAGCATGAGCACGGCTGTCACGCCCCGACTCTCGAGGTGCGACTTACGAACAACAACAAACCTAAACAACTAACAACTAACTCAAATAAAGGGAACATGCTCGGGGAAAACAAAGATGGAAAATAAGGCAATCGAATTAAGTTTTCAAAAGCATAATGAAATAACTACCGAGCATCTTAACTTCACCTACAACAAGAAAATCAAACAAGTAGTTCATGTTGATGGGAATAGAATTCCAATAAAAAGAGGAAGCATAGAATTATATATACCATGTTAAGGAGATCATGTTCAACAACGATTCAAGTTAACGAGCCTATTGCTCGGAATTACAAGTTAAAGGGGTTACGAATTCAACAAGTATTCAAAGTCTTTGAGCACAACGCTCGGAATAAAAAACATGAGTATCAAAGTATTAACATTAACAGACATCAAATCAAAAGGGTTGCAGCGGAAACTTGCATCAATACCCAACACTTGCACGTATGAAGACGTACAAATGCTAGTATGAAATTCAACTAAACTCAACCAACAAAACCAAACCACACCACCAAGTATCCATGCCATTGCCATCCAGTCAACCTGCATGTTTAGAAACACACGCAGGGCTGAGTACTTCGTACTCAGTGAACACAAGCCAAAACATTTGAATAAAGATGCTTCATAAAGCTATATTAATTGAACTTGCCTTGCCGAACATCACAAGTATACATATAAGCAGTTTTAAAAACAGTTTACTTGTGCATGTTAAAACATTTACTTTTAAACAGACTGCGCAGTCAAATATCATATAATATAACAGTATGCATCATCTGTCACAAACAATCTTACTGTGCTGAGAAGTAGGCCTCCTTCTCAAACACTATGACCGGCCTAACCGAAGCAAGGCTCACAGTCACCTCAACATATACCACACGTGGGTTTCCTGCCTTTCACAGGATAATAACATCTTCACATAAACAGATGATAACACATACCAAACTTCAATAAAAACGGCAAGTCAATCACATTTGAAATCATATCATAATACTCAATAGCATAACTAATTCTCGTCAGTAGTTTTGGTTCAGAAAAGCCCACCTGACTTCCGAAGAACTAGCTAGGTGGTTTAGGGCTATTTGTCCTCGCTCAAAGATCCGTCCGGCTCGATCCTTCACAGTTCGACATCGATAGGAAAAATAAGATATATGAAAGACGGACACAAAGGCGTTGGACAACTGAAGGACTTCTACTTGAGTCGTCTCTCTCTTCGCTTTAACTTTTCTAACGAATCCCGCGTTCTTATCTTTAAATTATTACTTCTACTCGAATTGGTTAACTTTACTACTCAACATCTTACACCTTTCTCGTTTTAGATAATAACGTCATTATCTACAATCTATTACTCGAGCTTTCTTTTAAAGACTTTAATTGATTCTTGGTTTAACAATCAATAATTCAATCATTTTGCATATAATAGTTCATTTATCTTTCATGTCGTAACTAATATCATGCATTTAAACACTTATACAAACATATAATGAATTCACATAAATCAAGCATACTTCAAGACACATTAACATTCATTCAATTTAGATCTTAAAACCTAACTTGATTATGCATTTCTTTTTATGAAGGCTCAAACTATTTATTCTATCTTTCTTGTTTATAGACCATGCTTTGTTCTACATCCGTTATCTTATAAGGTATTTTATAACCTTTATTCAATTAATAAAAATTCTCTTTAATTATTATTAATTCTTATGAAATTAGGATTTCTTATTCATCTTTAATTCGATTCTCATTCCTTATCTCGACTATTGCTTTTCTAACATTTAATTCGGTAATTTTTCTCGGTTTATTTTTAATTTGTTTGGTTGAAACAACGTACTCAATTAATTATTTAATTAATCTTCTTTCAACTTATTACTCGACATCTTATTTTATCCTTATTGTCTTGATTAACTTATACGAGTATCTATCTTAACTCGTCTAGCCTCTTTCCTTTACTCGATTAAAACTTCCTTTTTTACTTCTTATCGATTAATTCTTTTTAAACTCGGTTTTCTTTATTTTTGCTTATTTCTTTAATAATTTCTTCTTTTCTTGTCCTTAATCTTTAAGTCATTTCCTACTTAATAGGTTTTCTTTATCTTTTAATAAACATTTTTATTAACTAATCCATTTTATTAGTTACATTATAAAAGATCTTTTTGTTGTAGTTTAGTAGAAATTCAAGTCTTTAATTTTTAATACAAGAAAATTTATTAACATATCTTTTATGCATTTTTTCATCTTTTAATTAATTAAAAGCTTTTAAACTTCAATCTTTTTGTCAAAAACTTCTACCTTTATTCAATATTTAAACTAACATTCATACATACATTGTAACATTATACATCCAATTTTTTTCTATATTTTCACATTTAATTTCTTTAAAAACTTAACATGCAATTTCATTTTCTTAACTTAAACACATGTATGATTATACTAACATAACATACAATCATCTCATTGATCAAAACATCACTCAATTCATCAACAAAATCATCAAAATAAATTCTCCATTTTTGATCAAATCACACGGCACACACATGCACATTTTTGTGCATTTTATTTCTCAATTTTTCATGTATAAAATCCCATTCTCAACATGATAAAAAAAAACAAATCAAGCATTAAAATAACAATAACTCAAAGAATTCATATTTCTCCTATTTTTTCTAATTTTTTCGGCATTTATCAAGCTTTTAGGGTTTTAATTTCTTTTTCTTTCCTTAATTCACCGATTAAAATCTAACGTTCGATTCTCCTAATGAATTCTTCTCACTCGATTATCACATGCACATCCTAAGTTTGCCTAAACATAATTTAAATAGCATGCATGCATAGTTCTTTCTTTTAGGACTTAGAGATATACATATTTACAACTAATCAAGTGAATTTTTCATACTTTAATTTAAATGGGAATCCTTCTCTTAGCTCTTGGAATCGAATTGGATGGAAATTGTAGCTTCAAAGCTTGGACTTGAAGAGAAGAAGGAAGTCTTCTTGAATCCTCAAAGAAAAAGAATAACATGGAATTAATCATCCATTCCCTTTAGGGTTTAAGAATCAAAATGAATAAAGTGTTGGATGATTGTTGAATTTAACTTCAAGAACTTGAAAGATATTTACCTTTTCTTGAGAATATGAATGAAATGAATGGAGGTTGATACTTTCTACTTCATTTCCATGGATGGGGAGCTTGAATACATGGTTGCATGTAAGAAAAATTGAAGGTATGTGTGAGAGAGGGAGAGTGCCGAGAGTTTGAGAGAGATTGGAGAGTTTGAGAGTTTTTTCTTTGTTGTCTTGAGAGAGAGAGGTTTCGATAGAGAGAGAGATGGAATGTGGTGAATGAATGAGTTTTTTCTTCTTTACCTTAGGTGTAAGAGTTTGAAATCCAACAAAAGGAATAAAGTGCTATGTTGGAAGTTGTATTAAGACATTAATAGATAGGTTGATGTGATGTTAATTGCATGCATACTTTAGTTTCACAATTTACTAAGTATGTTGGTCATTTCTAGAGAATAGCCATGATGACATCTAGGTATAGCTTATAGGTAGGTGTGAGGTGGCGTGAGGGAGTGAGAGGTGGGTGACACGTGTCTTCGTCGAGTCATTACGGGTGTTAATTATCCGGTCGTAAAGGTTTTCCGGATAAAACGATTCGTATTAATTCCTTTTTATGCTATTAACGGGTCTAACCTCTTCTCGTCTCACTTCCAATACTAAGCATCTCAACCCTATTTCACGTCTCAATTTAAAAGATTAAAGGTTTCGATCATTTTAGTCCTTTAAATTTCAAAGAATTT
Organism: Schizonepeta tenuifolia; assembly: GCA_029490685.1. NCBI lineage: Eukaryota > Viridiplantae > Streptophyta > Magnoliopsida > Lamiales > Lamiaceae > Schizonepeta > Schizonepeta tenuifolia. The sequence continues at coordinate 18,513,785 of CM055958.1, read as the reverse complement.
TAGTCGGATTCTCAATCCATTTATTAATCCTTTAAAGATTAACTCCTCATTATTCTTCTCAATTCTCGGATAAGTTCCTTCCCTATTTCAGTGATCTTAAAAGAAATTCTAAGTTCGAAGGTTCTAATTCAATTCTATTCTAGTTTCTTCGGCGTAAATATATTTCTCGGCGATTAACGTTATGTTATCTTAATCAAACAAACTCTTAAGATTTTTATAGAAATTATTCATGTACTCATTTTCATATAATAACTCAACAAGCATATCACATCGTCATCATCTCAGATAAATAGAACAGATAAATTCACACAAGATTCACGAAGCAATTTAAACGTTTTATTAAATTCTCTTCGTTTAGAAAAGAAAAATTTTACTCTTAAATTCTCATCTTTTAACTCACTCGGTCAATTAGACGCTCTCTAAAGGCATAAAAGCTCGGGGTATCACAACGGCACAACATATTTTTAAAATGTGAAATTTCATCTCACATGTTGCATTGATTTATTTCGTGCATAAGTATTTTGCAAATTCATTTCTTAGCTTAATTAATAAAAGACGAGTGGGTATGTGTGTGCATGTGGGTATGTGTGTGCATAAATGTATAGATGATTAAATGTATATAGTTATTTGGCCACTACTTCACTTACCAACTAATGAGACACACTAGATGACACCAATTAGAAATAAGATATTAAGAGAAATATGAATAAGAAGAGAGGAAGAGAGAGTTGTCATCCAACTCCACATGTGCAAGAATCAAATGATGATTCTACAACTCATTTTTCAACCCATTTTCAAAATAGACCAATGCATGGCCTCCACTTCTATCCTCTCCCACTTCCACACTCAAGACAACATCTCACTCCCTCCTTATTACCCCCATGTGGCTGCACACACACACACACCAAGCATCCATTTCATCTTCTCCATCATCCATTCTCTCTCAAGACAAAGCCCCATCACCACTCCCTTCCTCCACCCATTTTTCTTCCACCATCACTACCATTTCTTCACCATCTAAGAGATCTTAAGGAGAGTAAGATGAGCATGAATAAGGATCTAGAAGATCATGGGAGAAGAGGACCGAAAATGAGAGAGAGAAAAGGGGAAAGTTAGGTATAATGTTTGACCTTCAATTTTGTGCTTCTTCCTTAATATTCTTCTTTATTCGTCTAAGAAATGCATGTTAGATGGTGTTTATGTGATTGCATGTGGGTTTTGAAGCATGAGAAAATCCAAGAGAGAGGTTTAGTTTTTGATTTTTCAAGCTATTAGATGATTTTTGCTTGAATCTTTGAAATCTAAGTTTATCTATGCCCTATGTGTGTCATAAGTGAATTGCATGTTGATTTTAACTTTTGATCTATGATATTTATTTTATAAGAATGATCCATGTGTAGATCTAGGACTTATATGTTTAATTTTTGAAGCTTGATGTTCAAAGATGTTAGATCTATAAGTGTTAGAAATTTTCAGCATGATCTTTGTTAATCTAATCTAGAACAGAACATAAAAGCCCTATCCAATAAACTCCGATTGACTTGAAATTTTAACATGTAGTAGCTCTTGATGTCTAGTATAACATATCCAAAAATCAGAATTTTTTTGTCAAGCCAAATTCCCTCTGTAAACTGATCTTTGCCACTGCCCTGTTTTGAACCTTCAATCTGGACAGTTTCAATTCACCAGCTAATATCTCCATGATTCCTCCATATTTATGTGCTTTGCTTTTTAGAATCATAAAGTAGACATCTCAAGGTTTCCATAGGTATAAAAAAGTCGGTTTTTCATCAAGCGATGCATCCTATATGAATTTTCTTGTGAAGCCCTTGTGCAGAAATTTTCAGAAAATTTTCCAGAAAATGTTTACTATTGAATCTGCCCAAAAACGTATTTTTGCTTAATTTAAGTATCTCCAAAATAATTTTTACCACTTGAAAGTAGTATTTTGGTCAGTTTAGGATGTTATTTCAAAAGGACAAATCGACCGAAGGTCGTTTGCTGTTTTTATGAAGCTCGTTGATATTTTCGTGCAATAAAATAATTTTCAGAAATTATTGTTATTATTTTTATAGCTTAAAAACGTTTTTCATGAATTAAAATGTGTATTTTTGCAGAAAATAAGTATTTATAAGTTAAGGAGGTAATTTATGATTTGTGGAATTGATTAAAGTATTTTTCTACATATAAATGTAATTGATATTGAAAATGGGCTCTTATGCCAAATTATTTGGGCTTAAATAATTATTATTTGTAGACTAAGTTGTTAGCCCCAACTTCTATAAACTTTGATATATTTACATGTGGGCTTATTTCAATTGTTAAGTGTTGGGCCCAATTTATTATTTGATTAAATGTGTTAAGTCTAAGCCCATATGTCTTGTGTGGTGATGTGTGCTCTTATTTATCCATTAGAGATTCATTAAATGTTTGGGGGGGCTTGTTAAATGTGCCTATGGGCCATATATGACTTATGTGATTAAAATAATTTGACTAAGTTAAATTTGTAAAGAGTCCTTGACCCACTAATGATAATTAATTTAAATTAATTAAAGTTAAATACCTAAGTAATTACAAATGTGATTATTATATGATGCATGTTATATGATTAATGTGTATGCATAAGTATGATTACATGACATGATGATTAACATGTACTTATGTGACATGATTTGATTAAATATGATTTGCTTAAGTATGTTGATTAAAGTACGCTAATTAATTATTAATTAATTAATTATAGTATTAATTATGTGATTAATTAATTATGATTAGATTAATTACCCAAGCTTAATGACATGTTATTATATGATCAATTGTTCATGACTTATCTAATGATGATTGCTAATTAATTAGATTAATTGACTAAGTTACATGATGCTATATGTGTTCAATTACTTAAGTATATATGTTAAAGCATGACATGATCCAAGATATGACATGTATGAATGTGTTAATTGCATAAACATAATATGAATGATTTACATGATGAATAATATGACATGCATACTTATATGAACCACGATAAAGCACGACATGGCATATCATGACACGACATGTTTTCAAAACCAAGTTTTGAATAACAACTTAAGATGCATGCTTTTAATAAAGGATCATTGATCCAATTTCTCTAAGTTAAAACCTCAAGGCAATGCCTTGATGGACTTTTCAGTTTCAAAGATAAAAAGTGGGAATAGGTTGACCTTTAGGTTAATAGGATAATTAACCTCGATTAGTATGACGCTTAAGTGTATAGACTGTCTTGTAGGAGACACCAAGTATTAGGAACGCAAGAAGATACTCCACAATACGACAAGGACAAGAGGTCGGTTCCTATTTTCAAACTGTGGGTTATAAGCCCCACAGAGGTAACATTTCGGGTTAATAAGCCGTAACTGCTTTTATGAAAAAGTGATATGCATGCTAAAATGTTTTATGCTCTCTACTCGTGTTTACCATTATGAATGGGCTTTATGCCAAATATTATTACGATCGGCCTTGGGACCCGATCACTCCAAGGTAGTGCGCACAAGGTTCTTGTGACGGTTCGGAGAGTGGGAGTTGCACCCCACTCGAAGAACCGGGGAAGGTAACACAGTAGGCGAGTTAAGTGCCGGCAAAGTTATTTTAAAAATATTTTCGCATATGCATGGGATAAAAATGTTTTCTTTTCAAGTATCTCCCTTGTATATGAATGTGAGCATGCCATATCTTCCAAATTCTTTCGCAAAATGTTTTCAAAAAGGGGCACGGATCTCACTGAGTACCAAAGTACTCAGCCCAAAAATGTTTTCTTTTCAAAACAGGTTGAGTGACGGACGAGATGGAGGTGTGTTGGCATCAAAGACGTTTTAGATGACGATCATTCGGATCGTCATCTCCCCTTTCATTCAAATGTATATTTAATCCAAGTACAAACTCATCGACGTTTATCTTTCTTCACGCTTCGACTAAATCGATCGCGGTTAGTCTCAATCAACGCTTCCGCAGTGCGAGGCCAAAGTTCTCATACTTTGACTCCAAGACGATCAAGCTAGGGTAATGAAGACAAGTTGATGAATCTTCCTCGATTTCCTTGAAGCCAAGCCTTTTGTATTTCCATCTTTTTGTATAGTCAACTTGTAAAGTCAACAGTTTATTGTACGATTCCAAGTAACAGTCCGGGTATCCGCATAGGCCGGGTATCGGGCTGTTACATAGATTGTCTTGTAGGAGACACCAAGAGCTAGGGACGCAAGAGGATATCCATACGTCAAGGACAAGAGGTGGTTCTATTTTAAAATTGAGGGTTATAGGCCCAACGGAGGTAACTTTCGAGTTATTAAGCCCTAATTGCTTTCATGAAAAAAGTGATAATGCATGCTAAATATTTTTGCTCACTACTCGTGTTTACCATATGATGTTATATGATTGGTACCATATGTTAACAATCGGTCTTAGGACCCGTACACCCCAAGGTATTGCGCACACAGGTACTTATGACGGTTCGGAGAGTGGAAATGGCTCCCCACTCGAAGAACTAGAGAAGGTAACACGGTAGGTGAGCTACGATGCGCGGAAAGTTAAGTTAAAAATGTTTTTGCATATGCATGGGTTAAATGTTTTCTTTTTAAAGTTATTACCCTTGTATATGAAATGAGCATGTCTTATCTTTCAAATGACTTTGACAAACGTCTTTCAAAAAGAGGCACGAACCTCACTGAGTACCAAAAGTACTCTGCCCAAAATATTTTCTTTTTCAAAACAGGTCGAGTGACAATCGAGATGGAGGTGTGTTGGCATTAAAGAATATTCCAGATGACGATCACGTGGATCGTCATCTCCCTTAAATGCATGTTAATTTACAAACTTAAAACTTTTCTTCAAACTTTGACTAAACCGATCACGGTTATTCTCAATCGACGCTTCTGCAGCGCGGGGCCAAAGTCCTCATACTTTTACCCCTAGATGATCAAGCTAGGGTAATGGCAGGTTGACGAAGCCTCCTCGATTCTATTGAAGCCAATCTTGTGAAGTTTTCATTCATTTTGTAAAGTCAACTTGTATAAGTCAAGAGTCTATTATACGGTTTCAAATGACAGTTCGATTATCCGCATAGGCCGGGTAGCGGGCTGTTACAGGTGGTATCAGAGTCCGTTCTAGAACAAACGACACCAGCGAATGCTTGATGACGAATGAGTCCGCATGCGATGTTAGTGAGCACACTATTACCAGTACTGCGTTGTCGAGATTTGTTTCGCAGGACCAGATGCATCAGTCGATAAATGATAATAAAGCTAGCGACAGAAATGATAGTTACCACGACGATAACGAAAAGCGATTAGTATTATGAAACTAGATCAATGATAAGCGTACATTAGCAAAATGCTAAGTCAAGTGAGCTATTTCGGGACTAGACAGTCATAAAATCTTTTGAGCCAAGCGTTAAGATATAGGATCGTTTGGAATCATTTTGAAGGAGGGTGGACCCATATTATATAAAGTAAGTTACCTCTAGGTCATAGCAGAAACCCATTAGAGGTACATTGCCTACTAGAATGATTAGTCTTCAGCAAAGACTTAGATCTAAAGTGTATATGATGGTCAGAGTGGGCAACAGAAGCATAATAGGCCCATAATCCCCCTTAAAACGAAAGAATGATGATGATGATGAGCCAATAAGGAGCCACGAATAAGAATAGACCAAAGAAGTCTAGAGAAAGAAAAGTCCTTCTACTCGTAGAAGTACCAAATTTCAAGGATGAAATTTATTTTAAGGAGGGTAGAATGTAACACCCCTCAAAAACCTGTGTATGAAAAATCCGAATAAATTAAAACTTTTTAAGATAGGTCCTTATTTCCAGAGATTTTCATAAGAAAATAAATTGTTTTATTAAGAGAAGATGAAGACTTTATTTATAAGATCAAAAAGAGATTTTATTCGTCTTCAAATAATTTCATCGTCAATTTTTCAAAGCAAGCACAAGCATAAATTTTTGCATTCATTGCACGGCATCCTACGTGTTGCATTTAAAATGATGATAAGTTGTTGATGTGAACTTATCTGCGAATTAATTGCTACGTGATTGTGGAACCGACCAGTTAGGCTCGACTCTACAAAATAAATTAGACGGCGTCGCATTAAGTAATTAGGCGAGCTTAAAGAGAATAAATAATTTATAATAATTTATATTTTTTTAATTAATACGAATTATTAGGATTTAATAGATAAGAACTAAAATCGGGCTAATTTTCGTACGAGCCGGACTGTTAAGATATCGCGATAAAAATAAAAGTCAATAAAAGAGAGCAGAATTAAGAAAAAGGAAGAAGGAATTAACGTGTGAAAATGAGGAGAGAGGAGACCCACTTTATTGCTGATTAACCAATTAGAAGAGAAAGAAAATAAAATCAATTCTCTTTCAACCTAAAACCGGCGGCCACCACCCGTCTCCCCAATGAAATCACGTAGAAGCTTATCATTCCTCTGCAAACTCATTATTTCCACTCTTTCTCTCCCCCTTCAAATTCACACCACCCATCCATCAACCATCCATATGCATTCACTCTCCCATATCCCTTCAAGAAAGCAAGAGTTTTCCAAACCATAGCCCCTAAAAAACCGCCAGCCGTCGCTGCCCTTCCCTTCCCACCGACAGCCATCGCCGTTGGGGGCACCAAGGAGGGTCGATCATCACACAATAAGGGAGGATAAAGGCAAGGAATCAACACCACTCCTATCTCAACCCTTCAAATCACCGCTACCCTACTGCCGCCCTCCTCTCGCCGTTCGCCGCCATTCCTGCCGTCGCTGGAGCCGCCTTGGAGGTTCAACCACCACGCAAGAGGAAGGGAATGAAGGAGGACAGCCTTGTACACATTAAAGAGAGAGAGAAAATCGAGAGAGAAGAGGGAGAAAAAGGCGAGGTAGAAAAACCTTAATCTCAATCCTTATTTCTCTTCTTTCTCTTTTCTATTATGTTTTAGGAGCATGAATAGGTACTAGAAGTGGATAGTTGCATGTTGTAGTTGAGAGATGAATGAGGCCAAGAGAGGGCAGCCCCTATATCCCACTCGGTGAGACCTCGATGATGATATTGGTGGTGATCTTGTATGTTTTCTTGCACTTCATTATTGCTTGGTGGTGATTGTGTTCGATTTTGATGTTCTTTGTTATATTTATGAACTAGAATTCGTGTTCTACATGCTCTATGTGTTCATATGAATGATAGAATCAAGGCCTGAGTAAAATAAGGGCTATAAATTGTTTATATGCTGATTTGTTTGAGTCTTGACTCGAGAATATGAAGCTATGTGATTTTTGCGCAAAAAATGTGAAACTTCCCTGATCTGTCCGAGCTATTTTTACATGCTAAACTTCGAATTTTAATCTCGTCTTTTATTATGTTAAAGACTAAGGTGTTAGCTATAACATATCCTAAAATCAAGATAATCCGACGAGTGTAGCTCCCTCAGTAAATTTATTTCAAATCTGACCTGCTTGAGAACCAAAAATCTGCGCAGTGAAATGTTTGGAGGTGTAGCCCCCTCTTTTTTTTAATATTCAGGAGTTCCTTATTTTGGATAACTAAAGTAGACTTCCTAGCTTTCTGTATTGATAAGAAACTCCGTCTTTGGATAAATGAGTGATTTTAAAATGATTTTACGAGCGGACTGATTTGCAGCGAAACCTCATATTTGGCAGATTTACTGTTCTGTAAACGGAGCCCCGTTTGGGCTAGTAAAACTTAATATTTTTGGATTATAAAAAATTCTGGAATAAGATATGCATGTTAGGAGTCTTCAAGAAATTTCAAGACGATTAGAAATCGTTTGCTATTTATTTTTTATTCTACGGTGCTAGATGTCCCACTGAAAATTTCAGAAAAATGTTTTATCTTATTTTTGTGCAAAAATTCGAATTTTATTAAAATTTTGCATACGAGAGCCCCAATAATGTTCTAAGGAATTTCCTAAGATGATATGATAAAATATGATTTAATTGGGAATTTTATAGATTTATTTCTTATGCAACATTGCCTAATTATTAAATTTGGGCTTAGTTACTAAATTTTGGGCTAATATAAATATTTACGATTTGGACTTGGGTTATTAGGCTAAAATTTTCAGATTTTATGAATATGTCTTTTGTTGGGCCAAATTAATTATTTATGCATGTGGACTATGTGGTTTGGACTTTGACAAAATTTAAACAATTCAATATAAGTTTGGGCCATGATTTTTCTATTAAATTATTTTCATTAAGAGACTCAATCTATTTAATTAATTATTATTGGGCTAACACAAAATTAATTATGTGACTAATGGACTCATATCTTATTTATTTAATGATGTTCAATATGATTATTGTTGGGAAATTTATTACTAAGAGTTTTGATGAATTCCAAAACCGACTGACCCCAACCGAGTAGATGCTGCCAGAACCTATTGTTAAAAGTTAGGCTCGCTGTTTGAGCAAAGTTGAAATTTTATCTTTACAGGTCTCCAGCTAAAAAGATGGCAACAAGGCATCACTCGAACAGAACATCAATTATGATGAAAGACAACTGAGAGTTCATATGTTCAGATGGAATGAGGGGTAAGTCTTCAGAACATCAGTTGTGAAGGAAACCAACTGAGGGTTCGTCAGATGAGAAGCAGTAGAGAGGAAGAGAACATCAGATGAGAAGGAAGTCATCTGAAGGTTCAAACTCAACTGACTAAATACAAGGAAGACAACTAAGGGTTCAGTTTCAGAACCTCAGTTAAAGAACTCAAACAAGAAGATCAACAGCATGAACTTCAAAGTCAGCTGAGAGTTCAACGGTTCGGTCAGAACATCAGCTGAAGATCACTCAGATAAAGATCAAGATTTTCAACCGACTAATCGAGGTTGACTGTCAGAAAGGTTAAGATTTGAATTTCAAAAGGAAGTCACATGAGGGTTTAACCGTTCAGTCATTACCCCATCTGGCCCAACACAAGGATGTCTCATATGGAAAGCAGAAGAGCACAGATGCCATATCGGGAAAGTCTGCAGAGATGAGAGACAAGCCATCGCTTTCAACGATCAGAGATCAACAGCTCCTCCAACGACTAGTTGATACTCTCCGCCTATAAATAGAGGCATTCTCTCATTCGAGAGGTTCACCAGAGACAGAGATAGAGAAGTGTGATCACAAGAGAAACAAGCGCAAGAAAAATCTGCAAAAAAAAATCATATTCTAAGAGCATCAGCAGCTGAGAGTTCAAGAGTGATAGAACATTAGTAGCTGAGGGTTCATAGAGTTATAATCTGTCTTAGATCTTAGTTTGAGTGTTTATTCGTTCAAACCATAGATCCAGCTCTCATTCGTGATCGAGCTATAGTTGGAAAATTCACCCACATACACACCTTAAAAAGTGTTTGTTAGGATCATACTCTTCCTGTAATTGAGTAGCTAGGTCGTCAAGTACCCGCAAACTTGACATAGGTTGTTAAGTACCCGCAAACTTAACTGTAAAGGTTGATAAGTACCCGTAAACTTATTGCAACGGTTGCACAGCCCGGGTAAGCTGTGTGGAACTGTCCAGAAGAACTTGGACTGAGGTGTGAGGATTCACATCTCCCCGTGGACGTAGGAGGGTTATCTCCGAACCACGTTAAATCCTGTGTGTCTGTGTTTATTTTTATTCAGTTACTCATTGCATTGTTAACTGACCAAACTAACCGGCATACAATCTGCATATCTGCACATTCTCAACTGTTTTGGTTATTGACCAACCGTGCTAAAAGCGTGAGTTGTTTTAACGAGTTTAATTTCCACCACATTCCGCACAGCACCACTCTTCCAGCTGAGGTTGTTTACTTAGCTGTGAGATTCCAACTGAGTCAGTTTTACTCAGTTGAAGTATTTTTAAGGGTTAAGTTTTAAAATCCTAACTGGTGTATTCCCCCCCCCCCCCATACACCAGTAACTCGTTTCGAGACCATCAATTATTATGTGCTAGCTCAATTTACATGTTTATTCATGTGACATATATATATATATATATATATATATATATATATATATATATGATTGTTGAGTCCAATATCATTAATATTTGTTTCTTAGACCTATGTGTTTGGGTCTTGGGCCACTTTTGCTTAATCAATTTAATTGATTAATTATATATAATCCAAGACTATTATTTTATGATTCGAAATTGTTAAAGGTTAATTATATTATTGAATTAACTTATGTCTTAATGACTAGCATGTACTTAAGTTATGACTTGATTAATTATGATTAATAATTAATTGTTATTTGATTATTTCTATGTTATTAATTAACTAATTTACTTTTAGTTAATTATTTAGGCAATAATTAATCATGAGTGGATTAATTACATAAGTACGTATTAATTAATTGAGATTAATTACCTATGTATATGATTAAACATGTGTGCTTTACTGCTTAAGTATACTTGCTGAAGCATGCTAATTAATTTCTTATGTGACATAATTAAATGATAAGACACGTATGCATGAGTTTAATTATATAAGTAAGATATGATATCATACATGATTAATTATGTCACATGCATACTTATATGAAGCATGACAAAGCATGACATGGCATTTCATAGCACGACATGATTTTAAAACTAAATTTTGATTTACTTCTAAGATGCATGTCTTAACTAAGAATCTATGATTCGATTTCTATAAAAACTTTAAGGCAATGCCTTAATAGATTTTCAATTTTAAATGTTAAAGAACGGGAATAGGTTGACCTTTAGGATTATTGATAGACTAATTGACCCCTACAGTCAAATATTTAAGAAACTAGATTGTCTTGTAGGAGACACCAAGAGCTAGGGACGCAAGAGGATATCCACACGTCAAGGACAAGATGTGGGTTCTATTTACAAATTGTGGGTTATAAGCTCCACGGAGGTAACTTTCGACTTATTAAGCCCTAACTGCTTTTATGAAAAAGTGATAATGCGTGGTAAATATGTTTGCTCACTACGCGTGTTTACCATATGATGTTATGGGCTTCGTGCCTATGTTAACGATCGGCCTTGGGACCCGTACACCCTAAGGTAATGCGCACACTGGTACTTATGACGGTCCGAAGAGTGGGAGTGGCTCTCCACTCGAAGAACCGAGGAAGGTAACACGGTAGGCGACCTACGATGCGCGCAAAGTTAAGTTAAAAATGCTTTTGCATATGCATGGGTTAAATGTTTTCTTTTTAAAGTTATTACCCTTGTATATGAAATGAGCATGCCTTATCTTTCAATGACTTTGACAAACGTCTTTCAAAAAGGGGCACGAACCTCACTGAGTACCAAAAGTACTTAGCCCAAAATATTTTTTTTTTCAAAACAGGTCGAGTGACGATCGAGATGGAGGTGTATTGGTATTAATGAATATTCCGTATGACGATTAGTTGGATCGTCATCTCCCTTGAATGCATGTTAATTTACAAACCTAAGCAACGTTTCTTCAAACTTTGACTAAACTGATCGCGGTTAGTCTCAATCGACGCTTCTGCAGTGCGGGGCCAAAGTCCTCATACTTTGACCCCAAGTTGACCAAGCTAGGGTAATGGCAAGTTGATGAAGCCTCCTCGATTCTGCTAAAACCAATCTTTTGAAGTTTCTATTCTTTTTGTCAATTCAACTTGATGGTCCCGCTAACGAGTAACTGGTGTATGGGGGGGGAGGAAATACACCAGTAGCAATTTTTATTTTGCTTAACGTCTTTTCACTGAGATACTGCTCAGGTCAGTTTACTCATAACTGGAAGAGACTGGAGTAGCTCTTCAATTGAGTTGCTCAGTTGGAGCCAATCACACAATTGATACGTCAGCTGGCTCCTATGCCTGAAGATCAACTGAATTCACCAACTGAGGCTTTAAACAGTTATGTAATACGGAAGATGGGGTATGATAAGCTCGTTACAATAACTAAAACCTTTGTGAAAGGGGAAGGTTAAATTCCCAAGTTAGTGCAGTGCATATGCTGGGTTAGTTGGTTAGGTACTGAATTTAAAATATTGAATGTAAAGTACAGAAAGTAAGCACACAGTATTTTAACGTGGTTCGGAGATCGACCTCCTATGTCCACGACTTCCTTTTTGAGAAAGTAATCCACTAGGTAAGCTTACGCGTGCTTACCAAACGCCCCACTTGGGTTCCAGGTTCCAAGCAAACCTAACCAGTTCGATTCCGAGTTCGAACAAGACCCCACAACACTTTTCCGGACAAGTGCTCAACCAGTCTTAGATTCTTGGTTCTAAGGGACCAACTTTTGGATTCCTGGTTCCAAGGGACCTCTGCTTGGATTACGGGTTCCAAGCGACCTGGTATTGGATTACGGGTTCCAAGGGACCTCAGGACTTTGATTACGGGTTCCAAGCGACCTGGTATTGGATTACGGGTTCCAAGGGACCTCAGGACTTTGATTCCGGGTTCAAGTCAGACCTGGGTTTGGATTTTTTTTGGGGGAGTGGGGGGGGGGGGGGAGAATCCAACAAGGAAGCCTTCAACACTTTAGAAAAGTGGAGGCTTCGACCCAAGGCTATGAACTCATTCTCTTGTTAAGAGAGAGTTTTGAGGGGATACAAAGCAACAAGGACTATGTTGCTAGCCTCAATCAAGAAGGGGAACTTCTGAGAGGCTAGGGGGAAAAACAAGAGAGAAATCACTCTCATCCTTCTTCACCAGTCTTCTTGCTTTGAGAGAGAGAGAGAGGTGAAAAGCTGCTTGCGCCGCTTCACTCTTTGTGTTGTCTCTCGGCACTTGGCGTGCTTTTTCTCTACTTGTATCAACCCTCCCCCCCCTCATTTTAGGCTTGTTGTGGAGACCTCTATTTATAAAGGAAAGGTCAAAGTTAGTCGTTGAAAAGAGCTATTTAACCTCTGCCAAAAGCATGGCACTCCATACGCTTTACAGGTAACTTTCCAGAGACGGTACCTACGACCATGATTTTTGCACGTTGCTATTGTCGGTTCATTTATGGAAAGTTTTCCAGTTGACTTGTGCTTCCAAGTAGATTCAACATCTGGATTGCAGCTCCTCCGTCTTCGGCGTTTTCTCTTCTTTGCTTCGAGACGTCTTGATTTTGACACAACTTCTCTTCGCGCTAACTGTATGCCTTCAGTTGCGTGGTTTAGTTGTGGAGTCAACTGAGCTGCTGTCCAACTGAATCCGCGCTTCAGTTGAAGTTGATGTCCCAACTGACCTTGAGTCTCAACTGAGTGTGATCCCTCAGTTGAGTCCGAGTCTCAGCTGAGTTTGAACCTCAGCTAAGTTCTTCACGAACCTCCTTCTTTAGTCCGACTGACTTCTTCTATTTGACCCTTGTAAAGATGAAATCCCTACGCTCAAACAGTGAGCACTAGCTAAACAGACTAAAGGCAATCATCTATTCAGTTGGGGTCAGTTGGGTTTTAGGCATCTTTCAAAACCTTAATAATTTTCCCAACATAACTTGTGTAAATTAACAGTCTATTGTACGGTTTCAAATGAAAATAAATATACTAATTGGGATGCAAGCCTATAATTGGTTTCAAATCCCTTCATGGTATTGATCAATCTGGGACATTGTTAATACATCTAAAAAATATAGTTATAGATGTGACTTAGGAATGGTGGGGATTAAGGGTATGGGTCGTACCTGGAAGATGCTGCCACATCCAAGCACATCTACCAAGTCAGCAATGAAGGCTAGAAGTACCACATATTTCTCCGTAGCATACAATGCAACACACGCTCACAGGATTGGCTATTATGTTTGCTATTACTTCTTTGAAACCATTGAACGAAGGGTACGAAATAAATCTGATTGATTTTTCGATCAAAAGGACTGTGTGAAATCTTCATTTTTTACTCTTCCTCCATCCCTATCCCATAGGTACAGAATCAAGAGAGAACTTTTTCTTCTCTATGAATCGATCTTATTCCATTCCAATTCCTTCCTGATACCCCCAAGGAAAATATCGAATTAGATGGATCCCAAATTGTCGGGTTAGTGTAAGCTTATCCATGCAGTTATGCACTCTTCGAATAGGAATCCGTTTTCTAAAAGATCCTGACTTTCGTACTTTGGTGGGTCTCCGAGATCCTTTCGATGACCTATGTATATGTATACATGGCGAGGAGATATATATTGGATTATATATATATCCACATATATTAAATTGATATAAGATATATATGTACTTGGCGTGTCCTATAATTTGTATATATTTATATTTTTATGTATGATATATAAATCAATAATGGATTATAATACGAATAGAATTTATATATTATTGTTACGAATAAATAATTCCAAAAATACGAGAATAAAGATAAATAGGAATGAAGAATTGACGCGCCACATAGTGTGAACGAAAACTTTATTATTATATATGCTATTGGTTTTAAAATGTTATGAGATATTCAGTTGGAATACTCTATTATTTATGTCTTCTGGATGATGCACAAAGCACAAACAATGTCTCTTCTGCTAAGATGGCCGTGAATATTTTCTCCCAAAATTAGCTATAACTAGAAGGGAAATACTAATAAAGGACACCACCTTTGTAATTCTTAAATTAAGTTCCATTAAAATGAAAGAGGTTTTATCTTACCTAAATATTTGATGTAAAGCAAGTATCCTCGATACATCAAGAAATAATTGATGGGAATCAATTCCTAATATTTTTGATGATTTTCTATAAGTAGTGAATTCTCATGGTAGGTGAAATGAAGGGAAATAGTATTGAGTTGCAGGACTTGCATTTGGTCGGTAATTTGAAGAAGTTCAGTAGTTTCCCATGGGGTTTAGTAGTCTACGAGTTTTTGGTTACAGTAAGTCATAACTGTAAATTCAAAATCATTTCTCAAGGTCTTAAACCTATGGTTGATACTTATGGATTCACATATCCTCTCAAAGTTTTTGCATACGAGGGTCATGCTAAGCTAGGTAAAAGTAGTATACTTTTAGAACTTACCAGTCGTTTGTGTAAATCCTAGAATACTCTTTAATTTTCATTTGCATGTATGGCTAATCTAGGTCTTTATCAGTGATCAGAATTCAGAAACACCTCTTTTTCTATTCTTGGAGAAATACCACATGACGAAATGACACAGACGACGATTTTGAAACATCAAGACGAGTTGATATGGATAAATAACAATCATCACCTTTTTCATAATTTCAAACACTTGCGCAATTGAACCTTTATGATACAATAACAGAAAGTGTTGCACTAACAACCTAAGGTACCGCCTAGTCCACTTGAAGCGGAAGAATCCAACTCCGAGGAATGTGCCTAAACTCTATAATGGTGTTGGAGGAGTTTATGTGAAAGCCAGATTTTGCAGAGCACATCCGTTTTGTGATTGCAAAAAGCATCTTCGTAACCAATGGACTGAAATTGCTAGCACTGCTCTGACTTGCTCTAAATGTATCTGGTATTCAAGGCAATGTCAGCACCGATGACAAGTTTCAAATCTTCAAAATGGGACAAGTGATGTGACTGCTATGGTATTAATGAGAGAGCCTAGTAATATCTTTAGAAATAATAACCGAATATTTTCAACACATCTAACTTAAATCTTAATTTACTTTTAGTTGTTGAAGGTGTCTAAAGCGAACATTGAATCCATACTCGTCCCTTTTGAGAATAACTTATTTGGTGGAAATACATATCTTAAGCAACACACATTGGCTCGAGAATTTGGAAATATGCATTAATATGAAATTTGTTGCTGATCCATTTCATGAGGTTGGCACTTAGCAAATAAAGTTGTGGGATGTTATGGGAATGGCTAATCATATACTCGACTATATAAATTGAATATGAAGATTCGTGCGTGAAATGGTCTAATGAAACAAATAAAAAATTCAACTTCAAATTCATAAATAAGGAATATAAATGTATTTTAGAATGTGTGTTTCAGCCTTAATCTCGACTCGTTTAACTGTGACACTATCTCACACGGGAAACAAGTGCTTGCAAGACCTTGCACTGGCACCACATGCGCTATCCACCGTACACGTAGAAAATAATTTCATTTGGTTTTATTTATTTTCCCTTCATTTTTTGATTTATTTAATCCACAAAAATAGAGAACTCTAGTTTAGTTAAAGGCTCCAGGTGGAAAAAAATTAAAGAAAAAAATCTTGTTTAGAATATTGTACATGGGACCATTTACTATTCATGCACTGTTCACCTTGGGGACGGATCCTGTGTTGTACCAAAGAGCAACACACACATTGTGCAGTCCATAACATTATGTTGTTTTGGTGCTCTTTTTTGTTTTGCTTTTTTTTTCTCTAATTTTCCTTACATTTATTTAAATATTAAAAACACTATACAAATCAAATAATGAGATAAGAAACATTTTTATAAGTTAAAGTATGATATGATACAATCAATTCTAAAATAAAATGATTATCTAAAGGGTAAATATCTAAACTGAAATATATTATAAATCTCAGTAATTAGAAAAAGATTAATCCAGTTAAAATAATTAACTGAAAAAATAAAAGTTTCAAAAAAAATTGAAAAAGTTAAAAATGAATTGTAATGATAGTAATAAACTTTAATTATGGAAAATTAACACTAAGAAATTATTAACTAAACTGTAAGAATTATGGCTTTCATCATGCATTAAAAAATATACAATGATTAACAAAACCCAAAAGTCTACCAAAACGACATAGTGTTATGTACTGCACTATATGTTGTGCTCTTTGGCACAACACAGGATCCGTCCCAAGCCTTTTGTCTTACATCTTCGCCGTTTCAAATTTTATGTTCTTACTAGTATCAATTTTTCACATTTCCCCCATTTTTTTTTATCTCTAACTGTTTTTCTACGAATTAGTGTAACATTATTCTATTAGATTTTAAAGTGTTATAAATTAATTAACAAAAAATAATTTTTAATTAGTGAAATTAATCATCAAAATCTCATTTCCTTAGTTACTTGCAAGTGATTAGTGTTTCGATGAATGAGATTGGTATGCAACTAGTGAAATTGATCGTCGTAATTTCAAATCATTGATTACTTGTGGGTGAGATGATTAGTGTTCAACAAATTTATAAACAAATTATTGTTCAATTAGTGGATCTCAATTTGTTGATTACTTTGAGAGTGATTAGTGGTATTTCGATAAATTAACATGAACTAACAAAATTGGTGATTGGTATTTCGATAAATTAACACGAATTAACAAAATTGGTGGTCAATAGGTGGAATTAATCATTATAATTCCAATTCGTTGACTATTTATGAGTGAGATGATCATGTTTCAATAAGTTAACAACAAAAACATTGCTCAAATAGTGAAGTTGATTGTCGTCGTAATCATAATTGGTTTGATTACTTACGAGTAAGATGATTAGTATTTCGATAAATTAACACAATTGAAAAAAATTAGTGATCAGTTACACTATATGAGACTCGGTTGGTGACCAACTGAACTTTAAATGAGATCGATCAAACTATATGACAACTTATTAATAAATAAATGAGTTTTGATTGAATCAATCGGTAGGAGATATAGTTAGTGATCAATTAAGATTTGATTGCATCAATCCGAGTATAGGTGACTTAATTAGTGATCAATTAAACTTTGATAGCATCACTCGGACTATATGAAACTCAAATACTGCCAAGTGAGCTCCAAATGCATTACTCAGACTATATAAAACTCAATTAGCGACCAATTGAGCTCCAATTACGTCAAGTAGATCATATGTGAATCCATTTTGATCAATTGAGCTCAAATTGTATCAAACAGACTTTATATGAATCAATTAGTGATCACAAGTTGAATCAATAGGACTATAGAAATTCAACTTGTGACCAATTGAGCTGAGAATCAATTGAACTTAAAGCGTCTAAATTACACAAATTGAAATTTTAACAAAATTAACATGCAATCAAAGTAAACTATATATTATGTTTGAAAATCATATCTCTACAATGCCCAATATAAACTTTCGTATTACTGCCGTAAATTTGAGACTTGAGCCCTTTCAACTACAAATGTCGATGATGATCTCGAAATTAGTTCCGAAAATAAAAATGTCCTACAAAAATGTTCTAAGCACAACAAATTATCATCGCGACTTGTTTTGTAATTTTTAATTTAAAATTAATGATTTCAAAAATAATAATCTTACAAGTATATAGTAAAATTACAAATACATTAAATATATTAAAATCAAAAAGAAAAATTAAACAATAATATTAACTCAATCATGCACAATATAACTATCAAATTAATAAACAAAAAAATACAAAAAAAAAAAAAGTCACGCCATTTTTTATAATCTAATTAATAGTGCCTTTTGATATATAATCCTCACAAATTTATTATATCAAAATAAAGCTTTTTTTAATCATCACATGAACAAATAATTAATGAATACAATTATTAAATATTAAAATAAAACTTTTCATATGAGCAGGATAATGAACAAAACACCATAATTTTTATTTATTTTTCAGGCTCGCTTTTTAGCAAACAGTGTTGGAAGGATCTGCTGAGAGCCTGAGACCTTCAAAATGGCACCCAACCCAACTATGGTGTGGTTAAGGTTAATGTAATACCATCATTTTCATTTATTTTTTTAATTTACTGTGGCAGCAGATTAGATGCGGGTGCCAGTGTTCCCTACTACACAAATGTTTGTGATTAAATATTTTATTATAGGTTGACAACTTGACATTATTTCCTCAAATAGATTAGGTACTGGCCACCTTTATGGGCCAGTACGACCCATATAGCGTTCTACTTGGGCTTTATTATTTGAGCGTCATTATGTTAGGTAGAAGCTATTTGGGCTTTTTGTATTAATGTTTAAGCCTAATATAAAGAGAGGCCAACTGATTCTGGCCCGCCAAATGTTAGTAGAGAAAAGGATTCTTTTCTCCACTAACCAAATAATAATACATTTATCATTATGACATCATATACTAAGTCAAGAAATTAAAATTAATTAAAGTATTGAGATATGTAAGATAAAAAATGTCAACATGCAACTGACCCCCATAATTTCATACCCTTGCATTATTATAACCTTCATAATTTCATTATGATGCAAGTCAATGCAAACAAATACCATTGTCGATAATTCTATTTCAAGCTTTTAAGTGAATGCTTATTTGAAATTGAGGCCTCAAAATTAAGGTTGATTCACCTTCAACAAAATCTAGTTTGGATAAGAGATAACTCATATGAATAGGCCTAAATAGAATATTTGTATCATATAGGGATAAATCCCAATGACAAAAGGTATTGAATTATTATTTATATGAAAAAAATATAATTTAATTGGTCATATAACGTAGCTAATTGCATCTATTGGATCGTTGCACCCCACTCCCGTTATTTTAGAATATTGAAGAATGTATCCATCGTTTTATGCCCGACACAATATTTGCGGTATGATGTTGCTGTCTATCCTATTAAGTACTATATTATTTACCCTTTAGTTCAAATTATATTAAGTTTCATTGTTAGTGAATGAAACAGTTAATGGTATCATCGTGGTATAGAGACGTAGATATATGACTCCTTATTTATGTAATAATAATGAGACACTCTCTCATGCAACAGGTTTCCAACTTGCGACTGGGCCAAACCCAAAAGAACAGTGAAGTACAATTTTTACAAAATTCAAACCTCAGCAAACCCTTATAACTCAAAAAACACATTAAACCCTTACAGCTTTAAGAATTTTCTTAACTTTGCATGCTTCCTGCTCCTCGCAGTAATGGTGATACGGCATTGTCGAATCACTGCCTCAGCATCCATTTTGAGTTCTTGAAACCTTCTAGCGTTCCTCTCTTTCCAAAGAAAATATATAGTCACTGCAATAGTCATTCTATAGAACAATTGCTTTCCCTGTATTGGCTCCATATGAGAGTATATACACTAGAAAAAAAGGTGGGAGAGAGTCTCATCATCCTGTTCACACAAACTACACTTCTTCTCCACATTGATTCCAATCTTGGCAAGATTCTCACAAGTCACTATTCTCCCAAGCATAGTAAGCCACAGTATGAAAATACATTTCGGAGGAGCAGGATTCTTACTCAATAGCTTACACCACACAACTCTTCCAACATCACCCTTTAGTTGTATATACACCCTTCGAATGGAAAAATTCTGAATATTAAGCAGCTGAGCTCGACTCCCATCATCACTCATATATTCTCTAGCACAAAAAATCTTCCTCACAACCCAAGATGCTTGCGAAGGGCATCTCATGGTGAAAAGATCTTTTTCTTTTATATAGTACTCATGTACCCATTTAATCCATATCTTCTCTTTGTGTTGAGCTAGACTCCACAACAGTTTACACAATTCAACACGATTCCAGAGCTTCATATTCGTGATGTTCAGGCCATCTGCCTTTTCAGGTAAACACACCCTCCCCCATGCAACCAGTGCCCTCTTGGTTAAGCTTGCATTTCCTGACCAAAACCTACATGCACTTTCAATAACTTTCATAACCTTATGTGGAATCAAGAAGAGCTGACACCAATAGGATTGAACACTACTCAACACAGACTTGATTAATTGCTTCCTTCCTGCATAGGATAACAATTTGGAAGACCAACAATTAATTCTAGCTAGAATCTTATCAAATAGGAGTTGGCATTGCATGATCGAAAGCTTCTTTGTCGACAGCGAGACCCCAAGATATTTAAATGGCAACTCTCCTTTTATCATGCCCAAGATATGGAGGATTCTAGTTTGCAATACAGCCCCTACCCCACCAAAATATACACAACTCTTTGTCTCGTTTGCCTTCAAACCTGAAGCTGCTGAAGATTTGGAATGCCTGCATCAACTGGTGAATTGAGCTCACATCTCCCCGAGCAAATAGCAGGAGATCATCAGCAAAACAGAGCTGAATCAAGCCAAAATTCTTCCACCGAGAATGGAAGTGATAGGCTCTATTGACATGAAGGCTTTGCAAACACCGGTGCAAGTATTCCATGCAAATAACAATAGATATGGTGAAATTGGATCACCTTGTTGAAGTCCTTTCTTTACTATAAAAAGGTGCAGTGACTTTACCATTTACACTCACCGAATAGAAGACTTTAGTTAAACACTCCATTATCCAGCTTACATATTGAAATGGAAATCCCATTTCTAACATGAGGTATCTCAAAAAGGGTCATTCAACACTGTCATAAGCCTTTTGAAGATCGATTTTGATCATATATACATCTAGGAGAAATCCCTTTTCTAGAATACCCTTTCACCAATTCATGACTCAAAAGTATGTTGTCATAGATGGATCATCCTTTAGCAAAGGCGGCCTGATTCTCACTAATAAGATCTCCTAATACACACTTCAATCGGTTGGCCAGCACTATTGTGGTGCATTTTATTAATTACACTCTGTGGTTCATCTACACATTGTGATGCATCTCATTATAATGGTGCATCTCATTATGCATTGTGGTGTATCTCATTACTGTGTGGTGCATTTTGGAATAAAAAGTAAAAATTTTAAAATGGATAAAAATGAAAATATGATTATTTAAACCCTAATTGAGGATTAATAAATCCTAATTGAGAAATAATAAACCCTTAGGCGATTGAATTAATTAAACCCTAATTGGAATTGAAGAACCCTAATGGGATAGATTAATAAAAAATTATGAAACTAAAAAATAAAAATTGTGTGATGCATCTAATTATACACTATGGTGTATCTGTAATACCCCGGAAATTCCTTACGATCTCAAAAAATTTAAAGTTAATAAAATAAATGGCTTTGTTACGATTTTGAATTCTAAGACTAACGGTCGAATCCGTTTCCGAAAATTATTAGAAAATTAGGGGTTTGATATAGCTTGGTTTAATTGATGAAATGATGATAGAATATGATTTCTAATGACATTAGATGATGTTATGAATTTAATTAGAATTTGCTAAAATAAATATTGAATTGGTAAGAGACAAAGATCTCGATGTAAGATGAGATATAGTATTGATATGAAGTGTTTATATGCATGAAAATGAATCTTGTTAGATGATGTTTGATGACGTAGAAAATGAACAAAATCCGACAACTTTTAAAAATTGTGTAAGAGACGAACAATTGGTCGTAATTAATAACTGAGAAGTCGAATGAGAATTCTAACTTGATAATATCGTTTATGATGGACTTGAGAACGACTTTGTAGTTGATGTCATGAACTTTCGAGCTATTTTTAATATGAGTTGTAGTTATAGTCGAGAACTAGAACGGGAAATTGATAACTTGTTGGTTTAATACTTGATAGTTGGAAGACGACGTTTAGAACGTCGTGCTATTGGACGAGTTTTGAGAAGGAGTTCATCACGTACGGGAGTACGTGATGACTGCCTTAAGGGTCAAGTTTCATAAGAAATCGTATACGAGAACTTAGAACGAACCTAAGAAGTTATACGTCGATTCTATCGAGCAACTAGGGTTAGCGCGGCAGTTTTGTGACCCTTGCCGGAAACTGCAATAACTTTTAGCTCGTTTATCGGATTTGTGATCCATAAATTGGAGCGTAAACTAGACATCCCAAACTTTCCAACGGTACAGGGCTCATCCCCTGTTTCCAGTTCCCCTGTTCTGGGCAGTCCCCAGAGTTACTGCCTTGTGCAGTGAATTTTCAGATTTCATTCTTCTAAGTTGTTTTGTTCGCGACTTAGTTTCTTTCGATCGTTTAAGCCGTAATAACTTGCCGACTATCTTCCTACTGACCCCAGTGTCAAGAAAGGAGCTTTGAGTGCTAAACAAGTCGAGATCTCATCCCGTATCCGTTAAAGTAAAGAATTTAGTTAAGCGAGAAATTGTCTAAATCGTCTAAAGAGCTAAAACGTAATTTTCCTAAGTTTATTCTTTTCCAACTTAGTTCCTTATGATCTTTTAAGTTGTATTAAGCTATCGACTACCCTCTCTACTGATCTAAGAGTCGAGTATGAGATCTTTCGAGTTCTAAACGGGATTTGTTCGAGTCTCGTTCCCGTTTAAGTAAAATGAATCTAGTAAGCGTGCAAATGCCTAAAGAAATGAAACGACTAAAACTTTTTCGAATTTAATTGATCAATTATCTTTTACGACCCGATTTTAAGTATTATTATCTTACAATGAAGGAGGAAGCCAGCAGTAAAGAAAGGACGGAAGATCAGAAGATCGGAAGCTAGTGCTTATTAGTTCTGTATTACAAGGTGGGCTTTTATATATAAAATAAAACGAGCAATGCTCGGAAAATCTTTCTTTATCGTTTTGATATTTGTGTTTTCAAAGTGATAATTATGGCATGAACTGTTTTATGTTTTATGTGAGTTCTCTTGTACCTATCTGAGTTAACATTCGTGTTTTCCAGATTTAGAGTTAATCTAACTAGGTTAACTAACGATCGGCTCTGAGTTAGCTGCTAAGTGCTTTCCAGAGTTAGTGCACTTTGTAACCTGTGGTGTATGTGATATCCTGTTGAGGGGTACCAGCCACGGTGAATGAGAATTGGTCAAGATTGAACGTAACATACCAAAAAAATGCTTGCAAGCTAAATTGAGAAAAAGAGTTAGAAAATGTTTAGTAGACACAGGCCCCTTTTAATAAAACCCCCGATGTGCTACAAATTATGAAATGCCATATTTATCTATACCTATGATTATGATTTCGGCATCGTGCCCACTAAGTACTTTTGTACTTAGCCCTGCATTGTTTTCTAAATGTGCAGGTTGAAGCGACGTGAGCGGCAGTGGTTGAAGTTGGGTTGAAAAGTTAGGAAGCTTTAGTTATGACTCTTCCGCTGCAAAACTCTAGAATCTTTTGAGAATATGTATATTGAACAAAACACTGTAGTATAAGTCTGTAATCGTGAACTTAGATACCTTTGTGTACTTTTGTCGAGTAATCACTCGTGATTAACTCTTTCTTTATAATAGTCAAGTCTTGTTCATTGAATGTATGATGTCTTTTATATATGTTTAGCCAGTTAGCCCCCTTCTTCCCCGCTTCTTTAATCCAACCCCAGTCGCACCCCGGCTTCTGTTGTCCCTCGGGATTTGGGGCTGTAACAGTATCATATTACACGTAGTGGTACATCTCGTTATAAATATCGGTGTAACTTGTCTAACTTCACCTTAAAAAAAAGGCGTGTGCATTACACGCAATACATGCGTGTTGTGCAAGCGCTTGATGCGCGGTCACATACTTGCGTGTGATGCATTTCATGCAAGTGTTTGTGAATATAATATTTTTTTTATGACACGCTTTTATATATCATAATGACATTTATACGACAAACACAAATCATCAAAAGATCAAGAATTTGGACTGATTTCACTGTTTGTTCTCACTCTATAAGACGTTTGTATATGATCCACTATATATAACTTTAAATAAATGTAACATATAGCTAGAAAGTAATTTTCATAGTCTATGTCGGTTTATTTCACCATACATAAGACGTACGCCACCTACGTTTATTAAATGAAACCTAATTTTATGCCAACTTTGTTGACACTTTCATATAATGCATGTGCTTTCTTTTCTTGTCCAAATTTCTTTCTATAGTTTTTATTACCAAGTAAAAGTCATAGGGCTAGTATTCTAATTAGCCCCACTAGTAGGTTATCCATAGTGAATTAATTCACGATCCCATCCAAAATTATAGGTTACATTGCAATAACTTAATACATATTATACGAAGCTAGTTTAATATTTTCTAGATATATCTCATTAGTCAAATACTTTCACCTTATAATTGTACACTTAGACCATCTTCAACATACAGTTTCTTCTAATAAACTTTAATATCCAATACAATGCGCTTAGGAATATATATTATTATTACTTTACAATAAATCTTGTTGCTAAACTAATAAATTTACTTAAGTGGTAGCTAGTAATTTATCTTGTGACCATTACATTTGAAATTGTTTTGTATCGTATATATTTATTCTCTGCAACATCATTTTATTTTGTTTTGTCCACGAAGGAAGAAATGTACGTATTTTCTTGTAGAAAATCTTTCAGTACTACTCTTGACTTGACTAAACTAAACTAATTTTACTTTTATTTCTTTATTAAGATGGAAATGTGAACATATAAATTATCTAAAATTTGCATTCGAAATGATTAGCTAAGTTAATCTTTATGATGCCCAAAAAAGTTAATTTCTTTAATTTGTATATTAGGGTAAGCTGTGCGCCCATTTACAGCACTTTTTACGATTTAAATTAATTTTAGGGTTAATTTAGTATAAAAATTATAAAGAATTATTAAATTCCAGTTTTTCCCATAAATTTTTTATTTTTCATATTAAACCATAAATTTTCATTATTTTCGGAATTTCCCCCGAAATCTAATTCCTGCCAAATAGCGCCGGAAATTGCTGACATGTTAAAAAATGCTCGTAATTAACAAGGCAAACTAAATTTAGTATAACACATCATATTTAATTAAACATTACCCTCAAAACACACCACATTTTAATATTTTACGTATCATACAACTGTAAAAGATAATATATTAAGTATACACGTAATGCGTATTTATAAAATGGAATTTAATTTCACCACACACCATCTTCGATGAATTCTCATTTCGTTTCACAATAACATTCTCAGTTCTCACATTTCACTTTATCAATACACGCTATTACGAGATACAGAAGGGCAATAAGGTAATTTCGCCTTAGGGTATGTAGAAGAGAAGAGACGCCCCCACACATGCATGCAACAAGTGTGTTGAGGCAAACAGATGATCTGCATGCATCATCAATGATCTTGTTTACTTTTTATTTTTGGACATAGTCCAAATTATCTAAGATTTGGTTTTCTCACCGAGTTCAAGCAATTTTCAATTGTATTCTTTTCCATCATTATATTTTTTATTCAAAAATTGAACGTGTCAGAATTAATTTTGCTTGGTCAAGTGCATGATTTTTCTTCTTTCTCAATTTGCTGATAATCGTAGATCGAGTACTATTTCTAGGGTACTTGTGTAGTTCTGTTTGACCCTTTCACGTTTTATTATTTATTTATTAAATAAATTAAATAAAAGCCATATATATGGAGACAAGCACTCAACTGGCAACAAACTTTTTTTTTTTTTGAAATTAATTGGCAACAAACTTGACTTAATTAAAATATTTCATTGCATGATCCATTCATGCATCTGCATCATTAAAATACCACAATAAACATTTCACTACCTTAAAGATCGCATCCAATTCCTGTCTTTATGTTATCAACTTTTTGCCACACGACATATACTCCTTTAACTATAACTGTACCAACCTATGTTTTAAATATGTTAAAACCAGACTTTATTTTTAAATATATTATTATATGAATGTAGCAATTCATTTCATTAATATTGTTCAATAATGACGTACGGACACTGAAAATTTCTTAATGGGGGTTATATGGAGTATATTCTAAATTGAGGCAAATTGCCATATGTCATATATTCTAAATTTCATATGTTCGAGATTTTAGGCATTTTTCCCACGACTATGTTTTTTGATTGAGTGTTGTACAACCATATACACAAAATATATACCGATAATCAAAAGATTTTATAAAAAAAAAAAAAAAATACTCATCAGTCCGTCACGGTTAATAATAAATTCAATACAGTCCCACCATTTTCATAAGCCAAGAAGTGGATTCATAAAATAAAACGCACATTTTAATCAGATGCATGTGTTTTAGGTTGTCCAAAGGAATAATTGTAATAATATATATAGGAAGGAAACCGCCTTATTAATTTTAAATAATTTGTAACAGATTGGTGGTTCAATGACATTCCAACAACCACTTGGACGATTATTTATTTTATTTGGTCTCATATTAAATGCAGGCCTTTTATGTTTTGTCTAAAATATAAATGTGACAATTAATTCACTTTTTGATTGCATAAATGAGACTTATAAGTAATAATTAAAAAGAACACACACACAAATTGTTCTTACTATTTTGTTTTATTCTTCTCTCGCTTTTTACAACATTACTTCGAAATTAACGGAATATATTTTTTTGTAAAATTGGTGGGGTATGCTATTTTCCTTAGCTAACATTTAATATAAAATATCAATCTTTTCTTAATGACGACAAAAGTAATTATTTTCAGCACAAGTCGGACTCGTGTGTATTTGTCAATTCATTGTCATAAATTCCTCACATATTTTATTTTTGGAAATTAAAAAGGCAAAGAAAAAAATCTGTCTTTACGTAGAAACTTGTTCTCGTATAGTCAGTCATATGTTATTTTGTCAGATAATAAACAAAATTTAGGTACAGGACACAGATAAGAAATGAAGTAAAATTAACATGAAATTGTTTATATAACTTCACCGTGAATTGCTATAATTATTGTTTAAAATCCAAGTATATTTTCTAATCTATTTTATCCATAGACCATAATCGCCAATTTTTCATATGCATATATACACCCTAAAAAAAATTCTGTTAATTGTGATTTGGAAGTAATCATGACTAAAATTTAAGTAGTCTCCTATGGTTTTTGAAAGGAATAAACTGTCCTGATTCATAGTGAAATTGATCATCACATCTGTTGATGCTATATTATTGTTTATATTTTAGGATTAATGCTAAATAATTCCCAACATTTTTCCAATCTCTGGTTTTAATACCCACATTTTAAATCAGTCTTCAAATTTTCCACCTTTAATCTGATTTTTCCCACGACGACAACCTCCCCCACCCCCCAAAAGTAACGCTGAGCTGGAAGTCGGAAATGCTCACATGGCAAATCGTCGCGACAAATGAAACGACATCGTTCTATTAAATGCCATATGTTGTCATTTAATGATAAACAAAGACTTCATATATTGAGGGTTTAGGCAACAGATCGATTCCATGGTTAAACCAACCCACAAAAATTCATGGGTTTTCTTTCTGATTATAATACTTCTCCTAGGTTTCCACGAAATTGCAGAAAGCTACGAGCGAGTTCTTGATCGAATTGGACGCTCGATATGGCAAACGATGAGAGAGAGAGAGAGAGAGAGAGAGAGAGAGAGAGAGAGAGAGAGAGATTTGTCAGCAATAACCATCATCCTGTTATTCTTGCTACGTAATAAGTGACACGCGTAATATATTAGGCCACACACGCAAATAATATTAACATGTCAGCAATAATCTTGTCCGAATGTATTACTATGGGAAAATCAACAAATTAAAAGGTGAAGAATTTGGAGACAGATTTAAATTAAAGTGAAAATTAGAACCAAAATTTGAAAAAAGGTGGATAATTATTTGACAATTAATCCTATTTTTATACTAGCTCCGAAGTTAGTATAATATTATATTATTGAGTAACGTTTATAGTATACATATATGTCTATAATATTCATATTTATAAAACAAATCAACCATAACATCGACACCTAGTTAACTAAAAGCTTTAGGACAATTTGTACTTCTACATATATAAGCGCTATTTATTATACTAGTAGAAAAGTGTGTGCGTTGCACATGATACCAGTTTTTTGTTTCATTTTTTTTTATACAAGACAGAGAAATTATAACTTTTAAATATTGTTAAAATAGTGATTAAGTATTGCTAATATAATAAATTTATTAAAATGTAAACAATATTACATATAAATGAAAAAAAAATTAAAACCTATATGTTTTAATTTTTTTCTTGTTTGATCTTCATGAATGGAGTAGGTGTTTTCTTTCTTTAACTTTTTAAGATAACTTTGGTAAATGCCAGTTGATCATCACTTGAAATTTCAATCCAATCATCTTTTTCCTTGTGATTCTTCTTTTTTTCTTCTATTGTTCTTCGGTAGGCTGCAACTCCGTAGCTGATTTCTTTTTCTGTCTCACTCTAGACTTCTTAGGATTTTTCACTGAATTTTTCCGCTCTTCGTTTGAGTTGGATTTGTCTCTTCAATCCATGGAGCACCAATCTTATCCACATATTCTATTCTCTCTATTGCATTCACTATAATGTCCAGATCTCCCCTACGATTATGATTAACAGACTTGAGAGTTGTCATAAATCGTATTTTAGTTGGTGTTTGGATGCTTAGAGTGTGATAGTATGTAGATTTATCTTGCCCTAGGAAAATTAAGTTGTTAAAATTATATAATGCAATAAACAATTTTAAATAATTTTATAATTATTACCGTCCCATTCAACTTGTCTCATTTTGTCATTTTGGGTGTCCCATTCAACTTGCCTTTTAAGAAAATAATTAAGAAATCACTTTATTCACTTTATATCACTTTAAAATCACTTTATATCATTTTATGTCACTTCAAAAAAAACTTTATATTACTTTATCAATTAAAAAAAATATAGTTTATATCACTTTATTCACTACACTAAACACACCCTTTATCATTTAATACTCTTGTTCTTAGTCTCTCTGCCGATCCTAAATGGGACAAGTTCAACAGGACGGAGGGAGTACAATTTACCTCACTGATTGACGAAATGTACTTATCTACAATTCATCCTACATAGACAACCGTAACTTCATCGAACATAGTGATTTATGCAATATCGTCACCATGTTTAATATGTATCGAAATTCTGTATCTGAAATTTCACAAAATAATGAATATTTATTCGTTAGATAAATAAATTATTTTATTTTAAATTTTAATTACCACTTTTCTGGAGGTTGTCTCAAGAATTTCTTCATTGTACTTCCGCATACCTTAACTCCAATACTTTTTGGGCACGATTTGTTGCATTTTTTTTTACATGAATCATACCATATTGATGATTTATTCTCAATTCCATCAATAATTCTCGTAAAACAATAGGGGACATTCTATCATAAGACAAAAAAATTATAGTGTGTAAAATATAAATTAAGAGATTGGAAAAGATGGAGTGCTACATTATTAATTATTTTGGGAATATTATCATCATAACTTTTATTATTGTAATGGACGTTCATTTTTCTTTTTTTTTTGACACAATTTTATGATCCATATTCCAAACAAATTTCTAAAAGCTACTACTATGTTTACCTAATATTGTGGGGGGGGGGGGGGGGGAGGGGAGTGTTAATTGCTTCGATTACTTAATTACGTGTAGATCTCGCATTATACCAATCCTTAATCCCTAGTTTAGGTAATTATATCACAAATCAAATGTCAATTCTAACTCATTAAGCGAAACGTATAAAATATTATACTTTCATATAAAAAAGCGATAAAAGTAAAGAGATTATCTCAGCCAGAAGTTGTTTATTCTTTATTGCTAACTTAGCAATTTTCAGTCATAAATATCAAAAGAACTGTATAAAACGTTACTCTCTCCGACCCACTGAAATTGTCATGTTACTGTTCGGCACGGAGATTAAGAATAAGGGTAAAAAGATAGAAAGTGAGTAGGCCCCATTATTTTTGGAGGATTTTGAAGAGCTAAAACTTTCTTTATTTGGAAGACGACAATATGAGTGAGACGCCTAAATAAGGAAAGGATGACAATATGAGTGGGTCGGAGGGAGTATAATATAAATAAATTATTTATTTATGTTACTATTTAAAGAATATATAAACTATATTTCAATGCTTACGATTTGATCATCGGCTGAATCTCTTCACTTATTGGTTTAATTTGTAATATGGATCTCGACGAATTTTGTAATTTCATATGGGCTAAGATGTTTGTAGTTAGAAATGCACATTGTTATGTTTGATTATGTGAATATAATGCATATTTTACCAGATTATTTCTTCTGAGTGACATTTGTGATTGCAATTGTTGACCTTTGTCCAATAATTTTGAAGATGATTTCCTTCATTTTTTTGCCATATCTTCCGAGAGAGTGATTTCCATAAATTGAGATCTGTAAACATATGAATTGAAATATAATATAGGAATTTTTGAATTTTCTTAAAATTGATATATAATAGGCGAACCAAATTTTGTAAATTACTTACCTTTCGTGCACAAGAGTTATGTCTCTCACAATTTTCAATGCTCCCGTAGTTGCATCAGTAAACACTTGATTTTCTTTTATTTGTAACAAAACTCCTAAATATCTGTGTATTTTTAATGTTGTACGTATTATTATTATTATTATTATTATTATTATTATTATTATTATTATTATTATTATTATTATAATCATCATCATCATCATCATCATCATCATCATCATCATCATTATTATTATTATTAGGAATATATAATTATTTTTAACAACTAAAAATAATTTGTGATAGTAATATGTATTAATTGTATAACATAATTTTTTGAAATTAATGTGTAACACGAGTAAATAATGGATAATCTAAATGAAATTGTACAAATTTGCAATAAGCTAATTTCTTACCTCACTATTCATCATTATTAGTTTCTAGACCTTAATTTGTATACAAATTCTTCCACAATTCACTTCATGCTCAAGGCGTAAAATCTTCAGATATATTGTGAAAGATCTTTGACTTCCTTCTAAATTTCTTATTGTCAACTCCTCTGACATTGTTTAGTGCATACATAAAAAAAAACACAAGGTATATTACTACGTATATATTTTACAATTGGAAGGAGATATAGAAGAAAACGCAGTTTATCATTAATATAAAATTTTGGGATATAGCCTCTTTACAATAATAGTAAGTCATGGGTTGGATCGATGAAAAAATCGTCATACTCCATCCGTCGCGAGCCCTAAAGATATAAACATTTGGATCCATAATAGTAATTAACTTGAGCAATAATGTTGGGCCATCTTTATTTAAATAGGAATGTATTTTAAATAATTTATTTATTATACTATATACATATATTATACATATATATAATCTAGAATATAATGATGATAAAGTATATATTAACAGGGTTTGATTTGATTGGGAGATCAATCCATAACTTTTTTATTATTAAAATTAAGATATATATTAATAGGGATTGATTTTATTTTACAAATTATATACAATTATAATATATATCTAATGATGATAAAATATACATATTAACAGGAGTATTATTAAAAATTAAGATATATATTAACATGGATTGATTTTATTATACAAATTATATATAATTATAATATATATCTAGTGCTGATAATATATATATATATATATATATATATATATAGGGAGTGGATCTGGTGAGAACACTCCCTTAAATGAGAAATAAGAACAATTAATGACCATAGATTACTACTAAATCAATGGACAGATTTTATTTTCATGAATCTTACAAGAACCGTCCGTTATAAAAACAGATGTGAAATGAGGGTAAACAAGTAAAACAAATTACCATATATCATTACAGCACACAATTTACGGGATTCATTATAATGCCCCGTAAATTCCTTACGTTCTTAAAATTTTGAAGTTAATTAAATAAATGGCTTTGCACGCCTAAGTTTACGATTTTGAATTCTAAGACTAACGGTCGAATCCGTTTCTGAAAATAAATTACGGAAGTCAGCTAGACGACTACTGTATTTAGGGTTAGTGCGTACGAAAAGTTTTTAGTTCGTGAACTCAGAACGGAAAACCGTCTGATTTTTACATTCACGAAATCGCGATACGAACTCGCCCGAGAAAGTTCGTTTTTATGATTTTCCGGACAAAACTCGAACTGTGTCGTCCCGAGTTTTTGTCAAAATAAATTTTGTAAATTTATTTTCCGATTAAGTTTTGTACTTTAGAATTTACGGTCAAATCGGATCGCGACGATTTTGTGCCGAGCGACGTTTTTCGTCGAACATTTTCCGTAACGTCGGATCGCGCCGGAAAAGCGCGTATTTCTTCCTTCTCCCTCACCCCAACCGACATCATCACCTTTCCATAAGAGGATATTTGTGTTTTAATTAGTTTTATAAGGTGACACCTATGCTAGTTACTATTGAAACTTTACACCTTGCATTTTATTAACATTATGTAATACAAAATCAAATTCATTTCTTCCCTCCCATCTCCCTAAAAATCGGCAGCCCCCATCCCAAATTCTCTCTTCTTCATTTCATCATCCTCCATTGAACAGAAGCTCCAAGAACAAGAAGAAAATCACAAGTCCACATCCCTCCATTCAAACTTCATACTTTCTTCATTAATTCTCAAGGTATTCACCTCCTCTTAACTTCTATCCATCCATCCTTCTCTTCTTTTCTTTTTCTTTTCTTGATCGAAAATTAGAGTCTTGAAATGGTTGAATTGATCTTGGATTAATGAAATTAGATGTATTAGATAGGATAATTAGGGATTAAAATTGAACAAAAATAAAAACCCTAATCTCTACTTGAATACCGAAAATTTTAGGGTTATAGTAGAATTTTGGGATTTCTTCAATTGATGATGGATTCATGCTTAATAGATGCTTAATTAGTGATTAGAACGAAGAGGAATCGAAAGCCCCATGTTTTTGTGAAATTCAATTAGGGTTTGAGTGTTGAATTTGGGGGTTCATGCATGATAGTTTGTATTTGGTTTGCAATTGATTAATAGATGTTATAATAGGATGATTAGTGGATAAATGTTGTTAATTGGAGAAGAAAATCACCCTCTTAATATATATATGAAAACCGAAATTATTTGAGTAATTAGGGGTTTCCACATGTTGATGTTAATTGATGAATTGTTAATGGAATATAGTTGCAATTGATGTGAATTGATAATAGGAATTTAATTAGATTTTTCTAAAATTATTTGTCGTAATGTAAGAGACGAATAACTCCTTATAAGTTGAAATGTAGTGATATTATGACATGATTGCATGCATGAAAGTGATTCACATTAGACGTAGTTTAACGTCGTAAAATTTGAACGGAATCCGACAACTTTGAAAATCGCGTAAGAGACGAACATTTAGTCGTAACTAATAACCGAGAAGTCGAATGAGAATTCTAATTTGATATTATTGTCTATGATGAACTTGAGAACAACTTTCTAGTTGATGTCATAAGCTTTCGAGTTATTATAATATGAGCTATAGTTATAGTCGAGAACTAGAACGCGAATTGCATAAATTGTTGGTTTAATAATTGTTAGTTGAAAGCCGACGTTTAGAACGTCGTGCTATTGAACGAGCTTTGAGAAGGAGTTCGTCACGTACGGAAGTACGTGATGACTGCCTTGAGGGCCCAGTTTCTAAAGAAATTGAATACGAGAGCTTAGAACGAACCTAAGACGTTATACGTCGAATCTATCGAGCAATTAGGGTTTTCGCGGCAGTTTTGCGATCCTCGCCGGAAACTGTAATAACTTTTAGCTCGTTTATCAGATTTGTGATCCGTAAATTGGAGCATAAACTAGACATCCCAAACTTTCTAGTGGTACAGGGCTCATCCCCTATTACCAAATCCTCTGTTCTGGACAGCCTCCAGAGTTACTGGATTGCGCAGTGAAATTTCAGTTTCTTGTCTTCTAAGTTGTTTAGTTCACAACTTAGTTTCTTTCGATCGTTTAAGCCGTATTATCTAACGAATATTTTTTTTTCCTACTGACCCTAGAGTCAAGTACAGGACCTTGAGTGATGAAAACCAATCGAGATCTTATCTCTTATCCTTTCATTAAAGAAGTAATGAACGAGAAATTTCATAAGTTGTTCAAAGAACTAAAACGTAAATCGCCTAAGTTGATTCTTTCCAACTTAGCTCCTTATAATCTTTAAAGTCGTATTAAGTTACCGACTACCCACTCTACTGACCTAAGAGTCGAGTATGAGATCTTCCGAGCTCTAAACGAGATTTGTACGAGTCTCGTTCCCGTTTAAGTAAAACGAATCTAGTACGCGTGCAAATGCCTAAAGAATGAAACGACTAAAACTTATTTCGATTCTCTTTGATCGATTATCTTTTACGACCCGTGTTAAAGTATTATTATTTCACGATGAAGGAGAAAGCCAGCAGTAGAGACACGACGGAAGATCCGAAGTTTGGAAGCTAGTGCTTTAAGTTCTGTAAATCGAGGTGGGCTTTTATATACAAATAAAACGAGCAATGCTCGGAAAATCTTTCTTTATCGCTTTGATATCTGTGTTTTCAAAGTGATATTATGGCATGAACTGTTTTATGTTTTATGTGAGTTCTCTTGTACCTATCTGAGTCAACATTCGTGTTTTCCAGATTTAGAGTTAATCTAACTAGATTAACTAACGATCGGCTCTGAGTTAGCTGCTAAGTGCTTTCCAGAGTTAGTGCACTTTGTAACCTGTGGTGTATGTGATATCCTGTTGAGGGGTACCAGCCACGGTGAATTAGAATTGGTCAAGATTGAACATAGCATACCTGAAAATACTCGGCCGGGTAAATTGTGAAGATAAGTCAGAAAATGTTTAGTAGACACGGGCCCCTTTTCAATAAAACTCCGATGTGCTACAATTATGAGATGCCATATTTATCTATACTTATGATTATGATTTTGGCATCGTGCCCACTAAGTATGTTTGTACTTAGCCCTGCATTGTTTTCTAAATGTGCAGGTTGAAGCGACGGTGAACGGCGACGGTTGATGTTGAGTTAAAGGATAGGAT
Organism: Schizonepeta tenuifolia; assembly: GCA_029490685.1. NCBI lineage: Eukaryota > Viridiplantae > Streptophyta > Magnoliopsida > Lamiales > Lamiaceae > Schizonepeta > Schizonepeta tenuifolia. The sequence goes on along the minus strand of CM055958.1, from coordinate 18,478,333 downwards.
GCTTAGTTAGAACCCTTCCGCTGCAAAACTCTGAGTATCTTTTGAGATGTACTTTTTGAACAATACACTGTAGTTTAAGTCTGTAATTATGAACTTAGCTTCTACCGTGTACTTTTGTCGAGTAATCCGTAGTGATTAACTCTTTCTTTTATATTCAAGTCTTGTTCATGGTTTATTTGATGCCTTTCATGTATGTTTAGTCAGTTAGCCCCCTTCTTCCCTGCTTCTTTAATCCAACTCTAGTCGCACCCCGGCTTCTGCCGTCCCTCGGGATTTGGGGCTGTGACATTCATTTTACATGAAATTATTATTTTTTTATACGTAAATTACATGCATCATAATTAGACTATAAAAATAATACTATTTTTCATATTGTTGCATGGCAATTACCTCATATTTTTGTGATTTTATTTTACTTGAGCTTCATTTTTATTTATTTTAAAAAAATTCTTTTATGACAAATAATTTCAAATGTTGCGTAAATGCAATTATCAACTTGGTCTAGTAACTTATACTAATCTAGGGAAAATATATGAACTTTTATCAAATTCATAATGCATAAATTGAAGAAACCTAATGCATAAATTGCAGTAACTTAATGCATTCACATTTAAATGCATAAATTAAAGTAACCATATGCACTATTAAACTTGGACCATTGATTAATTAACAAAGATTCTTATTTTAGTAAATATGATTTTTTTTACGACAACAGAACATTATTACATAAATGCATTAATTTTTTAATGCATAAATTAGAGTAACCTAATGCAATAAAATCGTGTTATTAATACATTCACATTTTAATGCATAAATTAATGTAACCTTATGCACTATTAAATTTGAACCATAGATTAATAAAGATTATAATTTTAGTAAAAATAATTTTTTACGACAACAGAAAATTAGCACATAAATGCATTAATATTTTAATGCATAAATTAAAGTAACCTAATGCAACTTTAGAACCCGTTGCAATGTATAGAAAATAAAAGTAAAAAAAATAATGGCAGACAAACATCTAAATTTCCAAAATACGTATATCATGATCTATTACATGTGAACTACCAAAAAGGCAATAAATAAATAAAAAAAAGACTAGAAACTATCTACCATAAATAATTATAGAACCCATGAAATGTGCAAAGCGGCGGTTACAAATAATAAGTTTTACCATTCAGTCCTTGCTCCGTAAGAAAAAGGAAAGAATAGGAAATGTATTAATAAAAAATCTGTATTAAATACTAGCCCTTGATCAATACAAATGAATGGTAAAGATTTGTTCTTATTTCTCATATAACATGGTGTTCTCATATGATCCACCCTCTATATATATATAAGGGAAGAGATCAAATAGAAATAGTTTTGTATGTGTTAAATAGAAATGAATCTGGAGCGTTTATATAAATTGATCTACGGCTTATAATTGTTGTGCTTAATTGGATCGTGGTTACCAGTAAAGGCTATATTAGTATTTTTCTTATTTTCTTGATTTGTGGGATTCGTTTGAATGAGATTTTATTGCGATTTATATTCATTCAACTTTATTATGTTTTAGCAAAAAAACAACTTTATTATTTTTATAGAGATGAACTCCACAAGCATAAATTATTTTCTCCATTATCGTTTGCTCTAAATTAAAATTGTAACTTATACAAATACTTGTAAAACAATAAAAGCAGTATAAAGTAAGAATGAATAATACTAGAATAAACATAATATGCATTAAATTATTAATTACAATGCAATAGTTAATACCCAAAAAAACAGTAACATATGCATTATCAAACAACTTACTAAACCAGCAGAAATGAAGCAATTTAAGCAATAAAAACAATAAAACATTAATTAAAAAGCAATAACATATATATGAAGCAATAATTTATCTTGTCAAAAATAAAAGAAACAATAATTTATATACTAACGAAACCATAAAATAATATGTATTAATTGATATAAGAAATAAGATAATATGCATTAAAGTATTACTTACAATGCAGTATTAAATACAATAAATAGCAAACTTAAAATATGCAATACTAGTTTATTTTTGGAACTGCAGAATTTAATTATCAAACAATCTAAACAAAAAATTATTACTTAACAAATGATAACTAGTTGACGCAATAGTTTGGATCGATGTAAATAAAAGCAATACATAAATATAATAAAGATTAAAAAAATACGTACAATATCGCTCTTTTATTGGAAGGATATCTATCGGAATGAACTAATTCATTTATTTAAGGTCCTTTTCCCATAAAGTCCTTCTAATACGATATTTTAGCACAAACCCTTAAATATTAGTACATTAATTACCACCCTTCAAATCAATCTAATCTATGGTGTATGTTTATTTCTAATTAACACAAATGAATCTATTTCTATTATAACCATCTTTTATTATATATATATATATATAAGAAGAGGATCAGTTGAGAATGCTATCTTAGGTGAGAAATGAGAATAAATCTGGATTTTTGATCTTTTTTAATCAATGGCTTAGATTTAACAATGCATTAAGTTAATGTAATTTATGCATTATGATGTAATGCATTAAGTTATTGCAGTTTATGCATAAAAATATGTATGTATTACATTTCTGCAATATATATGCATTTTCAATGTGATTAAAATGCATTAAAATGTGTCAGATCTCAACCCTACTTATATATATATATATATATATATATATATTTGTGTGTGTGTGTGTGTGTGTGTGTGGGTAATGATAGTCGGCCACACTGTGGCCAGCCACACGCGTAAAAAAAGGAAAATTGACTGTAAAAATGGAAATAATCACATTTTCCCCTTAAGGTTTATGCTTCTCAATTAGGGTATATTTCCATTTTCAAAACATATATTACTATTTTTAGCTTGTGTGGTCGGCAACAATGTGGCCGAATATCATTACCATATATATATATACATATATATATATTAGAAGGAGTATTATATACAAATCAAATTTTTTCAACAAAGTACTTTTTATATAGGTATAAATTGTTAATACTATATAAAAAAACTCGCTAATAATTATTTGGACTTTATCTTGAAGTTGATATGAAAGCAGAGATACATGTGAATTAGATGGCCAATTTTTTTGTGATCAATCATTTTCAAAATTGAATTGTTCCAATTTCTTGGATTCGTGAGGCCCAAAACAGACAAAAAGTTCCTATTTGCTGATGGGAAAGATTAATTTAATTTAGCTCATGCCAAAGATTACAAATTTTCATCACTGTATTTATATGCATCCAACTTAATTTGACTTGTGTGTTTTCCACAATTTTATATATGTGTATATATGTGTCACACTTTGGAGGACATGATTTCAATTTACACATGCACGAACAAGTCTTCCACACAACACAAGAAGCCAGTCCTCTCTTTTGTTTTTCTCAAATCTAGAGAGAGAGAGAGAGAGAGAGAGATGGGAAGAGCTCCATGCTGTGACAAGGCAAATGTGAAGAAAGGGCCATGGTCACCTGAAGAAGATGCAAAGCTTAAAGACTACATAGAGAAGAATGGAACTGGTGGAAACTGGATTGCTCTCCCCCACAAAGTTGGTATGCAAATTCATCAATTCTCTCTCTCTCTCTCTCTCTCTCTCTCTCTCTCTCTCTCTCTCTCTCTCTCTCTCTCTCTCTCTCTCTCTCTCTCTCACACACACACACACACTCATATTCTCTCTCCCTCTCTCTCTCTCTCTCTCTCTTAAATTCTGACTCTACTGAGTTTGTATAGGGCTGAGAAGATGTGGAAAAAGCTGCAGACTGAGATGGCTGAATTATCTGAGACCAAATATCAAACATGGCCAATTCTCTGATGATGAAGACACAATCATCTGCACTCTCTTTGCTACCATCGGAAGCAGGTTATATTTCATTATCCTTATCCTCATCAAAACACACACACACTACACACACAATTCTTCATCTTAATTTAAATTCATATTACAACAACGAAAAAAAAAAAACTGATAAAAAAATTGATATTATGCAGGTGGTCGATAATAGCAGCACAATTACCAGGAAGAACAGACAACGACATCAAAAACTACTGGAACACGAAGTTGAAGAAGAAGCTCATCAACAATATGGCTAATAATTACAATAATAACCTCCATCAACCTCAATTTCTCCACCACTGCTCATCACTAGCGGCGCCGCCTCTCCACGCACAAACACCCCCACTCTGTGAAAGTTCACCACCAACCACCGCGGCCATCTCCTGCGGATTCGCGACCTCGATTCACAATCACGACGTCGGATCCGGAGAAGAAGATCGTAAAAATCATAATGCGTTGATTTTCGGAGGAGGAGATCAAGCCAGCTGCAGCTCGTCCGAGATCAGCCATGGCGGCGATCAGATCCAGAGCTTGTGTTTTCAAGGATATTTCGCCAAGGGCGTCGATCAGAATCAGAATTTCTCCTTCACTTCGTCGTCGCCACCGCCGCCTGCTGCGGCGAGTTATGGATGTTTTGGCGAGAATCTGCAGGATTATTACGCTAGTATCGAGGAGATTAAGGAGCTAATCACGGGTAACGGCGCCGTTAATTATAACGATAATCTCGCCTTCTTAATGGATGAAATCAAGACGGAGGAGATGGTTTGGTGTAATGATCAGAAGGTTTTCAGGGTTTGAGTTAATCCAAATTTCAGATATAGGATTAATTAGGCCTAGTTTTTTAATTTTTTTTTTTATATTAGTATTCTGATGGAATTAAATTAATCAATATATGTATCTGTTTTTTCGACAGTACATAATTATTTGCTTTTCTGCAGTTATTTTTGGGAAATTGTTGTGCTTTTAATTAACTGATGTGGATTTTTTTTCTTCATGGAAATTGGAGCAGCCATTTCTCCCTGAAAACAAGAAATCACCAGGATTCATTATTGATGAAATGTCTATTTTTGTTTATTTAAATGATACTATAGATTATTTCATGTAGTTCGATTCAAGAAATCAAGATTAGTGTTGTTTAGGAAGTTTGCTTACACATTAAGACATGTGTTAAATTATGTAATACAACCTTAATTGAGTAACCTAGTAATTTTACAAGACGGTGGATATAGATAGGAAGAAACTAATACAAAAAATTCGACTTTTAAACGCTACATACTTTGAATAGGTCATTTCGCAACCTGCCATTATGTATATCATTTCTGTAATCAAGATATCAAATAAAAAATAGTGGACATCGTAAAGAAAATAATTTAAAGCCTATATCTGCATAGGGAAATTGAGATTTATTTCATCCTTTTTTTTTTGTTTCTTTTTAAATAACTTCTATGAATATATGGTCATTTTGATCCTAATCTCAGTCAGAGTTTCTGACACTGTTTTCCTATAATTTAACACCACTATTAAAATATGATTGAGATGGTATGAGTATATAATTGATATACGGTCCTTGTCCAAAGATCAATGCAGATTCATTACTAAAGAAAATTAAGAAGAAAGTAATAAAGGAAAGGGTAATTCACACGCAAGACAATTTTTAGGTCCAGCATGTATAGATGCATTTGATTACGACCTATAATTAATTAAAACCATTTTTTAGACCGACCATATTCAACGATGATGATGAACCAAGGACTCAAGGTTTGATGACATCAATCATTGTAATAATTTTGAGGTTTATGTCACTAAGATTCGATTAAATAGTTGTACATTTTTGAAGTTTATGTGTGCGTGGAGATTTATATTATCCTTTTATTGCTAGAAATGAACTTCAAGCAATCAATCTCCAAATAATCATCGATGATCGTTGTGGAATAAGTATGTATTAGGGATCATGAACTTGAATCCAACCACTTGAATGATCGCTTTGTTGGTCTTCCATGAAATATTTAAAATTATAGAAATGAGTGTCTTTAAAAACTTATGGAAACAAAAGTCTAAAATATACTCATATGAAATAATAGTGAGGGACTTACTTCAATTGAGGGAATTACTTCAGTTTGAGCCATTCTATCGAATCCGATAATACGATGAGTCATCTTAATTTTTATAATAAAAATATGTAGATACAATATATAAACAAAAAACTTAATTAGTATGCGTATTTCTCTAGAGCAATCAAGCTTCACATCAAGGTGAATTTGTGTGTGTTCTAGTGTGATTAACTTTTTTCTTGACGAAAAAACAATTAAAAAAAATGAAATTGATTTATTATAGTCCTATAAGAGTAGACAAATGGTGACTGGGCCGTCAGAAATGACCCATTGCTAAAGCTTACTACATTTATGCAAAGTGGGAACAAGCTTGACTGAAAATTGCAGCAGTCAAAAAAATTAATTCCCACTTGTAGAAATAAAGTAGAAATTTTTAAGCCATTTCAAAAAATTAATAAGAAAAATATACAGATTCTTGCAGCAACAAGAACATGTCCAAAGCCTCCAGGAAAAGAAAAATAAAAAATAAACAACAAATTAATAATGTACTGCTTTCTGCAATGTTAGAAGCAACCAATTAATTTAGTTCCTTAAATTGATGGTTTATATAATTAAGCAATCTATAAAAAAAATAACTAATCCATTGACCTCTTCACCATTTGTCTGCTTGTATAATTTTTTTTAGAAAAATAAATAAATTATCTAGGTTGCCAGCTGTTTCAAATTTTTATTTTCATTTGTGCTTTTAATATTTTTTGGAGGACTGTGGTCCGGGAATGTCTGTATTGGTGTGATCCATAAATCAAGGAAAAGACTGTAACAATTACTTAAACAAGAAATGGTGGAATCTTTTATTTATTTTCAGGGCAATGACTGTGGTCGATCACACAAGTTAAAAATGGTACTCTTATATTTTGAAAATGGAAATATATCCTAATTAGGAAGTATAAACCTTAAGGGGGAAATGTGATTATTTCCATTTTTACAGTCAACTTTCCTTTTTTCACGCGTGTGGCTGGCTGCAGTGTGGCCGAATGTCATTACCCTTATTTTTTAATATATTTTTTCTCTTTTATCTTTTTCAATATATGAGTAAATATTATATTTTCAAAATACGGAAGCTACACATGTTTAGTCTCATAAATTGATCAAGTGACACTTTTATCCTAAAACCTCAACTAATGTAGTAAGGGTTTTGAGCCTTTTGTGATTTTTTCCGTAGAAAAAATTCAGTTGGCTAGAAATTATTGAATGAATAAGCGGCTGCCGCTATGAACGAAACGATGCCATTCTGGATAATGTATATTAATGGTTTATCGAACTAAAATTATCGCGCACTTTCATATTATTAAAACTGGTGTAAAAAGCAAACAAATTTAAACATTGGCATGTCATCTCATTGCCAGCATAATTTACAACGCTGAAAAGTATTCACGGGCAAAACAATCACTAGCTCAATAAAGGCTTTGTATTAATCGAAGTTTATATTAGTACTAATTATCATTCCATTCATATGATTTGTGATACAATTAATGTTTCACTGCTATTTAACTACCAACGTTGCCGTCAAAAAAAAAAAAAAACACCCATTCATTAATTAGTAAGAGAGATAAGAAGGGGAGGGGACCCTGCACTCTGCTATTTCTTGTTGCCTAAGATAAATCTTTCAACCTTTTTGGGCATCTTTCCCTCTCGTTTGGGCTTTCCTTGTTGTGACCACCATCAATTTATTTATTATAGGGTAAGACTCATCAAAACTAAAGTAATAAGTAATAAGTAATAACATAAAACTAAAGTCAAAAGAAAAATTATATATAGATCGATTTTCTTTTTCCGTTTACATTTTAACATTCTAAAATATCCTTAATTTTTCTCTTACAATCTCGGCACCCTCATGGTCATGATGACGAGATAAGAGATTATTATGGTTTTGAGATGGCGCTTCGAGACGAATATAGTCATACATAACTCCGGGAAAAGGGCTGCCCGACGTTGATTGCTTAATATAAATTGTGTTGCTTCCTTTCAAAAATTGGGATGCAGATGCATTCACATTGTAAAGCCAATATCTTCCATGAATCCCATGTCTTGCTATTGCATTCTCCCTTCCTATTTTTCCCGTTGCAAAATCTGGCGTGCTCGTATTCTGCTTATTGATCCATACCTTAGTGATGTAATTAAGATCAAGGGTATTAGTTTTCAAACAAAAAGTAATCTGGAAAATATTTTTTAAGAATTAATGTAACTCTATATTCATACTTGTAGATTAGCATTATGAGCGGCTGCAAGAGCAATCCTCAGTGTATAATCTCCTTCACTCACATTTCTCAGATCAAATGATATTTGCCATGTTGTAGGTACATATGTTTTGTTGTCTACTTTTCTGCAAATGAATGATCATAATTTATAAGTCGCAACTGTTTGCAAATGTGAGTGTGGAAAAAATCATGAAAATGTCAAAAGATATAATAATACTACTTCAACACATTTAGTTATATACCTAGTAACATGGGCGAAAAACCAATCTTTTGTGTAATTACTGACGCCAACTGTGTAGATCAGATCTTTTGTAGGGTACAAATCTGTGTATCTATCCCATAAACCGTATTGTCGGAACCTGGATTGCAGTTAATTGTTGATTGAGACGTAACTTGATTTAGTTTTATGTAATTAAGTGATCATTATGTAAACTATGGAGCTTACTTTTGTGTGGTCATGTTGATGTAGAGCTTGTTTATAAGGCCCGGGTCCGGATCAGGGACGTAGAATTCTGAAGCAGTTCGGTCAGGAATCCCGATTTCCCATAGAGTCGCACCATTTCTTGGAGGAACGTACACAAGATCACCTATTTGAACCTCGCTTCCTAGAAAGATTGGTATAAACAAGTTCATGTAGTTGTGTGTCTATATATCATACGTGGCGTTGTTAGGCCACATTTTCTGAAGCACGATTGACAGGGTCCGACCTGACTTCACCCATTGGCCCGGTGGGCTCGGACAGGGGTTGACAGATTGACAACTCTACCTTGTATTAATGAGGCATCAAGAATACCTGGTTTGATTATAACATCGTGTTCGTATTTGAAGTCTCCGATGATTCCTGGAACCCAAGCATATATAGATTATAAGTGTCTTCTCGAACACCTCGTATTGTGAAGCTCCCGTTTTGATCAGTTTGTGTCCAGAATTGATAGCCCTGATGAACAAATTCAACCATGAAGCTTGATGTAAATAATCATGACCCTTTCCACAAAGAGTAATAATATTCGGATACACTGTGGCCAGCCATACGTGTGAAAAAAAGAAAACTTGACTGTAAAAATGGAAATAATCACATTTCCCCCCTAGGGTTTATGCTTCCTAATTAGGGTATATTTCCATTTTCAAAATCTATATTACCATTTTTAGCACGTGTGTCCCAATATCATTACTCTTCCAGAAAATAGTTGATCGAGATGTAAAGAGTGATATTTTTTTTTTTAAGTGAAAAAACCTTGTAATTATCTTGCCAAGACCCTACATCTCCTGGAGGAGCCAATACAACATATGCTGATGTTGCTGCCTTAGGCTTAGGGTCACTATCAATGTATTCGTCGTGCACCAGAAGCCGGCCATTGATAGAACCCCGTTCATTCGGATGAGGAAAATCTGCCGACAATGGGAAATCATACGGCCATTTCTCTGTCTCAGCTAACATCTGATCATTTGTGAGCATATGAATAACAGCATTAATCCATGTCTTTGTTTGGGCAAATTTGATGAATAAATATTTATAAAAAGGACCTGTTTCTTTGCATTTTGCCATAAGCTACTCGTCTCATTGCCTAAATCTGAATTGAGATACATGAAAATAGGGCCATACACCTTTTTCCATTGCTCTCCATCGCGTAAAAGAACTCCAAACGTTGGACCAGCATAATGGTTGCTAAAGAAAATCTGCAGGTGAATTGTGAATCACAAGTATAGATTTTGAAAATTCAAAAATGTGTTGTCAAACAGAGTAATTCTTACAGATAAGGAAACAGGACCGGTATGAGATGCAAGATCCGGTTTGATAGGACCAGCGGCTCGAAACTCATCACTTGGCGTGATCACCCAGAATCCCAGGCGCGGATCAGAGCTGATCCATCCGTGCAGGTGGCTATCCTTGTTCTCACACGAGTACTCATACTTGTCGTCCACCTGAACAACAGGGTGTCAAACCATTTGACAGGTCAAGTTTTCTTTCGTGTTATATTCCTAGTCCTACCTCCCCTTTGAGTCTGGAATCGCTAGGATTTGTCAATAAAACTGCTTCTTTATACGCAAGAACCTTCCCCGACTTCCTGTCATCCGCTGTTGGCATGATTCGTTGCCTGTCATCCGAGATGGCCATGTAACGAAACCTAATCACACGAGTTTATAAAGATATGCCATACGGGTCAAATATTTGGATCCAATGACATAAATAATTGTATCTTGACATTCTATTTGACTTCTTACTTGTTCTTGTCAAGTTTGAACGCAAGTCTTGCTCTATTGATGTTCACAGCAGGCCATCCTTTCAAGTGCTCGAATATTGCATACGCGTAGAAGCCAGAAACTCCGCGCAACATTATGTACCTGCACAAAATTTATGTTGTCTATGAACGAAATTCTTGTAGTAGGGCACATGAATTTAGACCAAACCTTTTGTCTACATTAAGAGGGACGACATCTTGACCAGCCGAGGAATTCCAAATCTTTGTGAATGAAACTTCAATTTGATCCTCAGTTTGTGTTATTATCTTGAAACTAGAACAATTCAGCCTACAAATTAATGAAAGAGAGAAAAATAAAATTTTGAGTTTACTTCTTAATTCTATTACTATGTTTTAAATTATGTTTATGGATTATATGATTACGGATCAGTAACACTTTTGCCAGTCTCAGGCCTATTCCACACTATATCCCAATACCTGCATTCACACAAAATTGACAAAAAATATAAATAACGTTAGCAAATTCACTGAAATTAAGCAGCAAGAAAAGAGATGAAGCAGAATTAGTGAGCACCCTCTTTGCGATTCCCTGAACTCAGGTTCGAGGACGTTTTCGACTCCGTTATATGACAAACCGGAGATCTGGCCTGTCGGGTTTATCAGGCTGAGTTTAACAATGCCGTTGTCTAGCTCCACCTGAAAAATATTTTAAATCAAGTTATGCATAATATCATTTTATTTTTGGTTTTCATTCGAAATAATACTGTAGACATAAAATTAATTAGACCATTTTTTATATGAAATTATTGTTATTTCAGAAGCTTACATTGTCAGGAGAAACATGCAGCTGGAGTGGAGACGAAGATGGTGTTACATTGCTTGTAAACCTGCGCATTCATGAGCTAACTAGTTAATTAGTAATCTTTACGTTTGGAGAAAACTTTTTTTTAATACACATATTTGGACAAAAAATTGGTTACAAACAATGCTTTGATAGAGTCAATTGTAATTATGATGTAATTAAGGATCAGGATTAGGGAGTAATTAAAGAGATAATGAATAATTTAAGTTTATTAATTCCTAATTAGAGTTTATTACTTTTCAAAGATTATAATTGATTAGTATTAAAAAATTTAAAGAACATAAAAATAAAAATAAAAATTATGGTGCACCTCACCCTACCAGAAAGACTGCTTTAATTTATACACTTGTACTTATCGTTTGCTAAGAAAAATATCTTTATCTTGTGTGCTGATCAGTTTGTTTTTAGTTTAGCTAGTAGATTACAAATTAAATAATCAACTACTTTTGCAATTTAATTTCTATGTGTAAAACATTTGTTTAATTGGTTGATGTAGTCGCGCAGGGGGCATTCATGAATTGCAAACTTTAGTCTCTAATTAATCAGCTCTAACATTCAAATCCTACCGCTCTATCTTTTCATAATGAAAAAAAAAAAACAGAGAAAAACATTGATTGATGCAAGGGTTTGTAACCTGTGTGAAGGAATTCTTGTGGTGGAATCAACTAATAAAAAGAAGAAAGAAAACATGATGAATAAGCAGCAATTCTGATTCTGATTCTGATTCTGATTCTTCTTCATATTTGCCACCTTTTAGTAAACGAGTCGTTTCTCTCAAATTATGATCTACACGTATAGAACAACAAGTACGTGGGGGTTAGGCCTTTTCGAATTTTTATGTTATTTGATTAGAAAGTATTTCAGAAACAAAGTTTATAAATACTGTGTAACTAGAGACTCGAAAGGTGAGAAATTATTATTTTCGAACAAATAGTGATTAATCAAATTAAAACTAGGAGTAATTATTTCAATACCGAAAAATTGGACAAAACATCAATAATTAAGCTTATATGTATTACCTTTTTTTTTTTTTGTGGTAGGCGTGCTTAACTCGAGAAGTTTGAGAATGAACGCAGGAGTTATTAAAATAAATATATGTATATTTCAGTGTAAGACATTTCACGATTTACCTCATATACGAAGCTCCAAATCAAGAAACTCCGGGGTGGCGAACAAATTAAATATACTACATAAACAATTATGCAGTTCCTTCAACTTTAAATTTCTTTTCCTGTTTTCTTGCCTTCTACCCCACCAGAATTGCTTGATTCTTTGCCTTTTTGTGAACCTTCTGATTTATATATTATCCTTAAATTTCCTTTCCAAATTATTTTTGAGTAATGATATTTAAACACACTGAAAAAAAGAAAGTTAACTGTAAAATAGAAATAATCATATGCTTCCCATTTAGGATATATTTTCATTTTCAAAACCTATATTACCATTTTTAGTGCGTGTACCTGGCCACAATGTGTCCGAATATCATTACTCTTTATTTTTTTGAAATATATGTTTTCATTACTCTATTTTTGCCGTAATTATTATTTAAAGAAGGAGAAGGATGTTATTGACCTCATATGGTAGGTCAGCCAATTGCATGCGTCAGTCAAATATATTTCTAGCGATATACATGTTGACGACTTAATTATTTAGTTCTTGATTGATTCTATACGATATTAAGCATGTTACAAAATTAATCAAATCATTCAAATAAAGGTTGAGAATATTTTAAGAATACCTGTCTGGTTTATACAATTTTATTTACATACTGAATTTTTTATTTTGTTCTTAATTTATAAAATAAGAGATGAGAAATCAATAATCTATACATTAATATATTGCTACTATAAATGTAATACATAAAGGTGAAAGCTCTATCTTTACGTACTGTATGCTTTAATTATATAACAAATTTTTAGTTAATTTGGGTATTTATTAATATTTATATGTTGAACTACTAGTTAAAATAGTAGTAATTAAAAGATCGACAATTATACATATAAAGAAAATTAAATAACAGGCCAAGTCCAACTCCCAACACCCTTATATTTTTCATCTTCGATTGATTTAACTGGCTTTGAGTTTTTCCTAGACTAGATCCTTTCTTCAACTTTTTTTTACGTATTTTTTTCCTTTAGAAAAATTACAACTTCAATGATTTGAAAACTTGTTTTTAGGTTACGTTTTCTCATTTGACTAACTAATTGCGGTCACCTATTGAAGATCTTTCAGATCCATTTTTAACTAGCCTTCTACTCCAATATAATTATGCAAATATTGGAAGAATAAAGATATCCGACCACACGGGTAAAAAAAGGAAAGTTCACAATAAAAATGGAAATAATCATATTTCTCTTTTAGGATTTATGCTTCCCAATTAGGGTATATTTCCATTTTAAAAACATATATTACTATTTTTAGCTCGTGTGGCTGAATATCATTACCCATATTGGAAACATCTATAAAAATTGATTATATGAGGCAAATATATATTTTATGTAATATTTTGTATAGTTTTATCTTAGATATTATATATGAGCATCCACAGCATATCATTTAAATCAATCATAACTTTAAACTTAAGCTAAAATAATAAGAAGTAAGATGAAAAGCTCATCAAACAGATCTCCTAAATTAAGTTGGATCCTCAAAAAAAATTACACCCCCTAAACTTTTCTTCAAATTTACACTTCCCTAAATAATTCTTATCTAACAATTTGAGTTGGCCTCACCATTTTCATAAAATAACTAGTGAAAAATAGGATAACTATGTTGTATGCATTTTTAAAATCGAAACTTGAAATAGTATAGGGAAAACTTTAAGAGTACATTTATGAACAAATTTTGAGAATTCTGCTAAGAGTGCTCTAAATTGCAGAGAAGGTGCAAAGTTTTATTTGAGTTGCCTATTTTAACCAATTATGTAAAGATTTTAATAAACAACCATAATTTTGGTAATATAACCCTACAAAATTTTCACCAATTTTTAAAGACAAAAACTCTGTTGTAATTGTTGCACTGTACAACACCCGCCTGCCCGGCTCGATCCGATTCGATACGATCCGTTTGATCCGGGTTTGATCCGGTCAACCCCCCCCCCCCCCCGGACCAGTTTTTTTTATTTAAATTTTCCAGTTTTTTTTTTTTCCATTTTTTGTTTTTAATTTTAGTTTTTTTTTACCCTTCTTTTTTTGTTTGCCGCTTCTTCTTTGATCAAGATTCGAGCGAGGGGAGCCGAAGGCCTCGGAGCGAGCAAAAAAAATCTAAATTGTTGCCCGCCGATTATCCTTATTTTAGTAATCGGAATGAAGGCGGAGCTCTGCCGGAAAAAAAAAAATCAGAAAAAAAAAACACACACCCCACGCACGCACACACACACTGTAGCGCGTGAGACCCACACGCGGCGCGTGGATCTCATGCGCGGGGCGGGGCAGACACGTGGCGGGTCGGGTCGGATCGGAGCGGGTTATGTACTGTGCAAATATATGCACGGGAGTCCTTCTCATTTTTAAATCCGGTCTAAATTAAGTAAGGCAAACGCTGCGTACCAAGTTCGTTATAATCATTGATGAGTGTTCTTTGTATCATGTGTTTTAAGTCAATCCTCTTCGAGTAGGTCTCTGGTGTAGACGTCTGCACGTTGGAAATGGTGCCCGGCCCCGACCCGACCCGCCCACGCGCCCCGCCCGACCAGCGCGTGAGGTCCACGCGCCCCACTTTTTTTTTTAATTTCCAGATTCTTTTTCCCGACGGAGCCTTCGGCTCTAATTTTATGGCTCCGCTTTGCTCCGATTACTAAAATAAGGATAATCAGCGAGCAACAATTTGGACTTTTTCGGCTCGCTCCGAGGCCTTCGGCTCCCCTCGCTCGAATCTTGACTATAGAAGAAGCGGCAAACAATAAAAAAAAACTGAAAAAAGAAAATTTGGTCAAAGGGTGGTTGACCCTAGTCAAACCCGGATCAACTTGATCGGGTCGGGTCGGGTAATAGGTGTTGCACGGTGGAGAATCTCCACGGGCGTGTTTGTCATCCTCTTCTTTTGTACTCCTACGTCCTACCAGATCTTTTTACAATTGATGAGTTATTTAATCTTGACTACATTCACAAATTGGAGAAAATCATTTTTTATAACAATTAGAAAATCATAGTACAATATACAAGGAAAAAACGAATTTAAAGAAGGCAAGATTAATTTATTTTTATAAAGAAAAGGAAAGTAAGTAGTATATGATAGAAAAAATAACTTTTTTGTTACTTTAAAACGTGTAGAGACAAATCTAATTCAAATATAACTACAGGATTCGAATTCCTAAATCCATAAATTACAAAAATTAACATTAGCAAATCCAAATCCAAATCTAGATTCAAATTGAGTAAATCAATTTCAATTGTTCCGAGAAATAAATGAACTTCACTAGAGAGATACAAACTTTCAGGCGTGGCGAATCAAGCCGGTCGACCGGTCCAAAGAGCTTGTTTTGGAGGTGCAAGTTGCTTGGGGGCCCACAGCTAGATTGGGCCGGTCTATTTCGAAATATTTTGGGCCTATAGATTTGAGTATTTATAAAACTGATAATAACTTATACTATAGATTATTAAATTAAATTCCAAATAATAGTACAGTATTATAATGTTACATTACGTTGACGGGCCCTCGAGGCGAATATAATCGTACATAAGTCCAGAGAAAGGAGTGTCGGATTTTGACTGCCTGAGATAGATTTCGTTTGTTCCTTTTAAAAGTAGTAATCCCATTATATCAAAACTATACACCCAATATCTTCCATGAATCCCATGCCTTGCTATTGCATTGTCCCTGCCTATCACCCCTGTTGTAAAATGAGACTTACTCATCGGATTGTTGAATCGTACCTATCAATCGAGGCCGAAAAATAAGAATAAGATTGAATGAAATAACTACTTTCCAAGTAAAGTTGGTAATCATACTTGTAGTTCGGCTATGGTGGCAGATGCCAGGGCAACTCTCAGTGTGTACTTTCCACTCCGGACCACGTTACTAAGGTTGAATGAAATTTGCCACGTTGTCGGTACATATGTGTTTTCGCCTTTTTTCCTGTCAAGTTTTTGTTTTTTGTTTTTGTGAATAATAATAATAATTAATAAAATCTAAAATCAACCAATAGTAAGTAGTACCTATTAACATGCGCGAAAAACCAATCTTTTTTGTAGTCGCTGACGCCGACTGTGTAGACGAGATCTTCTCTAGGATACAAATCTGTGTATCTGTCCCACAATCCGTATTGCCTGAACCTAGATTGTCGAGTTATTGAAGAACAAAATAAAAGTTTTCACTATATAGTGAGGATGTGAAGTGAAGTGTTTGAGGAACTTACTTTTCTCTGTTGTTGAGAAATAGCTTGTTTACAAGGGCAGGGGATGGATCAGGGACGTAGAACTCTGCAGCGGTACGATCAGGGATCCCGATTTCCCACAACGTCGGGCCATTTCTCGGAGGATTGTACACAACATTACCTAATTCAACTTCACTTCCCGCTTTGATCACAACATTCCTACCGTGTTTAAACTCCCCGATGACACCCGGAACCCAAGCATACAAACTATAGGTGCCTGCACGGACTCCTCCGATGGTGAAGCCCCCCTTTGCATCACTTCGTGTCCAAAATTGATAGCCCTAACAACGATGCATACAAGTTGGAACGTAAAACCAAAGACTGTAAAAGAATAATTAACTAAGAAGAAATGATCAAATTACCTTAGAATTATCTTGCCAAGATCCAACATCTCCAGGTGGAGCCAATCCTACATAAGCTGATTTTGCTGGCATGTTATTAACCAATAAGCGGCCGCGGATTACTCCTCGTTGTTTCGCATTAGGGAAATCCACCGAGGCTGGAAAATCATATGGCCACTTCTTCATTTCTGTTGACATCTAATTTATTACAAAACAATAGTAGTATTAATTATTAGCTCCATAAAATATAATCTTGAAAATGAAACAACAATTTTAGAGGGGTTGGAAATGAACCTGTGTTTTTGCATCTTGCCAGAGGGTGCTAGGCTTATTGTCTGAAGCCGAGTTGAGATATATGAAAACAGGACCTAAAACTTTTTTCCATCTCTCTCCATTGCCCAAGTCAACTCTAGCATTCGTACCATCATAATGCGTACTAAAGAAAATCTGTACAAGCAGAGTCATAATCATAATTTAAGGACAATAGACACTATACTAATAATTATTTATAGGTTTATACCCATGTAACAACCTCACGTTATCTATATTTGTATTCAAGTTTTTTTTATACGATAAGAATTATTTTACTCAAAATAGTTATAAAATTTATGTATCATACTAATTTATATGTGCATCGCACTAGACATTTAGCTAGTTAGTCGACTCACGGCTAAAGAAGTCGGGCCAACATGAGAAGTAAGATCTGATTTCATCGGACCACCTCCCCGAAACTCATCACTTGGCGTGATCACCCAGAATCCGATGTGGGGGCGCGAGCTGATCCATCCGTGGACGTGGTTGTCCTTGAAATCACACGAATATTGATACTTGTCGTCTACCTAGACAACATCGTCATATACATGCATATTTGATCCAACGGCGAAACAATAATCAAATCAACATTGAAACGAAGGCCTAGCTACCTCTCCTTTGAGACTTGGATTGCGTGGATTTGTCAACAAAACTGCTTCTGGATAACTAAGTTTTCTCCCTGATTTTCTGTCATCTTCTGTTGGCATTATCCTTTGCTTGTCATCGGAGATCGCCATGTAATGGAACCTAGTCATCATCGTATTCCAATACTTCCTCAGTGAAAAATATCAAAAAATAGGATTAACTGTCAAAATATTCACTAATTTTGATTCGATTTTGATTTTAGTATGATATATTAGGGTAAGCTAGTAGGAAATATGGCAGCAAAACTAGGGCAACATGGAAAAAAAATCATGCCAAGTCATTTTTTTCAGTTGATGAATTTTTTTGGATGAATCTATTTGCAACAAATCAAAAAAAGTGGACATGTATACCCATGCAAGATTTTCCGTCATAAATCGGCGTTGGTATTTTTTTCCTGTGAAAATCAACCAAAAAAATATCATTACAAGATTGAAATTGTACATGTTTTGTTGAAGCTTGAATGCAATCCTTGCTTCCTCAATGATTAGAGCAGGCCATCCTTCTAAGTGCTCGAATACTGTGTAGGCATAGAAACCGGAGACTCCACGCATCAATATAAACCTGTAGTATTACATTTCATAGAAACGAAATCCTAAATAAATGCAAATAAAATAAAAAAAAAAAGAAGGAAAAATGCACAAAAATACATGAACTTTACTGAGTTTTTCATGACTTTCGAATTTTTCCATAAATCACCAATTTTTTATTTTATTCATAATTTCTATCACATCTCCAATATTGTTGAACCAAAACTCTATAAATCAAGATGAGAAAGATGACATAATGTAAATGTGAAGAATTTTGCTTTATTTCGCCATACTTCTAAAAATAATCTCGTTAAATTTGCTGGACATAAGAGGTCGTCGGTTGCCACATAAGCGCCAATTAGTAATATGCAATTAAGACGGGGTATAAAATTAGAGAAAAATTCAGCAAAATTGAAAATTGGAGTTTTATGGAAATTTTTCAAAAGTTATATGCAAAATGCAAAATAGAGTAAAGTTCATGTATATCTATGCATCCCCCCCCCCCAAAAAAAAAAGACATAAGAAGATGAAATTAGGGCACATGCCTCTTGTCTATATTGAGGGGAACGACGTCGTGGCCCATTGACGAATTCCATTTCGCGCTAAATGAAACTTCGATCTTATCTGGAGAGTGTGTTATTATTCTGAAACTTGAACATTCAAGCCTAAAGAGAAAAAAAGTAATTATAATAACAATAAAAAACCTTGGAATAATTTTGACCCATAGTTTTATTAATTAAATGAAATAAAATCAAATTCTTGATTTCTATTAGATTACTTGTCGAAATAACGCATGCCTTTCCCAGGCATTCCCCATGTAATATCCCAATACCTACATCGAGAAAATGGTTCGGATATTAAATATACGTGACAACTAATTTTACGATTACAATAAGATATTGAATATTACTATTTTGTAACGCAAAATTGAAATTATATCTAATTAATTACTCTAGTAGTAGTAGTAGTTACCCTCTTCCTGAATCAGTAAACTGTTGTTGGAGAACATTGGCAACTCCTTCGTATGCTACTCCGCTAATTAGGCCCGTTGGGTTTGTTAAACTTAGTTTCACAATGCCATTATCTATTTCCACCTGCACAAAGATATATTCGACTCGACTCGAATCAATTAATTTTCTCAATATCTTTTTTTATGAGGAGAAATTGTAATAGAATAGACATATAATATATGAATTTCATTAGATATAGTGCAATATATTTGTCGTATTCAAACTCGTGACCTTCAACAACAAGATTATTGGCTCAAGGTCCAGTTATGATAAGTTACATATATATGACGAAAAGATTTATAAATATACGTTAGTTTTAGGCTTACAAAGCGACTTTCTACACGAAGCTGGAGTGGAGAAGTTGAGCCATCCTTCATCTCTGGATTCGACTCTTCAGAATCAACGGATAGGATTGAAAAATATGTACACACCCACAAAAAGACATATTTTCTCATTGCTTCGATTTTGTCTGTTAGTATTTTATTTGGCAATGAATTATTCTTTCAATTGGTCATATACAACTATGAGAAATCTTTGTAACAAGAAGTTAAGCCATCCACATACGTTACATAAGTGACATTAATATAAATTCCATAACATCAATTGAAATATCCGAAGAGTTGAAACTTAAAAATTCTCAAATTCATTGCATGCATCAGTTACTGAAGCTAGCTAGTATCTTCAATTGATTATCAAATTAAATAAAATTGTAACACAATAATGTAATTATAGTGTTAAAAGTATATTCAAACAAATATTTAATGTGGAAATATGAATATTTTTTTAAAATAAAACACGAGAATAATAATTCTCTGAAATAAATAAATAAATAAGTAAAATCTTAAGTATAGAATAAGACATCTTAGTAAAATAAATCCAGAGTCACCAGCTTGGCACTCTAATCCAATTAAGTAAAGAAAATAAAGTAAATATATGCATTGTCTGAAATATTGATGTCTATCCCTAAACGGTAATTCTAAATATGGTCCCATTTTTTCTCTCTATAGCTCCTTCTGTTTAGAAAAATAATAAATTTAATCATTAATGTACTATTATACCCAATAAATTATAACCCCCAATTTATAGTTCTATTAATTCAATAAGAAAACCCACCCCATAGCCATTAGCCCCCAGCCGGCCAGTCCCATTTACAAAGAGACACGTCTCTTGAGTAGGAATCTCCCTAATAACCGTAGATTTTGTTTTTATACAAACAAATAAGATTGTAGTTTGAAAATGAATTCCACGAAAGAAAAAAAATTGTAATTACAAAATATCTATCTTGCCCGTTGTTTGAAGGATGATGTTGAAGTTGGTGAATTAGAGGTTTCATTTGAATGAGACTAAATCTTTTGTTCTAGTTCATGAGAGTGGTGATAAGTTTGGTAGCTATTAATATGCCGATATGTGACGAATAATTCTTATGTGGATCTTATTTAATACAAGAAATGAAGACCTCAAATGGTTGGAATTCAAACATGAATTTTGTGTAGTGGTTGGAAACGTGCTCCAGCAAATCTTTGTTGCTAGCGATGAGGATGCATTGGAATTTTATAGATTTTTGCGTAGGGGCTATGAGTTTTCCCTTTTAATTTGTATAGAGTTATTAATTGGGGGTTATAGAGTATGACAGTAAATTGATAATTATTTTTTGGGTAATAATATTCGGCCACACTGTGTGGCCAGTCACACGTGTAAAAAAGGGAAAGTTGACTGTAAAAATGGAAATAATCACATTTCCCTTTTAGGGTTTATGCTTGTCAATTAAGATATATTTTCATTTTCAAAACCTATATTACCATTTTTAGCTTATGTGCTCGGCCACAGTGTGCCCGAACATCATTACCCTTATTTTTATTAAGTTTAAAATAAAGGGGCTACAAAGAGTAAAAAGTAGGATGTGTTTAGAACAAATTCATTCTTACACTCATGGGCACCATTGACGTGCCAACCGGTGATGTGGCAATGCTAAATATAGACTGGCGAGTCAATATAAATATCATCTAATTTTAAATAACTTTATTGTTTTAAAATTACCCTATTAATTATCCCACAATTTTAGGAAACAATATCTTCTGATAATTATATATAAAACTAACTTATAAATTAATTTTAAACTAATAAATTAACTAGCCGATAAATTAATTACAAACGAATAATTATATATAAACCAATAAATTAATGCATTACAAACTAACTAATTGATTAATGTTACATTAATTTGCAGCGGAATTTTATTTTCGTGAATAATCATGATGCTAAAGCTAGTTGAGATGAGATTATGTTCATGTATATGAATATTTGTATTCAAAGATTATTGTGGAGTGACGGCAACCTGAACTTTGCAGGTTACTAATTTCTAATAAATTGAAAATATTAAGAAAACGGGAAAAGAAATATGGAAGATGATCAACATAACTGCTATTTGATGACGAAGAGGAATTTGCTTGTGCTCGAAGTTTCTTTAATTTGGGGTTAGTTTAGATAATTTTTGCTTTTTTGTTTATTGGTTTACAATTTAGACTATTTCATAGCCTGAGCAATAAATTTTACATTTAAAAAATTAGGAGAAAATAAAAAAATTCACAATTTAAATAAAGGGTACTCACTGAGTCACAAAAACTTAAAAGCATGTTTATTTTTATAACTAAAAAACTATATATATTTTCCTTGATTTCTAGCTCTAACGATAATACTACACAATAAACTAAACTAAACTAAACTAGACTAAACTAAGTCTATATTTTTTTTTTTTGAACAACATTACAAGCAAATTTAAATACCACGTGATAGAGGACTCGAACCCGTAATCTTTGGCCCGGGCATTAACCTCACTACCACTAGGCTAACACACGCACACAACTAAGTCTGTATTTTTATGTTGAAGATGGTCCCTCAAGACGAATATAATCATACATGATTCCTTTCCAAGGACTCGAGCCTCTCGATTGAGTCAACAACATTACATTAGTACCAGAAACAAGCACAGAACCTGCTATTCCTACACTGTATAGCCAGTACAATCCATGGATTCCATGTCTCGCAATCGCGTTATCCTTCCCAATTAGCCCCGTCGTAAACCATGGAGTCTCCCCTCTTTCATCATTAATCCTCACCTAAAAAAATCATACAAAATGATCAGTTCACTCAACTTTGACTGTTTTCCAAATGTTTCTAGACTGAGAGCTCAGGTTGCACCTGCAGTTCAGCATCATTGGCCGAGGCTAGTGCAAGCCGTAGTGTGTAGTTTGCTGAGTTGTCGACGTCTGTGAGGTTGAACAGAACCTTCCACGTCGTTGGGACGTACGTTTTGTTTCCTATGTTTCTGTCAAGAAAAAGAATGATTACTAGTAGTAATAAAAAGGTTTTCAAGATTTTGTATGCGATCATATCAAGTAGTACTACCTATTAACATGAGCAAAGTACCAATCTGTCTGATAAATGCTTGATTCAACTGCATAAACTAAGTCTTCATCCGGGTACAGCTCTGTGTACCGGTCCCACAAACCGTACTGTCTAAACCTGTCGGATTTCAAGTTAATTGATGCATTGCTTGTGAAATGAATGATCAAAGAAAATGGAAATGATTGTGGTGTTTACTAACTTGTCGGGCTGGACATTGTAGAGCTGGTTCATAAGAGTCGGGTTTGGATCAGGCACGTAGAATTCAGCAGCAGTTCGATCAGGGATCCCAATTTCCCACAGAGTGGGCCCGTCCCTCGGAGGATCATACACAAGATTCCTAAGCCTGATCTTGCATCCTTTAAAGGGAAAAAAAAAAACAAAATATTATTTCATTTCAACTTCTATTTAGAGACAAAAATATTAAGTCCATGATGATTGAAATTTGAACCTGGTTTGATGATAATTTGGATGTTGTATTTGTAATCACCGATGAATCCGGGGACCCACGCGTAAAGGCTATAGTTCCCAGCTCTAATGTTATCGATCTTAAAGTATCCAAGAGCATCACACTGACTCCAGAACTGGTATCCCTGTGTGTTTTTAAAGATAAACATCTTAGGCCAAAGTAGTTTTGTGAGATTTTAATTATAAACAAGTTTATTTAATGATGACTCGAGGATTTAACCTTGTTCTCTCTCTGCCATGATCCAGCATCCCCAGGCGGAGCTAGTCCGATGTAGGCAGAGCTAGCAGTCATGAGGTGTTCATTGATGTAACTGAAACAATATTCAATTTTTTTTAATGATGGCATGATTTTAAGCAGTTAGTTTGTCTGAAATTGATAGTTTTCTTTCTTTTATGATACTTCAATCAAAACTTAGAACAAGAGAACTATTTATTTACCTATCGCGGACTAGCAACCGGCCACTCACTCTGCCTCGTTGCCTAGCATAAGGGAAGTCGTCCGACATTGGGAATTCATACGGCCAGTGTTGAGTTTCTATCAGCATCTAACATCGTATCAATGTCAGAACACAAAATCATGCCAAATCTTAAAAAAAAAAAAAAAAAGATGTCCTGTTACCTGTTCTTTAGCATCAGACCACAATGCAAGTGGATTTTCACCAGCTGGAACGGAGTTCAAGTAGACAAACACAGGTCCAAACACCTTCTTCCATGGCTCACCACCGTGGAAGTCTAGTACCAACGGCATACCAGTGTAATGAGTGCTGAAGAACATCTGCACATACATGTGTTAAGAGACCAGTTTCAAGCAAGTGTTTGTAGCTTAAATTAGTATAAATACTTACAGACAGCGCAATTGGACCAGCGTGTGACGTGAGATCCTGCTTTACAGGTCCTGCTATCTTGAACTCATTGCTCGGAGTGATAATCCAAAATCCTGTTGGCGGGTCCGAGGCTATCCAGCCATGGACTCGACTGTCCTTGTTGTCACTCGAGTACTGGTACTTGTCATCCACCTGTTTCACACAACTATCAATACATGTCATGTGTATAAAAGATAAGTCCTTGACGACTATATCAGACTACCTCGCCTCTGAGGAAAGAATTGGTTGGATTCGTTAGTAGAACTGCTTCCGGGTAGTCCAGAACCTGACTTCTATTTCGGTCTTCACTTGTTGGCATAATCCTCTGCCTATCATCAGATATTGCCATGTATTGAAACCTTAAAACCATCAAATTTCATGCTTCAATCATCAAATTCTAAAATAAGTAATAAAAAAAAAGACATAGATGAAAGGAAAAGTATTTTTTACAGATTTTCCTCAAGCTTAAACACTATCCTCCCTTGAGACATGTGGAAATCAGGCCAGCCTTGTAGGCGCTCGAAGATAGCATACGAGTAAAAACCGGGGCAACCACGCAACATTATAAACCTTTTCAAAAATAGAAAGTTTAGCTTTAGGAAAGTGAACATATCTTTCTCAAAAATTAAGGTTTAAGACTTAACTATGCACCTTTTGTCAATATTCAAGGGAAGCCGTGTTTCTGAAGAATCCCATGTCCTAACAAATGAGAGCTCGACTTGTTCCTCATCTTCGCGTATAACAAAGAGATTAGTTCCATCAAGCCTGCATCATTTATATGAAATTCAAGCATCTTGTTATGTTTTAACTTTAAACTTAAAGACGAGATATGTGAAACAAACACTAACTTGTCAAAAATGTCTTTAGGATGGTTTGGTGAGCTCCAAACAAGATCCCAATACCTACATTTGTGTCCGAAAAGAATAAAGTTATCAAAAATGGTAACTAAATATTCATACAGATCTATTAAACTACAATAGTTTATGTAATGTATATATTACACCTTAACATTTCAGAAGTTCAAACCAGATTGCAGAAAGTAGAAAATGGTGTGTACCCTCTGTTGTTTTCTGTGTAGTCGTATTCGAGTAGATTATCGATTCCATTGTGCGTTATTCCGGTGATCATGCCCTCCGGGGTTGATAGAGTCACATTGATAATGCCATTGTCCAACACTACCTGCAAAGGATTTTACAACATTTTATTAAGTTTATATTTATAATTTTAGCTTTGTAACAAAATAATGCATATGATTTAAGGATAAAAAGAAGTAACATGATGTGATTACGTGGTCTTCGAAATCATGCAACTGAACTGGAGGGTGATACACTTCATCGTTCTCATTCTTGTGAATATTTCTGCAGTATTGCAAAACAAATGTAAATTAAAGAAACTAAATATATGCAGAATACCTTGAAGCAATGCACAAATGATTTTTATATACATAGATGAGTTGTTATGATATGATAACTAATACTCCCTCAGTCCCAATAGTAAGGTTTCACTTGCTTTAAGCACGGTTCTTAAGAGAAAACATTTAAAGTAGTAGGTCTCACAACTTTTAAAGAGTTAATTGTTTCTATTTTTTGAATGAGACTATGCTAAAGGGATAGATGAAAAAGGAAAGAGACCTTGCTATCCTGACGGGAGTATGAAACATCAAATGGCACGTATTATTCATAGTTGAAAGTTCATATTATAGAATTGAAACAAAAGAATCTTCTCACTAACAAATGGCTCTATTTTTTGCCTGTCGTGAAACGAGGTTTATCGCGTTTGGTTTTCCTCAAGCGTGATTTATGAGCTATTGCACGATAACATAATTGATTTAGAATGACACTAATGGAATGTGAATTTCTACTCGTCTTGTCACTAACAAAGGATCGAACCTATTTCTCTCAAATATTCTAGTTTAGAAAATTTTGTTGATAGGGTACATAATTTGCAAAGGCAAAATCTCACGGGCTGCATCAACACGAAAGAGCTCCCAAAAGAATTCATGATCGCTGTCTTTTTCTACTTTCCCACATTGAAAAAACATATAAAATGTCATGTGGTGGTTGTAGACTCTAACATTGTTTCTCATTTCTATGAAAAAGCTAAAATGTCTAAATATGCAACAACACCGAAGTTGCAACTTTACAATTTTCATGCAATATTTATGTTTGAGTCTCATAAGGTACACAATTTAGGAAACTACGTATCCCAAAAAAATTACATATGTACATATTCAAGCCCTAGACAAAACTTCATATTGATGTTTCATTACATGATTAGTCATCAATTATTTTATAATTTGATCTTGATAAAAAGCCATGATCACATAGTACGTAGGATTATTAAATAAAAGAAAAGATTCAAAGTTCTAAAGATGAGGATAAAATAAGACAAAGCATGTAATTAGAAGGGTAGAAAAGAAAGTGAAAGGTACAATTTTGTGTGTGTGTGTGTGTAAATGTAGTTAAGGAATGGGGAGAAATTGATATTGATGGAATTATCAACTTTTTGGTTGGGAATGGGAAGAGAGGTGATCACGGGAGTGCAAAATGTGGGGATACACAAACTCACTTTCCCTGCCACATAATCATACTAGTATGCTGCCCTCATTCACAACCTCAACAATAGATGGACATGTGTTTGTATGTGGATATAATACACTTCTAGAGAGAGAGAGAGAGGGAGAATAACTTAAAAATAGAGAAATTCCTCCAAACATATTGAACAGAAGACCCTGGAACCAACATCGGGTCATGTGATTATTTTGTATGATATGCTGCTTCTTGAGCCATGTAATGTGTATGTAATATATATTACTATTCCACATCTTAATAAATTCATAAATTAAGCACAACTTGTCGACGCATGCATATTGCGCGACATGAAACCAAAATATGTGGGGAAAAAATGACCCAAAAAAAAAAAAAAAAAAAACAGAAGAAGCGAGAAAGCATTCCAAAAAACAGAGACAAGATTTTCATTTCGCATAAATAGACCGTCTTTAATTACCTAATTCATGCATGTACTCGGTTAATCTTCATGCAAAATACTCATAATTTGGAAAAACAGAGTGTCATATACATGAAAGAAAAAAAAAGAAAAAAACAAATTTGAGGATGATAATTAGAGACTTAACTGCCATCTTGAAACAGCACATTGTGCAAGCAAGAAAATCTGAAGAAGAATGGCCAACCACCTCAATTTCCAACCACATTTTCTCTTCCTCGCCATTTTCTTCAATTCCACCACAGACTCTCTCTCTCTCTCTCTCTCTCTCGCTTAGAATAGAGGGAGAGAGAAGTAAAGAATAAAGATTACGTCTGAGAGGAAAGGGGTTCAGGCGATGACTTTAGTTCTGGGAAAGAAATATATTAAATTGTAAAAATTGTGGTGATTTCTGTTGCAGAGGGTGGAGAGTTTTGTATAGGAATAAGAGAATGTGTGAGGCAACAGTTAGTGCAACATATATATATATAGTGCGACAGAGAATTATTATTCTTACATGGTCGTATATATGGACAATTAAATAACATTTGTAAAACAAAAAGTGCCATCAAGACTTTTGGTGTTTCTTTATGGCCAATTTCTTTTCTTTCTTGAATCTCTTCTTTTTCAAATGTTCTTCCACCCAAGAATGGACTTTTTGCTTGTTTTAGATCCGGTAATAAATTTACTCTCGTCTCTTTTCTTTTCCAATGTAATAATTACTAATTGGGATGGTTGTGGTTTTTCTTCACTTCTTTTCTTCATAATTTCTCAAAGTTGAGGACTTTGGTTGCCTAACTACTGTGATATTCGTTTTGTCAATGTAAATTATTTTTTATTAATATAAATGATAATCTAAGCGTATAATTTATTGATGCCATACTATTTGGATAAAATAATATTGACGTAATTTGTAGTAGAGAAATTCGATTATTGGTGGTGGTCACTATTACTAGCCAGCCAACGACAGTTTTCAATTTTTCTAATTATGAATCACTTACCACAGTGGAAAAACTTGCATAATTTTGTATGCTAGTATTATATTTATATAAGCTATATTTGGACCAAAATGATGGGTAGCACAATTAGTTGAAACAATCCTACTAGCTCCTAATTAACTGCAGTTGAAAGTTGAAACATTCAATTTCGGATTTGCTGGAATCCAAACTCATTGGAATCGAGCCAATCAGCTGTCCATCTCATTACATTTATTATTTTTACAATTATATCTATCTCCATATGTTGCTCAAAAATACTGCTTCCTCTCGCCCATAAATATCTTCCTGGAGCGAGTGGAATGGTTTTAATAAAAAATTGTTAGAGTAGGTTGTGAGTGAAGAAAAGATTGTTGAGTTTGGTATGAGCGGATAAAGAATCCGATGACTTGAGATAGTAGTAGAGCTACATGTGGTATTTTAGATAAATAAAATGACCAAGTTGGAGTATGAGAGGATAATTTGTTGTATTATGGTTATACTTAATTGTGACTTTTTGTTTCTCGTTAGTTCTATGTGCTGCAGAGAAAACGATAAATCTATGCAGTCACGTTATGGCTAGCCATAATTTGGTTCAAATAGAAAAAAATTAAATCATTTATAATTTTAAATTCTAAATGATTTCTAATAATTTAAATTTTTAGTTTATACACATTTATATTGATAGTATTTGAATTTGGAGGCAACAAAAATCTAGAAATAGATAATAAAGTGAATACAAAGCTGTTTGTTAAAAGAAGAGTGATATATTTACACTAATGATGACAAAATTTAAATCAAGAATATGATAATAACATAAAATATATGTTTGTACTTTTTAAAATAAATCAAAAATTTAACTAAATCGATCTATTTTCACATAATTAATCGAATTATGGCTTGCCACATTATAGCTAAATAGCATCACTCCATATAAAAACTATACATCATAGTTAATGTTCGTTTGATGCGTTTTGGACAAAATTCATCTTCACACAATAGTTTGCAAATTATTAGTACATAACAAGAGTAATTAATTGTTCTAGCTAGATAGTATGATGCAACGACTTAAGACTACCCACAATGGGTGTCTCCTTGGGGGGCTCGAGACACCCGAACAATGGAGACAGTCTCGTTGCTTTTTTTTTTAAACGCGATAATGCTAATATATATAGGAAGATGATCATGTGAGAATGTTATCTTATGTGAGAAATGAGAATAAATCTGGACCCATGATTTTTATTGATTAATGGCTCATATTTAACAATGCATTACAATGTTTATGCATTAGGTTTATGCAGTTTATGCATTAGAATGTGATGCATTACATTTCCGCAATATATGCATTACAAATATAATAAAAATGCATTAAAATGTATCATTCTCACGTTCTCATATAAAATTCATTCTCACCGCATCCCTACCCTATATATATATATATAACTGAATGTGCTATAATTTACAATAATAAAAACTTAGCCTAATGGTAAAGGCTTAGCCTTGGGGTTCAAGTTCGAATCCTAGTGGGGGCATATTACTATTTTTTTTTCTTCTTCAGTATTTTTTTTTTTTTTCATTTCTTTAGTTTTTTTCTTCTTTGATTTTTCTTCTTTTTCAGTTACTATTATTTCTAGTAATGTAATTTTCGAATTTTCTTATTAAAATTAATACAAAATAAATATAAGAGATGAAGACATCCTATAGAAACAGTCTCATTATAAGTGACTGTCTCTATCTCCATCACATTATATAAAAACATCCATAGAAATACTACCACTGTGGGTGGTCTACTAATTAAGCAAATGTTAGTGGATTTGAACTCATTTTACTAACTTGGCAACAAACAATCGGGACTTTAAAAAGGGAGACGACAAAGAGGTTAAAATTTGTTGCGTTTTGATAATGGAAAATATTAAATGGAGCTAATGAAGAGGTGCAAGTGCATCATCATTATATATTGTCCATTAATTATTTTGATTTTGGGTAGTGGGAGAGATGGGTGGGCTTAAGGTGAACCCAATAGACGCATGTCGACCATCGCCACGAACCTCTAGAGACCCAGTAGTGGAAGACTGCAACCATCATGTTATTATTATTTCTTCTTTTTCCTTTTCTGTACATACCATTTTTTTGCTTTTAATGCTTCCCACTATTTAACCTATCAAGAAATTAATAACTACTACCAATTATTACAAGGCTTGTTGAGTTGGTTGTCCAAATTTTGACTATGACTATGCTTCTCACATGCCAAAAAATTTAGTAATATGTATGAAGTTTTCAGTAATAAAGAAAAAGATTGTGTATCACATAGATGAAGTTTTCGTCAGAAATTTGGCGTGTGATACTTGCGCCAAATTTGACGCAAGTTCATTATTAATTAGTTTGGTCTCAATGACATGTTAATTAATCCATTACCGATGGTGAGTGAGTCATCGGATGTTATTTGTTGATATTGAGTACATATTGTTGTAGTGTGTGCACGCAATATTGTTTCAAAATAGTGGGGCTAAATATATATTAATCGCGTAGTATCATTGTATAATCTTTCTTGTTTTAAAAATGTTTCTTTAGTGAAAATAAGTAAGACATACTAACATATATACATTGTACTATTAGATATTGTTACCGATTTTGTATTTTGATGTATTAGATATTTCCGATAACTGAAATGAAAATGATTTTAAGACATAATGTCTTAGATATAATAGGGTTAAATTAGTCAAATTATAATTTATGTTAATTTTGAATTAATTTAGTAATTTAATCGAATTTTACATATTACTCTATTATCCTTAGCACTAATTAAGAGATTGATTATATGATTTGATTGGAATTCTGAAAATCAAATCAAATCTACTTATTCCATAATTAATCTCTCTTTCACACAATTATATAATATTTCTTCTGCAAATATGAGATCATTCGAACCATATATATGTATAGGACACTTTGCCTTGTACCAAAACAAAGGAAAAGATAATCTTCTTATATAATTGATTGATTTGATGGGAATAACCAAATCATACAAAAGCTTAACTTATACACAAAAACGAAAGAAAAATAACATATAAATAGGACTGCAACCTATTCTATATTAATCAATATCCAACGCTTAATTCCTTTTTTTAATTCATCGTTACATTTTCTATATAATCTCAATATTGCATTTTAATTGAAAATTTTCTAAATAATCTCAATATTCTACCCTACAACCATGTAATTTACCTATTTTTATAATATTTTTTAATTGTCGACAATATTATTTATCAAATACCTACAATCTCAAAATTTTATCCTAAATTTATTTTAAATCTATAAATATAATATTAAATCACAATTAAAGGGGAATATTAAAATGTATATTTCGTATTAAAAAAAGTTTTAGTCGGAAGAAATATAAATTTAAGAATTAAAAGAATAAGATATAAATTATTAATTGAAAATAATAAAAATATATTATCATAAAGAAAGTCGAAGTACAATAAAATGTACAAATAAACAATCTATGTTAATTTTAGAAGATTATTTAGTTACCTAATTTTGAGGGATTAAATTATATGTACCTAAATAAGATTATGGTGATAATTAAAATTCTTCAAAATAATATAAGGATAAATTAGAGAAATGTATAAATCAGAAAACCGAAATTAAGGAATCGGTTTAGGAAAAACCGGTTTTTGAATGAAATGGATAAAAAAAGGGATTATGTCTTGGACATTATGTCCCATTAATTGAAATTGTATATGGAGCGAACACTATTTATAGAATTCTGTGAATTTTGTCACTATTTGCATATGGATTTTTCTTTTACTTTTTCGGGTCACGGCTCTGGTAGCTTGTTAATGGTAGTTTATTTATAAATATAAAAGTTGTTAATGTGGAGAATATACTGTATTTAATACAACAAATAAAAAAAATAGTTTTCTTGCTGATGCTCAGAAAAATTGCGAGAGCATTAGAATGGGAAAGAAGAAGACAAAATATGTAGCGTAGTTATTAAATCGATATTAACAGCTACAGAATAACCACTATTAAGAAATAAATTCCTATTTAGTCATAAAATCTTATGATCTCACATTGAGAATAATTTATCTTTTTTTCTGAAATTTTATTTAGGAATAACCTTTTATTTATGTATAAATTTTTGAACTCTGGAAAATATTCCTTTATAACTCTATATAAATACATAAAATACATAAGTACAGAAAAGAGTAGTTCCGCAAGAGTAATCCTCGACTGTAATGTTTACTGTTTTAAGCAATTACAGCCGAATTCACCAAAAAATATAGTGTATATTAAAATGAATTATAATGACATGC
This sequence comes from Schizonepeta tenuifolia, assembly GCA_029490685.1. Taxonomy (NCBI): domain Eukaryota; kingdom Viridiplantae; phylum Streptophyta; class Magnoliopsida; order Lamiales; family Lamiaceae; genus Schizonepeta; species Schizonepeta tenuifolia. The sequence goes on along the minus strand of CM055958.1, from coordinate 18,445,894 downwards.
ATTCCATTCAATTTATTGATTTTAAGTTTATGAGAAAAAAATAATTATTCTTATAGTTGGGGTTTTGGTTCAAACAGAACTTTTTTCGTCCACTTGAAAACTATATATAGTTCTTTCCTACGTATTTGGCACAATAATGAGATTTATATTGGCAAAATATATATATTAATCTATCCAAATCAGCCTAGCTAAATTTGATATATTATCACTCCATATCATAATATATAAGCGCATTTATGTTAGGTGCGAATGAAGATCTTTCCAAGTGTGGTGTAATATCAATTTCACTGCAACTCCGTTTGGATTGAAAAATATGGTTCCTTATTTATTTTGTGCAAGTTATTTTTCAATATATATAGAAAAAATTCGAGAGACCAACAACCGTGGGACCCTTGAAATTTTAATTGAATATGAAAAATATAATAATCGAAAAAAATAGAAATTTATGCAAGTAAAAATAGTGGCTAGCTGAAACATCACAAATTTCTCTTTAGTGGTCTTGAATCTGATTCAATTCTATTTGTATATGGTGTAATATGTTGTTACCTTATTTGGTGCGTAGTGGTCACACCTATTTACGGTATAATTATCACACCTTTATGTGATATAAAGGTTCACTTATATGGTAGTGTAGTTATCTGATAATATATCTAATCCGTGTGATTTCTAAAAAAGAAAATTAGCTAAATAAAAGCAAGAATTAACCAATTTGGTCTCTTTATATTTTATATATGGTATAAAAGTAGGTATTGCTTCGGTTATACTCAAAGGGCGGTTTATCTCCTTCAACCTTCTTCGTCCTCTTTCCAACTATATGGAGTAGTTTTTTTTAATCATATAGGCCACCGCCATTGTCTAAATACTTATATTGCATTTAAAAATTCTGCTTTAATTTTTACTACCTATATTTCTAATTCTGAAGTGATATTAAAAAGTATTTACACAATTTTCGGATGGAGAAATTCTTATATAGTTGTAGACATAGTACACTCACCCTTCATAAGTGAATATTTTAATTTTTTAAATTATATTATTAAAATCTTCACTTGTAAGGGGTGAATTTACTACATGTACACTCATATAAGATTTTCTCCTTAAGATGAATGTGTAAGAAGCGCAAATTATGTTTTCGATGTATTCTTTCGTTTTTGTAACAAAATTATTAGTTGAGTCCGGATTTTCTTTTCCAGCAAAGGTAAGAAATAAGACAAATATAATTAGTTTGCCTTCGAAACTTATTTGATACTTGGGAAATGTGCGCGGTTACACTTATACACCATATTTTATTAAGTCGATCTTAGTATACATAAAATTTCACAGTAATGTAGTTAGGAGGGGGTGGGGGGGATATAATAAAAACCAAAATAAACTTTCTATTAATTTGTCCTCAATATTTTATTTGAAGTTTAAGATTAGGCATGGTATGGTCCTGAGTTGGATTTGGATTTTTAAAAGTTCAGACTTACAAGGTAGGCCCATACTTTTTGTGTGTGGGTGTGTGAAGTGGGCAGAGCAGTCATATCATTAATTTTTATTCAACTTATATATCCATGACCAAAATATTGTGGTTGTTGGACCTAAAAGCCCATGATCTAAGTTGCCCAACTATTTCACTAAAGTTAACATTTTTATTTTTATTTTTGTCCTTTCTTGAGCCGTCCCATTTTATACAAGTACTAGTGTATTATATTCGACCGTTTGTAGTCAGTATTTTTTAGTCGATTTCAGCTTTTATCTGAGTAGTTAAATGAAGAAGCCACAACAAAAAAACCAGTCGTTTTCTTTTTCGAATTCCCAAATTTATGAGGTTTTTAAACGCGATCGCGACCCCTTTCTAATTTTTATTTGTAGAATAATTAATGTATATTGTAATGTAGCTAGAACAAGTACACAGAAAATGGAGAAAAGGAAAGAGATAGACGGTGCACGGAATGAGAAATATTATTATTATTCTCAAGAGTGTAAGTACAAGGTAGGGATAATATGATATATATATAATAACATTAGATATGAAATAGAAAACCCTAACCAATCCTACAACTAATGTCCATATATAAATATAATATTCATAACACTCCCCCTTGCACATTACGACGTGATGTTCATGTCACATTAAAAGTCTCGCTGAAAAAACTCTATGGGAGAAAAACAGTCGAGAAAAGTTCATGACATACTTTTATATATGTGTGGCATTTGTTGTTTCGCTAAAAACCTTAACTAAGAAAATCCAATGGGTAAAAATTAGTAAATGGGAAAAGAGCACAACAAATTTAACCTTCAAGGCTTGATGTAGACCTTCAAGATCCAATCTTTAAAAACTATTTTGTAATATTCGCTCTCCCTTAAGATAATAATCTTCCAAGCCTACGCATCCCAATATTATAAACATATTTTTTAAATGTTGATATAGGAAGAAATTTTGTGAATAAATCTGCAAGATTTTCACAATAGGAACTTTCTGTAGGGTTAATGGCTTGTAAATTTCCAAACTTTTTGAGTTGTCTCGTTTTGTACCTCAGAAAAAAAATCTGCCTCACAATTTCCAAACTTTTAATATTGTGTGCTTTTGCTACTGAACTCATTTTCCGGTGATTCTAAGCTGACGTGGCGGTCGGAAAAATGACGTGGATATCTTTAATTAAAAAAAAAGTTTATGGCCTGTAAATTTCCAAACTTTTTGAGTTGTCTCGTTTTGCATCCCAGAAAAAAAAAATTGTTTTACAATTTCCAAACGTTTAGTTGCGTCTGATTTTGCTACTTGAATAGATTTAATTGAAACAACGTCATTTATTCAAGCTCGTAACTTGAATTAGAGAAATACACATTACTTATTTCTTATAAATTTACCTTGATATTTAGATCGGTAAGAGTATTGTTCCGATAGATAACTCTTCCATAGAGTTCATTAATATCTGAGCTCATTAATTTACCCCCCATCTATCTTAATGATAGGTCTTAACTCGGGAGGAAGAACTGGTAATAGACATAAAATCATCCATTCTGGTTCTATATTTGTTCGAAGAAAATGCTTAGCAATTCCATGCATTTAGCTAAAAAATCCATTCTTCTTTCAACCTTTCGATCTTCCCATTCATTCCCCGTGGACCCTTCTTCCCCCAACTCTTTCCATTCTACCAACGAATTTTCTAGAATAATGTTTAAATCTAGACCGGCTAATTGTTCTCGAATAGCACCTGCACTGGTAGAGATTTCTCGATGGGAGCGGCCCAGACAAGCTTACTTCGATGGAGTTGCAGGCCCAAGGCCAATTCCTTCCTTGGGTCCTATATTTATTCGCTCTACATTACAATCAGACGAAAGTAAACCAGCCAGGATCTACAACACCCGCTTACCCACCTTTACTTTTGTCATAAACTTGATTTTGAGATTGCAAATATCAAGATAAATTTTATATAAGAAATAAGCAATGTGTGTTTCTCTAATTCAAGTTACGGGATTGATTAAATGACGTCGTTTCAATTAAATCGATTCAAGTAGCAAAATCAGACGAAACTAAAAGTTTGAAAATTGTGAGGCAATCTTTTTTTTTCTGGGGTGCAAAACGAGACAACTCAAAAAGTTTGAAAATTTACAGGCCATAAACCTTTTTTTATTAAATTAAAGATATCCACGTCATTTTTCCGACCGCCACGTCAGCTCAGAATTGCCAGAAAATGAGTCAGGTAGCAAAAACAGACAAAATAAAATGTTTGGAAATTGTGAGGCAGATTTATTTTTTGAGGTGCAAAACGAGACAACTCAAAAAATTTGGAAATTTACAGGCTATTAACCATTTTCTGTACTATAATTTCGCCGCTTTTCTAGAGCTCGTGTGGATAAAACAATTTAGGTAATATATGCTTTATTAAATTTCCTTTAACATACCCACTACTCATTTGTGCAACACAAGCCGCATTATCCTCATATAGGACAGTGGGAGAGTTCTCATTTATCGCAATACCACAAGATCCACGAATGTGTTGTATTAATGATCTCAGCCACACACATTCTTTAGCGGTTTCATGTAAAGCGATAATCTTCGAGTGGTTTGAAGATGTAGTGGCTAGAGTCTGTTTAACAGACTTTCAAGAAATAGTTGCACCATCACAGACAAAAATATAACCAGTCTAAGATTTAGCACCGTGGAGATCAGATAAATAACCAGCATCCGCATAGCCTACCAATATCATGTCTTGATTTCTTCGATAAAATAAACCAAGATCTTTTGTACCTTGAAGATAACGAAGAATATGTTTAACACCATTCCAATGTCTCCGTGTAGGAGAAGCACTGAACCTTGCTAGCAAGTTAACTACAAATACAATATCGAGTCTCGTGCAGTTTGCGAGATAAAGTAGTGCTCCAATTGCACTCAAATAAGGAACTTCAGGTCCTAAAATATCTTCAGCATCTTCTTTAGGTCTAAATTGGTCTTTGTTCACATCTAATGATCGGACAACCATTGGTGTACTAAGTGGATGTGTATAAAATTTGTCTAATAGCTTATTCACATAGTTTAACTGGTGTACAAAAATTTCTTCAGGGAGATGCTCGATTTGCTGACCGAGACAAAATTTGAATTTACCCAAGTCATTCATTTCAAACTCCGTCTTTAAGCATAAGCTAGCTTCCTCAATCTCTTTGCGTGTTCCGATTATATTTGTAATATTCCAAATATTTCTTTCGTCGCTAAAATAAAAAGTTATTAATTAATTAAGGTTTTGCACGCATAAGTTAAGGATTTTCAATTCTAAGACGAACGGTAAAATCCGTTTCTAAAAATAAATTCCAGAAGTCGGTTGAACGACTACTGTATTAGGGTTTTCGCGTCCGATAGAATTTTCGTTCGAAAACTCAGATCGAAAAACCGTCTGACTTTACATTCACTTTTTCTGCGATACGAGTCTATTGGAGAAAGTCAGTTTTTATTATTTTTTCGGGCGAAATTTAGATTGTCATGTCCCGACTTTTCATCGGATTTCGGAAAACGAATTATGCTTTCCGAGTAAGTGATTTATTTCCAATCTAATGGTCGAATTAGATTTCGTCAAAAATGTAACTGTCTAGAAAATTAATTTCTCGATTTATATACGCCGTGTTAGACCTATAAAACGCAATATTTCGGATTAAAAATCCTCCCCAAAACCGCCTCACTTTAATGAGTCATCCTTGTTAGATCTTTTTCTACTTTATTCACTAAATATCTAAGTATACACCTCACCATTTTTCTCCCTTATCCCTCCCTCATTTCCGCCACCTCCCACCTCTCTTCTCTCTCTCTTTTGTTCTTCATTTTCTCCATAGAAGCTCTCAAGTTCTTCAAGCTTTCAAGCTCCACAATTTGTTCATCATCCAATCGATTCCCAAACCGAGTTCATAATCGTTAAGGTAAGAGTTTCCTCTATAGTTTGAACCGAACAAAATTTCATTCCTTCAATTTTGATTATTTTCGAAAATTTCATGAAGATGTAGGATGATGTTTAAGTTTAAATTCATGCTATTTCATGCTTAGGAATGGATTTCTATGGTTGAAATTAAATGAAAATCATCCTCCTTAATAAACTTGTTATGACCGAAAATTTATGAAAATTATAGTTGAAGATAAGTTGATTTTTAGATGATTGGTATGTGGATTTGTGTTCTATGTATTGGTAGATTGATGTGGGAATTAATTGAGAATTTTCTAAAAATAGAAACCAAGTTGTAAGAGAGAAAGAAGTAGGGTTTTGAATGAGTAATGGTTATGATTTGGATGATGTAATATGATTTATGAGATGTAGTAAGAAGGTAGTTCATCATATAATTTAATTTGATTTTTCTAAAAATAAAATAGAAATCGTAAGAGACGAAGAACCGATGATAAGTTAAGATTCTATAATAATTTGAGTATATGGTTTTCATATTGGTAAATCTTAGTAGTTGTTGAACGTAATTGGAAAGTTTGAACGAATTCGGAGAATATTGAATTTCTAGTAAGAGACGAAGAATCGTCGATAAGTTTAGTATGGATAATGATATAGGTTTATGGTTTGAATATTTGCTAATCTTAGTAGTTAATGAACGTAATTGGAAAATTTGAACGAATTCTAAGAAAGTCGAGTTTTAAGTAAGAGACGAAGAGATGAGTTTAATTGTCGATAGGGAAGTCGAATGAGGAAACTAATTTGATATTAATGTTTGTTGTCGATTAATACACAAGATTGTAGTTGGTGATATTTCCATTTGAGAAATGAATATAGAAGTTAGAAGATTGAAATCGAATTTGAATTGGAATTTGGTTTAGTAATTGGATAGTTGAAAAAGACGAGGAAATGCTCATCGTTTGTTTAATCAAGAGACGTGAAGGTGTTCCTGATAAAGGAACATGTGTCATGATTGTAATTTGATAATAATTTCGTGAGCATAAAGGTTGTATAGCATTGATCAAACCTAGGGAATTGTGCGTCAAGTTTTATCGAGCATTAGGGTTAACTCGGACTGTTTTGCGACCCTTTACGGAAACTGTCATAACTTTCTGCTCGCTCAACGAAATCGAGATCCGTAAATTGGACAGTAAACTAGACATCCGTAGCTTTCTTTTGGTACTAATTTCATCCCCTGTTTCGCAGAATTCTGTTATGTATGAACTCCAGAACTACTGTCTTGTGCAGAGATGTTCAAAAACCTATTTTCTTAAGTTGAATTCTTTTAAACTTAGTTCTTTGAGAACTTCTAAGTCGTTATAAGTTATCGACTTCCGTTATTAACAGACCTAAGTGTCGAGTATGGAACCGAGTTAGTTCTAAATGAGATATGTTCGAGTCTCGTTTCTTCATTAATCAAAAGAGATTAGTTAAAAGTGCAAAGGCCTAAAAATCATAAAACGAATTCAATTTCTGTTTCTTTTATCGTTGCGACCAAGCACTAAAGTTGATTTATTTGCGATAAAAGGAGGAAGTTGAGGTTAAAAATAGGACGGAAGACCAAAGACGGAAGCTCGTGTATTAGTTCTGTAATCGCCTAAGGTGGGCTTTTCTATATATCAAATCAAATGAGCGATGCTCGAAAATGTTTACTTATCGCTTTATAACTGTGTTTTAAAGTGATTATCATGGCATGAAAATACTTTGTTTTATGTGAGTTCTTTTGTGCTTTCTGAGTTAGCCAAAGGGGGCTAACTAATCGATCGGACCACTGAGTTAACCGTAAGGGTTTTCCAGGGTTTAGTGTATACGGTAGCCGTTGTGTGTGGTACTCTGTTGAGGGGTAGCCAGCCGCGGTGAATAGAACGTGCGCGGAAGAAGTATACTCTTCCCCGGCGTTGAAACAGAAGTTGGGCAAGTTGAACGTAACATCAGTAAAATGCTTGCGCAAGCTATTGTGAAAAGAAAGAAAATGTTTAGTAGGCTCGGGCATTTGATGAAAAACCCCGATGCGCTATTTATTGAAATGCCTGATTAATCTATACTTTATGATATATTTTCGGCAATGTGCCCACTAAGTATGTTTATACTTAGCCCTGCATATGTTTTATAAAATGTGCAGGTTGAGTGATGGGAGCGGCGGAGGTTGAGTAAAAGGTTGTAAATAGGAAGAAGAACACTGTGTCAAGTTCTACGTTTTCCGCTGCCAAAACTCTTTTGTGTCAATGCATATCTTTTGGTCTAAGTCCCGTACTTGAACTTAGTTTCTTTTGAGAACAACTCTGTCGAGCGATCCTTCGAGGTCGACTCCTTTTTTTTTAATAAAGTCTGTTCATAGATATCAGTTGTTGTTTAGTTATTGTGTTTATTTATTTTATTCCCCTTTCTTCCCCGCTTCTTTAATTCAATCCCCTAGTCACACTCCGGCTTTGCCGTCCCTCGGGATTTGGGGCTATGACAATATTTATATCATCAACATACACAGAAATGATACAAAAACCATTTTGTGATCTTTTGATAAACACGCAAGGACTTATGTCATTGTTCACATATTCCTTCTTCAAAAGGAACTCACTTAGTCGGTTATACTACATTTTTCCCGACTATTTTAAGCCGTGCAACGACCTTTGTAATTTAACACTATACATGCTGCGAGTTTCATTTTCCTTCATTTGAGGAATTTTAACCCCATCAGGTACTTTCATATGAATATTAGTGTCTAGTGACCCATACAAATATGCGGTCACGACATCCATTGACTGCATTTTTAAATTCATAGTTATTGCCAGAGATATCAAATATCGGAACGTTATACCATCCAAAATAGGAGAATATGTTTCATGAAAATCAATTCCAGGTCTCAGCGAGAACCCTTGAGCTACCAATCGCGCTCTATATCTCACCACCTCATTATACTCGTTTCTCTTTCTTACCAACACCCACGTATATCCTATTGGGATAACACCGTTTGGTGTAAGTGTTATCAAGCCAAAAACTTTCTTAATATTTATCGCGTTTAGCTCAACCTTCATTGTTTCCTTCCATTTCAACCAATTAGAGCGATTCCGGCACTTGGCTATTGTTTTTGGTTCACGATCCTGATTATAATTAAAAATGGTAAGGGCAATTGTTAAGGTAAACGTGTTGTCGACAACAATATCATTTCAATTATAAGTTTCTCCCGTATTCACAAAGTTCATAGCAACTTCAATATTAACATCAACCAGATCTTTGTCATTTCCCATAATATTGTGATCTGGCTTTTCCGCAATCCTAGTATTATGATTAGTTAGTGCTCTTTTAGATGTACTAGGATTATCATCTTCAGGATGATCCTCTTCAGGAGGTTGTTGGAGCGATATCATTTCCTTATTTAATTTTATGTGTCGGGAATTTTTATCTTTAGCACTAGTAGATATATCACGCTTCTGGCGTTGAGGATAATCAGTTGATTTAGTTAGTTCACATGGAATTTCAATTATTTATGGTGCATTTATAGCAGGAACATGAGATTTAGTCACTCCATTATGATCAGTAAATGCATCTGGCAAATTACTTGCTAAGTATTGCAAGTTAATTATCTTTTGAACTTTCAATTCGGATTCATTAGTACCTGGATCTAAATATTGAAGATTATTTTCATTTCATGAAATTTCTCGATATTGTGTTAAATTCGGGCTTTTGTCTAAGTAATGTCCATATATAAATAAATTATTCATAACACTCCCCCTATTTGGGCTTTTGTCTCCCCTTAATATCCGAAAATGATCTTCATCGAAAATACAATCAGCGTACCGAGTAGTAAATTGATCCCCAATCATGGGTTCAAGAAATTTAATAATAGACGGAGATTCATAACCCACGTAAATGCCTAGCTTTCGCTGAGGGTCATTGAGGTACGCTTAGGTGGTGATATTGGAGTATACACTCCACAAGCAAATATTCGCAGATGGAAAATGTTTGGTTCTTTACCACGTACTAATTGTATGGGGGAATAATCATGATATGCAGTTGGTTGAATTTGGAGCAAATTAGCTGCATGCAAAATTGCATGTCTCCAACAAGTAACAGGTAAGTTGAATTTTAGTAACAATGGTCGAGCTATTAATTTTAAACGTTTGATTAATGATTCGGCTAGACCATTTTGAGTGTGGACGTAAGGAACAGGATGTTCTACTTTGATATCTAATGAAAGGCAATATTCGTCAAAAGATTTTGATGTGAATTCACCGGCATTATCCATTCGAATGGACTTGATGGAATAATCAAGAAATTGAGCTCTCAACTCAATGATTTTGGCAATAAGTTTTGCAAATGCTTTATTGCGAGTAGACAACAAACATACATAAGTTCATCGAGTGGAAGCATCAATTAGAACCATAAAGTATTGAAATGGTCCCGACGCCAGGTGAATTGGTCCACAAATATCCCCTTGAATTCTTTCAAGAAATGTAGGAGATTCTATTCCAACTTCAGTACGAGAAGGTCGTACTATAAGTTTACCCTTTGGGCATGCTTTACAAACAAACTCATTTGATAAAAATAGATCTTTTGTTTGTAGATTATGCCCAACAGCATTATTAATAATCCGACTAATCATATTTTGCCCAGGATGACCCATTCACTCATGCCATAGTTTAAAAGATTTTGGGTCTTTAAAATTCATACTTAGCGCAACATGATTATTAGGTCGAATGTAAGTGTAGTACAACCCTGAGGAGAAAGAAGGGAGTTTTTCTATAATTCGTTTTCGACATTCAACATCTTGAGTTATGATTAGAAACTCATTATTATTCTCAGTTTTGGTTTTAATGTGAAAACCATTTAATCAGATGTCTTTAAAGCTAAGAAGAATATGTTTAAATTGTGGATACAAAGTGCATCATTTAAGATTAATTCAGTGCCCGTGGAGAGTATCAATGAAGCTCTTCCGGAGCCAGCAAAAAGGATATTGTCATTTGCAATTGTAGTTACACTCCCCCTTTTTTCAATAAGTGTCAAGGACTTGCATTCTCCATGGATTGCATATTGAGATTTTTTGGTTTTTTTCAGGAAAGATACGATTCTTTCCTAGGGCCTACTTTCAATATTCACTCAATTGGCTAGAGACTCGTGCTGATAACGTGTTGTAATGTAAGTAGAACAAGTACACAGAAAATAGAGAGAAGGGAAGAGATAGACGGGGCAGAGAATGAGAAATATTATTATTACACTCAAGTGTGTAAGTACAAGGTAGTGATAATATGATATATATATATAATAACATTAGATATGGAATAGAAAACCTTAACCAATCCTACAAGTAATGTCTATATATAAATATATTATTCATAACAATAAACTGTATTTAATTGGCAAAAATAAATTCCAATTGATAATTAACAGAATCCTAATCAATTGAAGACTAATAAACCCATATTGAAATTAGTGGCATCCCAACCGTGCAACTTAAGGTTTAGGGTTCAAACCTATGTTCAGTGGCAGACCTACATTGGTGCAAGGAGGGACGGGTGTCCCTCCAATTTTTTTTAATATATATATAGGTTTAGGATCATATAAGAATAGATCTTATCCTAAGAAATGAGAATAGATCTCCACCATAGATCTATTGGTGATGAAGGGTCAAGATTTGACCAAGTTAAAGCGGGTCAAACCCGGGTCAACCCGTTGACTTTTTTTTTTATTTTTTATTTTTTTACTTTCAGCTCACATGCATCACTTCACATATTCGGATGCACCACTCTATATAATTAGATGCATCACTAAGTGCATTTAGATGCACAAGATTTTCAGTTTTTTTTTTCAATTTTTTTTTAATAAACGGTCACCCAAGATGCACAACTTCACATATTTGGATGTACCACTCTATATAACTAGATGCACCACTAAGTGCATTCAGATGCACAAGATTTTCAGTTTTTTTTTATCATTTTTTTTAAACAGTCACCCAAGATGCACCACTTCACATATTCGGATGCACCACTCTACATAATGAGATGCACGACTATGTGTAGTGAGATGCACGGAATTTGTAAAAAAAATAAAAAAATAACTGAAAAAAAAATTGATGCACCACAATGCGTAACTAGATGCACCACACAGTGTAACTAGATGCACAATGTTTTACGAAAATAAAAAAATGAAAACAAAACTAATGCATCTTAATGCACTTAGTGGTGCATCTCATTTTATAGTGTGGTGCATATGAATACATGATGTGGTGCATATGACCTGACCGTAAAAAAAAAAATTAAAATCTTGTGCATCTCAATACACTTAGTTGTGCATCCTAATATGTGAATTGGTGCATCCGAATATGTGAAGTGGTGCATGTGAGCTGAAAGTAAAAAAAAAAAAGGCAACGGGTTGATCCGGGTTTGACCCGCTTTGACCAGGCCAAATCTTGACCCTCCATGTAGATATGATCAATGGTGGAGATTAATTCCTATTTCTCAATTTAAGAGGCATTTACATGGGAACTCATCCATATATATATATATTTGTGTGTGTATGTGTGTGTGTGTAATATTATATGAATATTAGATTTGAGAAGGTCCATACTTGATCACCAAAGTATAGGGGAATGGAGCATACAAGCTTCGAAAGACGGAGGCGACATAGGCAACAATTGGAACGCCATCCATCTAAGACAGTATCACGCCTAAACTCAATTTTTCATTTATTTCAATTGATTAGGTCCTATGGAGTATGGACCCACCTCTCCAACCATACTAGTTCTAACAATTTCATGCAGAACATCAAAGAACTACATAGTGGTTTGATCCCTCTTCAGGATATGTAGGCAGCTCCAAAAAGCACAGCCGCCTTTGCCTTCTCATTAGCCACCTCTGACCATTCATTGCAACAAGTCAGAACTACATCGGACTTAATCCCATCAATAGGGGTATGTAGGCAGCTCTCTAGAGTGCAACCCAATCAACCCCAAAAAGAAAAGACGAATGTAGCTCCACGGACAATTGTAATTGTATTAGTATAAGGCGGTAATTAATCTTACATACTTTTTTCAATAAGTTTCAAGTCCTATGGGACTCACATTCCAGCCATACTAGTTATGACAATCTTATGAAGAAAATTGTCAGAACTACATATTGGCTTGATCTCCGAAAGGGGTATGTAGGCAGTTTTATGGAGCCTAGTCAATTATTTTTGCAGGACAGACCCACACAACGGGAAGTGACGAAAATGTAGTCACCAATATCTAGCGCAGTAGACCTATCGGATGGTACCATTTCTGACTTAGTCAATTTTTTCTCACACTTAGTCCTACGGGACCAACCATTGGCCACACTAGTTCTGACAATTTTATGCAGAAAATTTTTAGAACTACATATGGGTTTGATCTCTGAATGGAGTATGTAGCCAACTCTCTTGAGCGCAACCCTCTATTAGTTTAATCATCTTGGCCCACCAAGAGACAAACATAATAAAAAATGACCAAGCGTCAACAATACAAATAGTTCAGCTCAGACATGTTGTAAAAGCTTAATACACAAGTACCAATAAAAGAAAACATGAAATTGACTAAGTGTCATCAAAACAGAATGGGTGCATCCCAGACACGCTGGATAAGCCAGTTGATATACAAATTCACCAAATCACAAGAATTATTAAGGGTCAATAAAATAGATGGTTTGTCCTCATATAAACTAGCTAACTAGAAGAACACAAGTCTAGCAAACTAAGATAAAAAAAAATGACTAAAAGTCAATAATTCAAATAGTCCACACCGGACATACAAGATAAGTTGTAATACATAACGTCAATAAAATACAATAAAGACTAAGTGTCGATAGAATGGATGCTCCACACCGACAAGCTGGATAAGCTAAGATATAGAAGCCTGCAAAATAAAACACAAAAAACGATCTAAGTGTTAATAAAAATAAAGGGTTCATCCCGTACATGTAAAACAAGCTAAAGTATACAAGTTTAGTATATGTGCAAGCATGCATCAGACGCATCGAATAAAACTAAACACATTATCTCAGCCACGCAAGAAAAAAAAGCAAAAAAGAAATGCAAATAACAAGGAACGCCCTGAACGAGCTTGTCGTCGTCTATAATTTAGCAACTAATCCAAGTCATAACTAGGACTATGGGGAAAATGGGGATACACTCCCTACAAGTTCTACAAATAATAAAAATAAGTCATAAGTTCTTAAGTACATGCTCATTCTTCGGGTACATGCACCCGAATAAATAAAAGTAAACATCGTCCAAGCAATACGAACGTTAAAATAAAAATAGATAGTTAAGGCACATAATAAGAATGTGCTAGATCAAGCATCGTCTCCCTCGTCTTGCACCACTTGGACCCCCCGGATCACGCAAACCCTACGGCTGACCCTTAAGTCTGGATCAGCAGAGATCATATCAGTAAGTGTCTCGGCGAAAATATCAAGGGCAGAATCAGTAGCTATGTCTCGTTTGTACTCATTCAAGTCAGCAATGAACTTATCCAAATCATATCTCTCGGTCTCGCCATCTCGGATCACTTGAGCCATTTCTTCCCTCATCTGGACCTCCATCTCGGCACCGGCATGAAAAAGATGCATCTTCAACATGGCCACTTCGGCCTGAACTGCCTCAAGATCAACACTAGATGCCCGATTCTGTGATATCTCGTGCTCACACTCCTGCAACCGAGTCTTCAACTCCTTGTTGATCCGTTCAACTTGTTTCTTTCAGCCTGGAGAGTCCTCAACTCGTCTCTCCACTTTGACTTCTCTTCTCGCAATGACTTCACCTGCTCAGTCAGCTTACGGAGTTGTTTTTTCATCCAGTTGTACATCGATATCGCCTACCAGATAAATTAGAAATCATTAGGGAACTATGCACCTAAAAAATCAAACACTTGAAAAATTATATAACTAATGTGGTACAATGCCAAAACAAGCTCCCGATGTAGCCTCGACTCCTAAGTCATCACAAGTATCTTTATCTCATATAACAATATCTTCTCAGCTTGACTGATGACCGGGCTATACTCAGCTAGAGTAGCAGTAGCCGAAGAGGAATAAGGCAAGAAATAAGATAATGCGGATAGGTTGATAAAGTCTCCGGTCAGATTAGACATGGTCTCCCAAGTGCTCCTTTTTCTTTTTAACCACAATCCGGGAAGGAGGCAACGGAGCATCAACAATGAAAACAGGGTAGTCCTTCTTGGAAGTGGTTGCAACAGCTTTCTTAGCATTCCTAAGAACTTCCATGGCTCCCGCTCTTTGAGGCTTGAGACGTCCAGACTTGTCCATGGCGTCCTTTTCAAAACTTCGATTAATCACGGTCGACTCTGAATAGTAGGGATTAGGATGGTACTTCAAAACTTCACAACCATTTGGTATGAATGCTACTTGACGTTCAAAGTCGATTGTGGGCACAGAAACACCTTCTTGTCATGGTGGACAAGCAGGATATCCGCTCCAGATACTACTTGAATAAAGACTCTTGCTAGACAAAAGAGCCTTACACGAATGATTCTTCTCGGGATAGCTAAGAAATGTATCAACTCTTTCCTTAACCTCCTGCTGAAAATCCGGATTATCTAGATCACCTGAAGAAAAAAATAAGAAGAATGAGAATAAGCACAACACAAACAATATTGCAGGTAATGGACAAGTGCAAACTAAGAATATCCAAGACATAAAAGAAAAACTCACTAACACAAGACCAATGAGAAGGAACTCCGACATATTCCTGAGTTCCCAATAACCCAAGTGAGACGAACAAATAATGTTCTTTCCAATATTACCAGTCACCAAGTGCTTGCCTCGCCTCTTCTTGAATTGATATCTCCTGTTTCTCAGTACCATGATCTACTAAAGAATAGACATGCAAGATTTCTGACAAACCAAAATTTCTAAATTCATGTAGGTCACAGAACACCTGCACCCCCATCAAGATGCGCCAAACATTCGGCATTAACTAGCTAGGATGGATTCTGTAGTAATTGGAGAGCTCAAGCACTAGTCGAGGAAGTGGAAATCAGGCATCTAGTTCTAAGGATTTCTCGTACCAACACTAATATCCTGGCATGGCACGATTGACTTTCTCGTCTGGAGAAGGAATAACTAGAACAACATATTTTGGAATAGAATAACGGCTACGAAAATGACTTAACCCATCCAACTTAAGTATTGTAGGCTCATTGTTTACAGAAAGAACATGAGTATCCCAACTCCCATCGACTAGCCCGACACGATCCACTTCATCACTAAGGGGTAAATTGGAAACAAGATAGTGACGATCTTCTGGTATCTCTACATCATCTTTAACCTCACTAGTATGAGAATTAAGGCAATCACTATCCATGCTATATGACATGCTAGCCCTACTAGATGATCCGACGACACAACTTCGACTATAAGATGACATACTTGCAAGACTGACTTAGAATATAGGCAATATCTCAAATTTAGGACATGAGATAAACACGGCGTGCTAGAAAATAGAAATAATTTAATGATCAAATTACAACATATTATCCTAGCAAGGTAAAATAGGCCGTTGGCCACACACGACGCAATAATCATCAGCTTAATATATTGAAAGCAAAATATACACACGACCAAGTTGAAAGCAACAAAAGAGCAATCAGTCACACTAGACATGTCTGACATGGAAGAAACAATGCTACACATATATGCTAAACAGTAAAAATTTGCATTTTTACTACCAACGAATATCAAATGAAAACATTCGACATGGATGAATAAAAAATCTACAACTATAACATTTGCATTTTCACACGAAGAATGCGCGAAGATAAGGTTGAAAAGAAAAGCTATCCTCTCGGAGATCTAAATATCTTCTCTCTACAACTTCACCCTTTACTTCATCTCTCCAAAACTCCTCTCTTGAAAATTCTATCTCAATAAAAGTGAAGTGAGAGTGAGCTGAAAATTCTCATCTTTTATAGTCAAATAAAAATCTCATTGAATATATACGCATATAATCAGTAAGTATACATATACATGCAAAATGGATCCAATTACAAGTGAGATCTAATACCTCATGCGTAACACATTCATATATCTCTTGGCTAGTGCGCACACACATGCGCCTGAATACAATAATTTGAGAAATCACAAATTCTGCACACAATACACACATTCGTATATACAGGAAACTGAGCAAGAATTGTTAGAAATCGCCTGACTAAGATCTCAAAAACACACAACAGTTTGCCAAGGACTCGTACTTTATCCCTGACCAACTTCGCCGAGTATTCTAACCGCCTTAGCTTAGCTCCTAGCAGCACGTTTGCTCTCGGATTAAACCGCCTTCTCTATCTCCATCGACGTCGTCAGACAAGACCGACTAACTCGTCCACTTCACCATCTTCACTAACAAATAACCATCTTCTTTATCATTAGCTTTACTAGACTTGAGATATGATAAAACTTGTCTTGAAGTTTTCAAATTTTGGAAAATAAGAATGAGGAGAAGAAGCTGAAGAAATCTCGCTATAGGCAAATGAGAATAACATTTATTCAAACCAGCCACCCATTTAAGAACGTTTTATTTCACTTTCATTGCATCTACCTAAAAAGCTTGACAGTAGTTTAATTGCATCGATCTACATCACAGCTAATCTAGAAACGTGAGAGATGTAGCTCAACTAAAGAAATATAATTATTGATGTGAATATACATGTGAAAGTACACAGGAAAGAAGAAAGCAAAGCAAACTTGGCGGAACATATATTCAAGAAGGCCCTACTAGGCTGAAATAGAAGATATATTCAATTTGCATATCTACACAGTATATGAAAAATAGTTATATGATATATAATGTTTAATTATTGGCGGAACGTGCGTATATATGCCGACATATATAAAGATACAGAAATATATTTGAAGAAGAAGACAAGATGAAGAAGATGAATAGCACGATACACGCCTACTCGACGACTTTGTTGCCTTCATCAGACAATTTTATCATTGTCGATTTTGTTCGTCTCGCCGGTCACGCCGGACACGTCAGCAACGCCGCTTCATTTTTATCTCTCTCACCCATCGACAATCAATGCATTCTTTTTACATCACAATTGTTGCCGACCTCGATGGCTACATCGTATATCAGATTCAAGAGATATTTGAGAAAATGAAATCGCCCAATATGTTGCATCACTTTCTCTCACCAGATACCCCGAATACCCAAGATAAATGAGGGCAAATTATCTTTTCAATAAAAACCTTGTATGGCCCCAATATTTTCTTCACCCGATTAAGTCCAATTTTACTCGACTCATCCGACACACCCGACAGCCCAGACATGCCGTGACGATTAACTAAATTCATGCCTTGTATATGAAATTAATAGGCTTCAAATCTTAGGCCCATATTATCCAGCCCAGTTTATCCTACTAAAGTAGGCTCAATTACTTCTCTTCGGCATATTATTTCGACAAAAAGAAAAAAGGTCTTTATCAAAGCTACAGATTATTTGAAATTGCAACTAATGTATGATAATATACATGTTTGTACACGTATGTATAAATGTATATATATATTCAAAGGAAAAAAAATTTACATTCATTCACCAAGCGACGACCCCCCGCGACTTGTCCGACAAACAAACTCTTTAGTTAAAAGTACTTTTAACTAAAGAGTTTGTTCTTTTAACTAAAACGTTTGTTTGTCGGACAGGCCAGACACGTCGGCCCAACATGAAATAAATGTAATTATTGGGCTTATGGAGCTCATACCCGGATATGGAGTGTCCAAGACTACTCAGACACGTCAGAGCGACTAACCATTAGAGTTTATCATGTGAATACTCGCCTTTGTCAAGGGATTCTCTCCTCCATGAGAATCGGAACTAACTGGAAGGTGGAGCTAGCGGATAAGGAAGACGAACCTGGTGTGGAGAAAACCCTAAGCACGTAAAGTAGTCTTATAAATACAAGACATACTAGGTCATATGAGACATCCAATCACTCGCACTCCACTTCATCTCTCGCATCATCTACCTCTTGCTCTATCATATCTGCATCCATCACTCTCACAATTCTCATCAGCACGCTATCGGACTCATCCGATATACCCTCCAATCCGGCATCGCCCACTAGTCTAACGCTCAAACTCACTGCTCATCTCTATCACTATCTACACAACATCCCAGACGTCCAGGACATCCAGGATCTCATTGCTCTCTCATTTGCTCATCCATTTCATCACTCCCAGGACACTCCGGACGCTCTGGATATCAAGGATCTACTATCCCTTTCATTACTCATTTACTTTACATTGCTATCAAATTACTGTGGTTATTCCAATTAACTAACACTACGCCAAAAACGCACATACATAACGCCACGTACATAAGGGAGATTTAAAAAATCCGTTATGTATGAGCGCCTTTCTGCATATATAACGGAGATTTCAAAAGTCGTTATGAAAAAGCTGTTATCTATAATTATTTATAACGTAATTTTATCTGACGTTATCTATGAGTGTTATCTATGTCATTTTTAATAACGCGTTTTTAAGTCCGTTATGCTTTATGTTATGTATGAGCATGTTTTAATAACAACAAATTTTAATGTTATCAATTATGTTATCTATTAAAAAAAATTTAAATTAAAATATTATTTTGGCATTTTTCAGTCCCAAATAAGGCGCGAGTTCGAAAATTTTCCCCTCCTCCTTTCTCCCTAATCCCGCGCGCCATTCTTCCCACACCTCATTTCTCCCCAAACTGCTGCTCCTCATCCTGCCACCACTCCTCCACCTACCGCCGCCGTCGCTCCTCCGCCTGCCGTCGCCTGTCACCGCTCGTCTGCCGCCGGCGCCCTCTTCTTCGCTCAAGCTTAATCCCCAAACTTTCCTTTGTTGTAAAATCCCTAAAATTGAGATTCCCAAACCAGACGCCGACGACCTCCGCTCCGGCCACTGTCAACGCCGGTATCTCTCTCTCTCTCTCTCTCTCTCTCTCTCTCTCTCTCACTCTCTCTGTCCAAACGGGAAGCTCTATTTGTCTAAAAATGGGACTGCCACTCTGCTTCCAAATCCCTTCTGCCTTCTATTTACTCTCTTGAATCTTTTCACTGCTTTATGTTTCTAATCATGTACTTGCTTGCTTGCATTCAACGTGTTTGATGGAATTACTGAACCAACTTTTCATTTTCAGAATATAGAAAAATCTGGCCTTTCCTTTTGCTGGTGGTCTCTTTTCATTCAACTTTTCATTCTACTAGACTTCTCTTCATTTCAGGGCTTTGCTTTTATTTTTAATGAACATGCTCAACATTGCACTTCCTAGTTTCCTACATTTTGCAACTTTTAATCACCAATTTTCCGTCGTTAAATACTACTTTTGCTTTGCTATGGTAGAATCCGCCTTTTATTTTATACTGAATTTTTCAGTAGGTTAGTAATAGTAGTTGCTATATCTCTCTGACTCTCTCTAAAATAAGAGACAAGCCGGTGCCATCTTGGGACACCGACATTTCAACATAAAGGAAATGATTCTCAAAGATTAAAACTAGACTAGTTTAATTAGCATTACTACATAAAACCCCTTCTTAAATATTGAATTTTTAGTGGAAACGTAATAGTTAAAACTGGACTTGAGAAGCAAAGATAAATACAACCAATGGAGATATTAATTAATACAAGTACAACAAAAAGTGGAATAAGTGAATGGAAGGAGTGCTCCTCATTTTATGTCGACTCTGTTAATGCCAACAAGGAATGTGGATTTGTTGCAGGTACTATTGGGGTATCTGCCAGCTGATCGCTCTCTTTGGCCTTTGGAATTGGCTAAAAAACGAGCTCAGTATCAGCAATTTAAAGAGGAGCTGCTGGTGAATCCTGTAAGTCTTCAATATTACATATCCTACAAGTTTTAAAAATTTTAGATTGCCTCTGTATGAGAGATATATTTTACACCTGAAAAAGTACAAATATATATAGTATTGAAGTCGGGTAAACAAATAGCAAATTCTGGAATTTAAACTTCAATAATAACATGCCTTTGTGGTGACTTGTGGGGAGTATTTCCAATAAATTCATGCCATTCATATTGTTTTCAGGACATTGCTGCATGTTATTGTTTGTCTTACTGGGACTTCTTAGACACATTTTGTGATATGTTCACGTAAAGGTTACTCTTGAAGATAAATAGAGTTGATCCTTCACTTCCATAAGATGTTATCACTGCTGAGAACTTATATAGAATTTATATTTCATATTTTCCATCCTGAAGTGTTGAACTGCTCATCCTTTTCGCTATGTACTGACAATTTCATATTGAATGCTTTTACCTTTCTATATTAGAATTCATTTTTATTGCTAATGGAAATGGAAATGGAATTCAGTTTTTGATGTTAATGGAATGAGTTCATACGTTTTCTCTCTCACTTCCTTTTATTAACATGGTATCCAGAACTTGATTTTTTTATGTGATTGAAGATTCGATTCGATATGCTTGTTTGTGTTTAATTTGATATGTGATTTTTGTGATCAAATACCTCTGTTGTTCTCGATTTGTTCGCTCAGTTCTTCCTTTCAGTTTTTTATTGTTCTTCATTGATTAACTCTGCTGAAGAGCAAAGTTCAGAAGGGACTCTACCAGCTTGATCTTTCTAAACTTCTGGTGCTTGTTTTCTTGTGCCTGCTGGTAGTGATAATGTTCCCATTTCTAGTTAGACTGATCATTCTTGTAAATATGTGATATAGCACTTCTGGTTTTGTATCTTGTTATGATTCATCTTCTTGTAATCTGTCTATTGAGACTAATTCAGAAATAAACATTTGGCATCATGTTTCTGTTTTATCTCATGTTCTTAATCTGCTCAAATATCGCTACTAAATTTATACCTTTTGAAAAATACACCAGCAACCTCATGTTTCTCAACTTTTAAAAACCACAAAACCGTTTCAACTCATTCACTCAGACATCTTGGGACCCTCTCACACTCCTTGAACCCAAGGCTATAGATGTTACATACACTTTTTTGATGATTACAATCGTTTCACTTGGGTATAGCCCTTAACTCTTAAGTCAGAAGCTTCCAAGACTGTAATAACAATAGTTTGTGGGCTTTAAGAAAGTAAATACTAGAAAGCATTTTGATAACTGTTAAGCAAAAGATGGACCACACCAGATACTTTGTTAGCAAAGATAGAATCTTGTACTAAAAGAAAAAAGAGAAAAAAACAACTACATCTCTGTACCAAAACACAAAACAAGACCAAATTAAAGCAACTACACCTCTAATTATATAGTACATTAATGTTGTTACTTCATGGCTGCTGTTTTTTTGATATTTTCATTAGGGCTCATTTTAAGCATTCTCATGGCTGCTGTTGTTACTTCATTATCTACTCCATTAGGACTGATATTTTTCTGTTTTGTTGTTTTCATTAACTTTAACTATGAAATATCTATAACTATCTTTTAATTTGAACATCTAATGGAATATCTTCAAATGAGAGTTAATTTCTTGCATACCATAGATGGATGTGGTGAGATATTCAGTCAGTTTGCAATAGACTCAGAAAATTGACATGGTGATGACATTTTTGACAACATTTGCAGCCTTATGGTGATCTTAAAGTGAGGAAAAATACATCCAAGAAAAACGAGTAAAATCATCGACAAAAAGGATATCGTTTTTTGACGAAGAGATAAGCTTAAAGGTGAATTTCATATCCTCTTGCTTTTATTTTTTACACCATGGCTCAAGTGGCAGCCATGGTTATGCAATTACCATAGATAAGCATGTATCTAGGTAGTGGATATGGAGATTAGGTTGGGAAATGGCTCGTTCCATTCCATTTGTTGCTGTGGCGATGGCTTGGAGCCGATTATATGTTCTATGTGTGTTTGTGTTGTGTGTTTTTATGCTTACACTTAGTTAAGTTTGAATATTTATCATGAGAAGTATATGAACTTATTTCTTAGTTGTTATGGTGATTTATGTGCTTATTTGTTGGTTAAAGAGAAAAAATTGAGTAATCATTCTTTAGAATACATAGGATGGATAAATCATGGATGTCAAAGAATAGATTATCGGAAGAGTATGATGTTGGAGTCGATGCTTTTTTGAAGTTCGCAGTGGAGAGGGGCTGCGATGCTAACTTCATGTCCTGTCCTTGTGCAAAGTGTGCTAACACTAGGAAGTACAAATGTATATTTGTTATATTTTCATGTATCTATTATATATTTCACTTAATCTCCTTGTAGGAACTGAGTGAGCAGCAGAAGAAGGTGAGGGCTAAACACATATACCCGCATCGACTATCACGTAAAGGTTATGCAAACCTTACTGAAGAAATCAAGGTTCAGCCCCATTTGTTTGTATTAAACTCTTCTTTTAATATATTGTTTCTGGAGTAGCGAGGATGTCATTTTAAACTGTTACTTACATGTCTTGCTTAAACTTCTGAGTTGCACGGTGATGAAGAGCTTGATAGATGTGTGCTGTGGAAAAAAGCAAGACTGGATAAGGATGGAACCACTAACAATGAGAATTTGAAGATTGCCATACAGAAAATAGTATTACTCTATTCATTCATTTATGGAATTTCATTACAACTGTCAATTTATTTTTGGTTTTAATCAACATTATCTTTGCACTTAATAGGATGAATACATGCGGGAAAAGGAGCAAGGGAAACTTGAATCTGAAGAAGGTTCAAGTGATTTGCTTTCACTTGCCCTCGAAAAACCTGAACATTTTGGTCGTGTACGAGGAAAAGGGGCAGGGGTAAAGCCAAAAACTTACTTCCAAACTGTTAAAGGAACTCGGCGAGCAGCTGTTCAAGCTTCATGTGCTGAAATGGAAGAAGCAAAGAAAAAGATAGAGATTTTGGATAAAGAAGTACTTGAGTTAAAGAGTCAAATGAAAAAGTCTGAAAGTAAGCTTGGTGACACTGAGAAAGAGTCTGAAGGAATTGGTAGTTATTCGGTGATAAAGATTGCAGCTCCTGAAAAAATTGTGGAGTCTCATGATACCGTAGTTATAGGAAAATCAGAGTTCTTGCAGGTACGTGTTGTTATTTTGATTAAATAGTGCCTTCATGCAATTATATTTTACTGAAACTTTATTCAATATGCAGGGGAAGGAGGTGAAGTTACTCCTACAAGGCTCCAAAAACCCTGTAGCTTATGGAACTGTATTTGTTGCTGGTGTTGTCCTACATGGCTCGCCAATGCCTGCAAATTGCTTCCGTGTTTCGATCGATGATGTAGTTGATGTAAATGCTCGACTACCCTTTCCTGTTTCAGATATCGAGACAGTAGGCAATGCACTAGGATCACATGTGGCTTGGCCTAGAGATTTGGTTGTGGCAAGATATAATGAGGTACTTTTAGCCAAATGTATATTGTGTTTTTGCTTAAACTTTTTTTTGGGGAATTGTTAATAACTCTAACATTAACTATTTAGACACAGGAAAAGAAAAAAAGTGGAAAAAAGTTGTCTTTGGAAAATGAAGCTTTGAATGTCAGCTTGTCCTCGTTGCCTTCATCATTGAAGGCATTGTACTGTTTGTTTGAGAAAGGATACAAGGATGACGGGTTGCGTGTTGAATTGGATGCTGAACTTTTTGGCCATGATTCGAGACTTTACATTCTTAGGAAGCCTGATCTAATTCCATTTTGTAACATGCAACCAATAACAGGTTCTTGCATTGTGGCATATGTTTGGTAAGACCTCGATCGTCAACTCTACATGTTTATTTATGAATTACAGGTTTTTATAATTGCTACATTTTTATTGGCAGGCATCTCTATAGCAAGATACATGAAAATGGTGCAGCTTCCAAGTTTTTATTTGTGAATCTATTTGCCGTAGAACATGGAGTGAAGCAAGAGGATAGAACACGCGCACTATCAGAAAGATTACTTGAGGCTGCTGCAGATGTACTCGTATTTGTGCCTTGCAATATTGGGTAAGTGAACAAGTATATAAAACAGTTAGTGCCCTGTATGTTTTTTGCCTAACAATCTGACATATATCAAACAGTGGGCATTGGATTCTGACTATCATTGACGTCGAAAAAGGACAAGCGTTTTTAATGGATCCTCTCAGTCATCGTATTAAGGACAGCATATGGAAGGGGGTCGTCAACACGTGAGTTTTGGATTATACAACTAATTAATCATCTCTTTCATTTTATTTGATGTAAATGTTAACTTTATACAATTTTCCTTTGAAGTGCGATAAGTATGGTCTATGCAAAAAAGGGAAAGAAAATGAAAAAAAGCAAATTGGGAAGTTATCAAGGTATGTATGCTTAATTTACTGATGATTTTTGTGGCTTTGTTCTGATAGTAGTACATGAAATTTTTGAAGTAGTGTGGAAACAGAAATATTGTTTTGGTTAGATAGTTGGTAAAATGCAGGCTTACCATTTTATTTCTGTAATAATTATAGGGTCCTATACAACTTGATGACAAGCAATGTGGCTATTTTGTGATGAGGTTGATGAGAGATATTATCGAAGGGTTTCAAAATGCGGCAGCCTCAACTTTTAACTTGTCATCACTGGTATTAAATATATATACTTGAATATTGTGTACATAGTATTAGTAGTTATTAATAAATATATTGATGATCTTTTCTGTAATAATTGTAGTTTAAGGGTGAAAAAACTTATTCTCAAAATCAGCTCAACGAGGTTCGTCAAGAATGGACATCATCTGTGATTGAGCATGCATTGGATGGATAGGTACGCATATGTTGGGGTTTATGTGCAATTTTTTCCAGAAAGTTTTTAGAAGTATCCGATTTGGATTTATTGGTAAGATTTCTTCAAAATGGTTTATATTTCCTGTCTTTTGACTTGCACGGGCTTTATATCGTTCGTGTGAATATTGAATTAGTACTGTTGGTGCCTGATAATTTGTGTCTTCTTGATTTCCATGGTAGTCATATATATTCTGTTATTTTAGAGATTTTTTGAAATGGTTGGTCCCGTCCTTTGAGATGAAATGCCGCTGAGGAGGTGGTCTGTGGTTGTCAATTGCTTGTGGTTATGCCGGGAATTAGTTGCTACATGATCTACTTGCTTGTGGTCTGTCTATTTATTTTCTTTTCTAGGCAGTAGTATGGAATCATACGTTTATATCATGGAAATGATGATAATTTTTGGAGATCATACATGCACCCTAAATT
Organism: Schizonepeta tenuifolia; assembly: GCA_029490685.1. NCBI lineage: Eukaryota > Viridiplantae > Streptophyta > Magnoliopsida > Lamiales > Lamiaceae > Schizonepeta > Schizonepeta tenuifolia. The sequence goes on along the minus strand of CM055958.1, from coordinate 18,420,346 downwards.
AGTTTTCTGATTTTATCTAAGTTGTTTGGATTTTGATACAGATTCTTTTTATAAGGATTATGCAAGCGTGTGTGGTTGCAAACTTATGTTTTTTGTTGTATTATCCTATAGATGCAAGGAGACTGGAGATGCTTTCCATATTGTGGAAAAGAGACGGGGAAGGAGAAGAGATGTTGTATTCTCCTATAGAACTTGTGTTTTTGTTAAACTTGTGTTTTTGTAATCGTTATAATGGACGTACGACTTATAGAACTTGTGTGTTTGTTAACTCTATTCGGATTGGTTGTATGAATATTTTGGATGTTATGACATGATTTAATGATGGTTTTTATTATTTTGTTGTTTTAGAATTAATTTTATTTTCAAATAAATTATAATTAAAAGTTGTGTAATTAAAAACAGATATACATAACGGCTACTCCGTTATGTATAATAGTTATAGATAACGGATAAATATCATCTTTCGTAATGATCATGCATGTTATGTAAAAGAGTATAGATAACGGATAATCACACGTTATTAATTTAAGGACAAACGTTATGTATAATAGTATAGATAACGGATAAATATCATCTTTCGTAACGATCATGCATGTTATGTAAAAGAGTATAGATAACGGATAATCCCAAGTTATTAATTTAAGGATAAGCGTTACGTATAATATTATAGATAACGGATAAATATCATCTTTCGTAACGATGGTGCACGTTATGTAAAAGAATATAGATAACGGATAATCACACGTTATTAATTAAATGACAAACGTTATGTATAATAGTATAGATAACGGATAAAACTCCGTTATGTATGAGCGCCACATAGATAACAACATTATACTTGACGGATATTTTTTAACATAGATAACGGATATTATCCGTTATGTATGTGCGTTTTTGGCGTAGTGTAACTTAAGCATCAGAGGTCCTTCAGCCGACACCCCACCAATATTTCATCGAACTCTTACGTATGTTACTTGTGAGAGGTTGCTTGTGTCCCGTCATCCACGACTTCCGAGCAGTAGGATTTATCCCCTACAGTGTCCAAATAGCATTACCCTCATTTTTATTTAATTTATTTATACAATTTATTATTCAATATAGTTCTTATTTGTTGATAATATTTAGTCGAGGCAAATTAAGCGATCAAGCTTAACTCATTTATTCAAGCTTAATTGTATAAAACACATTTATTTAAGGTTTAAAAACTGATGATATATAAGGGCACCCGTTTTCTTTTAGGGAGTTTTTCTACAGATCCATAAAAATTTAATAAGGTTCGACTCAGCTTTTAAAAAAATTATCATTAAATATATTTTATTTATAATAAATTAATTATATAAATGAGAAGTTATTTGCACGTAATCTCTTACTAGTTATTAAAAAGCAGGTATCTTAACGTGTTAATTAATAATATTGTAGACATATTAACTTCCCATAACAAATTGTATTCTGCATTATTTGGCATCCATCATAAATTAGAAAGCTTTTGGAGAAGGATACAAGTTATATAATCATCAAAAGTTTGAAAAAACAAAAGAAGCTAATCGAATTCAGTCATGTTCAAATTTATAAACGATATATATCCTATTTTCCATATCAAAATCAAACAAATTCAAATCATCAACAAATTAATGTGTCAGTGGTGGCCCTTCGAAACGGATATAATCATACATGATGTTTGCAAAGGGTCCGGATTTATTGGGTTGTGATAAGAATATTTTGTTCTCTCCCACAACAAGCATTTCGCCTTGTACAATGATGCTATAAAAATGATACAACCCTCGAATCCCATGTCTTGCAACTGCATTATCATGGCCTATTGTTCCCGTCTTAAAATGTGGAGATGAATCTTTATCGTTGAAATGTACCTTGAAACGACATTCACAAACAATAATACAAACACGACAAGTGTTAGAGGATCCGAATTATCAATGGTAAGAAAAAAATTAATTAAGATATCGCGGTACTTGTAGATTTGCTCCATTTATGGATGCAATGGCCAATTGGAGAGTGTAGTTTGCATTTTTGTCCACGGTCTTGAGGTTGAACACTATTTGCCATGTTGTTGAAACGTACTGGTTATTTCCCACATTCCTATGTTTCAATTAACAGTTACTACATATACTTCATTTTCTATTTAAATAAAAAGGAAAATGAAAAACAAATTCTGGCTTAAAAGAAAATATAGTACTACCTTGTAACATGTGCAAAAAACCAATCTTTCGTATAATTGCTTGTCCCAATTGTGAAAACAAGATCAGTTTTGGGGTACAATTCTGCATAGCGTTCCCAAAGACCATATTGTCTGAACCTATTAACGTGAAGAGACTTATTAAGATAATAAATTTAGTAGGACGTTATGTGCATGTACTTCTTTATCAAAATTTGAGTTTGAGACAAACTTTTCAACATGAAGTTTGTATGGATGACTCTTGTAACTTGAATTAGGATCTGGAATAAAAAATTCAGCAGCGGAGCGATCAGGAATTCCAATCTCCCATAAAGTTACACCGTTCCTCGGGGGAACGAACACGATATTTTCTGCCCTTACATTGGATCTAGGACTTATCTTAATGCTGGAAATATACTTGTAGTTTCCAACAACTCCGGGAACCCATCCAAACAAGCTGTAAGTTCCAGGAATCACATTATTGATCGCAAAATTTCCATTTTCATCAGTTCGTGTCCAAAATTGATACCCCTGAATCGAAGCAATATTAGCTCAAATATTACAATCATAAGAAACCTTGTGTGTCTTCAAATCAGTGTTAACAAAGATTAGTATAGTTAAACCTTATTTTCAATTTGCCATGATCCAGCATCTCCTGGAGGAGCCAATCCCACGTAAGTTGACACGGCCGGCACAGGATTCTTACTAACGAACCTATAGATTAAATGTTAAAACTTTTTATTTTAAAAAAAGTATAATATTGAAAAAATGAAATACAAACTTAATTAAAGATTATAACAGAGCATCTCGTTTGAATGAAAAAAATGACCAAACTATGTATCAAAGACTGCACCAGTCATGAACAAGCAATTGGCCTGTAAGAGATCCTCTTTGGTCGGATTTAAGAAATTCTTCAGAACACGGAAAATTATACGGCCAACTCGCTTCCTCATTTTGCATCTGATCATCATCAATTATCACACAAATGATAAAAAATTTAAAATTACTCCACACTGAAACCAACAACTATAAAAGTTGTGCAATATATTGTATGTACATGCACTTATATAGACAAAAAGAAAATATATTAGTACTAAATTAATACTACCCTTAGTTGTGCATCGTTCCAAAGGATAGAAGGATCTGTTCGAGCAGAAGCGTCGGAGTTGAGATAGACATAAACAGGGCCAATCACTTTTTTCCAGTAATCTCCAGTATCAAATGTGACATCTATATCCGCCCCAGCGTAGTGTCTGCTGATGAACATCTATAATATAGTATTTTATATCATATGATTATTGCATCAAATTAAAAAATATGTTAAGCCTAAGTGAGAGAGAAGTAAAATACTTACGGAAAGCATAGTGGGGCCAACATGAGAAGTGAGATCTTGTTTGATTGGCCCACCTGTCCGAAATTCATTGCTTGGAGTTATCATCCATACCCCTATTGGCACATTGTCATTGCTAACCAATCCATGAACCTTATTGTCCTCATTGTTGCACGAGTATAAGTATTTGTCATCCACCTATACAAGTACAACATGTATATATATATATATATATATATATATTACTTTTACTCATGTTATTAATAAAAAAAATAAATTCATTTAAAATGATATAAATCTTAATTGAGGTTTCTAAATTTTAATCGAGAATAATAATTTAATGTAAATATAATTAATAAATTGTATCTGAGAATTAACAAATTCCAACTGAAGTTAATTTCATATTAATTGACTAAATCTTATTTAAAAAAAAAAAACCCCTGTGAAGATCCTACGGTGTGGTCAAACCCAATTTTCTGAAGAATCACAATCAATATAATGAATTTCTTTTCTACGACTTAGTTTTAATTGTCAAATTGTTGTATATTTAGCTCATAAATATAATCATAATGTTGTTGTTACCTCTCCTTTGAAGTCGGAGTTAGTGGGATTTGTTAAGAGAACAGCTTCCTTATAAGCAAGAATTTGGCCTGATTCACGATCCTCAGCCGTTGGCATAAACCGTTGCCTTTCATCAGACATAGCCATATAGTGAAACCTGTGTAGTATATGCATACATTATCAAGTGTTACTATGATCCATCTTGATGTAAAATTAAGAAAATAGAGGGCATAATGGTAAACGACTATAAAAATTGAGACAATTGTTTCTTTACACGGACACATACTGTATACCTAAATTTTGTTTTTAGTGTATTTGTCTTTAGTGTTTTTTGTTTTCTTGTGTCTTTTAGTGTTTTACTTTTTTTTTTTTCTTTTTTTTTTAATTCTAGATTTTTTTAAATTTCATTTTTTTTTTTAATTTCCAAATTTTGTTTGCCTCTTCGATTTTTGTTTGCCACTTCTTCTCTTCTCAAGAGATCGAGTGAGAGGAGCCGATCCAAATTGTTGTCGCTTCTTCTCACAACACGCGCCATGCGCGTGGTTGCATACCGTCGCACAAAAATACGCCTACAAAATTAATACTGCACAAATAATTGGGAGGAGAGGAGAGAAGAGGAGTACTTTTTTGGGTGAAGCTTGAACACAATTCTTCCTTCTTGGATAATAAAAGAAGGCCATCCTTTCAAACGTTCCAGCACAGCATATGTATAGAATCCAGGGGAACCACGCAGCATTACGTATCTGCTTAATTTGCCATTCAAAAACATTAAAATAGATTTATTAAATCTTATTTATATACACATAAATAGAATTCTATTTAAGAGTATTAATTAATCACCTTTTATCGATGTTTAATGGAGCGAGTGAGCCAGCGGAAGACCACGTTCTGGTAAATGAAATCTCGGTCTGATTTTCATTTTGCAATATCACCTTAAAATTTGTTCCTTCCAAACTGCACCACATGATTAATTATTTAATTAATTAATTTGGTTTTTATTCTTGAAAAAAGATTAAAATAATAGCGAGTAACCACATGGACAACCGAACTTTTTAATCATGTATCATTACAATTTGTACCCTTTTTTTTAAAGGACGATTTTTACCCTTAGTGAGAATAAACTAATGCGAAAATGGCCTTAATCAATTTATAAATGCTAATTCAATTTAATTTTTACTGGAGTGATATTATGGATTTATACTTACTTGTCAACATTATTAATGCCCCCTGCTACCTCGTTCCAAGCAACATCCCAGCGCCTATCAATTTAATAAGTCCAATGTCACATAAGTAATCAACTCTCATTCTTGATCTAAAAAACTCAGTTTGATCAAAACTATACTTAGCATTACTGGCAAAAAGATAATAACATAATTAAATTATTTTGGGTATGAGATTGATTGTCTAGTACCATTTGGCATCGGATGCATCTCATGTTGCATTATAGCAATGTATGTCGTGTGTATTACTGGTAGATTTAAATATAAGATGTGGCATGCATATAAAAATTAACACAGAAAAACTTAATTGATAAAATAGTAGTAATATGTTTATACCCCCTATCTGTTTCTTTATCTTCGACAAAAAGCAAATTGTCACTGCCTTTGTATGTTATATTAGTGATGGAACCGCCTGGTGAGGTCAATGTGATGCTAACTATTCCGTTACTCATTACAACCTGCGACGGAACATAAAAGAATATTTATATAGGTTTTGAAAAAAAAAAAAAAATAGCATAAAGATTTTGTTGTAATTTAAAAGTATACATGGTTAGCCTGTTGAACCAAGTGTACTCCCTCCGCCTCAATTATATCATCCACAACCATTTCTCTGCAATCGATCAGCCAATTTCATGTTTTGTTTTTAATGACGAGGAGAGGAAATAATTAGCACACGCTATTTTCATTTATTTTTTCAAATATTCTCGAGGGCTAAATTCCATCATCGAAAAATTCATGTTGTTGGGCTGGATATGAAGCGCCACAACCTTGTTGACAGTGCCAATATGTATATTTTCATATATGGTACAACGAGACACGTGAATTTTGTGATGTTGAAATTTGAACCTCGTGATATTATTTGAAGAAAATTAAAGAATGTCAAACGTTGTGACAAATTTATGATATATTTTAACAAGTATATAATCTCAAATAACGTGGCATGGCACTAGAAAAATGAAATAACCAACCTCTGAAAATTCTGAGAATGAATAGGCAACAACAATAGATGCAAAACCAATCCCACACACCAAAAAGTGAAGCAACTCCTACTTAGTAATGGCGTCTTCATCAACATTTTCATTTCCACGACCTATTTCTTCTACAATGCAATAGGTTTGCATTGAGTCGAGACTTTGAAATACTAAGGCATATGATATGATTAAACTATCTTTCTTCTCTAGTATATATAAAAGACCATTTAATAAATTCAGATTCTATCCATTTTATTTTGTAAGTAAATCTAATTTACTGCTGGTATGAATTCCTAAAATAAAAGGTCAGACTATTGATTGTAACTAGATGTTGAATTATATTGCAATCTAAAGCATGAAATCCCAATTAAATTTTTATTACTCAAAGTTTGCTCTATATATGATCTTGTATTAGCTAGGGATTCTTCCCGAACTTGATTTTTGATCTCCATAATAAACACACGCGCACACACACCAAGTTTATTCATTTACTTTACCAAGTAACAAACTATAATATTTTGACTATCATGTCGATTGTCGTGATATTTATTTTGTTTTACACTAATAATTAATTAATTTATACTTTATCTTTACGTAACTACACGAAACGATTTATCTTAGATTTTGAATATAGCGGGTCCTTTATTTATCGATGCATAGCCTCTTATACTCATTCAAAGTAAATAATTTTTAAATTTATTAAAAACATTCATTTGGTTTAGGAAAAAATGCAGAGAAATACATGAACTTTGCCCCTTCTTTCATTTTGTCCATGATCTTTTAATTTTTTTAAAAAGAAGCCACCAATTCTCAATTTTGTCCAAATTTTCTCTAATTTTTAAATTCCACCTGAATCATATCTGAAGTGACGCTTATGTTGCACTCGGCATGTGTCGACCTCTCTCTGACATGGTGCTTATGTGGCATCCGAGCATGTTCAGACCTTTCTTTTGTCTAGTAAACTAAATGACATAGTTTTAAAACTTGCATACAATATCATTTCATACATAAACTACTCATTAAAATAGAGATTGTTCGAAATTCGCAAATCCCCAATTACAATTGTAAACACCAAATATGTTTATTCAATAAATATAAATATGAATACAAATATAAGAATATCGAATATATGCGGGTTCAATCTCTATTTGATTCTCTGATTCTTCTCTTCACTTAGACCCTCGAACAATCTTCAAGCAGCCCTTGAGATTTATTGTAGAAGTATGCCTTCTAGATCTCCTTGGACTTGATCTTCAAGCTTTGTAACGTTGATATGGATGACTTTTCGTCTTGCTTCCGAAGTAAACGTTGAGCTTTGATCTTTGTGCTTGATGATGTTGACTTGGTCTTTGAGATTGATGGCGTTGACTGTTAGGAATCGGGTACTTGCTCGTGTAGATAACAATGGACAATACTTCTTTATTGATTGACTTGAATACGAACAAACTTATAGTATTACAATGAAACTGAAGAACTAAGTTTAGAATAAACCAAAGATCGTCCGAAGTAAAACTTCTGCCCACAAGACGAGAATACGCCCCGGTAGTGCTCACGGAAAGGCGGCTCGTCCCCAAAGGTTAAAACTATCTTGACGTCTCGGTTGTAGTAGCACCACAAACAGAACCGAGCTCCGGCGAACAGAACTGGAACGAAGACTGAACTAGTGTATGATATGCTATGAAATGCTATAGAGGAGTGCAGATTGCTTGGAATGAGTGAATTCTGCAAATGAGGATGCTCCTATATATAGCAGCTCTCGATCAAGTGAAGGGACTCGTCGCCATCAATTCAGCCATGATGGCCGGCGGTTTCAGACGCCAAGGACGCCAAGGGTTGCCGGATGTGAAGAGTCTCCGGCGGTTACAGCAGCCAAGAGTCTCTCTGCCGATGGGCTTCACATACTGGGCTTCCGGATTGGGCTCAACAATTAATCGAATTGGGCTTGTAAAGTTGGTCCAAAAAGATAAGGCCCAAACACCAGCCCAAAGCACCAAGATCCAAGTCCAAGCCCCAGGCCCGAGCCCGAGCCCGCCCGCCCGCCCGTCCGGACGGACGGCGGCGGCGTCGTCGGCGGCGCGCGCGTGTGTGTGTGTGCGCGCGCGTAGGCACCCATACACACCAACCCAACAAGTTATTAAGTCCATACAGACATAGCCTTAAATACTAGTCACATCATCCACATATAACCGATGTGGGACAACTAACATTTATTATAATTAATAACATGTTAATTACAACTTCAACATCCAACCTTTAGCATACAATATCTCACTCACCAGAAATCGGTTTAGAGATATTAAATATACCACGTTCATCTACTCACGGCGTAGATTAACATCCAATAAATATTTTAATTAAATAATAAGTATTTAATCAACAATATTTATCCTCAATAATGGTTAATATTTAAACCATTTTCAACAATCCCCCACATGAGTGAGAATGCCAATGCAAAATGAATGCAAATGCAAAGTTCAGTCCTCAAGAGACAATACTGCATTTGGCTAGGTAGCTTGTGACCTTGAACCTATCCATAGTCAACATTATCGAGTATACCGGCGGCATAGTGGTTATGAAAACCTTGAACTAGTCCTCCATGGTGTATACCGAGACAACAATATTGACACAATATCATCTCAATTCCGTTCGTTCTAACGTTTTGTGTCCTTTTCGGCCTTGGACACCCCTATGGATTCATAAGTGTATCAATTGAAGCGGCCCTCACTTCACACTTATATAGGTAATTCTTATTTCCAAGTATCCTACCATACTTGACCTTTCCGAGGTATCTAAGAATCATTAAAAGTCATAAGACTTAATCTCACCACTTGTAGGTAAACAAACACTCACTGTTCTCAAAGAATAGGTATGTTCGAGTGTTTAACACACGGATTCTTATAACTTCGTTGTCCCATTGAACCAAGCTCTTGGGATCCTCCAATCTGCAAGGTTGGGTATCCGCTATAATCATCCTTAAGATGTGGATTTAACACCCATTCCCTCTAACAATTTATACATTTGATCTCGATTAATGCTCTTAGTCAGCGGATCCGCTAGATTATCTATTTACCTCACATAGTCAATTGAGATAACCCCACTCAAGATCAAATGTCTTACGGTATTATGTCGTCGACGAATATGTCGAGACTTACCGTATATGTAAATGTTAACTTTATACAATTTTCCTTTGAAGTGCGATAAGTATGGTCTATGCAAAAAAGGGAAAGAAAATGAAAAAAAGCAAATTGGGAAGTTATCAAGGTATGTATGCTTAATTTACTGATGATTTTTGTGGCTTTGTTCTGATAGTAGTACATGAAATTTTTGAAGTAGTGTGGAAACAGAAATATTGTTTTGGTTAGATAGTTGGTAAAATGCAGGCTTACCATTTTATTTCTGTAATAATTATAGGGTCCTATACAACTTGATGACAAGCAATGTGGCTATTTTGTGATGAGGTTGATGAGAGATATTATCGAAGGGTTTCAAAATGCGGCAGCCTCAACTTTTAACTTGTCATCACTGGTATTAAATATATATACTTGAATATTGTGTACATAGTATTAGTAGTTATTAATAAATATATTGATGATCTTTTCTGTAATAATTGTAGTTTAAGGGTGAAAAAACTTATTCTCAAAATCAGCTCAACGAGGTTCGTCAAGAATGGACATCATCTGTGATTGAGCATGCATTGGATGGATAGGTACGCATATGTTGGGGTTTATGTGCAATTTTTTCCAGAAAGTTTTTAGAAGTATCCGATTTGGATTTATTGGTAAGATTTCTTCAAAATGGTTTATATTTCCTGTCTTTTGACTTGCACGGGCTTTATATCGTTCGTGTGAATATTGAATTAGTACTGTTGGTGCCTGATAATTTGTGTCTTCTTGATTTCCATGGTAGTCATATATATTCTGTTATTTTAGAGATTTTTTGAAATGGTTGGTCCCGTCCTTTGAGATGAAATGCCGCTGAGGAGGTGGTCTGTGGTTGTCAATTGCTTGTGGTTATGCCGGGAATTAGTTGCTACATGATCTACTTGCTTGTGGTCTGTCTATTTATTTTCTTTTCTAGGCAGTAGTATGGAATCATACGTTTATATCATGGAAATGATGATAATTTTTGGAGATCATACATGCACCCTAAATTAGTTTTCTGATTTTATCTAAGTTGTTTGGATTTTGATACAGATTCTTTTTATAAGGATTATGCAAGCGTGTGTGGTTGCAAACTTATGTTTTTTGTTGTATTATCCTATAGATGCAAGGAGACTGGAGATGCTTTCCATATTGTGGAAAAGAGACGGGGAAGGAGAAGAGATGTTGTATTCTCCTATAGAACTTGTGTTTTTGTTAAACTTGTGTTTTTGTAATCGTTATAATGGACGTACGACTTATAGAACTTGTGTGTTTGTTAACTCTATTCGGATTGGTTGTATGAATATTTTGGATGTTATGACATGATTTAATGATGGTTTTTATTATTTTGTTGTTTTAGAATTAATTTTATTTTCAAATAAATTATAATTAAAAGTTGTGTAATTAAAAACAGATATACATAACGGCTACTCCGTTATGTATAATAGTTATAGATAACGGATAAATATCATCTTTCGTAATGATCATGCATGTTATGTAAAAGAGTATAGATAACGGATAATCACACGTTATTAATTTAAGGACAAACGTTATGTATAATAGTATAGATAACGGATAAATATCATCTTTCGTAACGATCATGCATGTTATGTAAAAGAGTATAGATAACGGATAATCCCAAGTTATTAATTTAAGGATAAGCGTTACGTATAATATTATAGATAACGGATAAATATCATCTTTCGTAACGATGGTGCACGTTATGTAAAAGAATATAGATAACGGATAATCACACGTTATTAATTAAATGACAAACGTTATGTATAATAGTATAGATAACGGATAAAACTCCGTTATGTATGAGCGCCACATAGATAACAACATTATACTTGACGGATATTTTTTAACATAGATAACGGATATTATCCGTTATGTATGTGCGTTTTTGGCGTAGTGTAACTTAAGCATCAGAGGTCCTTCAGCCGACACCCCACCAATATTTCATCGAACTCTTACGTATGTTACTTGTGAGAGGTTGCTTGTGTCCCGTCATCCACGACTTCCGAGCAGTAGGATTTATCCCCTACAGTGTCCAAATAGCATTACCCTCATTTTTATTTAATTTATTTATACAATTTATTATTCAATATAGTTCTTATTTGTTGATAATATTTAGTCGAGGCAAATTAAGCGATCAAGCTTAACTCATTTATTCAAGCTTAATTGTATAAAACACATTTATTTAAGGTTTAAAAACTGATGATATATAAGGGCACCCGTTTTCTTTTAGGGAGTTTTTCTACAGATCCATAAAAATTTAATAAGGTTCGACTCAGCTTTTAAAAAAATTATCATTAAATATATTTTATTTATAATAAATTAATTATATAAATGAGAAGTTATTTGCACGTAATCTCTTACTAGTTATTAAAAAGCAGGTATCTTAACGTGTTAATTAATAATATTGTAGACATATTAACTTCCCATAACAAATTGTATTCTGCATTATTTGGCATCCATCATAAATTAGAAAGCTTTTGGAGAAGGATACAAGTTATATAATCATCAAAAGTTTGAAAAAACAAAAGAAGCTAATCGAATTCAGTCATGTTCAAATTTATAAACGATATATATCCTATTTTCCATATCAAAATCAAACAAATTCAAATCATCAACAAATTAATGTGTCAGTGGTGGCCCTTCGAAACGGATATAATCATACATGATGTTTGCAAAGGGTCCGGATTTATTGGGTTGTGATAAGAATATTTTGTTCTCTCCCACAACAAGCATTTCGCCTTGTACAATGATGCTATAAAAATGATACAACCCTCGAATCCCATGTCTTGCAACTGCATTATCATGGCCTATTGTTCCCGTCTTAAAATGTGGAGATGAATCTTTATCGTTGAAATGTACCTTGAAACGACATTCACAAACAATAATACAAACACGACAAGTGTTAGAGGATCCGAATTATCAATGGTAAGAAAAAAATTAATTAAGATATCGCGGTACTTGTAGATTTGCTCCATTTATGGATGCAATGGCCAATTGGAGAGTGTAGTTTGCATTTTTGTCCACGGTCTTGAGGTTGAACACTATTTGCCATGTTGTTGAAACGTACTGGTTATTTCCCACATTCCTATGTTTCAATTAACAGTTACTACATATACTTCATTTTCTATTTAAATAAAAAGGAAAATGAAAAACAAATTCTGGCTTAAAAGAAAATATAGTACTACCTTGTAACATGTGCAAAAAACCAATCTTTCGTATAATTGCTTGTCCCAATTGTGAAAACAAGATCAGTTTTGGGGTACAATTCTGCATAGCGTTCCCAAAGACCATATTGTCTGAACCTATTAACGTGAAGAGACTTATTAAGATAATAAATTTAGTAGGACGTTATGTGCATGTACTTCTTTATCAAAATTTGAGTTTGAGACAAACTTTTCAACATGAAGTTTGTATGGATGACTCTTGTAACTTGAATTAGGATCTGGAATAAAAAATTCAGCAGCGGAGCGATCAGGAATTCCAATCTCCCATAAAGTTACACCGTTCCTCGGGGGAACGAACACGATATTTTCTGCCCTTACATTGGATCTAGGACTTATCTTAATGCTGGAAATATACTTGTAGTTTCCAACAACTCCGGGAACCCATCCAAACAAGCTGTAAGTTCCAGGAATCACATTATTGATCGCAAAATTTCCATTTTCATCAGTTCGTGTCCAAAATTGATACCCCTGAATCGAAGCAATATTAGCTCAAATATTACAATCATAAGAAACCTTGTGTGTCTTCAAATCAGTGTTAACAAAGATTAGTATAGTTAAACCTTATTTTCAATTTGCCATGATCCAGCATCTCCTGGAGGAGCCAATCCCACGTAAGTTGACACGGCCGGCACAGGATTCTTACTAACGAACCTATAGATTAAATGTTAAAACTTTTTATTTTAAAAAAAGTATAATATTGAAAAAATGAAATACAAACTTAATTAAAGATTATAACAGAGCATCTCGTTTGAATGAAAAAAATGACCAAACTATGTATCAAAGACTGCACCAGTCATGAACAAGCAATTGGCCTGTAAGAGATCCTCTTTGGTCGGATTTAAGAAATTCTTCAGAACACGGAAAATTATACGGCCAACTCGCTTCCTCATTTTGCATCTGATCATCATCAATTATCACACAAATGATAAAAAATTTAAAATTACTCCACACTGAAACCAACAACTATAAAAGTTGTGCAATATATTGTATGTACATGCACTTATATAGACAAAAAGAAAATATATTAGTACTAAATTAATACTACCCTTAGTTGTGCATCGTTCCAAAGGATAGAAGGATCTGTTCGAGCAGAAGCGTCGGAGTTGAGATAGACATAAACAGGGCCAATCACTTTTTTCCAGTAATCTCCAGTATCAAATGTGACATCTATATCCGCCCCAGCGTAGTGTCTGCTGATGAACATCTATAATATAGTATTTTATATCATATGATTATTGCATCAAATTAAAAAATATGTTAAGCCTAAGTGAGAGAGAAGTAAAATACTTACGGAAAGCATAGTGGGGCCAACATGAGAAGTGAGATCTTGTTTGATTGGCCCACCTGTCCGAAATTCATTGCTTGGAGTTATCATCCATACCCCTATTGGCACATTGTCATTGCTAACCAATCCATGAACCTTATTGTCCTCATTGTTGCACGAGTATAAGTATTTGTCATCCACCTATACAAGTACAACATGTATATATATATATATATATATATATATTACTTTTACTCATGTTATTAATAAAAAAAATAAATTCATTTAAAATGATATAAATCTTAATTGAGGTTTCTAAATTTTAATCGAGAATAATAATTTAATGTAAATATAATTAATAAATTGTATCTGAGAATTAACAAATTCCAACTGAAGTTAATTTCATATTAATTGACTAAATCTTATTTAAAAAAAAAAAACCCCTGTGAAGATCCTACGGTGTGGTCAAACCCAATTTTCTGAAGAATCACAATCAATATAATGAATTTCTTTTCTACGACTTAGTTTTAATTGTCAAATTGTTGTATATTTAGCTCATAAATATAATCATAATGTTGTTGTTACCTCTCCTTTGAAGTCGGAGTTAGTGGGATTTGTTAAGAGAACAGCTTCCTTATAAGCAAGAATTTGGCCTGATTCACGATCCTCAGCCGTTGGCATAAACCGTTGCCTTTCATCAGACATAGCCATATAGTGAAACCTGTGTAGTATATGCATACATTATCAAGTGTTACTATGATCCATCTTGATGTAAAATTAAGAAAATAGAGGGCATAATGGTAAACGACTATAAAAATTGAGACAATTGTTTCTTTACACGGACACATACTGTATACCTAAATTTTGTTTTTAGTGTATTTGTCTTTAGTGTTTTTTGTTTTCTTGTGTCTTTTAGTGTTTTACTTTTTTTTTTTTCTTTTTTTTTTAATTCTAGATTTTTTTAAATTTCATTTTTTTTTTTAATTTCCAAATTTTGTTTGCCTCTTCGATTTTTGTTTGCCACTTCTTCTCTTCTCAAGAGATCGAGTGAGAGGAGCCGATCCAAATTGTTGTCGCTTCTTCTCACAACACGCGCCATGCGCGTGGTTGCATACCGTCGCACAAAAATACGCCTACAAAATTAATACTGCACAAATAATTGGGAGGAGAGGAGAGAAGAGGAGTACTTTTTTGGGTGAAGCTTGAACACAATTCTTCCTTCTTGGATAATAAAAGAAGGCCATCCTTTCAAACGTTCCAGCACAGCATATGTATAGAATCCAGGGGAACCACGCAGCATTACGTATCTGCTTAATTTGCCATTCAAAAACATTAAAATAGATTTATTAAATCTTATTTATATACACATAAATAGAATTCTATTTAAGAGTATTAATTAATCACCTTTTATCGATGTTTAATGGAGCGAGTGAGCCAGCGGAAGACCACGTTCTGGTAAATGAAATCTCGGTCTGATTTTCATTTTGCAATATCACCTTAAAATTTGTTCCTTCCAAACTGCACCACATGATTAATTATTTAATTAATTAATTTGGTTTTTATTCTTGAAAAAAGATTAAAATAATAGCGAGTAACCACATGGACAACCGAACTTTTTAATCATGTATCATTACAATTTGTACCCTTTTTTTTAAAGGACGATTTTTACCCTTAGTGAGAATAAACTAATGCGAAAATGGCCTTAATCAATTTATAAATGCTAATTCAATTTAATTTTTACTGGAGTGATATTATGGATTTATACTTACTTGTCAACATTATTAATGCCCCCTGCTACCTCGTTCCAAGCAACATCCCAGCGCCTATCAATTTAATAAGTCCAATGTCACATAAGTAATCAACTCTCATTCTTGATCTAAAAAACTCAGTTTGATCAAAACTATACTTAGCATTACTGGCAAAAAGATAATAACATAATTAAATTATTTTGGGTATGAGATTGATTGTCTAGTACCATTTGGCATCGGATGCATCTCATGTTGCATTATAGCAATGTATGTCGTGTGTATTACTGGTAGATTTAAATATAAGATGTGGCATGCATATAAAAATTAACACAGAAAAACTTAATTGATAAAATAGTAGTAATATGTTTATACCCCCTATCTGTTTCTTTATCTTCGACAAAAAGCAAATTGTCACTGCCTTTGTATGTTATATTAGTGATGGAACCGCCTGGTGAGGTCAATGTGATGCTAACTATTCCGTTACTCATTACAACCTGC
Organism: Schizonepeta tenuifolia; assembly: GCA_029490685.1. Classification (NCBI taxonomy): domain Eukaryota; kingdom Viridiplantae; phylum Streptophyta; class Magnoliopsida; order Lamiales; family Lamiaceae; genus Schizonepeta; species Schizonepeta tenuifolia. Next base: position 18,404,199 of record CM055958.1, on the reverse strand, counting down.
GACGGAACATAAAAGAATATTTATATAGGTTTTGAAAAAAAAAAAAAAATAGCATAAAGATTTTGTTGTAATTTAAAAGTATACATGGTTAGCCTGTTGAACCAAGTGTACTCCCTCCGCCTCAATTATATCATCCACAACCATTTCTCTGCAATCGATCAGCCAATTTCATGTTTTGTTTTTAATGACGAGGAGAGGAAATAATTAGCACACGCTATTTTCATTTATTTTTTCAAATATTCTCGAGGGCTAAATTCCATCATCGAAAAATTCATGTTGTTGGGCTGGATATGAAGCGCCACAACCTTGTTGACAGTGCCAATATGTATATTTTCATATATGGTACAACGAGACACGTGAATTTTGTGATGTTGAAATTTGAACCTCGTGATATTATTTGAAGAAAATTAAAGAATGTCAAACGTTGTGACAAATTTATGATATATTTTAACAAGTATATAATCTCAAATAACGTGGCATGGCACTAGAAAAATGAAATAACCAACCTCTGAAAATTCTGAGAATGAATAGGCAACAACAATAGATGCAAAACCAATCCCACACACCAAAAAGTGAAGCAACTCCTACTTAGTAATGGCGTCTTCATCAACATTTTCATTTCCACGACCTATTTCTTCTACAATGCAATAGGTTTGCATTGAGTCGAGACTTTGAAATACTAAGGCATATGATATGATTAAACTATCTTTCTTCTCTAGTATATATAAAAGACCATTTAATAAATTCAGATTCTATCCATTTTATTTTGTAAGTAAATCTAATTTACTGCTGGTATGAATTCCTAAAATAAAAGGTCAGACTATTGATTGTAACTAGATGTTGAATTATATTGCAATCTAAAGCATGAAATCCCAATTAAATTTTTATTACTCAAAGTTTGCTCTATATATGATCTTGTATTAGCTAGGGATTCTTCCCGAACTTGATTTTTGATCTCCATAATAAACACACGCGCACACACACCAAGTTTATTCATTTACTTTACCAAGTAACAAACTATAATATTTTGACTATCATGTCGATTGTCGTGATATTTATTTTGTTTTACACTAATAATTAATTAATTTATACTTTATCTTTACGTAACTACACGAAACGATTTATCTTAGATTTTGAATATAGCGGGTCCTTTATTTATCGATGCATAGCCTCTTATACTCATTCAAAGTAAATAATTTTTAAATTTATTAAAAACATTCATTTGGTTTAGGAAAAAATGCAGAGAAATACATGAACTTTGCCCCTTCTTTCATTTTGTCCATGATCTTTTAATTTTTTTAAAAAGAAGCCACCAATTCTCAATTTTGTCCAAATTTTCTCTAATTTTTAAATTCCACCTGAATCATATCTGAAGTGACGCTTATGTTGCACTCGGCATGTGTCGACCTCTCTCTGACATGGTGCTTATGTGGCATCCGAGCATGTTCAGACCTTTCTTTTGTCTAGTAAACTAAATGACATAGTTTTAAAACTTGCATACAATATCATTTCATACATAAACTACTCATTAAAATAGAGATTGTTCGAAATTCGCAAATCCCCAATTACAATTGTAAACACCAAATATGTTTATTCAATAAATATAAATATGAATACAAATATAAGAATATCGAATATATGCGGGTTCAATCTCTATTTGATTCTCTGATTCTTCTCTTCACTTAGACCCTCGAACAATCTTCAAGCAGCCCTTGAGATTTATTGTAGAAGTATGCCTTCTAGATCTCCTTGGACTTGATCTTCAAGCTTTGTAACGTTGATATGGATGACTTTTCGTCTTGCTTCCGAAGTAAACGTTGAGCTTTGATCTTTGTGCTTGATGATGTTGACTTGGTCTTTGAGATTGATGGCGTTGACTGTTAGGAATCGGGTACTTGCTCGTGTAGATAACAATGGACAATACTTCTTTATTGATTGACTTGAATACGAACAAACTTATAGTATTACAATGAAACTGAAGAACTAAGTTTAGAATAAACCAAAGATCGTCCGAAGTAAAACTTCTGCCCACAAGACGAGAATACGCCCCGGTAGTGCTCACGGAAAGGCGGCTCGTCCCCAAAGGTTAAAACTATCTTGACGTCTCGGTTGTAGTAGCACCACAAACAGAACCGAGCTCCGGCGAACAGAACTGGAACGAAGACTGAACTAGTGTATGATATGCTATGAAATGCTATAGAGGAGTGCAGATTGCTTGGAATGAGTGAATTCTGCAAATGAGGATGCTCCTATATATAGCAGCTCTCGATCAAGTGAAGGGACTCGTCGCCATCAATTCAGCCATGATGGCCGGCGGTTTCAGACGCCAAGGACGCCAAGGGTTGCCGGATGTGAAGAGTCTCCGGCGGTTACAGCAGCCAAGAGTCTCTCTGCCGATGGGCTTCACACACTGGGCTTCCGGATTGGGCTCAACAATTAATCGAATTGGGCTTGTAAAGTTGGTCCAAAAAGATAAGGCCCAAACACCAGCCCAAAGCACCAAGATCCAAGTCCAAGCCCCAGGCCCGAGCCCGAGCCCGCCCGCCCGCCCGTCCGGACGGACGGCGGCGGCGTCGTCGGCGGCGCGCGCGTGTGTGTGTGTGCGCGCGCGTAGGCACCCATACACACCAACCCAACAAGTTATTAAGTCCATACAGACATAGCCTTAAATACTAGTCACATCATCCACATATAACCGATGTGGGACAACTAACATTTATTATAATTAATAACATGTTAATTACAACTTCAACATCCAACCTTTAGCATACAATATCTCACTCACCAGAAATCGGTTTAGAGATATTAAATATACCACGTTCATCTACTCACGGCGTAGATTAACATCCAATAAATATTTTAATTAAATAATAAGTATTTAATCAACAATATTTATCCTCAATAATGGTTAATATTTAAACCATTTTCAACAATCCCCCACATGAGTGAGAATGCCAATGCAAAATGAATGCAAATGCAAAGTTCAGTCCTCAAGAGACAATACTGCATTTGGCTAGGTAGCTTGTGACCTTGAACCTATCCATAGTCAACATTATCGAGTATACCGGCGGCATAGTGGTTATGAAAACCTTGAACTAGTCCTCCATGGTGTATACCGAGACAACAATATTGACACAATATCATCTCAATTCCGTTCGTTCTAACGTTTTGTGTCCTTTTCGGCCTTGGACACCCCTATGGATTCATAAGTGTATCAATTGAAGCGGCCCTCACTTCACACTTATATAGGTAATTCTTATTTCCAAGTATCCTACCATACTTGACCTTTCCGAGGTATCTAAGAATCATTAAAAGTCATAAGACTTAATCTCACCACTTGTAGGTAAACAAACACTCACTGTTCTCAAAGAATAGGTATGTTCGAGTGTTTAACACACGGATTCTTATAACTTCGTTGTCCCATTGAACCAAGCTCTTGGGATCCTCCAATCTGCAAGGTTGGGTATCCGCTATAATCATCCTTAAGATGTGGATTTAACACCCATTCCCTCTAACAATTTATACATTTGATCTCGATTAATGCTCTTAGTCAGCGGATCCGCTAGATTATCTATTTACCTCACATAGTCAATTGAGATAACCCCACTCAAGATCAAATGTCTTACGGTATTATGTCGTCGACGAATATGTCGAGACTTACCGTTATAAAACATATTCTGTGCTCGTCCAATAGCAGATTGGCTATCACAGTGTATCAACACAGACGACACAGGCCTCGTCCAACATGGAATATCCTCGAGGAAATTTTTAAGCCATTCGGCTTCTTCACCAGCTTTATCCAAAGCTATGAATTCAGATTCCATGGTAGACCTGGCAATACAAGTCTGTTTCTTAGACTTCCAAGATACTGCACCACCCCCAATAGTGAACACGTATCCACTCGTAGAAAACGAATCTTTGGAGTCAGATATCCAATTAGCATCACTATACCCTTCAAGTACAGCAGGCTCTCTTGAATAGTGAATCGCAAAGTTCTGAGTATATTTCAAATAACCCAGTACGCGCTCTAGGGCTCTCCAATGTTCCTTACTTGGATTAGCAGTATAACTACTCAACTTGTGAACCGAGCATGTTATATCAGGTCGGGTATAGTTTGACAAATACATCAAACTCCCAATGATCTTAGCATATTCATCTTGACCCAAAGGTTCCCCCTTGTGCTCACTTAGATGAACATTCAGTTCCCAAGGAGTCTTAGCAATAGGTTTCTCATAAGCATTGAATCTCTTCAACACTTTCTCAACATAGTGAGATTGCGACAATGCAATTCCATTGGGCGTTCTTAGAATCTTAATTCCAAGAATAACGTCAGCTAAACCCATATCTTTCATGCTAAAATTCATACTTAGCATCCTCTTGGTTTCACCAATCACACGAGAGTTACTACCCATGATTAACATGTCATCTACATAAAGACAAACGATAACATAATCGTCACCCATTTTCTTAATATAGACACATTTGTCACTCTCGTTGATCTTGAAACCATTTGACAACATCACTTCGTCAAACTTCAAGTGCCAACGCAAAGGCGCTTGTTTCAATCCATATAAAGACCGTTGTAGTTTGCATACCATGTGCTCTTTTCCAGGTACAACAAACCCCTCCGGTTGCTTCATATAGATTTCATCATCTAACTCCCCATACAAGAATGCAGTCTTAACATCCATTTGATGAATCTCAAGATTGCGCAAAGCAGCAATAGCGAGAAGCACCCTAATAGAAGTAAGTCTCGTCACGGGCGAATAGGTATCAAAGAAATCATAACCGGCTTTTTGTCTAAAGCCTTGAACAACAAGTCTGGCCTTATATTTATCAATAGTACCGTCAGACTTGTACTTCTTCTTTAGGATCCACTTGCATCCTAATGCCTTACAGCCTGGTGGTAGTTCAACTAACACCCAAGTGTGATTAAGCATAATAGACTCAATCTCGATGTCTATAGCTTCTTTCCACAAAGCCGCATCCGAACCAGATAAGGCTTCTTTTACGGATACCGGTTCACTGTTTAGCATTAAAACGACGTAGTCCGGTCCATAAATTTTTGCTTTCCGTACTCTAGTACCACGTCTAGGCTCATTCACAGGCATAGACCTAAGTCGCTTTCTATTCGGCGGTCCATAAAACACCGGATTAGAACTCGATGCAACATTTTCATCTATGGGTTCAGAACTCATAGACTCATCTACAAGTTTAGAGCTCGTAGCTTCATCCTCAACTCTCTTCCTAGAGTTAGGATCAACCTTATCCTTATTAGGATAGATGTTCTCAAAGAATACAGCATTCCTTGATTCCATCGTCGTACCCACATGAATGTCGGGTATATCGGATTTGTGTACAACAAACCGATACGCGCTGATGTTAAGTGCATAACCAATAAAGACACAATCTACCGTTTTAGGTCTAATTGTAACTTGTTTTGGTAAAGGCACTTCAACCTTAGCTAAACACCCCCACACTTTGAGGTATTTAAACGAAGGTTTCCTCCCTTTCCAAAGTTCATAAGGAGTCACGTCCTTCCCTTTGAGTGGAATCTTGTTCAAGATATAGTTAGCTGTCAAAACAGCTTCCCCCCACATGTTCTGGGGTAATCCTGAACTAATCAACAAGGCGTTCATCATCTCTTTATGTATGATTATAAAATCACTACGAAGATCTATATCAAACTTAGCCCTAACTAGTTTGACGCTTGACACCAAATTCTTGCGGATTGCCGGAGCATGCAGCACATCCTTCAAAGTTATCTCCACACCGGAAGTGAATTGGAGTACAACAGTCCCAACTCCAAGAACAGATGAGGTACAGTCACTCGCCTCGGTGACAAAACGGTCTTGAACTTCCTTGAAGGTATAGAACAAGTCCCGGTTCATGCAGATATGAACGGTCGCACCTGTGTCAAGAAACCAAGTAACAGGATTAGGGTCCGAGACATGGTTTACCTCGGTGATCATGGCAACAAGGTCGTCTTTGTCCCAAGTGTCGAAGTCCTTTTGGACATGGTTGACCTTGTTCTTTCCCTTCTTCTTCGGCAGACGGCAGTTCTTCGCCATATGTCCGGGTTTATCACAATTGTAGCACGTTCCGGTGAACTTAGTCGGAGGTGCCACTTCTTTTCCTTTGCCTTTGGCAGGATAAGGACGCTTCTTTGAAGGTCTGCCTCTACCATCGGTCAAGTTCGCCTTAGCCTCCATTGGAGCCTTGGCCTTCATGTCTTGATCACGGACTTGAGCTTCGGTTTGAAGCTTAGCCACCAACGTCTCAAGGGTCATCTCCTTTCGCTTGTGCTTAAGATATCCCTTGAACTCCTTCCAACTTGGCGGCAACTTGTCAACCAAGAGCGCCACAGTATACGCCTCGGGAAGAGGCATCCCCTCGGAATGAACATCGTGTATAAGAGTTTGGAACTCTTGTACTTGGGGCATCATAGGACGACTGTCCACCATTTGGAATTCGGTGAGCCTCGTCACTACGAACTTCTTCGTGCTAGCAGGATTAACACGGTACTTCAACTCAAGAGCATCTCAAATTTCTTTGGCGGTCTCCTTGATGCTGAACACATTGAACATGCCATCATCAAGCCCGTTCAACAACATATTCCGACATAGATAGTCAGAATGCACCCAAGTATCGTAGTCAATATGAACTTGCACATTTGCCTCGTCCTCGGCTGGGACAGGAGGTCTTTCGTCACGCAGGAAGCTAGCAAGCCCCATTGTGGTGATGTAGAACATCATCTTTTAGGACCATCTTTTGAAGTCAGTTCCCGAAAAACTGGGAGGTTTCTCGGCGATAGGCATGAGCGGAGCAGCAGGTTGAACAGGAGCCATAGTTGAGCTCGAGGAGCCAATGGTTTCAGAATTGGTGGAAGGAAGAGTGGAAGCGCCGGTGCTCGAATTGGTAGACATTTTTCAGCAGTGATTCAGGTGAACTTCAGTTTAAGGAAGCACACGAACAAGTAACTTTCGATATTCTCGTCTTGCGATTGTTACGAATCGGGTACTTGCTCGTGTAGATAACAATGGACAATACTTCTTTATTGATTGACTTGAATACGAACAAACTTATAGTATTACAATGAAACTGAAGAACTAAGTTTAGAATAAATCAAAGATCGTCCGAAGTTTTTGCCCGCAAGACGAGAATACGCCCCGGTAGTGCTCACGGAAAGGCGGCTCGTCCCCAAAGGTTAAAACGATCTTGACGTCTCGGTTGTAGTAGCACCACAAATAGAACCGAGCTCCGGCGAACAGAACTGGAACAAAGACTGAACTAGTGTATGATATGCTATGAAATGCTATAGAGGAGTGCAGATTGCTTGGAATAAGTGAATTCTGCAAATGAGGATGCTCCTATATATAGCAGCTCTCGATCAAGTGAAGGGACTCGTCGCCATCAATTCAGCCATGATGGCCGGCGGTTTCAGACGCCAAGGGTTGCCAGATGTGAAGAGTCTCCGGCGGTTACAGCAGCCAAGAGTCTCTCTGCCGATGGGCTTCACACACTGGGCTTCCAGATTGGGCTCAACAATTAATCGAATTGGGCTTGTAAAGTTGGTCCAAAAAGATAAGGCCCAAAGCACCAAGATCCAAGTCCAAGTCCCGAGCCCGCCCGCCCGGACGGCGGCGGCATCGTCGGTGGCGCGCGCGTGTGTGTGTGCGCACGCGTAGGCACCCATACACACCAACCCAACAAGTTATTAAGTCCATACAGACATAGCCTTAAATACTAGTCACATCATCCACATATAACCGATGTGGGACAACTAACATTTATTATAATTAATAACATGTTAATTACAACTTCAACATCCAACCTTTAGCATACAATATCTCACTCACCAGAAATCGGTTTAGAGATATTAAATATACCACGTTCATCTACTCACGGCGTAGATTAACATCCAATAAATATTTTAATTAAATAATAAGTATTTAATCAACAATATTTATCCTCAATAATGGTTAATATTTAAACCATTTCCAACATTGACTTGAGTTTCGGGGTTATGGCGTTGACTTGAGCTTTGGGGTTGATGGTGTTGATGCGGAGGACGTTCGCCTTGTCTCCGAAGTAAACGTTGAGAGTCGAGCTTTATAACGTTGACATGAAGGACTTCCGCCTTGTTTCCGGATCAAACACCACTTGATATGATTTCGCCGAAGAACGCGTTGATTCCTACGAAGAACGCCTTGAATCTCGCTGGGACACCTTGAGTATTGAGAGAGAAATCTTGGAGAATTTCTCTCTTCAATTCTTGAGTTTTTAGGTGTGATTTGAAGTTGTGTAGAGACTCCTATTTATAGTTGTAGGAAGAGAGAAGTTAAGTGGGCTTTGGACTTCATCATGAGCTTGAGGGATGAGATGGCGCGATCTCATTGGCTCTTGAAGATTTATGTATATCCTTTACTTGTTGCCAAAGAAATAGATATTTATCACCATATAAAGACATATTTATTAATTAAATAACTTATATTAATATGGATATGATAAAATTCCATAATAAAATAAGATTTTAAAATTAATAAAATATTTTCTTAAAATTTCGATCTCTACAACAATATCGTTTCATACATAAACTACACATTAAAATAGAGATTGTTCCAAATTCGCAAATCCCCAATTCCTATCTGTAGAGATAATTAATGACTTAAGTTTATTATTATGAGAATTTAGAAAATAGCAAGGAAGTTCAGAACTTAAAGTATGAACTCAGATTGTATGATACACCAAAACGTCAAAACTATCATAAATCCAGGCATCCAGCATATTGTAGAAATTGGAATTTATCAATTTGCATCTATACTAATGATTTGTAAACAAAACAATATTCACTCAAGGCAGGTGCACCTTGATTAACTACTGCGAAATACTTACTGCTGTGATTGTGAAATTCTTGGTCGTGAGAGGTTATTTGGATTGGTAATACAAACTAAAAATCTTATCCAAGACGAATTATGTATAATATTTATTGGGTTATTATCACCAAAATACATGAACTTTGAGGGAACTTTCATTTTTCCCACAAACTTTTAATTCTTTGTCACAATACATGAATTTTCTTTTTATTCCAATTTTTCCATAATCCTCATTTCTCCCAATTCAAGCTGACTGTACGCTTACATGGCAATTAAAATGAAGTAGCTGGTTGAGCTTCTTTTTATATTAAGAAAATATAAAAAGATGGGTGACGAAAGTAACCATAACTGGTTGGGATTCTCTCTCTCATCTCCAAATATGGATGACCACCATCACCAGCCTTGCTCTAATGCCGTTACCGCTCCCGTCCCCTTAAATTTCTCCTCTACCTATAACTATCCCGGTATTTACTACGGCGATAACCCCGCCTTCTACTCCCATTTAACGGTCATGCCACTCAAATCCGACGGCACTCCCTGCATGATGGAAGCAATCAACCGCTCACAACCCCAAGGTTATTTTCTATCTCTCTCTCTCTCTACATGCTAGATTAATTTTTTCTTTTTTAGCAGAGAGATTAATTTGTTTTTAGTGCATGTGAAGTGAATGTGTGGTAAATTAATTACTCTATTTAATTAGTTACTTTTAGTTGCAGTAGCACCGAAACTGGAGGATTTGTTTGGGGTTGTAGCAATGGGTGGGGCCCATCAGCTTGAATTTTAAATGCCACGTAAGCATCCAGTCAGCTTGAATTTGGGGGAAATGAGGATGATGGGAAAATTGGAATAAAAAGAAAGTTCATATATTTTGACAAAAAATTGAAAGTTTGTGGAAAAAATGAAAGTTCCCTTAAAATTCATGTATTTTGGTAATAATCATGGTACGAATTGATCATTTTGACATAATAATTCCTCGAAATAATCAAGATGGATATTTAACTTAATTAATAAATTACTCTACTTAAAATTTATCTTGAAAAATCATCGGAGGAGCACGTGGCTGACATGCTATCTACACTTTTAAATTCAAATTTAGATTAGCGCGGTGTAATCCACCGAAATTACCGACTAACAATTAAATTTGTAAGTCGGTTCGACTTGTCTTGTACTTCTAGCTACTTTTGTTAGGCACAATATATAAATTCAATTTGACATAAATTGTTTACAATATTGTATACTTCAACATTATTTATTATTGGAAATTAAATTAAGTAAACTTATGATCGGTTGCTCCGAGGCATCCGTACTCAATTGATTAATTATCGAATCGGAATTTAGTTAGCGTGTGTCAACTCAAATAATTAAGTTGATTATTATCATTCGACATAGAATTATACGCAAGTTGCACAATCGGTTTTATAATATTATTTTAATTTGACTCTTTTAACATATTGAAGCAAAATAAAAACTAAGTAGTGGAAAATAAATTTACTGCAAACTATTCGACATGATTGTAATGCCTCCACCATCATTTTATTCGATCGGTCTTAATTTGTCAGTAATCATAAAATCATGATTATTAACCGGCTGATTTGTTAATTGAATTATTTTGTCCATGAAGAACTTCATATGAATCTAGCTAGCTGTGTCATGCTATATTAATATTCGAGAAAACAAACTTAAAATAATATATACTGTGTTTGACTATTTTTTTTTTCTCTGTTTTTTTTTTTTAAATTGTAGTGTCTAATGAGTTCAAAAAATTTTTTGGATCACAATTTTAGGATGGTTTGCAATTTTTGGTCACGTTCTTACTGATCGACAAAATTAGACCATTAAATTTAAGATTAGTCTGCCGTAGGCCACATTTCGGCCCATTCGGACTACTTGGCTGGTGAGGCGTGCCTGACATGTCAAGTGGTAGAGCTTGATTGCTAAGGTGACTTTAATTTATTTATTTTTCGTTCAACCTAATGCAGAATACGCAACTATCTCATTTCATTTTTCCCCAAAATAGTCATGAACCATAATTTGATAAACCCTTCTCCACTTACACCGAAGAAAACTTGTACCTTGCTGGAAAATCAGAAGCAATCATCGCCGCGTCTCGATTGGAAAGTTGAACATCGAATTACGCTAGTGAAAGAAGTTTGAAAACGATGTACGTGAGAGATGCGAAAAAGTTAGATCGGCCACCTCCTATTTACATTAAGTGATTCGAGTTTAATAGCCCGCTCGAGCCAAAATTGCCAAACAATCTAAAATAATTGCCCAAAAAAAATTTGAACTTAGTGCTTGACTGATTATCTTTTTTAGAACGGAAATATATTTGAACGGTTTATTAAAAATTATAATATGATCATACATTATTAATTGTTAGCATATATTTATACTTATATAAAAAAGCATTGTTTTATAAAATTTGAATCATCTAAAGTATACTTACTACTTATCAAAATTAAGGGCAATAGCGTAATATAAGATATAATATATAATACGCCATAAGAAATACAAACTTACTTTATTGATAATATATATTATTACCTTATATTATATTATGATTTGAAAGAAATATATTATTAATATACATATCATTTGTTTATATCCTTGTTAATATGTGATATCAATCTTATTATTTCGTCCATACATGATTTTACCCACGTTATTGTGCAACCTTTTTTTCTTTACTTTTGCAACTTCAAGTTATCTCCAATCTTCAACAAGGCAACTTAAAATTCTTAAATATATTTTAGGCTCAATCAATCCGTGTAAAATTTTTAATCTTTTCGAGTACCAAAACTTGGCACTGATTCTACTCTCACTCATGGTCCATCAAAAAGGTCTACTACATCTGCATATTTCAAAACATAAACGTATAGTATATATTCATGATAAACTATATTAAACTAATTTCTCTATACATATACTTGTGCGGTATACTTAATAATTTTTTTGTTAATATATTCCTTTTATTCTCGACAGAAGCAAGAAAAAGTCACTTTATTAATGCAAAGAAAGCAGCGATGAAAAAGCCACTTTAATTTATTAACTTTTTCAATAATTCTATTCGGACATACTATGTCTGGACATACGTGCTTGAAATAGGAAAAAAATTGTCCGATTGCCTTCAAAATTTCTTTCCTCCTTAGATCCCCTTCCGAAATATCGATCTCATGCACACCCGCTTCCAAATTTTACTCTCATCTACACCCAACTCCTAAACTTGCGAAATTAAATTGGATGAAACTTTATAATTAAAATTTAAAAAGAGTATGTTTATTAATAACCAAACTATCGAAACTATGAAATTAAATTATTAGTTAAAAAATTCCGTCGAATCTCTATTTTTACCATCGTATGTCTGGACATAGTATGTCCAAATAGCACTACCCTAATTTTTTTATATTTATTTTTTAATTTTTTCACCAAATTTCTTAACACAATTTCTTCATTCAAAGACAGCAGCGATTTGATGAAGAGTCATATATCTTTAGGATCAAACTGTTCATGTTTCATTTTGTAATATAAGTTGTTTCTTAGTTTGTTACTGATAACCCTTTTTCTTTTGGATTGTGTTATATGATCGTTCAAAATTTGATTTAATGAGTTCAATTTTGAAAGAACAAAAACAGTGAAATCTTTAGGATTTTTTTTTTTTTTTACTTTAGGAAGATCAACATGATACTCATGGTATGAGATGAACGTTTTATTTATGTCTAAAGATTACGAAGATAGCTGCATTTTTCTTAGAATGTGTTTTCTTCATGCAACGAATGCAAAATTAGGGATAACAATCTACTTGGAGAGAATAGTTTCTTTTTCAGAGTAAGCACTTAATTATTTATAAGATTTGTGTATTTTATTTTGAACTCTAAAATCAAATAGCTAATTAATGTGAGTTATGAACTTTATTTTGAACTTTGTAATAATTATTATTTTTAACGTGCGGGTGCACGTTAATTATACTAGTTCTCGGAAAATTGTGATGTATTGATACTTCTACATATTATGAGTATCATCCACGGGGATATATTACTAAACGTACCATACCTTCCAGTAGGATAATCTAGTACGATTTCACTCAATATTGATTGTTTATTTTTCATATAGATGACAAAATTCAAAATATTTTTATAGTGTTCAGTGTTCTAACCTCATGAAAGTCATAATAAACAATTTACGTTAATATTCGTTCATACCTAGTTTTTATTTAAAGATACATTTAGTTTCCAAAATATATATTTTTTTTTTTTGAAAGGAAATCAAATTCATTAATCACGACGAATCAAACGAAATAATCTCCAAAAGCCAAGAAGACCAACTATCATGCCATAAGGCAGTAGCATCTAAAGTCTTCGTTCAACTAACAAGTTTATGTGCCGCTTGATTTGCTTCACGACGAACATGCTTAAAGGAAAATACATTTAATATGAATAGGCCGACTAACGTCACAGACTCACAATCTACGTGACCATAAAATTTTGCTAGTATATTACTACAATATAATACTACTAATTTTAAATTCGAGGCAGTAAAGAAGATATCTCTTCGTCACTACAATCCCAATTTTTTTTATGAAGACAAGAACTCTTGAAAAGGACAGATATTAATTAAGAGCTTTCAATCTAAATTCTACAAATTACTTATAGCCGGAATTATAGACCAAAATTATACACATTTATCTCAGAGTCGCATATTGCAAATTCGGGTAAGGACCTAGAAATAAAATTCATAACTTGCCCGAGCCACGTAGATCAGATTATCGAAAAGATTTGATTTTTTTTTTTCTGACTTGAGATTATCGAAAAGATAAATTGTACGCATTAATTAAATCTCAATACTATTAACATAGTTCGAACATTTATGTACTGCTTACATTATTTAAACAAAAAAAAAGTTGGGCGTATAGGTTATTTTTTTAAAAAAATAAAAAGTAATTCCATTACTAAGTCAAATCGGCCTCGACAATAGTTAGAAGTCAAGACGAAAAGTCCGACTTCTAAACAAGTACACTTTGATGTTCAAAAGGAAAATTTGAGCCGTTAAGTTGGCCTCCCGACGAGCATGCAAGAAGTCAAGAACAATATTGCGCTTTACAACTATAATAGCCTCATACCACTCGTCAGATATGGCATTAGATCCAAAATTTCAGTCATTAACAATATGATAGGCCAAAATAGAGTTCGTATAAACCTCAATAGGGGAATAATCATTCTCCATGCAAAATTCAATACCCAACATCATGGCATGTAATTACGTTATTAACATTTAAATATTCGGGAATGCTCTCCATATCCACTTGCGAAATGTCTCACTAATGATCATATCAATATATTAGCAACAGTATCAAATGAATTATCACACATTAATGTGATTTAAATAAAATTAATGACTAATTTATACGATATGACTACTCCATGATTGAGCTTATAGTCAGTTTGGTTGAATTTGAGGTGAACTGTTGGCACTGATCGATCGGCATAATTATTTTGAATGTTTAGATCGGACCGACCAACCTCATCACCATCGATTGAATAGAATTCTGAATTTTGTTTCGATTTCAACTTCCTCCTCCCTTTTCTTTTTGTTAAGTGTCCCTTTTGATTTTTCTCTTATAGCCTAATAAGTGTTCCATTTCAAAATTCGAGAGTAAATTAATGTCATTCTTTCTATTTTACCCTTCTTTAATGTTTCTCGTAATTTGGTAATTAATTGTGTATTCATTTTATTTACTTTTTTTTTATATCCTGAGAACCTGCAGCCGTATGTGTATTCATTTATAATACTAATTAATACGGTTATAGGTAAATTTCTTCATTTTCTAGGTATGTATGATTTGAGGGTGGGGGGACACTTATGAAAATACAGAAGGAGTGTTTTGTTTCAAATTTTCGAAAAACATAGAAAGAAAAAAAATACTCAAATTAAACTTCTAAATAAAAGTAAAAACAAAACAAAAATTTTCCGTTATGGCAAACAAACTTAACAAAATTATTTGAAGAAACCTAAGAATCTTACACGCATTTTAAACATAAATCTAATAATGGTAAAATAATAATTTCGAGTTTATATAGAAAACCTGAAAAACTATGAAAGAATTTAGTATAATTCGGTTGCGATTGAAACCAAACTCACTCAATCGATCATAGATAGCTAGGTATTGAAACTCAATTCAATTTTTGAATTTCTATCCAATAGAAAATCGAGCTGCTCTCTTAACTAAACTAAATGGATGAAAATTCCATTCTCAGGCCCTAAACAAGAATATAGACGCTAGCTAGTTTAAATACTGTAGAAGAGTAGTAAATGTTTAATTTCGTTTGAAAAAAAGAATAGTGGTGGTAAATGAAATGAATTAGGTAAGGAGCTTATGATTGATGACACCTATAAAATCCTAAATTGCTCCTCCATGCTTTGCTGCTGTAGACTAATAGTAATAGTCCCGCCCCATCTAACACTGCACCAACTCCTCCTCCTCCAGTCACCCATTATTATTATTATTTTTGTATATCCATGTCTCGTTGTCCCCCCCTCCCCTCCAATTCCGCCCATTTTTTCCATTTCTACATTAACAAACTTACCAAAATTAAAATACTTTTCTCTCAATAATTAAACTTCTTTTTTTCAAATACACCACTTCCGCGTACAAAGTCGCAAATACCACCCATCCATCGTTTTCCACGCACTTTCCATCTTCTCCCAACAACAACTCGGAAAATAAATTAAATCATTGCCTCTCTCTCTCTCTCTCTCTCTCTCTCTCTCTCTCTCTCTCTCTTTATATACACCTGCTCTGTGCGCACAAGGAGTTCCATCCGCTGACACGGTTTTCATCAGTCCGAAAATTAAGAAACATGAGTGGTAATAGTACGGGAAGCTGCTACGACAGAATGAGCAAGAAATGGTGTGGAATTCGTCTCAATTCGAGAAGATTCTCGGTGAAGCGGCTGCGCACCAATTTCTTGTATATTTTCCGAGTTTTAAGGAGATGGAAGAATTCTTACAACAACTGTCTCAGACTGCTGAGAACAAGTCTTGTCAGAAGAAGAAGAAGAAAGGCAGGTTTGGTCGAAACAACTGAACTCGGCTACGGCTACAGATTATCCTCGTCATCGTCATCGTCGTCGTATTCGGCGGTGAGAACGATGAACCACTCGAATTCGTTTTGCTCAGAAGCCATTGCTGACTGCTTGGAATTCATCAAGAGGAATTCAGTCTCCATTGAAGATGAGAGGAATCCTATGCTTAAGCTGCAGGATTAGGAATTACTCAGTTTTGCCATGTACATAATTAATTAGAGATATGTGCTCTAATTGTTTCTTCTTTTTTTTTTTTTGGTTTTTCGTTCTTGGGGAATTGTAGTGTTTGTATAATTAGTCTAGAAGATATGAAATGTGTTAAACATCATAGAATTGGAATGGTGTTTTTCCTATGTTTTTTTTCAACTTTTAATACTAGTACTATTTTTGTTGGTTTTGGCTGTGGACAGAGATCTGATGCATTTTGTCCGGTGTTTCCGACAGTTGAAATTCTCATTACAACTCGTGTTAATTGGAATTTCATCGTCTGTCTTGTTCCTAATTTTTTATTATAAAATAATTGTATACTGTAGTATATATATATATTTTTTTTCTTTAAAGATAGTCTCGCAACTTTAGTTTCAAATTGTGTTGGGTTTTGTATTTCAGTATATTATATTTTTTTTCTTTAAAGATAGTCTCGCAACGTAATTTGAAATTATGATATCGAAGTTTAAGCCTCGTGTTCTAAAATTGCCCCGTCTTGGCTCCATATGTTTGGAAGCAATAGTTGGAACTGACTAAATGTCTGAAATGGGAAATTTAAATTTAAATCTGACGTCCCGTTATTCATTTATTTATATAAATAATAACATTGAAATTGTATAAGACCAAACTCACACTTTTAGGTTTAGATTTCAACAACATGAATCGTAAATGCTATGCGTGGCAATCTAATTGCAGTAGAGTAATATAGTCAAGAATGACGTAATGAAATGAGTTTATAGTATTTGTCAGGAATTAATTGGACTTAATTACTAGCATTGAAATTGAGGATTGGCAATCACACACGCTAATTTAAATCCATGAAAAATTTATTGGGTATCTTAAAGATTTATTTGAATATAACTTTGAATAATACGTTATACGTACATAGTTATTCACTCAGAAAAAAAAAAAAAAAAAAAAGTACATAGTTACTTGTGACTTCATTAATAAAAAAATAACAAACTGCAATTCAAACCATCCACAGTGGGTAAATCAAATTAAAGATCAAGCTAGGCTACAAAACGATTTATTAATTAATTAATAGTAAATACCATTATTACAAAAATTAAAATCAGTATCAAGTATTTAATAAAACAATAAATATTCAGCTTGTGCCAAGTCAAGACTCAAGACCATAAAAACAAGGAATATTGCGTTGTAAATATTCAAATGGACAATTACAATTAAATTAATTTTTTTGAATTTTGCATATTGGGAATGCGCAGTGGCAATCTCGGAAGTTGATAGTAGGTGTGAACTGTAAAGGAACTTTATAGAGTTGGAAAAATAAAAAAAGAAGATGGAAATATTTGTAATCCTCAGCCACCTAACTAGACCCCCATAATTTGACTATTTCAAAAGAAAGAGATTAAGAATAAGACGATCATTAGCCAATTAATCAACAAAATCAGTAAATGACAAGTTGCAACCCAACCTTTAGTCGTATTTCAAAACTATGAAAAGAGTTTGGCAAAAATTTGGGTACGGTACCGTATTGTATGATTCACCGCAGGTAATTAGAAGATAATAATGAAATTGAAATAATATTAAGGAATACCTCAGCAGTTCAATCAAAATTAATTTTAATTTTAATTTTGGTTGTGCTAAAAAATTCATCTACTAGATTTCCTAAATTGGATTAGTTTCACAAAAATATTTAAATCTCCTTATATTTTTCATCAAATTTACACCTTCACAAATCTTCTCCTATCTCACAAATTGAACTGTGTCCAAATTCTTTTATAAAATTAGGAGAATTACTCTATGCATTTGTAAAAAATGAGTTATAAATAGTCTAGGGAGAACCTTATGAATAAATTATGAGCAAAATTTTAAGAATTTTACTGGGAATACTCTGATATTTATTTACAATTTATTAATCTCAATATAATGTAATTAAATTTGAATTTTTAAAGTATCAGTTATATAATAAAATAATTTATTCACAAAATTAAATAAATATTTTGTTCAACCTATTTTTTAAATATAAAATAATAAATAAATAAAATAACAAGGAACCGCCACAGGACCTTTTTTTAATTCCTAAAACATAATTTTCTAGCTAGCACTAGTATACAGATATTTCCTCTCCTAAAAAGAATTTATACATACAAATATTTCGATTGCGAGGGAAATGACAAGAAACAGTTGGTCCATCCAATTTTGTGAGCTAAAAAAATGTTGGCATAACATTTGCGGCCGCAAATTCACATGATTTTGTAATGGAAATATTATTTTGACATTTTTGTGCCCTACGATTGAAAAAGAGTTGAAATTGGAAATACCCATTATGAGAATAATGTATACTTCCTATATTCATTAAGATAAATAACTACACTATATACCCACTTCGTCCACAATTCTTACTTTTCAGATATTTTTCCTCTCTCTTCACTTCATATTTGACCAAATTGAGTGAGAGATTCTCGAGGGTATCAGTTTTTTGGGCCCATCTATTTTATTATTTATTTGACCAAATTTTTACTCTTATTTATTTGTTAAAACCCTAACCACAACACATGCAAGAAATAACGTGTGAATGCAGCCTACCTGTACCGATTTTTGAGTGATTTAACCCCTCACCCACCTCCTGTGAGATTCTTCAATGAGAATCAATTCCCTATTAAAGATTGCAAACGGTAAAAAATAAAATAACTTTGCAATAAAAACATATACAGATTCATTGTTGAAACTTATACAGAGCACTCCTCTCCACCCTTCCTCTCCACACGTTCTTACTTTCCCTGTACAAAATTTTAAACCCTAACCCTTAATCCTTCTAACATTAATCTATGGATTCACCATCAGGTTCAAATGACAAAGGAAAAAAATCCAAAAGCCATGAATAACTAAGTAAAGATCAAACTAAACATCTACAAGAGGTAATATTCTATACAGATTTAGAATAAACATTACAGATCGGTCATGCAAGTTTAACAATTTCTTACCGCCTTCATCATTTTATTTCGACATGTATGCTTTTTATCACTATTAATATTATTTTAGGCAATTTAGAAACATTATATACTTGTTTCTTAGTGATCTGTATTCTTTTTATTATGCTAATTCGTAGTATGTTAGTTTAATGTTAATTAATCGAATAATTAATCTAGTTTTTCTATTTTAATACGATAATTCAAGTTAGTCATAATATAGTGCAAAGTTATATCGGAAATCCGATAATAAAAATGTATACAGGTCGTTATAAAAGCATACAGGTCGGTAGTATTTTTTTTTAATTTAATACGGCCTGTATACGTTTTATGCGATCTGTATGGTTTTCATTACCTAAATATTATTATAATTAATTTGGGCACATTATACATTTGTTGTTTAGATATCTTTATACTTTTATTACTTTTATTATGTTAATTTGTGTTATGTTGATATAATTAATTAGTTTAATGATAATTAATCGAATAATCAATATATTTTGTCTAGTTTAATACTATAATTCATGTTAATCATAGTATAGGATCGAAGAACTTAGATCGAAAAATCATTTATAAAAAAGCATACAGGTCGTGAACAAAGCATACAGGTCGTGTATTATGCTTATGAGACATGTATTCTTTTTTACCGACCTGTATGCTTTTTTCTTTGTTTATATTTGAATTATGATGTAATTATGACGATGTGTATAAGTTTATTATTTTATTTGTTGACTTATTACTACTATGCATTTACAATTAGTTTAAAGCATTGTTATGTTTTTTAATTTTTTTTATTTCTGTTTTTAATTGATTTTATTTCTGTTTCAGCATGGTTGGTGCTGGGTACGTAAAACATTACAAGATTTGACTTGTATGGTGAGCACGTACAATAAGCTCAGCATGTTGGGACCAATAGAGAAATGACTATTCGAAGTTGGGGGTACAGAGCTCGTTAGAAGATTCTCTGTTGGTGCTTTAGAGCATTTTTTGAAATAGAATGATGCTAAAGAATGCGGGAAAGCGCTTCAAATGGTCGTCGCTAGAGAGATAATTGTGGCCGGTGCAAATCCGATGGATATGTGGTTTCGTATTAATGAAAGAAATTTGAGATTTTCACTTCGTGAATACGTTGTCTGGACTTGTTTTTAGAGCGTCTTCATTTGATCCACGCAGGGAGATTTGTCGACAGATAATGTGGTAGTTTGTCAGACGTTTGCTGGGGACCAGCTACAAGCCAATGACGTGTTGCTTTAATTTTTTACGGTGAATCGTCTAGATGCACAGTTGTATCTTTAAGCAGCAAATGTGCTCGTTGCCTATGCAATCTGCTTAGGTGGCGATCAGAGGAACAAGATAAATTCTGGCTTTAGGTATTGGTGGATGATCTCGACCGATGGAACCAATTTCCTTGGGGCGGATATTCTTTCCAGGTTTTGAAGAACTATATCTCGGCGGCAGTGAAGAACAAAAAGGACGTGGGAAAGGGATTGGGGTATAACATTTACGGGCCGGTTTGGGCACTGCAGATGTGGATGAATGAGGCTATACCTTCTTTGGCTGAGATGACTACCAACAGAGTATTTGAATCTACCCTTCCTCCTTTTTTGATACGGAGGCTGGATGCGGCTTTGCAGCGCAAATTGGAACGGGCTTTTCTCCACGGGGTGAATTGTATAGATTCCTTGGACCCTGAAGAAGAAGAAGAAGAAGAAGAAGAAGAAGAAGAGACGTTTTACTGGTTGTCACTCGTAAATACTGAAAACCCGCTAGCAGTGAATTATGTCCCACCTGTCAACTCGCTCTCCGAGGGACAACAACCTGAACGTCGTGCCCCAGTTCAGAGACCTTCTAGGACCCCTCCAGTGTCAGAACCTAGCGTCGAACCCAACGTATATGATTTGAGAGACAACCCCCCACCTACAGATGTGACGAAAGCTAAGAAAAGTAAAGGAAAACGTGTTCGTGTAGTACAATCGTCATCATCGAGCAGCGACACCGTCACCTGCAGTCAGAGAGAGGGGAGAAGAAACAAGTTCATGGAGGAATTGTGAGGCCTGGTGAGAACTGTATTGACTACACAGTGGAGATAAGTGTTTTTTCCGGAGATCAAGTCTTTTTTCACAGACTTATTTAAGAAGAGTGGCCGACGTTCTAGCTCCAGGCACCGCTCAGTGCCTCAGCCCACGGCAGTCCAGTAAGAAAGCAACCCTTTGTGCCAGCACGTCATTTAGCGCCGCAGTGCACAATTCGTGAATGGATGAGAAAGGGTGCCCCTGAGTATGCTTATGAACAAGATTATCCCCCCATTCAGGCCCAACCCTTAGCCGCTAGGGGTCCTGATGGGATTCATCAAGATGTGTTGTGCGATCCCGCTCCATATCTTGAGTTTTCTAGGAAGTCACTCTCGCAGACACAACCACCTGAGCCAGCAAAAGGGAAGAGTATTGCCGTAGAAGATGTCCAAGGTCAACGCCAAGATAAGAAACTACTTCAGCCAGGAGCGGAAGTTCATCCTGTCGACCTTAACATCAAGGACAAATGAAATCATGGGAACTAACCAATTTTGTAGGTCCGCCGTTTCAGTGGCGAGCTCCATCCCCTCGTCAACAAGGGATGTACGACTTTTCTACATTAGCATTGCCAGGAGTTTGTTCATGCCGCCTTGAGTATGCACCCAGTTAACAAATTCAGCCAGAGTTCCAATTTTTAGAGTGGCAGTCTGTTCCTCTTCGTCATCAGTGTCGTCAGACTCAAATTCAGCAGCATATTCTTCATCATCTTTATCATCGTCATCCTCTACGACAGTGGCATAGGATTGCACAGGTTGTGGCTGCGGCTCTGGCTCTAGTGCTTGTGATTGCCCTTGAGCAATAACAATCGCTCCACTTTGAGAACCCATTTGCATCTCGCCAAGCCAATTGCATGAAGCCATACGTGCGAGGGAATCGTCGTACTGCGAGTACTGAGACGGATACACATCATCATAGACAAATTGCGAAAAAAGCATTCAAATCAAAGCTAGGTCTATACATAGAATCATTGTGCCCGATATACAACGTGGACTCAGACTCAGTAGCACACAATCGACGAAGTTGATCATCATTACTCAAATTATATTTTTCGACGCCGAACTGAGACGTTGAAAAATAGAATATGTCAAAACTACAACTTAACTAACTAGACATCATTATGAAATTTATTTGTTCCTTAATGTTGGAAAAACTTATCATATCCAACGGAAGATAGAAAGTGCGCTCTTCGCCACCATTATAAACATAATCGTCCCAAATGCCATTGAATTTAACGCGGAACATCTTGCATTCCATCTGAAATAATTAAAAATAATTATTAATATATAAATATACATATATATAATTAACATAATTTAATAAAAACATAATTTTGTACAGATCGCCAAAATATTATACATGTCGCACTATAACGTGTATCGACCTGTATATTATATTGACGATCTGTATTATTTTTAAATTTTTAAAAATTAAATCAATTTGTTTAACACTCACATTTGACAATTTAAAATGACAATGATGTTGTATTAACTAACGTTTTTCAAGAGCCTTTATAAAAGATTTTCAATTCGATTTATATTTCTAAAAACCTAAAAAATAATGTTATAAATAAAACTAAATAAAGAGTGTCACAATTAATATACATTTTTAAATAAATAAATATAAAGATCGAAAAAATACTGTACAGGTCGATATTACTATTTTTTATGACCTGTACAGATTTTTATCGATCTGTAAGAATTTTTTTTCTAAATATTAATATATGTGTTTAAGACGTACCTTATGTAATTGCGAATTGAATACACAATGGTAAACTCTTTTCTAGTTTGTATTCAACTCGTTTCAAAAATTTCTTTATATAAAAAATTGATTTCGGGCTTAATTTCTGCAAAATATAAGAAATAATGTTAGAAACATAACAGAGATAAATAGTTTCAAATTTATGTAAATATAAAAAATATACAGTCCGCAAAAATTATGTACAGGTGGTATAGTATTAGTGTCCACCTGTACAGAATATATGCGAGCTGTTTGATTTTTTTTTCTTTACAAAATTTTAAATAATGTATTTAGCTCACCTCTTTAATATTCAATAACGATAATGACTAATGTAATTTGTTGATTTAATATTCGTTCTTTTTTTTCTCTCAATTTTTTTTTTCTTATGTTAGCATATAGATCAATGAAAGTGTGAATCATATATATAGGCTGAAGAATTCAATTCAATAATACATTCAATATAGCACCTACCCGCATGTAAAATTACTGTTAAAAATGGTACAATTTTTGCATGCATAATAGGGCTTTATTCACGTGAAAAATTACTGTCATCCTACATATTTTGACCTTATTAAAAAAGGTATTCAAATAATGAGTCATCTGTGCGAGGTAGAATTGACAAGACTTTTTTCTTTAAAGTAAAGTTAAAAAAAAAACTTTAAATAAATAATAGAAAGTATACTTTATGGGTTAAATGGATATAAAGAATAAATAATTATTTAAGTGGATATGGGGAATACATATTATCCACAGAATGGGCATGCATAATGAATTAATGATTTTCCCATTGAAAAATATAGTACTACTATTGTTTATTGTTCTAGTTCTAGAAGAAAAGTCCAAATAATCTTCCAAATTGCATGCATATATATATATATATATCGACTTCATTGAGAAATTATGTTACAGCTTGTGGGGGCATATGCTGCCACATCAATCATTTCCTAAATTTCTAGCTTCAGACTTTCTGCAATCACAAAATGTTATGCAATTGAAAATAACAAATCCGACGACTCCACGCAATTAGCATAATTCAACCTTAATTATTGTTGTATAGAGTTGGCGGTAATCAGACCCAATTCGTTTTCTATACTAATTTAATCACGGCTGCTCATCTCATCTGGTTCACATTTAGGTCACGGCTCAAATGGTTGGAATATTATTATTATTATTATTATTATTATTATTATTATTATTATTATTATTATTATTATTATTATTATTATTATGGGCTCTTTCTTTAACGAATAATTGATATGCTTGGAATTCTTTTTTTTTTTGTTTGAAAGGTGGAATTCTTTCTTTTTGTGCATGAAGAGAACCCACAATTGATATTTATAACTCTATTCTTGATAAAAGCAAAAAAATTAAACTCATGAATATAAAAAATATTATCATTCCACCACTAAACCAAAAAAGACGTGTTCATACCTTTACCTTTTACAATCGTACTTTTAATTATTAACAAATACTATGTGAAATATTTCATTGATTAATTCCCAGATAAAATATTCCTTGATCCCGTGATAAATGTGAAACCCTTCTATGCTCTTTTTATTGATCGGAACTCAAGTCAAATCGCGTTGTAGCACAAACTAATTGTGTAATAAGCTTCTTTACACGGTTAAAGACCTAAAAGTGTTAATCATTGGTATCATTTATAGTATTAAAATAAGATCGCATTTATCCTTTTGTAATGTGCAACTAGCAATGGCCGCGCGGTGTTGAGTTTAATAATCTTTAAATGACAGTTTTTAGGTATACGAAAGTCAAAATTATAAAAGTTGTGGAAAACTCAAATACCTTGGGATATGTGAATAAAGTTGTTAGTTGAATTTTAAGGGCATTTTTGGCATTAGTCTATGTATGCTATGCTCAAGTGAACAGTTTAATAGGAGCGGAATTAATTTTAAGTTTTAGAATTTTTTATTAATTAAAGGAATTAGATTTGCATTGATTTAACACATAAATCTACATTACAATAAGATTAATGGTAATAGAATTGAAAAAAAAATACAACTAATTTAATACGTAAAACTAAAAATTCAGTTCATCCTTGATGATCCTTCAAGTGTTCAAGAGGTTGAATGAAACTGCCGAAAATGGCTTTGTACTCGGCTACAACCATTGTGATGATGTTCAGTGGTAGCGTTTGGAAATTGTTGGGTGACTTGCCGGTATCGTGGAACAAGCGACACGTATTCTTCGTCCGATTCAAGTGGTGGTGCAACTGATTGGCATTTTTTACCACCGTGACTTCGGGCCTAGTAGAGTTGTACCGATGCGTAACTTGTTGCCAGAATTAACATGTACGTCGTTGGCGATTTGTTTTGACCAAGCTCGAGCAATGGCTTTGGTTTCGGCTTGGGAGTACGCATAATGAGGAGGCATTGTTGGGAGAGAAGATGAAGGAGAAAATTGAGAAAAAGTGGAGAAGATGTAAAATGAGAAGATGTAGAAGATGAGAATATGGTGTGAATTGTTGTGAATGAAAATGTAGTATTTATAGAGGAATAGAATAAAAAAAAGGTGTAATCTCAGCCAAATGACCGTTGCCGGCCAAATGGCCGTTGAAGATAATTCGGCCATTGAGGTTAATGACCTTTAATTGCAGCTAATTTCGAATATTTTTTTGTTAATACTGGTGCGTGCATTGCACGCTCTCTATCGAAACGGCTCGAGCGGGCGGGCTGTGGCTCGATGAATGCGGCACGTCAATGGACGGGCTCGACGCTGGGCAACTCAAGCCGGCGATCGAGCCGCCCATTGCGAGCATGATCGAGCCCATTAGGATATGCTCTAATATACATGAAAGCAAGTTTCACATATAAAATAATTTTTCAAAAAATATATTTTTCCCCAGTCATTTAAGTCTTCTTACTTTTGAACTATAGTTAAAAGTAATTTAACCCTTATTAATATACCTAGAGTTAGTAGACCCGGATCCAATATGCACATGAATTTGTTTATTTAATTAATTTTCTTTTCCTAAATTAGATCAAAATTTAATTGTAGACTGCAAACCGTAGACCTCTCTTTACATAACAGATGTCTTCACCACTTAGATATCTCCCATCTTCATTATATATTAAACTATTCTTGAACACAAAAAATTTGTGACTATATGAGGCATATGAGTGTCATGATCTTCATAATAATGAATAAAAAGGGGGAAATGTGAAATGAGCAAGGAGCCCTAATACTTGCCCAACTTTATTACACAAGTAGTCCGATTTCAAATTTTCATGCAGGTCCTTCTAAACGTATGTAATCATACATAACTTGCTTGAAAGGTCCTAAATTCCTTACTTGACTCAAAAATATTGTATTCTTTCCATTCATAAGCCCATTCCCTGCTATGCCAATGCTGTACAAATGGTACAACCCATGAATGCTATGTCTTGCTAGTGCATTGTCTTTGCCGATCAATCCCGTGCTGAATTGAGCCCTCGACCTTGGATTGTTTACACGTACCTAAAACCATACATGTAATGTAAAATTTAGGATCGCTCGACTGAAAAATATTGACCGTGATTCACAAATATTGGAGTGACATACTTCTAATTGGGCACCATTAGCTGATGCAAGTGCTAGTTGGAGAGTGTAGTTTGCTCCTCGATTAACATTCTTGAGGTCGAACTGGATTTGCCAAGTCGTTGCTTGGTAATGTTTGCCTCCCACATTCCTGATAAATTCATGATGTCAAGTGTATTAACATTTTGAAAACAAGAGATCGATGCAACATATATATATTATTCAATAATAGGAAACTTTGAATCAAGATTATACCTTGTCGCATGCACGAAAAACCAGTCTTTAGTGTAATTACTTTGCCCGACTGTGTAAACCAAATCCGTGGTGGGATAGTAATCCGTGTAACGTGTCCACAGTCCATATTGTCTGAATCTGTGACATGACGATAAACGCATCAATTGAGGACTCGTTTGCTAGACAGCATAATATATTATAGATTCAAGGGATTCGATCCAACTTTTGAACGGGTCGTGGGTACGGATGGATCTTGAATCTCGGATCGGGATCTGGAATCAAAAATTCAGCAGCCGTCCGGTCAGGAAATCCGATCTCCCATAATGTTGGACCGCTTCTTGGAGCATGAAAAACTACATCTGTTACATCAACATTGGATCCAGGAGCAATGTTGATGTTGGAAGCATGTTTGAAATCTCCAATAGTTCCAGGAACTGCTGCATACAAGCTGTATGTTCCAGGCACCACATTCTTGATCAAGAAATTCCCATTCTCATCTGCTTGTGTCCAAAATTGATAACCCTACAAAAAATATATTCTACGTAATTAGAATACTCTCTCTCTCTCTCTCTCTCTCTCTCTCTCTCTCTCTCTCTCTCTCTCTCTCTCTCTCTCTCTCTCTCTCTCTCTCTGATAAGGAATGAATACCTTGTTTTCTAACTGCCATGACCCTGCGGCTCCAGGTGGAGCCAATCCCACAAAGGCTGAGGACCCAGGCACAGCTTTCTCATTTTTGTACCTCAATTTCAAAAGAAATAGGTATATATATTTACTTCAATAATACTAACAAAATTTGCACCAATTTCACACTTTCATTCTCCAAACAAGAACTATAACACAAAATAATTTTGAGAAATAATTTACCTGTCATGAACAAGTAATTGACCCCTCACAGCTCCCCTTTGGTTCGATTTAAGGTAGTATTTGGAGAGTGGGAAATTGTAAGGCCAGGCAGCCACCTCCTGTTGCATCTGATTATTATAAAGGACATGTACAACATATTTAGCAAAAACGTAACACAAAAAATCAATGAAATTAGAAAGAATAAAAGATGAAAAAATTAATTAAGAATACCCTGTATTTAGCACATTCCAAAGGACAGAAGGATTGGTCTTGGCTTGAACATGAGAATTTAGATAAACAAAAACCGGCCCCAAAACCTTTTTCCAATATTCCCCTGTCTCAAGCTGGATAGCTATGTCCTCTCCAACATAATGCGTGCTCATAAACATCTTTATTATTTCAAACATAGTGATAATCAAAATTGGAAAAAAAATGAAGATATTGATGATGAATAATAAATAATTAAATACTTACAGAAAGCATAGTGGGACCAACATGAGAAGTGAGATCCTGCTTAAAGGGACCTCCCGTTTTGAACTCATTGGAGGGAGTTATCATCCAAAATCCAACGCCCACATCGCTACTTACCCATCCATGCACCTTGTTATCTTTGTTGTCACACGAGTACAAGTATTTATCATCCACCTATATCCATTCCATATGCATTTTAATTCAAACATAAATGCTACACTACTATTTTTATGCTTATTCTGCGTAAATGACACTTATATTTGAATAACAATAAATTTGATGTTTAAGTGCAATTATAATATCAAATGTGTAAGAACCAATCCAGCTTAGGTCCGCTATAGGGTTGGCCCAATAAAATACAGTATATATTTGTTGAATGGAATCGTGTTGGGCTTATTTCGAATGCCAGCCCATGTAGTGTAAATATCACAATTTAGGAAATTAGACGAAAACGTTACTACCTCTCCTTTAAGTTGGGGATTACTTGGATTTGTTAAGAGAACAGCTTCAGGATAATCAAGAGGTTGACCAGTAGCTCGATCCTCAGGCATTGGCATTACTCTTTGCCTCTCATCCGACATTGCCATGTACTCAAACCTTTTCATTTACGAGAATACCATAATATTACTATATATTTAGTTAATATATGGTGCGTTTACTTTGATGAAAAATTTTCCATTGGAAAATAATGAATAAGAAAAGATGAGAAAATATTAACATTTTCATCATTTTCTTATCACATGTTTACTACTAGGATGGAAAAGAAAATTATCACATGGTCCCCTTCACCCCTTCCCCATTTTTATGCCTTTTATACATTGGAAAATATTTTCACACCAAAAGCTAAGGATAATATTATCCAACATTGAGAGATAAAGAGTGAAAAAAGAGTTGCCCGAGAAAATTTTCTAGCCTGCCCCGAGAAAATTTTCTAGCCTGCCCGGAGAAAATTTTCCATCACAGTAAATATGTGAAAAGGATGGAAAAGTGGTGAAATTTTTCCTTTTCCACCATTTTCCATCAAAGTAAACGCAGCCCTATCTAAATACTTATTTATAATTTAAATTACTACTTGTTTTCTTGGAGCTTGTACACGATTCTTCCTTCCTGGATGAGAAAAGCTGGCCATTCTTTCAATTTCTCGAGCACGGTGTATGTATAAAACCCAGGAGAGTCTCTTAGCATTACAAATCTGTTTACTCATATACGCATTTTGTAATGTTAATGACATCAAAATTAATCAGTTGCAAAATTCATGTATTACTATTTATTATAAACGAAGTTTTAAGATTGATTCACCTTTTATCGACGTTTAAAGGAACTTTTGAGCTCCCAACTGTCCATGAAGTGGTGAAGGAGATTTCTGTTTGATCTTTGTTTTGCATTAGGATTTTGTAGCTTGTTCCTGAAAACCTGAATTAATAAAATATTTAGATCAAATTTCATGTTATATATCTTACCATACAGTTTTTATATATGCTTACTTATCCATGATATCATGATCGCCCGGCTTGTTCCAAATGACATCCCAATACCTGACAATTCTCACAACTTCTAATCAACTCTATTATTCTGTTTTAAGTATAAATAAAGTAATTGTTACAAGTATGTAATTTTAATTTTCATGGTACAATATATAAAAATACCCCCGATTATCTTCTTTATTTTTAGTGTCAAGCAAATTGTCAGTCCCTTTGTATGTTACACTGGTGACCATACCATCCGGTACGGACAATGTGAGGTTGACCAATCCATTAGTCAACACCACCTGCAACACACATTTTAGGGACAAAATAGTGCAAATTAATAAAATAAGATATAATAATCATAGTCATTTACAAACAATATGTTTAATTAATTGTTTTATCATGAAAAAATGTTAGTTTTACATGGTGATCCTGTTTATATAAATGCACTCCAAAGGATGGCAAAACAGCTTCAACACTTTCTTCCAACGCCATTGGCCTGAAATAATACATGAACTATATTATCAAGATAAGCAATACTCACGCGATATGATAGGGAACTAAATAAATTAAGATATCTAGCAATTTTATAGCCCAAAGATTTAGACTTGTGACTTTTAAATCATGAAATTGTTCACTCTAGCAATTAAGTCACCCCCAACTAAGCAAGGACGAACACAAAGAGCTAGTGCGGACTGAAGTTTGACAATTATATTTACAATTTATTTTTATATCCCCATCCTCACCAAATAAATAAAAAATAAAATAAAAATTAATTAATTGGAGCACTGTATTTTTTTTTTTTTTTTTTTTTTTGGTTTTATCATCGGAAGCAGATATTTGGTGAACTTACTCATCGTATTCCTGAGAAAAAGAAAGTGAAAAGAATATCTGCACAAGAAATACAAGCCTCCAAGTAATTAGCAAGTTCCATCCATCTCTGAGCGGAGGTTTTCCCATCTTTAGCTTATTTTAGTATTGATTGATGCTAATTAAGCTTGCACGTATAGCTAGGAAGCAATTCTCCAAGCATGAAAAAGCTCTATTTCTCTAACTTTTGCTGCATTTTGTTGATTATTATGAAGAGATTGAACGTTAAATAAATATTACAAACTCCAAGATATAGCTTACAGATCTTCCGCTTTTATACACAACTCAGTCAAGATATCGAATTGATTTTTATTTTCTATTTTACTCTCAAGGGATCATGCACGTAATGGAAAAGAAGCAAAAAACTTTAATTCATGCAATTTATTTTTTATTTAAAGTGACCACTTTTGTTAAGGCAAACTGAAGATTACGAGGGTTCGTGAAGTTTGAGATTTTAATAGTTTTTTTTTTTTTTTTTTAAAGAAGAGATTTTGATAGTTGTAAAGCAATTAATTGGGATTTTTGTAATCTCATCCTCATGCTAGTTAAGATCGAAATTACGTTCTAAAATTATCCAATTATTAAGTATGGAAAATCTTCGTAATATTGCTGCACAGAATCGAAAATCCTTGATCATAACAATCAATTAATTATGGGTATGCGTGTCTCGCTTAATAAATCTCAACCTTTTAGAATTGTTTCATATTAGATCCAACTTTTATGACATCTGAATTAATCAAATCTTGTAGCATTGTTGCAAATAAGACTAAATTTTTAAAATATCCTAATCAAATCTCAACTTTTTAATTTGTAGTAATTTTGCCTAGCTCCCTTTCGACATTTAAGAAAATGAAGGCTCATTTTGCGATGATGATTGTAGATATGTTTTGCAAATATCAAAGGGACGCTTAACCATTTATATATGGGTACCCTTTATTCACTCGAGCAAATAAATACATAAATAAATGTCTTAATTGTGAAATATATCCAATTTCACTTTTTCTAAATTAGTTATATCCACTTGTTGTAAACCAAATTAGTTATGTCCATGTTTGGTACGAAGAGACTAATTTACCCTTGATGGTGTATTGTTTATATTATATCTCTTACACATTAGGTACGATTTGACTTGTTTCATACTTTTACTCTCATTAACCGAAAATGATTGTGATGTTAGGGTACGGAAGTTAGCAAAAGTGGTCAATAATTAGATAATTAGTGTTGCAATGATTAGTTTGTCTAGGGTTTACTCAAAACAGATTTTCCGATACTATATGTAAACCATAAAAAACAACCAAAATTATATGAAATAAAAACAAAAAAATATTTAAACATTACAAAAATAACCAAAATTATATGAATTGCTAAATCTATTTAAATCCGCTCGGCTAAATGTATAATATTGAAAGATCCCACTCGAGATTATTGAAGATCCCACTCGAGCGGGATCTTCTAAATTTCGAGCGGGATCATTCCATGTTGAAGGATAAATATTATTTCGAATAAATTCTTAATTAATTACTCAATTTTTAATAAATTAATTATATAATAATATTGAATATGTAATAACTAATTAACTTATTAAAATAAAAACAGTAAAATATGTATAATATATAAAATTAAATATAATTATATCAATTTGACAACTTTTGAGAAATTCCGCTCGGTTAATTCATATATATTGAAAGATCCCACTCGAGATTATTGAAGATCCCACTAGAGCGAGATCTTCTAATTTTCGAGCGGGATCATTCCAAGGTGAAGGATAAATATTATTTCGAATAAATTTGTAATTAATTACGCAATTTTTAATTATATTAATTATATAATAATATTGAATACGTAATAACTAATTAACTTATTAAAATGAAAACACTAAAATATGTAATATATAACATTAAATATAATTATAGCAATCTGACAACTCAACTTAAATCCCGCTCGGTTAGTTCATAAATATTGGAAGATCCCACTCGAGGTTTTTGAAGATCCCACTCGAGCGGGATCTTCGAATTCTCGAGCGGGATATTCTGTTTCTTAAATCTATATATTATTAGAAACTAATTATTAATTAATTACTCTATTTTTAATTAAATTAATAATATAATAAAATTGACTAACTATTAAGTGATTTAAATTAAAATGAAAATATATGTAAACTATATTAGAATAAGCAAAAATTTATTAATTGTAAATTGAACAATAATCCCGCTCGTGTGTTCTAACAAGAAATGAAGATCCCACTCGATATTATTGAAGATCTCACTCGAGTGGGATCTTCATTTTTGTTAAGTTTGTACGAGCGGGATATATAATTATTTTGGAACTAATAACATTATTTAATTTTTTATATAGTTTACATATTTTTTGGATTGTATTGGTATTTTAATTCGTAGATTTTAATAATTTGTATACAGTATGTGATAATAATTGTACTATACAACTGAGTGTGATAGTAATCGACACTGGTGGATGTGAAAATTCATCTGTAAATATTCACGTGAATGGTATTTCACCATTGATGTAACAATTTTACTTTCACGTGAATTTGTACAATTTCACTCACCCAATTGATTGAATGAATGAATGAATTCTATAAAAGTGGTAGCAGAGATGAATCTTCAAACACCACAACCATCAAAATATTTTGTACTCCTCGTAAAAAATTATCACAATATGGAAGAATGGAAATATTTCAACATCAAATATGGTGGAGAATGGCACGATTGTGAGTATGTGGGCGGTTCAGAATCGATCACTCAAGTTCTTGCTGCCACTCCAGCGCTTATCAATTTGAAATATAACATCGATGTGCTGATGCGTCGAAATTCGATGAGCACTCGGTACGAGATTTATTATTTATCGCATGCTCGAAGTGGTCGCACTGTGAAGATTCTCTTGAGCACAGATCAACAATTTGCTCAATTGTGCATGGAGTCCCGTCCAACCGTATATCTCATCCACAGCCAAATAGATATGTATGTTCCATATTTCGAAGAACCTGGGGCGTCATCCTTTCAATACGACCAAGGGCAGCCGTCGTCATTTCAATACGACCAAGGGCAGTCGTCATCATTTCAATACGACCAAGGGCACACGTATTCTGATGAAATGGAGCGTATCCAACAACAAATCAATTCCCAGGATTTCTTTTCCAACTTATATCCTAGTGGGTATAATTACGAAGCGACGTCCACGTATCACGTACCTGTTGTTCCGGATTGTCATTTTCCAGACAACGAAGATGATGAACCACAATGCACTGTCGAGTTGGATTCAGACGATGAAGATGTTGACAGTGCTGATCTCCAAACTGATAGTGAAGCATCTGAAGACTGGACTGAGGAAGGTTTACGCGATTTTACTATGGTGGAGCACAGTGCATGGATTCGTCCCAGTGCAACGACGGACGCGTGCGATCTAACCAACTGGTTAGTTCCGGTGATTCCGCCCGATGCAACGATTTCTCTCATAGCACGTGATCCTGACCTGACAGATGATGATGAGTTGCGTGTTGGTGCTGTTTTCCACAACAAAAAAGAGATAAATATTGCAGTCGGAACGTGGCACATGGAGAGAGGACTTGAATTCAAAACTCCGAAATCAGATTATATTAGAATGAAGTTCTTATGCAAGTATCCGAATTGTCCATTTGAGTTGCGTGCAGCCTCACGTGGGACGAATACTTGGATAATACACAAGTTCATTCCTGAGCATTCATGCATCCGTCAGCTACGACGTGCCGCTCCGAGGAAAATCAAGATGGATGTTGTTGCAACTTACGTGGAGCGAAAAATCAGAACCAACTGTAAAATCATGGAGCCAAAGGCCATTATGGAGGAGATGTTACGCGAGTTCGGTATCACCATCCGTTATGATTTGGCGTTGCGAGCACGGCATTACGAAATACAAAGTATATACGGAGGGTATGTTGAATCCTTCCAGTTGTTGCCTGGCTATCTTCACATGCTCAAAGAATCAAATCCCGGCATGCTGACTGATCTTGAAGTTGGAAATGATGGGAGATTTGAGCATTTGTTCGTGGCTCTCGGCGCCTGCAAACTCGCGTATCCATTCAATATGAGACCTGTGATAGTTTTAGATGGCACTCATCTGAAGTGCAAGAATAGAGGTATTTTATTTGTCGCTATGACGAAGGATGCCAACGAGCATGTTTTTCCACTGGCGATAGGCGTTGGCCCAATCGAGAATGATATATCTTGGAGATGGTTTCTAACCCGTTTGAAAATGGCTTATGGCGAGCTTAGAGATACATTGATTGTCTCTGACGCACATGTCTCCATAGCGAACGCTGTCAATGAGGTGTTTCCAAATGCAGTTTACGGTCTTTGCTACTATCACTTGTTGAATAAGTTGACGTGTTATGGGAAAGTTGTTGTAAGATTGTACGAACGAGCTGTTTTTGCATATCGCACTTCAATTTATGATAAGGCAATGGCCTCTATTCAACAAGAAAGCCAAGGCGCATACGACAAACTAATGAGAGTTGGACCAGAGAAGTGGGCTCGATGCAAGTGTCCATTGCCGCGTTATAGCCATCTCACTTCAAATGCAGCAGAAGTGTGGAATCATAGAGTAAAATGGGCTCGTGGTCTCCCTATATGCTCAATGCTTGACGCTATAAGGTATATCATCGAGCAATGGTTCGATGAGAGATGAAATTTGCCCAAAGGGGACGATGAAGTTGTCACTCAAGAGGCGGCTAAGAAGATGACAGAATCAATGAATAAGTCATTTAGGTACGATACGAGTGGTGGAATCGGCTTGGTGTTCAACGTGGGTGATGATAGAAGAAATTGGAAAGTTGATCTCAATTTACACACTTGCACATGTTGTGAATTTCAAGATGATGGATTGCCTTGTTCGCATGCTTTTGCTGCTATCCGGTATGTTTTATTGCTTCAATTTGCATAATCATACGAAATTATAATTACAATTATTAAAAATTATAATTAACATTATTGTTAAAAAATGTAGAAAAAATGCTGATGATGTATACCAATATGTGCAATGGTACTACAAACGAGAAGCTTGGGACGAAGCTAATCAATATCCTATACATCGTGTTCCACATGTAGAGGATTGGGATATTCCAGTTCAAGTGGCCAATATCTTGGTCTTGCCTCCCGTAATCACTTCACAGGCAGGACGGCCGAGAACTAATCGGCGAACATCTGCATTAGAGAGAACTAGCCGGAGACAAACCACAAGGCAAGAAGCAGAATCATCGACAAATCAACGTCGGAGGAGATGTGGTAATTGTCGTGAAGAAGGTCATACGCGTAGACATTGTAATCGGCTTTAACAATCTACCATTAATCGTAACTATGTTGTTTGAATTTATATAATTTATTTGTCTTGGAAAATGTATTTTTTATTACTAGAAGATTAAATTTAATGAATTTAAAAAAAATGCATAACTTATACGGTTAAAAAAATCATAACTTAATATTTATATAATAAATTTAAATAACAATTATATTTATTTTTACATCTTCTATATCCCACTCGTGAAAACCGATATCCCGCCCGGAAATAATGAAATTATTTTTAGATCCCGCTCGAGTGGAATCTACATATCTCGAGCGGGATCTGTGTTTTTTGCATTTATATAATTTATTTGAGTTCGATAATGTATTTTCTATTACTAAAAAATGAAATTTAACGAATTTTAAAAAATGAATACATTATACAATTAAAAAAATAATAACTTAATATATATATAATAAATTGAAAGAGAAATTATATTTCTATTTACAATGTTTAAATCCCACTCGTGTACCCATAAATCCCGCTCGACATCCCTAAAAATGTTAGAGATCCCGCTCGAGTGAGATCTCTATAAAACTCGAGCGGGATCTTTGTGTATTCAATTTATATAATTTATATGAGGTGGAAAATGATATATTTACTACTATTATGTTAAATTTCATCACATTTTAAAAATGCATGTGTTATTTGATTAAAAAAAATCGTAACTAAATATATATAACTTTAATTTCACAAAAAAATATATTTTGGACTGCAAAATTAAAATCCCACTCGTTTAGGTTTAGATCCCGCTCGGTCTCCTTGAATATTTTTTGAGATCCTGCTCGAGTGGGATCTCTATATAACTCGAGCGGGATCTTTGTCTATTCATTTTATATAATTTATTGAAGTGGAAAATGAATTATTTACTACTATTATGTTAAATTTCATCACATTTAACACAATAAAATGCATGGATTATATGATGAAAAAAATCTAAAATTACTAAATCAAACTAAATCATAACATAAATATAGTCTAAAGCTCGAAATTCATTACAATAAATATTGTTCCAATTCTAAAAAAAAAGAAAAGTGGTACAAAGCTCTTAAGCTGGTCGACAAAGTTCATATATAGCACATGCCACCCTTAGTCTATATGTTGTAGTGCGAGCTTGCCCCCATGGTATGGATGGACGCCCAGTAATCATTCTTTCAACTTGCATCAGTGCAAATGGAGCGCAACTGTGACTGTCTCTTTGCTTAAATTGATGATCAATGTCAGCCACTACCAATTGCAATGGATCATGGATAGCGGTGCGGCCAATACGATTATGTTTCCAATAGAAGGCATGGCTAAGCACTACAGGCCATAAAACTAGCAGTGGCTTCAACCTATCAAATCGCATTTGTTGCACTGCTGGATCACGATTGTAGTACATGGAGTCGTACAGGGTCGCCGTCCATGACAACATGTCGATACTAACCACCACGAAGTGTGTACTTACACAACACGCTAGTATGACCTTCACAAAATGGACATGGAAGCATAACTCAATTAAATCTACTACATTATAACAAATAGTTTTCAACAAATTACTCAAAAATCTAAATTCACTTACTTGTGTTGTATCAAACATTGAGGTATGTGACGCTCCAGCGTCTTCTCTTCCGTGGATGGTAAATAGTATGCTTGGGGCAGGCTGGTACTGCAAGTCACTGGGTCTTCCCAAATCCCAATCATGTTCGAGCGAACCCTGTTTCATCAATAATATTAAAACCAATTTATCACTCAAGACAGTGTTGTTGAAATTAATAGTAAAAAGCTACTTACGAAGACACTCGTGTCTAAGATGACTGTGTTCCTACAATTCACACCAGGCTTCATCCCATCATCTGCCTTCAATCGCAGGCGCAGATTCAATAAGTACAAATCAACGGCCTACAAAAGATGGTTAGATATTATATTAAATTAATAACAAATTTTAATGATAGCCATCTAACAGAGTACAAATTTACTTACCCCGGCAAGGACATCAATTTTTGGATTTAAAAGCTCCATAAACCATGCGTGATCAAGTTCTACACCACTATCTTCAATAATCATCTTGCCACTCGACGGACCGTTGCAAAATTTTTGGAATTCTTCAACCAGGTCATCTGCCAGTGGGATCGGTGCAACTTCGGCTTGAAATGGCGTAGAAACTGAGGCTGCAAGCTTTTTCTTTCTAACCCCTTTCCGTTTAGGCTGTTTAACGGCCGCCTCTTCTGGTTGATGGCGATCAAGTGGGATAGCAGGGATAGCACTGATTGGCACTTCTTGTGAATGTTGCATTTGGGAACGATCTTGAGCGAGTGATTGTTGAAACGAGCTTCCAATAATCTACAAGGACAAAGTATTAGAATAATTCAAACATAATTAAAAAAACTTATTTGATAATAAAAACTTTACATTACCTCTCCCAAGTGACTCCACATATCCATCTGATGACCACTTCCAAACATGGAATGCCGAGGCGGATCATGATGCGTACTACCGAACTGTCCTTGCGGCCGATATGCCGTACCAAATTCAGGCATAGAAAATCGGGCCGGAGTGAATGGCTCAGTAGTGTATGGGATGGAACTGGGCGGGGTAGTACAGGGCACTGTGAATGGTTCAGTACTGTATGGGATGGAAGTAGAGGGCAAAGAGGATGGTTCATAAGTGTATGGGATGGAACTGGGCGCCGTAGTAAAAGGCACGGTGGTGGGCTCTGGTGGTGGTGAGTG
The DNA here is from genome assembly GCA_029490685.1 of Schizonepeta tenuifolia. Classification (NCBI taxonomy): domain Eukaryota; kingdom Viridiplantae; phylum Streptophyta; class Magnoliopsida; order Lamiales; family Lamiaceae; genus Schizonepeta; species Schizonepeta tenuifolia. Next base: position 18,365,835 of record CM055958.1, on the reverse strand, counting down.
GAAGATGGGCTCCTGCCGAGGCCGAGTTGTAGGTTCATATGCAGGTGAACGTCGGGATGTTCCACATCGCATTTGATCCATCAAGTCCCCAAACCACTTGGCAAACCGAGGTACCCATCTCTTGTCCATCTTGTCCAGGAGCCGATCCTCAGATTTTTCCAGTTCCTCTCTCATCCAACGACGATCATTGTATCGGCGGTGGTGCTCGCCCCCACTGCTGGAAGATGATGATGCAGCTTGTTGGGATGCAACTTTTGCAGTTTTGCGAGTACGCTTCCCCTTATCTTGTGGCTGAATTTGAGGCTCCTCGTCTGAATTGTCTGCCTCAACATAGCTAGCACCCGCTCCATGTGATCGTCTGGGCCTTGAAGCTTCATGTGTCGGGTTAGCCTCTTCATCAAAAATTGCTTCCGTACGGGGACGAGAAGGAAACTGGTCACCATCCCTTAGAGGATTGCTAGGCGGGACAAAACCAATATTGAGAGCATTTGGATATTGAGTCGACTGCCAGTAAAACGTCATCAACTCGTCGTCAGAAACAGCAATCGGTGTCAAATTGGGCTCCTGTACAAAAACAAAATGGATATTAGATATGGCGTATTGTATAAGAACAGCAAAGTATTAAGAGATAAAAAAATTAATTTATTACCAGTTGAGAAAAAAGTGGTCCAAGATCTGTTGTAGGTCTGCTTCTAAACCTCCATTTAAGGCATCTGGGAGCCCCGGTCGGGTCATCAAGTCTTGCAGCGGCTTCCGCTAAATCTGGCATGACTTCTAGAGACCACACATGAAATGCCCACACTGCACCATAGAAGTGATATTTCTTTGTATTCTGCACTTTGGTGATGTAGTGCTTCAAATTCAAGTATGAATATGCTCCCCATGGAAAATTATTGAACAAATTCAAATCATCAACCAATTTCCAAATCCACTGCGGAACCAATTTCTTCATATTCTACCGAGTATTACCGCGTACGCCACTATAACATGAGCCGCGCCGAGGTACAAATCAACACATAGATCACCATTTCGATCGGCAATGGGCGCTCGCGTGTTCTTAAATCGCTCCAGTAAGGCATTCCCAGTGATAGGCATACCGTTACAGAACCGTCGATAAACCTCCACATCCGATAAATCGTGGTCATCTGCCGGATTAAAGCTCGACTCGCCAAAGCTCAAACCAGTCACCAAAGCATATTCTTCAATAGAAAATCGGAGGTTTACGCCGTTGATATGGAACCACATCTCGTGAGGCTGAGAACATGGATAGTTGATCTCACGTGACAGTACGTGATGCACAGCCATCCCGCATTTCTGCCCAGGCTCCCAATAGACAAAATGCCCGAAGCATCCATTTATAAATCTCTCGACCAACTCTTGATCACCGACCTCATACAAAACCCTTCTAACATCTTCCAAAACACCAATCTTATAATACGTGCTAATAGTAGAACTACGGTTGATAGAGTCGGGCCTCTTGTATGTAATCTATGCACAAAATCAAAATAACAATTCATTACAAATAAAATAAAAAATAATTCGATACATAATCCAAAAAAAAAATTACACAACTTCTTATAATAATCCACAAATAAAAATTGATTACATTTAAATACGCATATTTTTTTAATCCAATTATTCGACTAAAATAATTTAAAACTAAAGCAAATTGACAATTTTCTACGCAAATGGAAACTATTTTTTTTAACCATCAAATTATTCGACTAAAATAATAATTATTATATATTGTTCATTTTAAATTAATTTCATCCAAGAAAAACAAAGATCCCGCTCGGACATGGGTCCCACAGAAAATTCCGACCGAGCGGGATATACAACCCACCGAGCGGGATCTTCTTCACGGCGAGCGGGATTTCATATACGAGTGGGATTTCATATAATTATATTAATATGGGATAAACTACACTACAAACCTAAAACATATGATTTTAATTTTGTACGCACAAAATCGAAACGCAAAAAATAACCAACAAATCAGTCAACAATTAATTCAACAAATAATTCAACTAATAATTTAACTAATAATTTAACTAATAATTCAACAATTATTAATTAATATAAAAAAATCGGCTAACCTCTAAAGATATTTTGACGGTGGAGTGGAGGTGTTTAATGTCATCGGCTATATACAATTCATCGGCTAACCTCTAATTATAGGGCGGGATTTATTAGGGTGTTTAATGTCGCGTGCGTGATGGGCGGGATTTGTGATAGAATTGAAGATATATATAGATGATATATATTGGCGTCAAGGGCGTGATTTGATGATAGCAAATTTAAGATAATTATAGATGATATATCGAATATTGAGTAATACAAAGATATGAGACAAAAATTTGAGTCAACCCATATTCTTCAACCAATGCATGTGATGCAATGTCATATCTCACAAGCATGCGCGAATATTTTGGAAAATTTGAATTAATACCTTATACGATTAAAAAATTCATAACATAATATATATATATAATAATTTTGAAAACAAAAATATATATTTTTACGATATCTAAATCCCGCTCGTGAAAACCTAAATCCCGCCCGAAAATAATTGAATTATTTCGAGATCCCGCTCGAAAGGATCTACATAACTCGAGCGGGATCTATATTTTTTGAATTTATATAATTTATTTGAGTTGAAAAATATTTTTTTTATTACTATAAAATTAAATTTAATAAAATTTAAAAAATAATTCCTTATACGATAAAAAAGATTAGAACTTACTATATATATATATAATATATTAAAAATAAAAATATTTTTGTTTATGTCTTCTACATTCACTCGTGAAAAACTAAATCCCGCCCGGAAATGATGGATGTATTTTGAGATCCCGCTCGAGTGGGATCTTCATAACTCGAGCGGGATCTATGTTTTTTAAATTTATATAATTTATTTGCGTTGGAAAATGTTCTTTTTATCACTAGAACATTAAATTTAATGAAACTTATAAAATTAATACCTTATACGATTAAAAAAATCATAACTTAAAATATATAAAATAAATTTCACAAAATAATATATTTCTGTCCACTTATTTTTAATCCCACTCGTCAAACACTAAATCCCGCTCACATATTATTGAATTATTTTCAGATCCCGCTCGAGTGGGATCTACATAACTCGAGCGGGATCATTTTTGTTCAAATTTATATAATTGTTCTTCGATGTAAAATATACTTTGTTCTTACTATAATGCTATCATTATCAATTAAATAAAAAATTAATATCAAATTACATTAAATACCTAACGAAAAAAAAAATAATAATATCAGGGTTTTAACTCTTTAACGTGAACTTGTGGGCGGGATTAGGGTTTTAACTCTACTCTCACCTACCTCTCCAATCTAACCTAATTAATTCATAAAGTAGCAACAGAATCTTTGTCTTTCCAATTCCCCATGCAACACACGGTTGAAGTGATGTTTTTTTTGTCATGTTTCAATTATTTTAAGGGTATTTAGGTCAAATTGGATATAACTAATTTGATTTTCAATAAGTGGATATAACTAATTTCAATATATACTAAGTGGATATAACTAATTTTTACTCTAAATAAATAACTCTATTTATTCAAAATCAAAATGGATCTAATCTTTGTTCAACTGATTAATTATTAGGCCCGCTTCGAATTTAGTCTGGATTAAGAGTATTACTCATTGGAAGCCCACTCATGAGGCATGACGAAATTATTTCTCAAATGTAGAAATCAAAATATGTACGAAAGCCCACTCATGAGGCATGTTTTGAACAATAAAAGAATTACACAAATATATTAAAATAATTAGAGACTATTAAAATTCCCCCATTTTTAGTTGAACTATTTAAAGTTCCTTGTGTGTTCATGTAATAATTAAATATAGACAAAAATTTGGGTGCAACATTTGCACCGTGCAACACCCGTCCATCCGACCTGTTTGACTCGGGTGAACTCTTTTTGATCATTTTTTTTAATTTTTCAGTTTTTTTTTTTAATTTTCTAGTTTTTTTTTTTTTGCCGCTTTTTCTTTGGACAAGATTCGAGCGAGGGGAGGTGAAGGCTTCGGAGCGAGCCGAAAAAATCCAAATTATTGCCTGCCGATTATCCTTATTTTAGTAATCGGAGCCGAAAACTCCACCGGAGAGAAAAATCTAGAATAAATAAATAAATAAAATAAAAATTAAAATAAACAGGGGGACGCGTGTGGGGGGGGGGGGGGGGGGGTGGGGTTCGGGCACTATGCAAATGGGTGCACACTTATCTTCAATATAGAGCTTCCAGTTTTCAGTTTTGCCTGAATTTCATATAACCACAATTATGACTACCAACAATTATGGATACGTAAATCACGAAAAACGATTTCATATTAAATACGTATCCCCACTTGATTTGATCAATTATAGTAAATCTCTCACTTCCCTTAGAAATTGCATTAAATTTGCACAAATTAAATAAAAGATAAGAGCCCATCACGTCACGCCCTATATATATGTTCCATTTTACAGTCTCTATGAAATGTGTCAAATCATTTGAAGAAACAAAATAAACTTTTCTAGAACAAGAGAGGATGATGAGAGCTCAAATTTTGGTGTTTGTGATTATCTTGCATGCCTTTGTTCTTGCAGGAATTGCCCAAAGTATCCCTGTCCCCACCACTAATCGGAAAATTACAATCGGACAGCTGCCCAAGGGCCCGATTCCGCCGTCAGGGCCGTCGGAAACAATAGACAAGCTTCAGCCGCCGCCACCATACATCCACCGCCACGAATCCTCCACCACTACTGGTCAGAAAATTATTTTTGGGCAGCTACCCAAGGGTCCGATTCCGCGGTCAGGTCCGTCCGATAAAACAAGCGACTACTTTCAGCCTCCGCCTCCACCGCCGCCACCGCCACGTGGAAGCTTCTAGAAAGCATGCATTGCAGAAAGAAGTAGGATAATTACCATTCATAGCATCTATCTGCTGTTCCACATTGTTCTACTTTTCCATTGCATCCTATTTCTACCTGTCCCTTCTCGTAATATGGATTTAGACAAAACAAAAAATGTTGAAGGAAAAGGAGCAACACATCCTTCACTTTTTGATTTGTCATGTTTAAATTTTAATCAATAAAAACATATATTTTATGATATCTTTGTAGATGGTTTTATCGTTAATTAATACCTTACAATTAAAAAAAAAACATTATTATATTTTCTACATTGTAATGTCTCTAACTTTAACACACGTCCATATAATATTGGTACGTGCATGCATCAATATCTTGATATAAGCTTATAAGGAGTACATTTAAGTCTCTGTACATTTTTGACGAAATACATCTTTTAAGTCTCTGAATTATTAAAGTTTGGTTTTAGCATGTTCTTGTACAATTTTTATGTTACATCATGTCTTAATTGGTTGTACTTCAATATTTAATCTGATCGCGTCCTTTCTGAACGAATTTTTCTACAACATTACGGTGAAAATGGGACTTATTGAAGCATAAAAGTATAAGGACTTGTTAAAATAAAAGTTAATCTAAAATGTTCTATTTAGAATGAAGGAAAATTCTATTCAGTCATACTGTAGTCTGCCACACACGTTAAAAAAAAGAAAGTTAACTGTAAAAATAAAAATAGTCACATTTTCTCTTAGAATTTATAATTTCCCAACTAAGTTATATTTCCCTTTTCAACACGTATATTACCATTTTTAAATTGTGTTTCTGAACATAATAGCACTAGAAAAAAATTATACTAATGTTATATGGATTCAGATGTGGGTGACAACTCGTTTCTTATGCAGTTTTTATTTTCGTGAACCCCATTATGGTGAACCATAAACTAAACACGAGATGAAAATTAAGTTTGGTGCTCGACTGGGTTTATAAATCTTACGAGTTAAAAGGTTTTCATAAACACTAACTTAAGGTGGTGGTGACAAATAGATCGATACTTTATTTTTAAAGTATTAATTTCACACCAGTATCATTTAAATTGGGTAGTTACAGGCCGAAATTTAAATTTTCGAGATATTAGCACGAACATCTCATGTGAGCCACATAATTGAGCCCGAATCCCACATGATACTTGATACAAGCTAAAATCCTCTTAATCGAAACCTGGCCTAAACCCTTTTCCAAAAAACTTTAATAGGTGAAGGTTTAATTGATTCTAACCATCAATATTTCTATTAATTTACTAAGTTAGTAACAAATTCTAATCAAATACTCCATCGTCACCACTTTTCTAACCAAAATAACTCCGCCATAATGCAACACTTAATGCAAATCAATTGATTTGAAACACTTTTATTTTAGTAGTTAAAATGCACAAAGAATCCGGTTATTAAGAATGTGGAAAAATAGTTTATATCAAACCAATATCTATTTAACAATTTTTATGATCAACCCATTTTGTCATTAGCTAGAAATATACAGTATTTTGGAGTAAAGACGTCCTCCTCCACATTTAATTAAGGCTCAATTCATTTATGATCCCACTTATATCAGATTGGTTACCTTTTTCCTTTCTTGGCTCTGTTTTAGTCAGTCAAAATAGCTATAAATATCAGAGCTTGCTATGTATTCAGTTGTAGAATACCAATATATGAAACAAATTTCCGAAAACTTTTCTTTCATCTTTAAACATCTTTAAACAGATGACTGACTTAATTATGCAGTTATGCTCTAGATCTCCTAAATTATCATTCACCAACTCATAACAATATCGTTTACAAAAAAAAGTAAAATAATAATAATAATAATAATAATAATAATAATAAAGAATTAGTTATAGAAATATTTTCAATGACTTGGGGTAGTCCCTTCAAAACGTAAGTAATCATACATTACTTCTCTAAAAATATTCACATTGACTATTGCACGAGTACAAACACTTGTTGTCCACCTAAAAATATGTACATTGACTATATGATCTATATATATGTGAAATCTTATTCGCCTAATAAATCATGTCACCTGATTTCGATACCATTAAGTGGGCGTGTATGATGTATTACTAAGTATGCATGCAACTTCAAATATAACTAGCTGATCGAATTAATCCGTTTTAAAACGATCAAGTAATTAAAAAATGCATTATTCATAATAAATATAACTAATTAATTACCTCTCCTCTAAGTTGAGGATTAGTTGGCCGAGTTAAGAGAACACAGCTTCTTTACAATCAAGAGTGCGACCCCTTTTGAAATCCCGTAAAATGATAGTTGCGAAGAAGTGAAATGATTAAGCTCGAATGAGCTACAACAATGGCGAAATGGAGCAGCGATTTACATAGTTCGGAAAATTCCCCACGTCCACGGGAGAGTCAGCACACTTTCTTATTGATCAAGAATCGAGAGATTACAAGATACACCCAAGTTAAACCCAAAAATAAGAACCCTAGTTTTCTACCCAATTCTTAGTTCTATCATTCGTGTTTTCCTTTTTCTCTCACTCTAAAACTTCTGCGAATATAAGATGTGATTCTCACGCCTATACTAAGCTTATAAACAGAGGCACACCAACTCAAACCATCTGATCCTTGCCGTTGATTGATCAATGGCCTTGATCTGTATGCAACCGCCATGCAACTGTCTTCTAACAGACTTGAGATCAATTTGCAACTCGATCCTCCCAAGTTTCACCTTTGCATTTGAGTCCCTCCTTCAAGCTATCTCTGGTGCCACGTATGCAAACCACACACATCAACAAATCTCCACCTTGGTTGCACTAAGTCCAATAATTAAGATATGTTCCCTCTCCAACTTTGCCCCATCATAGGGTTAAACTCATTCTCTACTGAGATCTTTACTGAGAATGGACATTCACCAGCTCCAAGCAATAATTAAACTTGGATGATGGCAAAGATTTAGTATGCATGTCAGCAGCATTGTGATCTGTCGAAATCTTCACAACTCTGACACTTCCCTTATCAACTTCATCTCTCACAAAATGGAGTCTGACATCAATATGTTTGCTCTTTTTATGAAAAACCTGGTGCTTTGCCAAATGCAATGCACTCTGACTATCACAATTAATCTCCACAGTATCTTGCTTAACCCCAAAATCCTTTATGATCCCTTTCAGCCAAATTCCTTTAGAGCTTGTTAATGACTTCTTCCACGCTCGGACATGTACTTTGTTGGAAAATTTATTAGTAAGAGTTTTGATGAATTCCAAAACCGACTGACCCCAACCGAGTAGATGTTGCCAGAAGCTAATGTTAGAATTTAGGCTCGCTGTTTGAGCAAAGTTAAGATTTTATCTTTACAGGTCTCCAGATGAAGATGGCAACAAGGCATCACTCAAACAGAACATCAGATATGATGAAAGACAAGTGAGAGTTCATTTGTTCAGATGGAATGAGGGGGAAGTCTTCAGAACATCAGTTGTAAAGACCAACTGAGGATTCGTCAGATGAGAAACAGTAGAGAGGAAGAGTACATCAGATGAAAAGGAAGTCATCTGAAGTTTCCAACTCAACTGACTAAATACAAGGAAGACAACTGAGGGTTCAGTTTCAGAACCTCAGTTGTAGAACTCAAACAAGAAGATCAACAACATGAAGTTCAAAGTCAGCTGAGAGTTCAACGGTTCAGTCAGAACATCAGCTGAAGACCACTCAGATAAAGATCAAGATTTTCAACCAACTAATCGAGGTTGATTGTCAGAAAGGTTTAAGATTTGAATTTCAAAAGGAAGTCACATGAGGGTTTGACCGTTCAGTCATTACCCCATCTGGCCCAACACAAGGCTGTCTCAGAAGGAAAGCAGAAGAGCACAGATGCCATATCGGGAAAGTCTGCAGAGATGAGAGACAAGCCATCGCTTTCAACGATCAGAGATCAACAGCTCCTCCAACGGCTAGTTAATTCTCTCCGCCTATAAATAGAGGCATTCTCTCATTCGAGAGACATATGAGACAAGAGATAGAGAAGTGCAATCACAAGAAAATCAAGCGCAAGAAAAATCTGCAAAAATCATATTCTAAGAGCATCAGCAGCTGAGAGTTCAAGAGTGATAGAACATTAGTAGCTGAGGGTTCATAGAGTTATAATCTGTCTTAGATCTTAGTCTGAGTGTTTATACGTTCAAGCCATAGATCCAGCTCTCATTCGTGATCGAGCTGTAGTTGGAAAATTCACCCACATACACACCTTAAAAAGTGTCTGTTAGGATCATACTCTTCCTGTAATTGAGTAGCTAGGTTGTCAAGTACCCGCAAACTTGACATAGGTTGTTAAGTACCCGCAAACTTAACTGTAAAGGTTGATAAGTACCCGTAAACTTATTGCAACGGTTGCACAGCCCGGGTAAGCTGTGTGGAACTGTCCAGAAGAACTTAGACTGAGGTGTGAGGATTCACATCTCCCCGTGGACGTAGGAGGGTTATCTCCGAACCACGTTAAATCCCGTGTGTCTGTGTTTTTTTTTATTATTCAGTTGCTTTTTGCATTCTTATCTGATCAAACTAACCAGCATACAAACTGCATCTTTGCATATTCAACTGTTTTGGTTTTTGACCAACCCTGCTCTAAAAAGCGTGAGTTGCTATAACGAGTTTTAATTCCCACCACATTCCGCACAGCCTCACTCTTCCAGCTGAGGTTGCTTACTCAGCTGTGAGATTCCAACTGAGTCCGTTTTACTCGGTTGAAGTAATTTTTAAGGGTTAAGTTTTAAAATCCTAACTGGTGTATTCCCCCCCATACACCAGTAACTCGTTTCGGGACCATCAAGTGGTATCAGAGCAGTGGTTCAAAAGACTGCTGACTCTGTTTCACAAGGTGTGAATTCGAGAAATTTTCTTCAGTGGTCAACTGAACAGATCTTTTCACGCTAGTGCATATTTGCTCGTATTTTTGTCCTGTTTTTTTTTTGTGCAGATGTACGTCAAGGACAAGATCGTCGTCATGTTCTCAGTAGTCAATTATACATCATGGAGAACTCGAATGAAGAAGATCCTTCTGTCAAAGCATCACAGGATGCAACAAGTTCTCTCTTCCGGACCAATAGTCATTAAAGAAATAATAGCTCGCACTCCCACAAATCCTAACGATGGAGATACAGTGGTGGAGTATGTAGAGAAACAGCCAGAAGACTACTCTCCAGAGGAGGCCAAGGTGAGCCAGTTGGATATCTGGGCTCAAAGCACAATAATGTCCACAGTTGGACAAGATTATCTGCCTTGGATAGAGGAGTGTGAGACTGCAAAAGAGATGTGGGACATCCTGGCATCGCTAAGTGAAGGAAGCGACGAGACGAAGGAAAACAAGTTCTCACATGCATGTCAAGATTTCGACAACTTCAGTCTGCGACCAGATGAAACTATCGATCAGCTAGAGCTTCGGTTTATGGACATCATCAGAAGAATCCAGTCCATCCGGAGAGGAAAATACACACTAAGAGAAATTAACCTCAAAGTGTTGCAAGCTCTACCGGCTGAATGGGATACTTTCACCAATATCTACGAGAGCCGAGCTGACCTTGGTGAAATGGGAACTGAAAGATTGTTCTCAATCTTGAAAGGAAATGAGTATAAGGTCAACAGGAGGAGATCGCAGCCCTCAGGTCAGACAAGTAGAATTGAGGATGTTGGCTCAGCCTCAAAGTCAGTTGCTCTCCGAGCTGATTACTCAAAATCGAGATCTTCAAGGCCAACCAGATCAGCTGACACGACTGCAAAGGAGCCAAGCAGAGAGGAACTGCAACAGAACATTGCAGCTTTGTCAAAGAAGTTAGCCGACATGGACACTCGATTCGGCAAATATAACGTTTCTATAAATCAAACCGAACTCGAGACAGTTCTAAGCCAGTCACCAATGGTTGCTTCGAATGCGGAAAGGAAGGTCATTTCAAGGCTGACTGCCCAGATCTATCGAAGAAAGAGAGAGATGCTCTAAGGGCCAAACAAGGTGGAAAGAATAAGGCCATGGTTGCAGAAGAAGCAGCTGACGATATGGATATCTTCACTGACACCGAAGATGAAGATGAGTTGAATTCTACCAACAACATCATCAGTCAGGATCAATGCCTCATGGCACTTGGAACCAACCAAGATGATATTGAGGTACAATCTAATCCTGCTCAGTTAAACTCTTCCAATACTTCTAACATGCAGGAATCTCTGAACGATGAGTTGGAACCCTCCTGGAGTGATTTTCAAGAACTCAGTGAGGAGCTGCATCACCAATCGGTTGAGTTTAAGAGTCTTCAAGCTCAGTTCGCCAAACTTGAAGATTCCTTAACCAAAAAGGACGATCTGATCAAAAGCCAAACCGTGGATATTGAGAATCTCAAGAGTCAACTGAACGAGGCTAAGGCTCCAGCTGATGAGGAGTTGACAAAGCAGAACAAGGAACAGCAAGATCAGTTGAAAAATCAAGATGCTCAGATCGAACAGCTGATAAAGAAGTCAGATGGACAAACCGAGCAGATAGCTGTACTCGTCAAAGAGTTGCAAACTGAGAAGGACAATCTAATTAAGCTGTATCAGTCATCCAAGATCATAGAGAATCTTATCAGTTATAGTAGACAGATGGATAACGTGTCAGGTCTCGGCTATGATGTTGTCAAGGATACTGGGATTCCACCAGCAACCTTCATCAAAGCTGTAGAAGTCACAGCTGTCGAGCCAGACACAGCTGAGTCTCCTGAAGCTAATTCAACCTCTACCTCTCAACAAGTTCAAACGACCAATAGGATTACAACTGAGAAGGGAAAAGGAGTAGCTGATGTAGGACAGAATATTTTATCGGTTGAGATATCAACCGAGGGGGAATGTTCCAAAAGTCAGAACATCGGTTGAGATATCCTTTGACAATCTAAAATGTTGCCATAGAGGAACTAAAACTTCCTTAGATTTTGTCATTCTAAACTTCTTGATAACTTTGTCCATGTAATCATGTTGAACTAGCCACAACTCATTTTTGCTTGTCTCTATCAAAAATAAATTGAAGTTCTTGCTTCACCAATTCAATCTCAGACTTGCTTGGACCAGCAATGAGCATGTCATCCACATACAAATAGACTACAACAACATCATCTCTTGCCCTCACTACTAAAAAAGCTCTCATAGATAAACACTACATACATAACGGTAATTCTAAAAAGTTGTTATGTATGAGCGACTGTTTTATATAGATAACTTATTTTTAAAAATTCGTTAGGCATGTAGTGTTATGTATGTTATAAAATAACGGTACTAAGTCATCCATTATGCCAAATCGTTATTTTTTAGATACATGTATAATAATTTATCTTAATCGTTATGCCTTTTCGTTATGTATGAGTGAAATATTATTAAACATATGTAACGGTATCTTGAACCGTTAAACCCATATGTTATATATGTGCATCTGATTTCTTATTTTTGTTATTTATCATTTTAATAGTCCAAAATATTGTAAAAAACTTAGACTCAAACTTTGTGCGCGAAAAACATTTCTGCTTCCCGCCGTTCATTCCGTTCTCCCCCAAATTTCCCAAATTCTCAAATCTCAATTCCTCGTCGCTCCTGCCATAAACTTTTCCACATTTAAAAAACCCTTGTCACCGCCGCCCATTGAAGCTCTCAACCGATTCGCGCTTCCTTCCACGGTGAACTTTCGCCGTCGTTCCTCGACCCGTTGTTCCTCCTTCCGCTGGTCCTCCGTTGCCGTCCCTCCGCCGTGACTCTCGAAGGTAGGTGTAACCCGTCTGATTGTCTCCCTCACAAAAATTGAAGAAGTTCCAATTATCCTGCAGCATGCAAGTCTTCGCCCTTTTTTAATCTTCTCTTGTACTTCTTTTTCTAGCTACTTGTTCTTCTTCCATGACTGCAGCATATAGATCTATATGGAACAACTATATTCCATGACAAATTGGGGGTTTTTATTTTAAGATTTTTATGTAGTTGTTATTACACGACAAATTGGGGGTCTCATTATCTTTGTTGTGTATTTAAATCCAATTAGATGAAGAAATTATAAAGTTGGGAAATTACTGAAATAGGCTTAGTATGTGTATACTAAATCCCATATGGATTTTGGTATACAAAATTATTTGTATATGGATTTTGTATAGAAAGATATGTAGGTGTTATATTTCCATCGTCTTGAGAGAGATTTAGTATTGTGTAAAGGACTTGAGTTTTAATGAAACATCATTGTAAATTTTTTGTTATTTCTCTCTCACATGTTTATCAACATTGCCATTAACTTATTATTGTTAGCCACACTGATTTGTTGGAGATTAGCTAACCAAGTGACAAGAATTGTATCCAAGAGTTGTGTCTGCATGCATCTGTTATAAGTTGTCATTCCATGTGTATGTGTATTCTTGGCAAAATTTATGGCCGAAGCTACAGCTACAGCGGGACAATCGCAAGCTCAACATGCTCTGCCAGGAGATTATAACTCGTGTGGAGGTCATGGCACAGTATACACATCTCAGCTATACACTACTGAAGTTCTCTTTTTGTTTGTCGTACACCTGCCTTTGTAGATAGATTTTTCTGAATAAACTATCTATCATAAATATGGAATGTGGAAATATGGCATGGAGCTCGTAAACAAGCTACAATTGTAACATGTTATGATGCCGGTGATATTTTCAACATTATGCATGTTTTAACATTTTTATTATTCGCTGAAATTCCTAAGTAACTAATTTGGCATGCATTTCTAATATCTCATAGGTGTCTTAAGTGTTAATCTCAAGTTTCTTTTTTACTTTGCAGTAGATTAGCTAACTCAATTATATATTCAACTCGGTATTGGGAATTCAAAGAGTGGTTGTCTGAGTAATTTTGGAATTCGTCTTTAGGTTGGTTTTCTTAATTCCTTATTCTATTCTCATGATTGGAGCTAGAAATTGCAGATTTTAGTGATATTCTTTTGGCTTTCTTAATTTTTTTGGATACATAGTTGTGGTAGAATATCTGAAATTGGAAAAATATGTGGCAATATTTGATCTTAAGATATATGAATTGTTGTAGCTATATATTTGGAGTTCACTTGGTTTGTTGTTGGGATTTGTTGTTCTGCTTGATTCGTTTTTCGTTGCCCTATTGATCTATTCGTTTGGTTTTATGACTGATGGAGTGCGTGTTGTTTTCATTTTTGTAGTCAAATTGTGTTGATTGAGGTTTTTGTGTTGTGATGCCATAAATGTTTTTTTTTTATACTTGAATGGTATATTGGGTGGTCTGGGTCTGGACTACTACAATGTCACGTGCCTTCGAGTATCTTTGTTTGTAATATTAAATCAATGTTAAAATGCTTGTTTGTGAATAGATTGTCACTTTGCTAAGGTGGTTAAGTAGTGAATTGATGAAATGGACAAAATTTGAATGTCAAAGAGTAGATTGTCACAAGAGTACGAGGACGGGATTGATGCTTTCTTGAGATTTGATGTGCAAAGTGGTTGTGATCCTATGTTATTATCTTGTCCGTGTGCAAAGTGTTCTAATGGAACTAAGAATAAAGCTGAAGTTGTAAAAGGCCATATTATAATGTATGGTATGGACATGACATACAAGAGATGGGTATGGCACGGGGAAAGAATTACGCCGTCACAATCAACACATGATACTAATTTTGCTGGGCAAGGTGCTACGAGTTATGGTGTAGAGGAGCCAATAGATATGATTCACGATGCGTATGATGTGTATCAAGATAATCCAACTCATTTCCAAGAGTTGCTTGAAGATGCTGAAAAATCATTATATCGTGATTGTAGAAATTTTGCCAAGCTGTCTGCCACTATTAAATAGTACAACTTGATGGCAAAATATAGTTGGAGTGATACTAGGCTACCAGCTTCACTGATCTATTAAAAGTGCTAAAAGAAATGCTACCTGGAGGCAATGTGATGCCTTCTTCTCTGTACAATGCAAAGAAAACCTTAAGCACATTAGATTTAGATTATGAGAACATTCATGCATTCCCTAACGATTGTATTCTCTATCGACAAGAGTATAAGGATTTAAATGATTTTCCTACGTGTGGGATGTGAAGATGGAAGTTGGATAAAAAGAATAAGTCTGTTGGAGAGCCATCCAAGGTCTTGTGGTATTTTCCACCGATACCAAGATTCCGAAGAATGTTTCGGACTCCTGAAATTGCTAAGGATCTAACTTGGCATGCATTTGGAAGAACTTGTGATGGTTATCTTCGTCATCCAGCTGATGCACCGGCTTGGAAGTTAGTGGATAGCAAATGGCCAGATTTTGGGAAGGAACCAAGAAATCTTAGATTAGCTTTAGCAGTTGATGGTATAAATCTGCATAGTATGACGAGTTCTAATTATAGTTGTTGGCTAGTTGTACTTGTCACGTACAACCTACCTCATTGGTTATGCATGAAAAGAAGATTTATGATGCTAACTCTCTTGATTTCTAGTCCGAAGCAACCTGGTAACGACATTGACATGTACTTGGCAACTCTTGTCAATGACTTAAAAGAGTTATGAGAGGTAGGGATCCAAGCATATGATGGTATCGTGATGAAAGCTTTATACTGAAATATGTTCTTCTATGGATGATCAATGACTTGCCTGCCTATGGAAACTTGTCGAGGTGTGTTGTTAAAGGATACAAAGCATGTCCCATTTATGCGGACAAAACTTATGCTATTCACTTAAGTGATAGTAAAAAGATGTCTTATATGGGACACGGACAATATTTACCCAAATATCATCCTTATCGGAGGCAAACGAAAGCTTTTAATGGCATACCAGAGTCGAACACTGTCCTAAAACCAATGAGTGGCTCCGAGATTTTAGATAAAATGCAGTCGTGTAATTTTATTTGGGGAAAAACAGAAGGGAAAAAAGTAGTAAATCAATGCATCTCCAAGGAGAGGAAGAGAAAAGAGAAAAAGAAACAGAATGAGAGTGGTGAGGAGG
This sequence comes from Schizonepeta tenuifolia, assembly GCA_029490685.1. Taxonomy (NCBI): domain Eukaryota; kingdom Viridiplantae; phylum Streptophyta; class Magnoliopsida; order Lamiales; family Lamiaceae; genus Schizonepeta; species Schizonepeta tenuifolia. The sequence continues at coordinate 18,349,964 of CM055958.1, read as the reverse complement.
ATATAGATGCACCATGTTTCAAGAAGTCCATATTTTTTGAATTGGAGTACTGGAAACATTTGCATATACGTCACATACTCGATGTGATGCACATTGAAAAAAATGTGTTTGAAAGTCTAATCGGTGCGTTATTGAATATTCTTGGTAAAACAAAGGATGGAATTGACGCGAGAATGGACTTATTTAACATGGGTTTGAGGAAAGAGTTAGCACCGAATACGACGGGAAAAAATACATTTTTGCCTCATGCATGTTTTACACTAAGTAAAGAACATAAGAAAAAAGTTTGTGAATCATTCTTGGGGATGAAAGTTCCTGCTGGATATTTATCAAATATTAGCAAGCTTGTATTAATAAAGGATCATAAACTTATTGCATTGAAATCACATGATTGTCATGTGTTGATGCAACAATTGCTTCCAGTAGCTCTACGTGGTGTTTTACTTAAGCATGTCAGAATCATCATCACTAGGTTGTGTCTCTTTTTCAATGAATTATGTAGCAAAGAGATAGATGTGCAAAAGTTGGAAGAAATCCAGAAAGAAGTTGTGAAAACTTTGTGCTTCTTGTGAGGTAAGTTAAATTATGTGGACCGGTATGGTATAGATGGACGTAACCCTTTGAAAGATTTATGAAAATCTTGAAGGGGTATGTACAAAATCACTACCAACCTGAAGCTTCTACTGCTGAATCATACATAGTCGAAGAAGCTATTGAATATTGCTCAGAATATTTGTCTGATATTCACATGATAAGAATACCAGCTTCTCACCATAAAGTCAAATTGACACAGCCTTCATCACGAGGTGGTACTGTGAAAGTTATTAGCAATGAAGAATTGGAGGAAGCCCATCGATATGTTTTAACAAATGAGGCTAATATTGATCCGTATATTGAGTAAGCTCTCAAACTTATACATTTTTTTTTCTTAAAACAACATTATTGTACAAGTTGATCTTATTGCTACAATTTGCAGGGAGCATAAAGCATATTTGGCACCAAAGAATAATAATGGGAATTCATGGCTTCAAAAAGAGCATAATAAGTTATTTACTGCCTGGATGCGTCAATATGCTACAAAGTCAATTGTTGATCCATTCTCAGTTACCCGAGAGACTAAAATTAATTTCTTTGGGGCCTATTAGCAACCAAATAACACAATATTCTAGTTACTCGCTTGATGGTGTTGTTTCCAATACCCAAAAGCGTGATGAGAAACGAGTTACTCAAAATTCTGGAGTTACCATAAGTGCAAATATAATGCAAGTTTCTAGTGCAAAGGATAAAAATCCATTTGTATCAGATATGCTCTTTTATGGAAGGATTGATGAAACATGGGAGATTTATTACACCGTACACCGAGTTCTAGGGGGCAAGCATCAAAGGTTTTCAATAGGAGTGCCTCTACTTGATAGAAATAATGCATCAGATGAAGATGAACCACCACATGTTCGTGATGATTGTGATGTAATTTGGGTCTGAGGTAGATACAAATGTGTAGTCAGGTTATGTAATATTTCTTCTGAACAGTACTGAATGCTAAAGTGTGCTTTATGTATGTCTGATGATCTTTATAATAATCCAAATTATGTGCTTTATGGATATTTGATGCTCGAAATAGTAATCCAAAGTATGACTGATCTTTATCTTGAAGGATATTTTCTGCAGGTTTATGTAAAAGCATGGCTTCAAAAAATGTTAGTGATCTGGCAGCAGGGTCACCTAAAGATATACAATCGACGAGTAGAGCCAAAGGGGGAAAATTTTGTTTGAATGGGATTTTCTGTGCGAAGGGTTAAAGGGATCATCGAAGATGTTGAGTTCAATGAAAAGGGACAACCAGTGGGCAAGAATGCACCTGAATTGCAAAGCTATATTGGGCTTCTTGTTTATGTGAAAATAAACATAAAGACTTGGAGAGAGGTGTCAATAGATGTGAAAGAGTTGATATGGGAAACGGTGAAGGTAAGTGCAATTATATATATTCGTTTGTAGTTTGATTTCATATTTTGAAATTATTCGATTACTAACATGAACATCGATATTGTAGGCATTTTATAATGTTCCCGAAAAATGGAAGTCTTCATGCCTCGAATCGGCAAATAGTAAGTGGCAAACATGGAAATGTCAAATGTACACTGACCACATTGTGCCAAACAAAGATAAGAGTGCAGCATTGTATATACCACCAGCAGGTAGTGGTATTCTACCAATGGACTGGAATGAGTTTGTCATCAATCGAAAAACAGATGATTTCAGGTAATTAAATCCTTTAGCATTTTAAATCCTTTCCAGATGCCTCTTATATTACTTTATACTATTTACTTTGTAGAAAGTGAAGGACAAGCAGAAGGAGAGAAGGAGTAAACATCTATACCCCCATCTCCTTTCATTGAAAAGGATGTGCAAGATTTGCCGAGGATTTGAAGGTTAGTAATTTAGTTGTTTAGAATTGATTATTAAATATTATTAATGTATTTCCTTTACTTATATATTCTGTTTGTAATTGTAGAGTGAATTGCACGCTTACGAAGACGTAAGAAGAGCTGAAATGTGGAAGGAAGCTAGACTTAATAAGAATGGAGAAATTGACAATGAAAACTTGACGATTCCAATTCAGAGAATTGTATATTTATATATTATTTATTTCACTTTAAATGAATTTGTTCATTTAATATAACATCAGTATTTAACTTTGCTATTCTATGAATAGGATGAGTACGTACACCAAAAAGAGGAAGGGACGCTTGATCCATCAGAAACAAGTTTTGGTGATGTGCTTTCATGTGCTCTCGATAAACCAGAGCACGGTAGTCGTGTGCGAGTTGTAGGGGGCAAGCGTAAAACTGAAGTCGTACTTCAAATCTACTACTTCCATGCTAAGAGCAGATGATTAATCGCTAAATGAGTATGCGAAGAAAAAGATAGAGGAACAAGAAAGAAAAATACTTGTTCAAGATAAAATAATCTATGAGTTGATGGCTCGAGTGGGAAAACTTGAATCTTTAATGGGTGAAAAGGAAATGAAATCCGAAAGATTCGCCAGTTGTTCTGCAGTAGCTCCACCTCAAGCTCACGTCCAACACGATGAAGTTATTGATGTGATTGACAAATCAGCATTCGTACAGGTACTTTCTATCCATCTTTATCCAGTAGATACAATGGTATCATTACATTATCATTTAAGGTTGCTCAATTGTTGAAGTAATTTCTGAAGTCATCAGTTGGTGTTGTTTTCTTTAAAGATTGGATCTGAAACTTGGTTTAATTTATAGGGGACAAAAGTTGTGTTGCTTCAAGACATTTCAAAAATAGTTGTAGCTTATGGAACAATATTTGCTGCTGGAGATTTTCTATACAATTCCCCAATGCCTGAAAATTGCTTCCGCGTGTCAATCAATGATGTTTTGGATGAAGATGCAAATCTCCCTTTTCCTATTTTAGATGAAATGCACACTGTAGGAAGCGCATTAGGAACTCATGTGGCATGGCCTAACCATTTGGCGGTGGAACGATCAGATGTGGTAGTTTCAATCTATAATGTTCTTGTTTCATTTTTTTTTTTATAAGTATTACTATCTTTAACAAATCGTGTTTCAGAAACCCAATAACAAGAAAGTTGGTGAAAGATTGTTAAAGGAAGATTTGATAAAGCCAATGATAAAGGACATGTCCTCTTTGCCATCATTAATACCATTATACTATCTCATGGAGAAATTGTTCGAAGAAAAGGGACTACACGTGAAGACAGATGTTTAGCTCTTTGGAGTTGATGTTGATGTGTGGATTCTTCGAGAGGATGTACTTCCTTTTTGTAATATGGAACCGATTACAGGAAATTGCATCACTACTTATGTTTGGTAAGGTTATCTATTAGTCAATCAATTCATTTCATTTATAATGACATATTTCTCTTTTGCTCATAATAATCAATTACTGTCAGGCATTTGTATAAAAACATGAAGGGAGATAAAAAAGGCAGGTTTGTATTTGTGAACCCATTCAGCGTAGACCATGCAACTAAGTTGTCACGGGAAGATAAATGACGCATCTTAGCAGAAAGGTTGATTGATACAAGCTCAAATCAATTTTTTTTTTGTGCCTTGCAACGTAGGGTAAGTGAATCCTTAGCATTATAGCCTCGGTTAATATATTATATGATAGTTGCCTACTAACTTAATACTTGAACAAAATAGTGAACATTGGAATTTAACTATCATTGAACCGCATAGCAATAAGGTCTATTTGATGGACCCTCTCTATCATAGAATTCGTGATACCGCATGGAAAGCTGCCATTGACATGTAAATTTTACGAAATTGAAGTAACCATCTCTTTGAAAGTGAAATTAATGTTAAATAACTTTGTTTGATTCTTTGAAGCGCGATGAATATTTTCAATGCAAAATGAGGGGAAACTTGAAGAATTCATCTAAGTGGGAAATTATAAAGGTGCGTACTCTTATTCATGGGTAAAATTAACTCACACCTAATAACAACATTCTTTTTATTCTAAAGATAGGGTCCAAAGCAACCTGGTCAAACACAATGTGGATATTATGTGATGCGGTTCATGTAAGATATAGCTGAAGGACTTAAAAAAAATACCAAAATTTATTTGCCATCACTGGTAATTTATTTCAATAAATTATATACTCATTTTTTCCTATAACATTAATAGTTACCAATAAACTATGTTTGTGCATTTGTTTTTATTTTATAGTTTATGAATAAATCTGCATATTCTCAAATTAAAATCGATGAAGTTCGTGAGGAATGGGCTAAGTGTGTGATATCACATGTATTGGATTGACTACTAGGTATGAATTGCTATTAATATATTGATCAATTATTTTTCCTAGTCTTTGGACAGTAATTACATATGTGAAATTATTTTAGTTGAGTTGTTAATTTGACAATAAAGGTGTTGCTTTATTCGAACGCCATTAGTTTGCTATATCTACCATTTCTTCGTCCTGATTCAATAATGATATCTCATTTGTAATGTTGCTTATCATGATTTGAAATTAACATCTTCCTTAATGGTTTTGGATGAATATGCTAAGGGTCAATTTGGTTAATGATTTGAGTTTGGAACTGTATTGAGCTTGTTTGATAACTAAGTTGATTAATTTGATATGAGATTTTATTGGTGAAATCTTGGTAGATTATGTTAGTGTTACTTGTGAGTTCTATATAGAAGACATTCATTCGTATATTGTTGTTATCCTAATATGAATTCAAGTTTATCGCTTTCTATTGGTTGCACGCTTTTGATAGGAACATTCCATGTTTGAACTTCCCCTGCAAAATGAAGAAAATGTACTGCTGACCTTCCTTTGTTTTAGAGATTTGTATTTTTATTATTTTATGTGTTCATAATTAATGTTACTAATGTAACCATGTAGAATTGGATGAGTGATTGTACGAGCTGTGTTCATTTGGAGAATTGTGTTGAACGAGTTGTTCATTTGGAGAATTGTATTCGCGAGAAATGACAATGCCAATAACTGTTTTTATAATATATTTACAATTGACTCTCATTTCCCGTAGACATATGTCTAGATAGAATTATTGTCACGTGGTATTATGATTATATTTGGATAACAATATTTACAATGTTTTTGAATGATTATATAATATATGTTTCGGATTGCAGTATTTGTTATCTTAGTAAATATTGTATAATTTAAATTGGAAATTTAAAAATAGGAAAATAGAAAAAAAATTAATAATAAAATATACTGGCCAATTTTGTACAGGAATATATTACGTACAAAACTCCGTTCTGTAAAATACAAAAAACTGTTATCTATAGGGAAAATTACACAACGAATTCTATACAATTCGTAACGACGAGCAACTGTTATGTTTAATGAGAAAAGATAACAATGAAGGATCGTTATATTAAATACGGACAAGTGTTATGTATAATGATACTACATTACGGAAAAATTTCGTTCATAACGGCGATAGACCATTACGTATAAAGTTATAGATGACGGAGAATATTGTGTTACGTATGTGCTAAATATACGTTATGTAATTGTTCGTAAGTAACGGTGAATTTTCGTTGCGTATGAGCGCGCTCATACACAACACGACTTATATAACGCTTTTTTTTGTACATACATAGCGTAAAATTACCGTTATGTATGAGCGTTTTTTTTAATAGTGCCTTATGCATCCACAACTATCAAAACTTGATCTGCTGAATCCAATCTTCTTCACGTGATCATCGAATTTCCTATACCATTTCCTGCTTCTTTGTTTCAATCCTTACAAGTTTTTCTTCAAGAGACACACTTTATCTTCATTTTTCCTTTCTCTATGAAACCCTCTGGTTGATTTATATCGATAGTCTCTTCTAGATCACCATATAAGAAGGCAGTTTTCACATCCAATTGTTGTAACTCCCAATCAAACTGAGCAACTATAGATAGCAGAATCCTAATGGAAATATGCTTTACCACAGGTGAAAACACCTCATTAAAATAAACTCTTTCCTTCTGAATAAAACCCTTGGCCACTAACTGAGCCTTGAACCTGATTCTATCATTCTCTGAAGCCTCAATTTTTTTCTTGAAGATCCATTTGCACCCAATAGCCTTTTGTGACTTAGGCTTAATCACAAGCACCCAAGTACCATTCCTAAGCAGTGAATTTATCTCTTCTTGCATAGCATTCCACCACTTCTACATTTCCTTGTTGTTCATGGCTTCTTTGAAACTACCAGGTTCTGAATACTCTATTTCTTCAGCTACACACAAAACATAAAAGACCATATTTGCATCACCATATCTAAATGGTGGTCTGATTGATCTTCTTTGCCTATCTCTGGCCAAACTATAATTTGTGAGATATTCTTCATCATCAAGAGCTTCTAAATCAAAACCTTGATCTCTTAAATCACTCTGAAGCTCATCAGTCGATATGTCCTCACTAAGATACACCTTCACTCTTGAAGTAGAAGCTTCTTCCTTATCTTGAGCAATTACCTTTACCCTCTCTTCATGCAAGTAAGGGAAATTTGTTTTCATAAAAACAACATCTCTACTTATGATGACATTTTGCTTTCCAGGCTCTATGCACCACAGTCTCTAGCCTTTGACCCTCTGTTGATACCTATGCATCACATATTTTAATTTGTGCAGTTACGGTTAACCGAATAACTGCAATGGTTAACCACGGTTAACCGTATATATTAATATTAATATTATGATTATTTATATTTTATCTAAAAAAAAACAAAACAAAACCTAATTACACACATTAGTCATCCGCCACCATTCCAATTTCCAAATTTCCAATTCCATTCCAATCCATCGGTGGCGCCCCTTTCACTCACTCCTCCCCCCTCCCCCCCCCCTCCAAAAAAAAATTAACCCTAGATCACGACACCGTTAGTCTCAATGTCGTCCGTCCTTCGGCAACACCAGTCACACCACGGTCTCCGCCCTTCCACCATCTTCGAACACCTCTACCTCTACTGCTCTGCTGCAATGGAGCAACACGACGACAATGCCTCGCTGCTCGTACTACCGTCGTCGGCACCGCCATCTCGTCACTCTTCCTCTCCTAATTTGGCACAACAAGTAATTCCTTTACTTTTTTTTGTACGAATAAATGTGAAAGTTCCTGTGAGATTAATATTCTTTTTTTTTCTGCCCAAATTTCTGCTATTTTTCCCCCTTGTAAGTTGTAATGCACTTCTGTAAATATTATTGGTTGCTCTCTCTCTCTCTCTCTATCTCTCCATTTCGTTGTATTATGTTGTTTCTGCATTGCTCTTTGCTTGCCTCATATAATTTTCAACTTGCATTTACTGCCCTTGTGTGAAATTATTGCCTAAAGATTTAGAAAATGATATTTCAATTTTTTTTAAATCAGTTATATGGCGGTTAACCGCGGTTAACCGTAACCACAACCATGCAGTTAATGGTTAACCAATAACCGTCACGGTACAATTACGGTTATCACTTCCATGTGTTATTGATTACGGTTAACCGAATTTCCAGGCCTAGATATAGCTCTTAGAATTATTTACTCGAAGCCCAGAGGATATTTCACACAGTCTGAGAATACCTTTGATTACCATAACATTAGTGGATGAGGCTTTACCAATGATCACTGTATCATCCGCGAATTGTAGATGACTCACCCATCACATTTTCTTGTCCAGTAGTAACTCCCTCAAAAGGATTAAGTTATATCGCTTTCTTCATTAAACAGTTGAAGCCCACTGCAATGAGAAAAAGAAAATGAGATAGAGGATCTCCTTGTCTGATACCTCTTTGAAGACGGAACTCACTCGAAGGGTTGCCATTTACAAGGACAGACATTGTTGCTGACGATAGACAAGCTTTCATCCATAATCTCCATTTAATTCAGAATCTCATTCCTTATAATCTCATCAAGATATTCCCACAAAATCGAATAATACGCTTTTTCGAAGTTGACTTTAAATATCAGATTATTAGATCATGTCCTCTTAGGTCTACTGGTATTTTGGACTCTTTTTAGTGGAGAGATATGATAGTATCCTAAGCAGATCGAGGAAAAGATTTTTTTCAAATATATTTCTTTTACATTAGGAAATGGATTATCTATTTTGTTTTGGGATGATTCTTGGTTGAAGGAAGAGCTTCCTTTCAAAGTTAAATTCATAAATTTATATTATTTATCTACTCTAGAAAGGCTTTAAGGTCGGAGAGATGGGCATCTTTAGATATAGGGGGTGGGTTTGAAATTTTGATGGGAATAGAGCTTTTAACTCCCTAGAATTTGTTGAATTTGTGAATTTGTAGTCCTTATTGTGTAGGGTCTCCCTCCAGCAATCAAATGCAGATTCCATCTCAAGGATTGGCTCAAGGTCTAGAATTTTTTCAACAAAAGAGATGTACTTCCTTTTTCACAAAGCTCCGTTGATGGTGGACAACATCCCAACAGCTTTTAAGAAGATTTGGTCGAAATGCATTCCTTCAAAGTGTCATTTTTTGTTTGGAAATCTCTTCAAGATATCATTCCTATGAGAGAAAACTTGATAAACAAAAGAGTTATACTCGAGTACAACAATCACAATTGCCCCTTACGTTCTTCTCAAGTGGAGTCCTCCAATCATCTTCTGTTACTTTTCCCTTTTTTTGGTATGGTTTGAACTAATATTTCCAATTGGCTAAGATCTTCGTTATCTCTTCCTCTTTGATTCTGGATCATTTTTACGAGTTTGTAGGGATGGGTGGAAACAAGATTGGGAAGTTGATATTCAATATGATTTGGCAATGTGTTTTTTGGAAGATTTGGAAAGTAAAAAATAAGAGTTTTCAAAGATGGATGCCTCGATATTGCTAAAACAGTTAGTAAACCCTACGACCGTATGTTAGTTCGGGTAAACTTCAAGTGGCAATGATAGGTAGTCAATGCTGAAAGACAAGACGACTCTGATCACTATATACTGGTGTGAATTAAAACCCAATACTAGTCCCTATAGGGTTGTTCGAAAGGACAGCATGCCGATAGCAAGCTGATGAACCCATATTTGTGTCCATCTTTTCTTGTGTTTTTCTTGTTCTTTTTGGTCTTTATCGAGTCAAAGTGTGTCTGGGAGGACACGAAGTCGAGAGATGGTGTGCAGGGAAGAACAGGTGAGATCGTGGGCAAAATCCGGTGAAAATCTGTTGTTGAGATGCTGAGATGGCGATACGATGCAAATGGGCATAGGGCTGGAAGCTTGTAGCTAGGCAACAACATTCTACATAATCTACAAGTCAGGAAGTACCTCCCCATATCCTTGAAGCCAACAGATAGAGTACCCGGAGGAGCCAGTATCTTGGTCAGCATGGGAAGCAATACAGGATGCAGACATTGAAGTTGAGAAGTGAGTCAGGTCAGCAGCGGATTTCTTCTTTTTCAAGGAAGAGGATAAGGATCGAAGATTTCTTTCCTTATCCTAGTTAAACCTAATCAATGAAGATATCTACCACGTGAGGGAAGTAAATCGCAGCTGCATGGATAAGGGAGGAGGCGGATATGCATGGGAGAGTCCTTCACCAACAAGAAAACTATCCTAACCCTAAATTCCATCGCCGATATATATAGCCGACTTCACTTTGTAATGAGGAGTTGAATTCACGTTTTATTAGCTTAGTTCTGCATTCTAGTTTGAGAGAGCGAGAGGAAGAAACAAGTCCTACGGGGAAATTTGCTTTTATATTTCTTGTTTAGTATTTTCTGCAGTAGTTCTTAGTTGTTGACTTGAAGTCAAGACCTTCGTTGCTGACTTACGTTTTGAGCAGCAACCCTTTCCAGTTTAATTTCAGTTATGATTTCCCTTATATGTTTTGTAATTTTGTTTAATATTATGTCTAGCTAAATTTATTATTTGGGTTGGATGTAGATGATTTTTGGTCTTAATTACTCGTTCTAAACTCGTGGGGTCGAATTGTGTGAGTTCGTTATTTGATTTTATTCTCGAAACATTTAGGAATAATTCTAGACTTAATTGATATTGACATATGCTTGATCACCATCTAGATATTGAGATTAAGTCATTGATAGGATTTGGGATCAAACTCGAGAGTGTCTCTCGTGCCCAAGAAGGTAAAGAGTGTTGGAGAGCAGTCGGTACTGACCTACCTCTTGGCTGTCTTGGGTCTGTTTATTCTTAATGCCTTTTGGACAGCATCGTTAGTGAAGTGTCTACGTGACTTTGTTGATCAAAGGAGGAGATCTTGCCTTCTGGTCAAGATCTGTAAAATTGGATAGTCATAGGCTTGGTATGTTTATATCGTGACTTCGTGACCATTAAGATATAAACTAATCTTTGTCTTAAACCAAGTAATGAGATTAGGCAATTGAATATCTTTGCACTGATGAACGAGTAATGAGTAATTAGGATCATTGATTCGAAACCCTAATCCAAACTTCTTTGTTATTTGATATTTCACTTGTTGAGTTACAGGATATTGAGATACATCTCGACCATAACCCTTTCTGTTGAGAACCACCTACGTCAAGCCCCTTGGGATCGACCCCACTTGCTATTAACTGCTACCTTGTTGGGAAAGAGGTGTTTTATAAATTTATTTGTGCGAAGAGTGTGACGACCGTCCTTCGTCACAAGCGACACTAGCTCCATACTGATACAGATACCTCAAAAGAATGTAGCCAAGAACTGGTATTATCGTTTGTACGTGGAGTATGGTTAAAGGCATCGCTCCCCATTTTTGTTATACGTCTCGCGAGTGGTCTTTGGATCCCATTTTTCGTTTCTCTTCCGATTTCATCTAAGCTCTTCTTTAAATTCTTGGCGTTGTAAGTTTTATATATTTTGTTGGGGCTTGAATATCATTGCACTCCTTTTTGAGTTTAATAAATTCTTTTATCTTTTAAAAAAGACAGCTACGTTAATTTATCTTTTTCTATCCACAAATACCTAACTTTTATTAAAAATTTTACCACTCTCAAAGGGCTCTACCATTCAGGGATATGGTAAGTAGTAAATAAATAACTGCAACTCCTTTTTCCCTCGAGCCTTTGAAGCACAAAAATCAATACCACCGCAACAATAAGCAATTCAGCTCTCTTGCGGTTTTTTTTTTCTTTATCAAAAGACTCTGCTCACTGATCCTAAAACACCAAGACAATATCAATCTCTCACTTTTTTTCCTTTGTTTTAGTGCACCGGTTGTATGGTATACAACCGCATCATGCGGATCGGGTTGACCCGCGCATGCTATTTTTAGAAAAAAAAAATTGTCAACTATATAGTATTTATAAAAGCAGCGCTAAGGATATACAAGAAAAAGGTCTTGGTCTAGCGGTCAAGGCATGTCACTGAGGAATGGGAGGCGTAGGTTTGAATCTTAGCTGCAGCGAAGCTTCAGTTTTTTTTTTTATTTTACTTCATTTTTCAGGTTTTTTTATTTATTTTTTTCCAGTTTTTCAACCATAATACTTGATTTTACTTCATTTTTCTGTTTTTATTTTCATTTTTAAAACTTATTAGTTACTTATTTTTTTACATTTACCTTTTTTTATTCTTTATTCTTTTCTCTTTGTTTTTAGTTTCTTTTCCTTTCTTTGTTTTATTTTTTTAATTTATTTTCTCAATTACTTTCTTTTATTTATGAATTAATAATAGTTATTAGTTACTTTTACAACTATTGTAGAACCCCGAAAATTTGAGCCTAAAAATTTCGTTTTAAGTATATAAAATAGGTAGAATAAATTTATTAATAAAACGGTCACTTATTCCCGATCAATTTAAAATTTCTAAATTATATAAAATTTGGATGATTCATGCATTGCATAAACACGAGCATTCATATTATTTGGTTTGAGTGGATTACTTTTATATAATTATTGTTTATACAATATTGTGTTTAATTAGAAATAATAATCAAAAGATCAATTATAAAATATATATATATATATAGATATAGATATATATATATATATATATATGAAATACTTGTCTATTTAATTATGAAGAGAAATACTTTTATGGAATAATATCGATATTGGTCTCGTTAGGTTCGAAATAATTAATTCTATTCGTATGCTCGATCGAAACTTCGATCCGACTAGTAAATATCGTATTACGGAACGAAAATTGAAATACTATATAAAAAGAAATTATATAATATAATACTCCCTCCGTTCACGAAATGATGCCCCATTTCGTGTCCAGCACAGAGATTAAGAAAGCTGATAAAGTTGTTTCGAGTGGGTAAAAGTTAGAAAGTATGGGTAGTGAGATAATGACAAAAAAACAGTGGTAATGACAAAAAAGATGTGGTATAGACCAAAAAGTAGAAATAAAGTTGTTGGGATGACAAAAAAGTAGTATTAAAGTTGATGTGAGGTGGGGTCATCAATGGCAAGTGTTAGTGATTTTAATAAATTAAGGAGGGTATGTTGGTAAAAATAACGAAACACGGCATCATTTGGTGAACACAAATAATGAATGAAACAGAGCATCATTTCGTGAACGGAGGGAATAATATATATTATATATATGTAAGTGATTGTGTGCGCGCGTGAAATTGGGTGTGTGTGTGTGTGCGCGCGCTGTAAGTGTAGATGTGTGCGTGTGTATAAGAATTAGTATTAGTATTAGATAAAAAAAAAAAAAGGAAATAGGATTAAGAGGAGAGAGTGAAAAACGGCAGAAGAGATAAAGAGAGAAAAAGATTTTGCAGCAGATTAAATCTAAACATAATCATTACACTTTTTCCTTCCCCCAAAATCACCACCCGTAATCCCCAATCAGAATGAAATAGAGGTAATAATATTCCTAGTTGCCTACAGATTCCACATTCCCTTCATTCACGTTAAGAGTTTGCAGATGAAACTCACCACCCTCACCATCTTCTGCAAACCTGTAATACCCCAGATATTTTTTTCCGACGAGAAATAAAAATTTTCAAATTAATTAAGGCTTTGCACGCCTAAGTTAAGGATTTTCAATTCTAAGACTAATGGTGAAATCTGTTTCTGAAAATAAATTCCAGAAGTCGGTTGAACGACTACTGTATTAGAGTTTTCGCGTCCGATAAAATTTTCGCCCGAAAACTCAAATCGAGAAACCGTCTGATTTTACATTCACTCTTTTTGCGAGACGAGTAAGTTAGTAAAAATCCGTTTTTATTATTTTTTCGGATAAAATTTGGATTGTGATGTCCCGACTTTTTATCGGATTTTGAAAAACGAAATATGCTTTCCGAGTATGTAATTTATTTCTAATCTAACGGGCGAATTAGATTTCGTCGGAAATGTAACCGACTAAGAAATTATTTCTCGATTTTTAATACGTCATATTAGACCCGAAAACGAGATATTTCGACTAAAATCCTATCCTAAACCGCCACCTTACCCCCCCCATGACTCACACATTGTGAGTCATCCTACTTTATTAGATTATTTCTAAAACATTAGTCATCATCTTCTCCATTTGTTCTTCTTGAACCCCTCCCCCCCCCCCCCCCCCTTTTTTCTCTCTCATTTTCCTCCATTGAAAGACATTCTTCAAGTTCTCAAGCTCCACAAGTTCGTCATCTACCGATCAATTTTAGTTCTGATTCCATAATCGACAAGGTAAGAGCTTCCTCTATAGATTGAATCGAACAAAATTTCAATCCTTCAAGTTTAATTAATTTCGAAATTTTCAAGGGATGTAGGAGGATGAATCTATGGTTAAAGCATGTTATAGTATGCTTAGAATTAGATTTTATGGATCGAATCATGAAGAAAATCATCCACCTTTGAATGTTATAATTACCGAAATTATAGAGAATTTTAGGGGTTTTTGCTAGTTCGATTTTCTTGTTGTTTGATTGATGGATTAAGGTTCTACATGATATTAGATGACTTCATGAATTAATTTAGAATTTTCTAAAAATAAAAACAAAAGTGTAAGAGATGAAGAATGCATGTTTTGGTGTAGTAGATAATATGATATTCATGAATGGATAATAGAAATGGTATGTAAGATGTTGGAGGATGATAATATAATTATTTGGATTTTTTCTAAAAATAAATTGAAAATCGTAAGAGACGGAAACACATCGATAAGTTGAGGCTCGTTAAAGATATAAGTATATGGTTTACATATTAGTGATGCTAGATAGATGATGATCGTTGTTGTAAAATTTGAGCGAAATCGGATAACGTCGGATTTTCTCTAAGAGACGAGCAATCGTCGATAAGTCGAGATTAGATAATGATTTAGGTTTGTGATTCGAACCTATGTTAATCTTGCTAGTTGATGATCGTAACCGGAAATTTTGAACAAATTCTAAGAAGATTGAAATTTTAATAAGAGACGAAGAAACGAGATTAAATGCCGATAGAAAAGTCGAATAAGAAAAACTAATTTGATTATAATGATTGTTGTCGTTTGATGAACGATATTGTAGTTGACGATATTTCCATCCGATATACGAGATGATTTGAGTTATAGTTAATAAACGAGAAGTTGTTGAATGAAATAGAAATAGAAATTGAATTTGGTATAGTAAATGATTAGTTGAAAAAGACGAGTAATTATACGTCGAGTTTTTAATCGAGAAACGTGAAGGAGTTCATGATGAATGATTGTTCGTATTTACTGCCTTGAAACAGTAATTTCGTGAGTATATAAGTGGTTTAACATAAACCGAACCTAGAAAGTCGTGCGTCGAGTTAACGGGCACTAGGGTTTCTTCACGGACTGTTTTGCGATGCGTTACGGAAACTGTCATAACTCTTAGCTCGCTTAACGAAATCGAGATCCGTAAATTGGAGAGTAAACTAGACATCCGTGGCTTTCTTTTGGTACAGGGTACATCCCCTGTTTCGAAGTACCATGTTCTGTATGAACTTACTGACCTGTGCAGAAATTTCCAAAACTTGATTTCTTAAGTTAAATCCTTTTTAACTTCGTTCCTTGTGAATTTCTAAGTCGTTATAAGTTATCGACATCCATTTATCTACTGACCTAAGTGTCGAGTAATGAGCCAAGTCAGTTTGTAGACGAGAATTGATCGAGTCTCGTTTACTCGTTAATCAAAAGAATATAGTTAAAGTGCAAAGGCCTAAAAGACTTAACCGATTCCGAATTTCTGTTTTCTTTTTAACGTCTCGACCAAATACTAAAAGTGTGATTATTTGCATTCAAAGAAGGAGGACGTCGAGATTAGAAGACAGGATGGAAGACAGAAGGTTAAAGTTTGTTCTGTAAACGATTGAGGTGGGCTTTTCTATCAAAATAAAATGAGCGTTGCTCGAAAGTGTTTACTTGTTGCTTTAAAGTAACTATCAGTATGAATTGTTATATGTAAATTCTCTTATGCTTCTCTGAGTTAGCCCACAGAGTGCTATCCAGAGTATTGGATTATGAGTTAGCCCACAGAGTGTTATCCAGATATTCCAACTAAACGATCAGATTCTGAGATAGCCCACAGAGTGCTATCCAGAGGGACAGATTCTGAGTTAGCCCACAGAGTGCTAACCAGACGATCGGATTCTGAGTTAACCTTCAGTGTGTTATCCTGAATTAAGTGTACAGCAGTATAAGTCTTACGAGTGTTTATGAAAAGATGCATGATTAATCTATACTAAGTATGATATGTTTGCAGCAATGTGCCCACTAAGTGTTTTATGTACTTAGCCCTGCATGTTTGTTTTTAAATGTGCAGGTTGAGTGACGAAGGCAGAGGAGGTTGAGTAAAGGTCGTTATAAGAAAGAAGAATCGTGTTATCATTTGAGCCTCGATTTCACATTTGATATGTGATATCATTCTACGTCTTTCCGCTGCAAACTAATTCACTTTTTGTTGTGTAATCTTTTCGGTTTAAGTTTACTTTAAACCAAGTCTTCTATAAAACAAATATGTGGAGTGATCCTTCGAGATTGACTCCCTTTTTATTCAATGAAGTCAAGTTCATAGTAGTTTCTGTTATAATTATGTCTGTTTATTCAGTTATCCCCCCTTCTTCCCCGTCTCTTTAGTCCAACCCCTAGTCTCACCCCGGCTTGGCCATCCCTCGGGATTTGGGGCTGTGACAAAACCATATTCTCTATCAAACCTTATTCTCTGTTTTCTTCTACCACCATTCATCACCAGAGCCACCACCACCACCATCTAGGAAGGCTAGGTATATATTCTTCCCCTTGCAATAATTGTTTATATTCTTCTTCCCCTTCCCGATTCTATGATTATAGTTAGAGATATCATTGTTTAACCTTGATTCCTTGTTGAATAAGTGAAGAGGCGGCCCTTGACACCCTCCTAATGTGAATGAGACCATGAGAATGTTGATGATTTGGTGTGTTCTCAAATGCTTCGATTGATTCTAGGATTGCATGTTCAAGGTGGATAGGAGTATGGCTTAGGAATCTCATTTTTCTTGCTTTTTTGAGTGTTATGAACAATGTGTTAGTATGTTTAAGGGTTGTAGTGTATGTTTAGGTCGTTTAGTTGGAAAGTTAAGCAAAGAGGTATGAGCTTATGGTGTTTATGTGAAATGGAGCATTCTCCACTGAACTGATTTGTCCGCTTGAATTGGATAAGGCTTTGAATTTGGCTCTTAAATTTTTATATGTTGTAGATAAGCATGTTAGAAAGGTTTTGTGAATTTTTCAGAATTTTTTGTTGAAGCATGTAATTTTGGTGGATTTAATAGACTACTGCTCTTGTTTGAAAATCTTAATCTTCACAGAAAAATGTATAAGTATTTTTCTCCTTTTATTCGTAACTTTTGAAGGCTTAGCCTTTTGGAAAATGAAACTAGACATTCTAAGGATTCTAAGTTGATATTTCTCATCCGTTGTGGCTAAATAAACGATTTTATATTAAATTTTCAAGTGCACTGTTGTGCAGTAAAACTCCAACTTTTGGCAGATTCACTGATCTGCAAATGAGGCCCCATTTGGGCAAGTAAAACTTTATATTTTTTTATGTGTAGTGACTTCTGGAAACTCTCTTATGTATTAGGAGCATCCCATAAAAATTTCAAGCCATTTTGAGCTCGTTTACTATTTTAATCGGAATTTACGGTGATGATCGTCTTGAAGAAAATCTGCAGAAAATGAATTGTGTGATATTTTATATTAATTTCGATTTTTTGGATAAAAATATGACTAAAATTCATATCAAGACATGTTATAACATTTTTATAAGTTAAAGTGATGATTTATGAATTAATTGATGACTATAAGAATTTATTTTATGTGCTAAGTGATTATTTATTAAAATTGGGCTAATGTTGTTGGACTTAGTGTTTTTATGTGAACTTTAGAGGCATTGGGTAAGTATCACTTTAGAAATGAGTAAAAATTTTCGGTTGGGCCTAGACAATATGTTAAGCCCAACTTATTATAGTGTATGAGTTCAATGTGTTAACTTTTGAATTGGACCCTATGTGTGAGCTTTATGTCTTACAATAGGTTGAGCCCAGATTTATTGAAAATAGACTATAAACTAAAATAATTCGAATGGCCTAGTAATTAATAAAATCGGACATGTGTTATTATAATGAACTACTATGTTGTTGGGTTGGACTATTATAAATTAATAAAAAAAATATGAGATAAGTTTAATCTTATATGATTAATGAAATTATAATGGTCTAACATGACTTGTTTATGTGTGATATGGATCTTTAGTCCATAACTATATGTAATTAAATGTTAAATTGTATATTATATGATTAATGTTTATTATTATTTATGCATGATTAATTGTTCATTATTTATTATTAATAATTAATTAAATAATTCATTATTTATTAATTAAAAATTAATTAATTAATTAAAATTCTTTCATAATTAATTAATTATTAAATAATTAATTATTTATTTATTTATTAATTAATTATATGCCTTAATTATATATTTATTTATTTATTTATTATATGTCTTTAATAATTAATTAATTAATTAATTACATGCCTTCAATAATTAATTATTTATTAATTAATTATATCCCTTTATTAATGAATTATATGTCTTTAATAATTAAATTTTAATTAATTATATGCCTTTAATAATTAATTAATTCTTTATTAATTAATTATATGTCCTTAAGTAATTAATTGATTCTTAATTAATCAATTAAAATAATTTAAGTCAATTGAATAATTGTTATGTATTCAATAGTCAAGTATGAATGTCTTACATGTTTTAAAATGTGATCTTATGACATGAGATATGTGATTAATCAAGTGTACATGAATTAATATGATACGATATAAAGTATATAGCATGCATAAAACATCTACGTGACTCATGTGACATAACGTGCATGACATACACGTTATAACTCGGGAATAAGTTTGACCTACTAAGACTTTAGATACCTATATGCTTGTGAATCTAAGTGTTTAAGACAACTCTTGTAGGACCAAGCAACCCTTAAGTTTGAGGACTAGTTCAGTGAATTCGAATCAAGGTGAGTTTCTATTTTCAAACTGTGGGATTACAAACTCCCATTGAGGTAACTTTAGGGTTATTAAACCCAACGCTTTCCAATGTGATATGCATGCTAAATCTTTTATGCTCAAGTGCTTGTAAATTACCAATGTTGAAAGTCTTTATAATAAGATCGGCCTTGTGCTCTGTACAAGCCAAGGTAGTGTACACAGGAAGTTATGACGGTTCGATTGGAGGGAGTGGCTCCCCTCTAATTGGACCGGGCGGTAACTCAAGAATGTGAGTTGTTTTATGGTTCGAACCGATTATCCCTTTTAACTGTTTTGACTTATGAGAAGGACAACCGTTTTCACTAAAGTAACCCCTTCCATAAGAAAGAAGCATGCTACATCATTTCAAAACCATTTTCAAAATGGGGCACGGAATCCATTGAGTGCTTTTGTACTCAGCCCCCTGCATTATTTTCCCTAATGCAGATTGATCAACGTGGAGGCGAAGGAGGGGGATGTCGATGTTGTCTGCTCATTCCATTCAAGTACTTGTTGTGTCGGTCTTTATGACCATCACCTTTATTTTCAATAAGGCTTATGTTATCAAACTCATGTTACCTCTTATGTTCTAACCATCTACATTTAGATGGTTATCTTTTGAAACGCTTCCGCAGTGCGGGGCCGGTGTCCTCATACATCGACCTCAGTTATGTTATGCTAGGGCATCGATGTTGAATAATTACCCACTTTGCATTTACTATCTCAAACACCTATCCTTTCAATAATTTTAATAAAATAATATTTGTTATCATTTATGATCATGATTTATATGGTTTCACCCCACACACTGCGTGGCAGCTCGGACGGATCCGCATAGGCCCGGGTCGCGGGTCGCCACAACTATTCATTTTGTTTACTTTTATTTACGATAACCTTGTACTTTTAGTGTATTTAATTAAGTAATTATTGTCGTTAAGAAAAGTAACTATTGATATGAAAAAAGGTAATGTTTCACAATCATTACTTTTTCTCACGACAATTTGTACTTTTAGTTACGACAACGTATACTTTTAATTGTTTGATAAAGTAATAATTGTTGTGATTAAAATTAATCATTGACATGAATAAAAGTAATTAATGTTTAAAAAAATTTACTTTTCTTCACGACAATATTTATTTTCATTCACGATAACTTGTACTTTTAGTAATTCGGTCAAGTAATTATTATCGTAATGAAAAATAATCATTGATATGAACAAAGATAATGTTTCTAAAATATTACTTTTCTTCACGGCAATATTTACTTTTATTCACGACAACTTGTACTTTTAATAATTCGGTCAAGTAATTATCATCGTAATAAAAAATAATCATTGATATGAACAAAGGTATGTTTCTAAAATATTACTTTTCAAACGTAAATAATTTTAAGAAAATGAAAAATTGAGAAAATAAATAAAATGAATAACATGATCCAACATAATCAAAGAAAAATTAAGAAAAAATGGTAAAAATAAAAATTACTTTAAAAAAAATAATATGAAGAATAAATCATTTTAAAAAATAAAAAAATTAGAAACAATAGATAAAATGAGTAACAAGTAGGAAACAATATAATAATAAAAAATTAATAAAATAGACTAAAAACAAAAAGGAAAAACTAAAAATCTAGGCTTTAAAATAAAAGACAAGGGTCTATAAGTAAATAAATCTACGGAAGTGAATAAAATAAGCTCTTAGACCAGCGGTTTCTATGAGCTATCTATGAAGTAGGTCGCAGGTTCGAAATTCTGAAGTAGCAGTAGCTTCTATAAGTTTTTCTTTTTTAATAAATTGAAAAGGAAAAAAAAGGTTGAGAAGTGCACGCTCCCAGGATTCAAACCTTGGACGCTGGCACTTGGAAAGGATGCGGATACCACTAGGCTAGCATTATTGGTACAGTTATTAATCTAATAATTAATTACTTAATTCTTCAGTGGGCCGATCCGATCCGATTATATACTATACAATCGGTGCAACAAAACACACCTCTAAATATAATAGTGTTACATTGTAATTTAACAATACACTAAAACAACATCATAAAAGATAAGAACCATCTAATTTTTTTTTTTTCTACTATCGAATGATTTCTTGACTATATCTAATGATGAGCTAAAGCAAGAAAGAAGATAAAGGATAATTTTCAGAAATGGAATATTGAAAAGTAACTGGAAAATTACTTCTTATAAATAGAAGGCCGGCCTTCCTACGATGGTAGTAAGGATAAGAATTAATAGTTTTTAAATATATAGCATGTATTCATTCTTTTCGAAATAATGCTATTGTGATGATCTAGAAAAAAATGTTTGACTTTGATTAAATCGTAGTGATAATTTAGTAAATTAATGATTGAATCAGCCATGCATAAATTTATTAATCCAAAATTTGAGCATATGATTTGTAATGATTTTTCAGTTATTAATATTTGTAATATACCATATTTACTTATAATCTTCAGAATTGGAATGTGATTTTGGCCGGAGTTGTTCCAAACGACGTCCCAATACCTATATATATAAACTTTTATCGATCAAATCTTTAATTTTTGGTCAAGTAATATATATATAAACATAAAAAATTAAGGAATGGGCTGCGTGATTGCTATTTGGATTTAGGTTGACCTAGCTAGAGCTATAGTTTCTGCTATTATTGTACAATTCAGATTGGCCCAATGGGCCGAGTCTATCAACAAATAGTACATGCCCTTTTTGAGGAAAATTAAATCCAAAGTTGGTAGTTATAAGAATTACAAACTCATATTTAAATTGACTAAAATTGTACTGCGTTTCAAGAATACTAATTCTGGAGTAAAATAAAATTAATACCTTCCGACACAAAAACAACACTTTTCGACTAGAAACATATAGTATATACTTTTAATAAGAAGAGTAATATATTTGTACTAAAGAAAAGGCTAAGTATTTTATTGAGCATAAAGAATTTTTTTTTTTCATGGAATACGTTTTTTAGATTATTTAATTTTGTTATGTTTACTTATGTAATTTTCTATTTTTAATTAATACAAATTTTTATTTAAATTAATCGGAAAATAAATTTTCCAAACTAATTCTATTGCGCCTAGATTGAACCACACAATTGCGGAGGTCAAAAAACGTTGGGGATGGGCGTATTTTTTAAATTATATAATTTTTATTTCTATTTCATTAATATAATTTTTCTTATTTGATTTAAATTATTGTAATATTTGAATTTCAATTAAAATTAATGGAGAAATAAAATTTCAGAAACTAATTCTATTGAGACAGCTTAGAGATAACACCATTTACATGTAATTGTGTGATGTGGATGATGAATCATTACATTACTTGGAAGAGCACGATCATGTTTTCAAACCAAAGAAGTGATTAGTCCTATTTTATTTAATTTCCTGGTCTTTAGTTAAGTTTATATTTTATTTAATATTTACTGGACCTTTACATGGGTCTTGAGAGTATTTATTCTCGTTTCTAGCATTTTTGTTTAGGGTGGTTAATTTTGAGAAATGAATTGAAACTGAGACGACAGCCTAGTATTCATATTATCATGGCTCATCTCTTTCGTATTCGATCTTCCGTTACGTTGGTATCAGAGTCAGGTTTCTATCCGCTATGTCACTGTCTCTAACTGAAGTTCACAGAAGATTGAAGCACAAGGTGTCCGAACAATTGTAGATGCTCTAATAAAACTAATTTCAAGATATGTCAGTTGAACGACCTATCTAAAAAACTTTTTAGATGACTGTTCAAATTAGGATATACTGTAGTAATTATTTTTTAAGTGCACATTCAAATATTTTGGAGTTTAGTTCTTACATGGAAAGGGATCCTACAATGTATAGATTCTTCTAAAGTGACGTTGGTCGTCGTATTGAAACCACATCACAATTTTAAATCAATCATTGTTAATGATTAATGACTAATTAATGCACTACATCCGCTCAACTGTAGTTAAAAATTGGGATATAAAATTAAGTTTTTATATATTCACTGACAAATGACATTTCGCTTACTAATGCTAACATTGCATCAATGATTTTGGTTTTTGCTTATTCCCTTCGGCCTAATCTCTCGCCTTAATTATTTTCGATGCGATTTATGAACCGAAACAATTGTTTATTCGTAATCAAATACAAGATGCATTAGATATTAAATATTTGAGCACGTACATTATCTAATCTACTCTTGATGCCATCGCTTTATTATTTTACTGTTACTTAATTTAATCAGTTTGGCCCACAGTTGTATAAAACCCATGACAATGATATTATCAAATATCAAAAGTTTCAACTACGATTGCGATGGGAATATTATTTTCTGATGCTGTAGACTTGAATTAGTTAACTGTGCAACACATAAAAGAGATGTAACGTGACTCCATAAATTAATTACTCGAAAATATTCTTGAAGGCCCTAGACTTGAAACTTGAAAGGATATGAAACATCACCTCAACAAGTTTAAAACAAACTCAACATTTGTTATTTATAGATAATAAAAATTAATATGTAGTCCATATAAGGGCATCCAAGCGGTTGACCTTTAGTCTATAACCAGCAAAGTTTGAGGTTCAAATCCTAAAGCTCCTCCTTTTACCAATAAAAATAATAATATTTACTATGTTTACTATATATTGCATTTAATTTTTCAATAATTAGAACAGCGAATCAGAGCATTGATAAGTTGTGTCAAGCCAGGTGAATAATCTTTTCATCACTGCCAAACACACACCACTATCAAAAAATAAAAGCATGAATTTCATCAGTTTTCTCTTCTCTGATTTAACTATACAGGTAAAAATAAATTCTATATTTATCATACAAGGAGAAAAAAATTCTTGAATTTCTAATAAAGCTGGCACCAACCATGATTGTTATACCAAATTTGTATATTTATAATAAGGAAAGTAAGGAACATTACCATAATAGTGCTAGAGTGCATAAATAGTCACATATCAATCATAGTGATGTTGGACCAAAATATACACTCAACAAAATAAGTAAATAACAGAAGGGTGAGTGATGGAAGAAGAAGAACATTGTAACATGACTTCTTTACCAGCCACTCATAATTTGTAAACCCTAAATTCAAGTTCAAATTTTTATATTTAGGTTAGGCAACAAAAATATCCCAGTACAGTATATTTAAGTATTTAATTATCACTTGCCATAACTCGGAGGGAAATTGTTTGTAATTAAATCATCATATATTAATACTTTAGTACATATAACTATAAACAAATTGTACAGGACAACACGCGAAAAACCTTAACCAGCTCTTCCAACTTTATAACTATACTATCATTAGACTAGCTTAAATAATAAGTATAAAAAAAGACTATATATAAAATAAAATAAATAAAAAAATCGATAGGACTGTATATAGGAGAGATCCCTGGTTCCCAATCTTATACTCCACATAGGTGGTTGAGAAATGGGCCAAAAAAATTATGAAAAATATGTATGAGTTTAAAAATTGTTCTAGCTAGCCCATTTCACTCTTCACAGTTCACAGCACAGAAATACAGAAGAAAAAACTCTCGTGTTTCCTGCGTTTCATGTTGTAGTTTAAGGACGATGATGAACATATGAGATGGATGATTTTGGAACAAGAAAACAAATTTTTTGTGAAGAACACAGCAAATTTTGTGATCATGAATTTTTAAAAAAAAAAATTGAGATGCATTATTGTATTGTTTATGATATACATATATTAAGACAACATTGATACGTTACATGATTTGCTATGCTTTAATTTTATATTCAATAAGTTAATAGTATTATAGGATGTAATGTATGATTTTTTTTATTTTTTTTAATTTGTGAGTGCTAAACTAAAATAGGGATTAGGGACACCATTATTATTGATTGAACGTGACATTTAAAATCTAGGGCTGGTACTGCAAACAAAATAATGTTATTTAGGTGAATAAAAGTTGGATAATTTGCTAATAACCGCAATTGGTTAATTTTGGTAGTGAAAAAATGACCAGTCACAGCACAGGAGAAGATAAGGCTATCCTGGCATTAGCAGGCTATCATTCTTACACCTCTGAAGTCTGCACACCAAACTTTGATACAGAAACTGTATATACCAAACAATTAATAAACTGGATACGAATTCTTTTCTTTTTTTTCATTTATTATCTTCCCTCCCCATCCACGTCCACAGAAGAAATGTCTATTTTTCCATTTTTATCTATCCACGAAAAAGATATTTATCCTATTTTTGATAATTTTTTTCATATTAATATTTATCTCTACTTTATTACTTATTCGCTCATTTATTATTGTTGGCCTATAGAATTTACTTTAATTTAATTTTCCATTCAATGAAGTGGACCTTTATTCTACCCACCACACACACAAACCATTGTTTAAAACTTTTTTAGAAAGAGGGAGTAATATTTTAAGACTTTTTACTATAATATGCGACCAGTTTATTTTGAGAGTGCTAATTTTGTCAGAAACATTTAAGACCAGATCTCTTTTAAAGAACACCCTCGAACTAAGACATGATTAGTAGTTAATAAGAGGATTGAATATAATAGTATTTCATAGTATTACTTACATGTTAAGGTATATGATATGGTTTCATTTCAGGTTTCTATGTTTCTTTTTCATGTATTGTCTAGAGCGAGCTCTTCAAAAAGATTTAAGTTGGTAGAAAAGAAAATTGTTTAGTGGAGCATTTAATATTAATTTGTACATAAAATACCAACCACACAGATACAATCAATATGATATTTTGGTTACATAACATCAATTAGGAATGAATTCCATATTTCAGTTCATATACTAAAACACTAGGAAAAATTATCCAAATCATAATATAAATGAAAAAGAAAAAAAGAATTACACTATTGGAGTAAAGTTTTGGTAGAATCTAATATTATTATAATTTGCAATTTGGCAAAAACGAATTCAAAGGCGGCCGGCCCCCTCTTTTAAAATCATTCATGACTACGTCAATAGTATTTTATTTATACTATTACTATTTTTTTGGGCAGCGTCTCTGTCATTATATTGTAATCTATATCATATCAATAATCACATCGATCTTATGTGAAATTATCATAAAATCATCCATGAGCCGAGCGTTATCTTGATCTCGATCTTGGTAAAAGTCTCTAATTCCACCTACTTATTTTGTTATTCGATTTTCATCTCCCTATATCGATATTAATTATGATTTGAGACAAAATCATGCGGCTTATACACTATAGCGGATGCAGCCACACTTGCCCCAAATCTCTTCACAACGTCGAATCTTAACTCTATTCGAAATTTTATTTATTCTCACTTTTTATAAAATTCGTATACCGACTAATATTTTTGTGGGTCAATACAGATAAAAGAATTAATATATAAAACAATAAAATTATTAAGTTACACTGGAGCAATAAGAAAATTTAAATTAATTGTAAAATATAAAATTCCCCTTACAGTTAATGATTCCCCAATTTAAAATATTTTCTTTTTATTACCTTTTTTTAGTTTATATGGGGTGGCCACAATGTACCCAAGTAACATTATAACTTCAAATTTTACAATAACTGGGGCACCAAATATCTTGGTCGAATAAAGGTCTTGAATTATACCCTAAATATAATTGATGATAATGAAACTTTCTATACACTCAATCGAATCATGAGATATATACTGTGCTATTATTGAGCACTCAATGTTCAAATGATGACTAACAACGAACAATTCGAACATAATGTGAAGTATAAGGCTATCCACATCCCTTAGAGCATCCTTAGGGTGCTCTAAGGGGTGCTCTAGCACTCGAGCACCCTTAGAGCACTCTACCCCTGCAACGCAAGGGTGCTCTAAGGGTGCTCTATCTTTAATATTAAAAAATTCCTCATTTTCATTTATTAAATTAATTCATAAAATTCCATTAATAAAAATAACATTAAACATTACATTAATTAAAAAAAACTAACATATTACAATATTAAAATAAAAAACTTTACATTAATTAAAAATGCTAGACTACTCCCGAAGAGGACCAAATTTTTGGTAGAGGTGCTCGGTGAGATCATTGGTAAGCCGATGGTGTTTTTTTTTATCTCTCAAGTCGGCATTCCGTTGCATAAATTGCCGAAAGCAGATCGGAGTTGTCCGCAAGTGTAACCCGCTACTGGACGGAGAGTCGGAGTCCTCTCTCCAATTCTCCACATCTTCCCGCTCGTCTTCGATGATCATGTTGTACAAAATAATGCACGCGAACATGATGTCTCGGAGATGCTTCTTGTACCAGCACCGACCCGGAGCGCGGATTATTCCCCATCGGGCTTGGAGCACTCCAAAGGCTCGCTTTATGTCCTTTCTGGCAGACTCCTGCATCTTCTTGAACCTCGCCGTCTTTAGGTCGGTTTCAAGCCTCGGCGATTTGATCAACGTAGGTAGGTCGGTTTCAAGCCTCGGCGATTTGATCAACGTAGGCCAACAAGGGTAGATCCCGTCGGTCAAGTAGTACCCTTGTCGTAGCGGTGTCCGTTGACGGTGAAGGTGCACGGTGGAGCTCTATCCTCAAGCACGTCGGTGAACAAGGGCGACTGGTTGAGGACGTTGAGGTCGTTGTTGGAGCCGACAACCCCAAAAAAGGCATGCCAGATCCACAAATCCTGCGACGCCACCGCCTCCAAGATTAAGGTAGGCACGTCGTGATCGCCGCGAGTGTGGACACCCGCCCACCCTTTTGGGCAGTTCCTCCATTCCCAGTGCATGCAATCCAGGCTCCCGAGCATCCCTGGAAACCCATACCGCAACTCGTGCATTTGGAGCAGACGCGCAGTGTCGGCAGCGTTGGGCTTCCTCAAGTACCGCTCGCCGAAGAGGTCGATGATTGCCCTGCAAAATTTTTTGAGGCAAAGCCGGCCCGTGCTATCTCCGATCTTCAGATACTCGTCGAACGAGTCGGCAGCACCACCGGTCGCCAGTTGTCGCACCGCCATCATGCATTTTTGCATCGCCGTTAGCCCCCATCGCCCGAGTGCATCTTGTCGATGCGTGAAGAAGTGGACGTTTTCCTCCAATGTCCTGCTGATGCGCAAGAACAGATGCTTGTGCATCCAGAAACGGCGTCGGAAAAACTGCTTGCCGTAGGTGGGGTGGTCGGCGAAGTAGTCGGCGTGGAGGATCGCACACGCCGCTTCTCGGTCGGGTCGACGAAGTCTCGCGCCCTCTTCTTCTTCTTTTTTTGCTCCGCTTGGTGTGCACGCATGTAGCGATCCACGTCCGCCATCATCTCCAGCACCTCGTCGTCGGTGCCGCCCTCGACATATTCCTCCGACGAATCGGAAAAAATAAGTTCCTCCGATGAAGACATTTTTTTAGGTTGAATTTGAGAGAGAAAGAGGATGATAAAATGGTGTGAGATATATGAGGGGGTGTGGTGGTATTTATAGATGAAGAAAATTAAAAAATAAAAATAAAAAATAAAAAATTTATTACGGCATAGCCGTTGCCGCAACGGGCAAAATTTTTCAAATATATACGTTAGGCGCATGCAATGTACGCGCCGTAATATTTTTTTTTTATTTCTCCGCCCTCTTTCGTGACGAGCACGCGCCGGACTCGAGCTCGTCTCGAGCTCTCGCCGTCTGCAATGCGGGGTGCTCGAGCCACCCCGTACTCGATCTCGGCTCGAGCACCCACGCACGAGACGCGTTGTGGACAGCCTAAGAACTGACTAAATTAAAACATAAAGTTAACATTCAAATTACATCTCAACACAAATTTTGAGACACAATTGGAAATTATATAATCCAATGTCCAATTGGAATACATACAAATACGTATCACACGTGCTGTTAGTTAATAATATTATTAATCCCAATTAAAGTGATTTTATTCATGTAATTGTATTTGTATACTAGTAAAATTATTACTTCCTCCGTCCACGAAACAAAGTCCTATTTGCTCATAAAAATTTGTCCACATAACAAAGTCTTACTTACCTTTTTTCACTCAAATCAAATAGAACATACAACAATCTCTACTCCCATTTAATTTCTTCCACTCATAATATGTGGGACCCTTATTCTATTAATAACAACTTTAATTATATTTTATTTTTTTCACTTACAACAAGTGGGATTCGAATCCCACTCACAATAACTTTAACTTCCAATCCACTTCTTCCACTCTCAATAAGTGGGACCTTAACTTCACTCACAACAACTTTACCAACTTTCTTAATCTGTGTGCAAATACCCAAATAGGACTTTGTTTCGTGGACGAAGGGAGTATTATATTACTAAAAGGAAAACGATTTTTACTTTGAAAAAATCCTACGTGAAACCCCTCTTAATTCTCCATTTCTATTTATCTAAATTCTCAAATTTTTGAATTTTTAAATGTAAAATAATAGATTTTAAATATCTACTAAAATCTTGTGTCCCACATCGGTTATTCAATGAAATTTCACCTATTGAAAAGCCTATAAATACATAGAATTAATGTGTATTTTCTCATCTTTTGCGTTAGCAGTTTTATTTGGCCAATTTATTTATTAATCGGCCGAATAAAATACTGTATTTTTATAGTTTAGTTTAATTTAATTTAATTTGGTCAATTTAATTATTGGCCAATAGAAAATTATTTTTCGTAGAGAACCAATTTATTAGTTGAAAGAATAAATGGTTTCAAAATAATTGGCTAATGTGGCTAATGTATTGGTTGGTTAAATTAAATTTTGGAATAGTCTAATAATTTTTATTTAATTTGATAAAAACATATTTAATTTATAATTTATCAATTATTTAGGTAGACGTGTCAATTCTCAACTAACAGACACATCAACTCGAGGTCTCACGTGACACATTTCCATTCTTTATTCTTATTTATTTTAAATTTTATTTTATACATTTTTTCCATGTATTTTTCTAAAATCTAGAATCGACATCTATGAATTGATCTGTACGTGATTTGTAGTTGAGTTTTCAGCTTTGCAAAACTTATAATTGTAATTAGTGAATATTACTATACAATTTTTTTTAGTTGACAGAATAAATGAATCTAAAATAATTGGCTAATGTATTGGTTGGTCGAATTAAATTTTGAAAAAATAGTCTAATAATTTTTATTTAATTTGATAAAAAATAATTAATTTTTAATTTAGCAATTATTTAGGTAGACGAGTCAATTCCCAACTGACATGCACCTCAACTCGAGATCCCACGTGACACATTTATATTATTTATTCTTATTTATTTTAAATATTATTTTATTCATTTTTTCATATATTTTTCTAAAATCTAGAATCGCCATCTATGAATTAATTTTTACGTGATTTGTAGTTGAGTTTCCAGCTTTGCATAACTTATATTGTAATTAGTGAATATTACTATACAATTTTTTTTAATTAAATTTTGGCTCTATATAAATTCCAAACAAGTTTTATAAATTACGCACGTATAGATCAGAGTCGTGGTCAATGGGCGATGCAATCCCATGTGGCACATTTCCATTCTTTATTTATATTTATTTTAAATTTCATTCATTTTTTTCATGTATTTTTCTAAAATTTAGAAACGTCATCTATGAATTGATTTTTACGTTATTTGTTGTGAAGTTTCTAACTTTGCATAATTTATAATCGTAATTAGTAAATATTACTATACAGTTAAAATGAGAACAAATAGTACAATTAGTTTTTTATTAATTTTTGGGTCTACATAAATTTTAAACGAGTTTTATAAATTATGCACTTATAAATCAAAAATGTGGTCAATGGGCCAATTCCGACCCGGAACCGTAGCGGTAAATGGGTCAATTCCCAACCGACGGGTACCTGAACTCGGAAATTTTTTCTCCATTTAATGCATTTTTTTTCATGTACATTCTAAAATCTAAAATATTCATCCATGAATTAATTTTCACGTTATTTGTAGTTGAGTTCCCAACTTTGCATAATCTATAATTGTGATTAGCGAACATTATTGTATGGCTAAGGACATGAACGAATAGTACAATTAATTTTTCTTATCAAATTTTGGGTCTATATGTATTCTAAATGAGTTTTATAAATTACACACTAATAAATCAAAATCGTGGTTTACGGGCCGATTCCGACGCAGAACTGTGGCAGTAGATAGAGCAATTCTCAATCGACGGTTATTGATATACGGATTTTTTTTAGAAATCGAAAGAAATGAGAATACATTAGATTATAATTTTTAACAAACATAACTATATGGTTTCAGTCGTAAACATGTAATAAAATTACTTTTTAATTGAATTTGAAATGTGTAAGGACGTATAAATTCTAAGCGAGTTTAGTAGATTGCATAATCGAATTATTTAACCCTAAATAATTAAAAAATAATATATTTTTTTAATATATCACTATTAATACTATTTAATAATTTTATTATTATTAAATATTAATATAATTTCGTGTCGATTTTCGACGAGTTATATGCTAGTTAATTTTAATTGGAAGAATTGGAAAATCGGAATATGCCGTGGAAGTGGGACCCGCGGAAAAGGGCACCAAGGAATCCCACTAACGTGTCATCATCACGTGATGCGTGGGTGGGACGGATCCATGTCGCATAAAAATGGAAAATGCCCCTCCCACTTCATCTAACTCATGATCTTACGCCTTTTTTATCCAATATAATAAAACTACCCCTTTTTTTTTACTGCGCCTTTTCCTTTTCATCTAAACTAAGATACTATAGTACATCTACCATTGTTTACATTTTCCGGACACAATCAACTTATGAATAATCTGAATTTGTTATATCTTCGACCATAGCACAAAAATTAAACTTCGATTTATTTTTTTACGTTTTATTTCAGAGAAATTATGAATAAGACAAATCGAACTTTAATTTAATTTATTTTGTAGATCTGATTATTTTAATTAAATAAATACCGCTAGCATGAACAAACGGTTATCGATGCTCACTAAAGATGAACGCTAGATTCTTCCTCATTGCATTCAACTTTAAACATATACTATTATTTCAACCATCCACAAAAAATATGTCTAGGAAATAATGACATTAGTTTTAGGGAAAATTGTTTCAAAAACTCTGATCTTTTTTTTAATTTTCGGTTTTAAATCAAACCTTTTAAAATTCTCAAATTAATGTATGACCTTCCAATTTGATGCAATTACCTTCCGTGCCCGATTTACTTCCAATTTGCTGCTGACATGGAAGCCAGGATTTTTTACGTGGCAAAACTCTCTGGCTCGACAAACGATGTCGTACTAGGCAAATATATAACGAGGGAAAAATGCACTAAAAATCCTGAGCTTTTTCTAATTTCCGATTTTAAACCAAACCTTTTTAAAATTCGCAAATTAATGTACGACATTCTAATTTGACGCAATTACCTTCCACAGCCTGTCTCCAGCAGAAATCGATTGCCTACGTGGTAAATTATTTCCTTAAGTGGTGTGAATTTGCTTATGTGTTAAATAATTATGCATATCTGATATTAATTGGTGAATGGGCATAAAACGACGTCGTTTTACTTTTGTCCTAGACGTCATTCCTTTAATCATATATGAGGTGAAAAAGTAGACCCAAAACGACATAACACTCTGAATCAATAACCCTAATTTCCTAATACACTATTACAAACATAATCGAATCTACTGTTTTTGTTCGATGATTTGGCTTAAATTATTGCTCGAATCTACTGATAGAGAATAGGTTATTGTTCATCTTTTGTCTTAGTGCGCTATATCATTGCTCAACTGGTGGAGCTGTGGACCCGATAGCGATGAAGCAGAAATAATGGGGGACAAGTAGCCGTTGCTGAGCTTCGGGATTATTCCAAGATCCAGATTGTGCCGATGAAGAACCTATGGAGATGAGGAAGAAGAATTATGGAGATGAAGTCTGTTGAAGAAGATTCCGACTTCCATGTCAGCAGCAAATTGGGGGGAAATCGGGTACGGGAGGTAATTGCATCAAATTGGAAGGTTGTACATTAATTTGCGAATTTTAAAAAGTTTGGCTGAAAACCGGAAATTGAAAAAAGGACAGGATTTTTTGTGCAATTTTCCCGTGTAACACGTAAGCAAATTAATACCACGTAAGCAAATAATTTACCACGTAGGCAATCGATTTCTGCCGGAAACAGGTCGTGGGAGGTAATTGCATCAAATTGGAAGGTCGTACATTAATTTGCGAATTTTAAAAGGTTTGGTTTAAAATCAGAAATTGAAAAAATGTCATGGTTTTTTGTGGAATTTTCCCCTAGTTTTAATAAAATCTTGTAGAGTGTTGTTGAGTGGAGAAAGATTTCACATCGATGATACTTTCTTCTTTCACAATAAGTATAATATAGAGAGAGTGACATGGATTTTAAGAATGAGCTAGTATATTAGATAGACGTATTGTGAGTGGACAATGAGATTTATATTTATTGTGTGTTGAGTCATTTCCATTTAAAAAAAGACCATATTTATTGTGAACGGACCAAAAAAAGAAGATTACACTTAATATGAACGGACGAAAAAAGAAAAAGAAATCACGCTTATCACGGGAACGAGGAAATAGTATTAAAAAATAAGGATAATGAAAGTGGTATAAATTGTAAATAACATGCAAATTAAGAGATAAGTTGTGGATTACTAATATTTTATAAGGAAAAGTGCATATTTTTAGTGAATAGACAAGGTTGAAACTTGAAAGAAGTGCGTGTTTTTTCACATACAGGTGAAGTTGAAGTACTTTAATTATGTTGTACAAAAGGGGGAAAAATCCTAGAGGCCGAATCGATAAAAGATGACAAATTAACAAAATCTGTTAAATGTATCTACGACACATGTAACATGTTTATCCTTTTATTTTCAGAGATCACAATACTAAATACTTCCTTAGCCCCGGAATAAGCGGCGCATTCTTTTTTCATCACGAGTATTAAAGTAGAATATATTTAAAGGGTAAGACGATAGATGGTAACCGGATCCATATACTTTTGTAAGAAAAATATATATTTTCTTATAGGAAAAACTAGCGTATAACCCGTTGAAAATCGTCGGAAAATTATAAAAGAAAAATTATTAAATAATACTAATATGTGATAGATTAAAAAAAAAATATTATTTGTCAATTATTTTAGTGTTAAATAATTTGATTGTGCAATCTACTAAATTCGCTTAGAATTTATATACCTTGAACACATCTCAAATTCAATTAAAAAGTAATTTTACCATATGTTTACATCTCAAACTCATATAGTTATGTTTGTTAAAAATTATAACTAATATATTCTCATTACTTTCGATAATTGTTAAAGCTTTATTCTTCTACAAAACCGATGTGGGCAAAAATATATTTCTCTCTCAGAGGAAAGCGACTCTTAAACTGAATTTTTTAACTTTTTATGAAGAAAAAGAGGCAAAGGAAGGAGCGGGTAATGAGAGAAAGAGAAGAGATATATAGATAGCGAATAATATTATAGATGTTAAGATTGTCTATAAGATGAAAGTGACCCTATATACCCGACATTATAAATTCAACACAAGATTAAGAAAAATAAATAAATAAAACCACCGCTTCACAATCATTCCGTCTACACCGACGGTTCCGACCTGGAACCGGCCTACTGTCTACAATACTGATTTTAAATTATATAAATAATCATTTTCCAAATATATTCACAAAAAAATTAATGATGACATTTGTTTTTTTACCTGAAATTAATATTTAATTATATACATAACTATATTCCAAAAATATTCACACGATATTTAATAAATAAAAATTTAATTATAAATGGTAGTATTATATAAATAATTATCTTCCAAATGTATTCATAGAAAATTAAATGATGACATTCGTTTTCTTTTTACCAGCTTCAAGAATAACTTTTTTAACTGAGAATAGGACTTCAAGAATTATTTTACTATGTACTTGGTAGTTTTTTTTTTTCTACAAAACTTTATGTGGAATGATTGTGATTTATAAAATTATTTAGTCAATGATATAAGATAAAAGTTGACCATAAATATTCTTAATTTTATGAGTTCAAATTATATAATATATTAAAAAAAGTTGTCCCGCAAGTACTGAATTGACCCATCTACGTGCACGATTATTGGTTGGAATTGACTCGTTAATAAATCGTTAGTAATTTTTCTGCCAATTTTACTACATATTCTACGTTTTCCAATGGAGACGATTAATCAAATAATTTGAGATAAGTATTTAGGATTATTCAAATTTATTTGAAATTTATATACTCGTACTTGTTTAAAATCCGATTAAAAAATTAGTCATTTGTGTTGGGAAATTTATTAGTAAGAGTTTTGATGAATTCCAAAACCAACTGACCCCAACCGAGTAGATGTTGCCAGTTCCTAATGTTAGCTGTTAGGCTCGCTGTTTGAGCAATGTTAAAATTTTATCTTTACAGATCTCCAGCTGAAGACGGCAACATAGCACCACTCGGATACAACCCCGGATGAAATATCGGATGAGGAACATCAGTTACAAGACTTTGCCTGATGAGAGAGCTATGCCAAAAAGGGGAATGCTTTTTGACAGCTGAGAGTTCAAGCCAACTGTTCAGTTGGAACATCAGTTGTAGTATGCCATCCGAGAAACAGAATGTTTCAAGAAGGGGGAAGTTTTAAAGAAGTCTCAACATGAAGTTCAAAGTCAGCTGAGAGTTCAACTGTTCAGACAGAACATCAGCTGAAGACCACTCAGATAAAGATCAAGATTTTCAACCGACTAACAGAGGTTGACTGTCAGAAAGGTTTGAATTTGAATTTCAAAAGGAAGTCACATGAGGGTTTGACCGTTCAGTCATTACCCCATTTGGCCCAACACAAGGTTGTCTCAGATGGAAAGCAGAAGAGCTCAGATGCCATATCGGGAAAGTCTGCAGAGATGAGAGACAAGCCATCGCTTTCATCGAACAGAGATCAACAGCTCCTCCAACGGCTAGTTGATTCTCTCCGCCTATAAATAGAGGCATTCATTCATTCGATGAGACAAGACACTGAGAAGAAGAGACACACACGCAAGAAGAAATCTGAGAGCAAAAAGAAAAGAGCAATATTCTTCACGAACTAAACTGAATCTCTTAGAACATCACTTGTTGAGAGTTCTAGAGTAGATAGTTTTTGTGTCTTTAGATCGAACCTTGAGAACATCACTTAGTGAGAGTTCATAGAGAGTTAGATCACAGCTCACCTTCCGTTCGAGCTGTAAGTTGGAATCACATTTTTTTTTCTTTCACCTGAAAAGGTCTAGGATCCTACTCTTCCTGCAACTGAGTAATTAGGTCGTTTAGTACCCGTAAACTAAACTATAAGGTTGATAAGTACCCGCAAACTTATCCATAACGGTTGCTCAGCCCGCGTAAGCTGAGTGGTTTGTCCAGAAGAACTTGGACAGAGTTGTGTTGACTCACAACTCCCCGTGGACGTAGGAGGGTTATCTCCGAACCACGTTAAATTCTGTGTGTCTGTGTTTATTTCTGTTCAGTTACTTATTACATTTTCAACTGACCAAACTAACCGGCATACAAACTGCATATTTGCATATTCAACTGTTTTGGTTCATGACCAACCGAGCATAAAAGCGTGAGTTGTTTTTACGAGTATAATTTCCACCATATTCCGCACAGCACCACTCTCACAGCTGAGTTCTCTTACTCAGTTGTGATTTCAGCTGAGCCTTTCTTTACTCAGTTGAAGTGATTTTCGAGTGTTAAGTTTTCAAAGTTGAAAAATCCAAACTGGTGTATTCCCCTCCCCCCCCCCACCATACACCAATATCTCGTATCGGGACCATCAAGTGGTATCAGAGCAGTGGTTCAAAAGACTGCTGACTCTGTTTAACAAGGTGTGAATTCGAGAAATTTTCTTCAGTGGTCAACTGAACAGATCTTTTCACGCTAGTGCATATCTGCTTGCATTTTTACTCTGTTGTTGTGTGCAGATGAACGTCAAGGATAAGATAGTAGTCATGTTCTCAGTAGTCAATTATACATCATGGAGAACACGGATGAAGAAGATCCTTCTGTCAAAGCATCACAGGATGCAACAAGTTCTCTCTTCCGAACCAATCGTCATTAAAGAAAGAATAGCTCGCACTCCCACAAATCCCAACGACGGGGATACTGTTATGGAGTTTGTGGAAAAGCAGCCGGAAGATTATACTCCAGAAGAAGCCAAGGTGAGCCAGTTAGACATCTGGGCTCAGAGCACAATAATGTCCACAGTTGGACAAGATTATCTGCCTTGGATAGAGGAGTGTGAGACTGCAAAAGAGATGTGGGACATCCTGGCATCGCTGAGTGAAGGAAGCGACGAGACGAAGGAAAACAAGTTCTCACATGCATGCCAAGACTTCGACAATTTTTGTCTGAAGACAGATGAAACAATTGATCAGCTAGAGCTCCGGTTTATGGACATCCTTAGAAGAATCCAGTCCATCCGAAGAGGAAAATACACACTAAGAGAAATCAATCTCAAGGTGTTGCAAGCTCTACCGGCTGAGTGGGCTACTTTCACCAATATCCACGAGAGCCGAGCTGACCTTGGTGAAATGGGAACTGAAAGACTGTTCTCAATATTAAAGGGAAATGAGTATAAGGTGAACCGAAGAAGATCTCAGTCCTCGGTTCAGACGAGTCGACTTGAGGATGTTGGTTCAGCCTCAAAGTCAGTTGCTCTCCGAGCTGACTACTCAAAATCGAGAACATCGAGGCCAACCAGATCGGCTGACACGACTGCAAAAGAGCCAAGCAGAGAGGAACTGCAACAGAACATAGCAGCTCTGTCAAAGAAGCTAGCCGACATGGACACTCGGTTTAACAAATACAAACGATTCTATAAATCAAACCGAGCTCGAGATAGTTCAAAGCCTGTCATCAATGGTTGTTTTGAATGCGGCAAGGAAGGACACTTCAAAGCTGACTGTCCAGATCTATCGAAGAAAGAGAGAGATGCGTTAAGGGCCAAACAAGCTGGAAAGACATGGTTGCAGAAGAAGCAGCTGACGATATGGATATCTTCACTGACATCGAAGATGAAGATGAGCTGACTTCTACCAACAACGTCATCAGTCAGGATCAATGCCTCATGGCACTTGGAACTGACCAAGATGATATTGAGGTACAATCTAATCCTGCTCAGTTAGATTCTTTCAATACTTCTAACATGCAGGATTCTCTGGACGAAGAGTTGGAACCCTCCTGGAGTGATTTTCAAGAACTCAGTGAGGAACTGCATCACCAATCGGTTGAATTTAAGAGTCTTCAAGCTCAGTTCGCCAAACTTGAAGATTCCTTAACCGAAAAGGACGATCTGATCAAAAGCCAAACCGAGGAGATTGAGAATCTCAAGAGTCAACTGAACGAGGTTAAGACTCCAACAGATGAAGAGTTGACGAAACAAATTAAGGAGCAGCAAGATCAGTTGAAAATCAAGAAGCTCAGATCGAACAGCTGATAAAGAAGTCAGATGGACAAACCGAGCAGATAACTGTCCTCGTCAAGGAGTTGCAAACTGAGAAGGACAATCTAATCAAGCTGTATCAGTCATCCAAGATCATAGAGAATCTTATCAGTTATAGCAGGCAGATGGATGACGTGTCAGGACTTGGTTATGATGTTGTCAAGGATACTGGAATTCCACCAGCAACCTTCATCAAAGCCATAGCAGTCACAGCTGTCGAGCCAAACACAGGTGAGTCACCAGAAGCTAATTCAACCTCCACCTCTCAGCAAGTTCAACCGACCAATAGAATTACAACTGAGAAGGGAAAAGGGGTAGTAGATGTAGGACAGATTGTTACATCGGTTGGGACATCAACCGAGGGGGAATGTTCCAAAAGTCAGAAGAGGAATCAGAGGCGTCGAAGGCATAACCGCAACCGAACTCAGAATCAGAACTGACCTCTGCATCAACCTCAAAGTCAACATTAGAAGAAATAGAACCGACCGCAGAACAGACAAGGGTTCAATCATCTGAATCAACAGCGGTTCCAACATCAGTTCGACCAAAGGTTCCAACCAAGTCAAACAATGAGGAATAGGTCGAACAACTGGAGATATTCATGCCATAATATGAATCATCAACAGGGCATGAACAGCTACAGACAACCCTCAGGGAGTTGGAATCAGAATCAGCCACAAAGATTCCAACATGGCGTCCGACCTTATAGACAAACTCAACAGGATAAGAATCGCCATCAAAACAGGGGGAAAGCCTCACCTCCTAAAGCTCAACATGGGAGAAATCCAACTCCACCCAAGAAACAGAACATCTCTATTAACAACAAGCCTAAGGATAACCGAGGTGTTGTTATAGTTGATGATGAAGGAAAAGTAATCTGGAATGATAAATCTATCCGAGTTTACAGGGAAAAGCGATGCACAGTTCCAGGGGAAACTGGTTCTAACCCTCCAGGACCCAACTGAAATTGGGGACCTAAGCGAGTTTCTCTTTGCAGGTACAGGAGAAACAACTGAGGAAGAAGAAAGCGCCTACAACAAAATGGGTAATGGACAGTGGATGCTCGAAACACATGACGAATCTAAAGGATTTGCTTGGAAGTTTCGTGGAGAAAGAAGGTCCATCAGTTACTTTTGGTGATAACTCAAAAGGTTACACCAAAGGTTACGGTACCCTTGAAACCAATCATGTTTCAATTTCTAATGTCTCTTATGTTGATGGATTGAAGCATAACTTGCTCTCCATCAGCCAATTCTGTGATAATGGTTTCTCCAGCAGCCTCCCTGACACCTGCCTGTTATCAAAGAGCAGTTCGGATGTGAGCTGGCTGTGGCACAAAAGGCTCAACCAACTGAACTTCAAGACGATGAACCGACTCGCCAGACAAGAACATGCAAAAGGGATACCAAATCGAGTGTTTTCAACAACACACATCTGCAGTGCATGCCAGCTGGGAAAGCTCGCTAGATCCTCCTTCCGGTTGAAGTCAACTCCCTCAACCGACCGAGTGTTACAGCTAATCCATATGGATCTCTTCGGGCCAGTTACACCAAAGAGCTTGAATGGCAACGAAAATACGCTGGTTGTAACTGATGATTATTCGAGGTACACGTGGACCATTTTCATGCGTCACAAGAGTGAAATCCGAGATGAGCTGCCCAAGCTGATGGATCGGATATCGAACCAACAAGAGATGAAGATCATTTCTATCCGATCAGATCGTGGAACCGAGTTCCTAAATGAAACCATCATCGAGTATTGCGAGAAGAATGGAATTACCCATCAGACATCAGCCGCGCGTACTCCGCAACAGAATGGAGTAGCTGAGCGAAGGAACAGAACGCTGAAGGATGCAGCCACATCCATGTTAGCCAGCTCAGCTCTGCCAAAGAGATTTTGGGCTGAAGCGATCAACACTGCATGCTATACTTAGAACCGATCTATTCTAACCAAGCGGTTGGGAAAGACACCATATGAGCTATGGAGACGCAGGAAGCCAGATATTTCTTATTTTCGCATTTTTGATTCTAAGTGTTATATTCACAACAATGGAAAGACTCAGTTGAAAACTTTTGATGCCAAAGCTTCGAAGGGCATATTTCTTGGATATGCTGCTCAGATCAAGGCATACAGAGTTTTCAACAACAGCTCTCGTGTTGTGGAAATAACACCTCATGTTAGTTTTGATGAATCTACCTTTGAGTGCAAGGAACAGACTAAAGGACAACAAGCAGATCCAACTGCTCCACCTGTTCTCACCAGATCGCAAGCTCTAAGGGAAAAGAACCTATCTGAACCACTGGTTTGGGCAGCTGAGGATGAGGATCCATACTCCTCTGAAGATGAATGCGAAGACCTCAGCTCATCCCAAGGGGGAACTTCAGCTGATGCTCCTCCAACTGCTTCAGTATCCGAAGCCCAACCAAGTCCGGTTCAAATTAATGTCAATATTGAGGATCCAGACTCAACAGCTGATCAATCACCAGCTCTGAAGACTCCAACTCAGATTTCAGAACAGCCACAGTTGGAAGAAGAAGGACGACGCAACCGAAGATGGTATGAAGTTCATTCCACTAACGACATCATCGGAGATCCAACCGAGGGTGTGCGTACAAGGAGCCGAGTTGCAAATCCTGAATCAACAGAGGAAGATTCCGACACTTATGCCCAATATGCTGAGGAGTTGGCAGTTCTAGAGGAGTTCGAGCAAGCTGGAGATGTTGCCATGATTTCTTGCTTTGTAGCTAATGTGCCAGAACCGAAGAATGTTGGGGAAGCTCTCAACTGTGTCCATTGGATAACAACCATGCAAGAAGGACTGAATGAGTTTCTACGCAACTGTGTATGAGAGTTGGTAGAAAGACCAAATGGTGTCAAGGTGATTGGATTGAAGTGGATTTTCAAAAACAAGAGAGACGTCATTGGATTCATAGTGAGGAATAAGGCAAGGTTGGTAGCTCAAGGATACTGCCAACAAGAAGGAATCGACTTTGAAGAATCTTTCGCGCCTGTTGCAAGGCTGGAAGCCATCCGAATCTTTCTAGCTTATACCGCACATCACAAGTTCAAAGTGTATCAGATGGATGTGAAGTGTGCATTCCTCAACGGAGATATCAAGGAAGATGTATATGTTGAACAACCTCCTGGTTTTGAGACTGGAGATGGAAGGGTGTACAAGTTGAAGAAAGCTATCTATGGTCTAAAGCAAGCGCCAAGGGCCTGGTATGACACTCTTTGTGGTTTTCTACTGAACTCGGGATTCAAACGAGGATCAGTTGACAAAACCCTGTTCACCATCAAAGTTGGAGAAGATATACTTGTTGTGCAAATCTACGTGGATGACATCATATTCGGTTCCAAATCAGAGGAGCTGTGCAAGAAATTCTCAGATCTCATGAAGGAGAAGTTCGAGATGTCAATGATGGGCGAGATGAATTATTTCCTTGGGTTACAAGTGAAGCAGTCACCTGAAGGGATTTTCATCAATCAATCTAAGTATACAAAGGAGCTCATCACCAAGTTCAGATTGCAAACAAGTAAAACCACAAGGATCCCAATGAATACTAACTGGAAAATTGAACCCGGAGCTGAGGGAAAGCTAATGGATGCCAGCAAGTATAGAGGGATCATCGGTTCTTTGCTATACCTAACTGCAAGCCGACCAAACATATCATACGCAGTTGGAGTGTGTGCTCATTTTCATGTCCAACCAAGGGAAGCTCACATGTTGGCAGCAAAGAACATCATCAAGTATCTGAAGGGAACAGTTAATGTTGGATTGTGGTATCCAACTGACGACAATATCCAACTGACTGGATACTCAGATGTGGACCTAGCAGAAGATCGGTTGGACAGGAAGTCTACCTCTGGACACTGTCAATTCATGGGAAGCAAGTTGGTTTCATGGTTCTCCAAGAAACAAGCATGTGTTGCTACTTCTACAACCGAGTCAGAGTATATGGCTGCCGGAAGCTGTTGCATGCAAGTGTTGTGGCTGAAGCAACAGCTGAGAGACTATGAAGTCGCAACTGGACATGTTCCAATTCATTGTGATAGCTCGAGTGCCATAGCTAACTCTCTGAATCCTGTTCACCACTCTCGGACAAAGCATATCGACATTCGTCATCATTTCATCAGAGATCATATTGAGAAGAAGGATGTGTCCATGGAAAAGATCCCAACTGAGATTCAGAGAGCTGACATCTTCACCAAACCTCTTCCTGAAGCCCGGTTCAAGATGTTATGTGATCTTCTTGGACTATTGGATCCATCAGATGAAGAGTCATCTGAGCTGAAAAGGATCCATCCGAGCTAAAGAGTCATCCGAGCTGGAGAGGATCCATCCGAGTTGAAGAGTCAGATATCCATCTGAGGGGGAAGCTCAGATGAAGGGGGAATTTCAGATGCGGATTGCCAACCGAAGACATCAAACGTCAGCTGAACAGACGAACTCGAGTCAGCTGATGGTATGCGGCAACTGAGGAACTCAACTGATGAACACAGCTGATTCAGACATCAGCTGGCAGGTATCATTTATGACTGAAGGTGTTATGATATTAAATGAGAATGTTTGAAATAAATTCAAACATTCCTGAACATGTCAGCTAAACTAAACAAGCCATCATATCGCATTTAATGTAAAGTCTGGCTGAACTCCTATAGCCTTACTTTATAGTGCGACTGGGCTGACACCTTAAACTATTCACCTTCTCACTCGCGCGCGTGGAGCGTCAGTCAAAATTACCCAACAGTCGCGTAATCTCAGCCGTTGATGGATTCGCGCCATTTTACCCCAGCCGTTGATCTCATCCGAGTCAAATACCTTTATAAGGCGGCAAATCAGGAAGTGATC
Source organism: Schizonepeta tenuifolia (assembly GCA_029490685.1). Taxonomy (NCBI): domain Eukaryota; kingdom Viridiplantae; phylum Streptophyta; class Magnoliopsida; order Lamiales; family Lamiaceae; genus Schizonepeta; species Schizonepeta tenuifolia. The sequence goes on along the minus strand of CM055958.1, from coordinate 18,306,725 downwards.
CTTACCTTCTCTTTTCGTGCATATCTTTACTAACTATTCATCATCTTCTCCGAATTTGTCTCACCATTTTCAGTAACATAGTTCTTTCTTCTTTGCATATATATATTCTACTCTAAAATGGCACCCAAGACAAAAGCCTCGAAGAAGATGGTCTTCGCAGAACCAGCTACATTCCAGGAATCCTTCGACATGATGATGTCGAAGATTCACTTCGAACAGATTCTTTTCAGAGCAGCTCTGACCTTGCCGGAACTCGCTCCCGTCGCCACCATTCTTTCCGACCACAGCCTGCTAAACTGGGCAACCCTCTCTCCTTCCAAGCTGCTCAGGAAGCAGGTCGCCCACTTCTACAGGAATCTGCAACGCGATGCAGACCTGGGCCTTGTCACGACCATCCCGGGCAAGCAACGAAATAGCACTTCCCGTTCGATGGAAGACAACACCGTCGAAATCAAGGTATCCAAAGAACTGGAGAAGATCATCCCCAGAAATCGGGAAGCAATAGACGTGATGGGGAACTTCTCAGACAAGGATGCAGATGCATTTCTACAAACAATCCTCCTTGTCCCCGAACCTCTGAAGGGGAGTATGCAGAGGACCAAACTGAAGCCGGAGCACCGACTTCTTTTTGACGTAATTTCAAAATGCGCCTTCGCATACGGAGGAGCTTTCGGTGATATTAGCAGACCGAAGCTCAAGCAGCAGAAGGCCCTGGAGGAACAGCACAAGATTGACTGGCTGGGCTACATTGAAAGCCAGCTGTGGGCGGAGAAGCTGAAAATTTCCGAGACGGCAGCTGAGTCCGGAGAACAGCTGTTGAGTGTCAAAGGCACACTCAACTTCGGCACAAAAATTTCTGCCCTGATTCTCTAAGCCACCAAGGGACAGAAGCTGACCTGGGAAGGTAGTGAGGACCCTCCGTTCAGCAAACTGATGCTGTTTCCTACAGCCAAAAAGGCTAGGGATGTTGTGGAAGCAGTCTACACTCCCAAGGGAGCCTCCAAGCCAGCTGTGGAGTCGGCCCCAGCAGCTCGCCGCCCTTCAAGAACCAAGACTGCCAAACGCCAGCTGGAGGAGGTGGCTGAAGAAGAAGAAGAAGAAGAAGAAGAAGAAGAAGAAGAAGAAGAAGAAGAAGAAGAAGAAGAAGAAAAAGAAGAAGAAGAAGAGGTGGAACCCCTCCAGAAAAAGCCCAGAATCAGAATCATACAGCCAACAGCTCAACCGGCTGCATCTGGCCCCGTGGTGGAGACACCAGCTGAGAAATCAACCGAATCTAGCCAGTCGGTTGACGCAGCTGCGTTCATCATTCAACCCCGCCCACAAGAAAAGATGGCTTAAGGGGTGGAGATCCACGTGGAGGAATCCAGCTCCTCCTCAGATGACTCTTCTTCATCTGAGGAGTCCCACGACAGTCCACCAACTGGAGCTGATGCCAGCCAGGAAATCCCACCTGTGTCTGAGGAAACAATTGAGCCAGCCCACTCACCACCCAAAGAGGATCCAGTACTCTCAACTGGTCCTCAGTCAGATATCCCGAGCCTCTCGCTCGATGCCAACGTTGAGACCATTCCTTTGGCCAACGTTGATGACACCCTTGAACCCATATCCTTCGAAATCGACCCACCCCCAATTGATGAAGAAGCCAACCGCCAGGCGATCTTGGCTGAGTATGAAGGCCGGCTGGACTACTGCTTCCACAAACTGATCGGTATGTTCCCCGAGGCAAGCTCAATGCCTATCTTTGCCATGTTCGGGACGGAACTGCTCTATCAGTTCAGCGTCATTTTCAGCTATTGGTACGTCAAGGAGGAAACCCTCAGGATCCATGGTTGGGACAGGTTGAAGATTGAAGAATCCAACCTGAGAGTGTACTTCGACTACCAGAACCTGGAGGTTGCCTACAACCAGAAGGTGGTTGTGCTCCGTCGACGCTTGGATAAGAGTCAACAAGAAAGGACAGACACCAGGGAGCTGTGCGACAATCCTGGAGCTGTACAATTTCTGGATCATATGTTTGCCAAGAATGCCAACCATATGGAGGATGTCGACACAGCTGAAGAGGCGGCCAAGAGGGAAGAAGATAAGCTGAAACATTACCTGGCCAGCCGTACAGCCCTAGTTGTCGTGGACTCAACAGCTCAGACACAACAACAACAACTGCCTGTACCCTCTGATCAGCCAGCTCACTCCACCGATGCTATCTGTGAGCTGATCACTGAGAGGGTCAACCAGCTGAGGCAGGAGCTGTTGTCCAAAATCAACCACAACAAGGAAGAGGAAGCTGCCAAGATGAATCAGCTGATGGAAGAAAACGCTTCCTTGAAGAATCAGCTGGAACAACTCTCCTCCTCCCTTCAGCAAAAGCTCGAAGACATCTCCTCTTCTACCAGCTCGGAGGTCAAGGATCTGAAGAAGGCGGTTCAAGGACTCAGGTCGGACTTCAACGTCTTCAAGTCCGTTGCTGAATCTGATCTGGCAAAGTCCCAGCAGACACAGGACCAGGAGTGGATGTCTCAGTTCGCCAATTTTCGAGCTGAGTTCGTCACCCTTCACAAAGATGTCTCTGCGACCTTTGCAGCCTTGAAGAAAGCCGAGCAGGAACGCCAGGACCTGGAGCTGGCAAAGAAGGTGGAAGAGAAGGATGCTGTGGACGAACTCTTCTCCCGAGTTCAACAAGCTGAGGCCAAGCTGACCTCCCTGGATGGCTCAGTTGCCACCCTTTTAGATGATGCCAAAAAGGGGGAAGGAAAGGAGCCAGCAGCTGTTGCTGGACAGGGAAAAGGAGTTCACGAGCAGGGGGAAGAAGGAGTGTCAGCTGAACCTCAAAGGGAAGAAGCTGAAGGTTCTCAGCCGAAGGAGTCGGAAGAGCAGGAACTGGAAGTCTCCCACGACCTCGTAGCCGAGCTTACAGCCGAGCTCGATGACGATCTTGACGGGATCTCTGTTGAAGATTGCATCGAAGCTGCAAAAGCTATGTGGGAGTCGAAGCAGAAATATTTGAATCCCTCTTGAATTAAGAAGTTCGCTGCTGATCAGGCCAAGAAGGTGGCTAAGTTCGAGAAGGAACTGGCCAAGATTGAGAAGAATGCAGACAGAAATAAAGCCAGCCGGAGCGTGCGAAGAATAAACAAGCACCAGATGAAGGCTGAGACTAGGAAGAAGACGCAGCAGCTGCAGAAGAATGCCCCGCTTCCGTCCCGGTTCCCACACATTGACAAGTGGATGAACGCTGAGTGGAACGATAACTGGGAGCAGTTCAAGCACGAGTTCATAAATGATTTTTACTACATGAAGGTCTACTCAACTGAAGACCCAAGGCAAGCCTTCAAGGAAGCCTTGTGGGAGCTCAGATCTGGAGACCCTGGAATGTTCAGACAGTTCCAGCGAGCTATGCTGAAAGCTCAGCTCGATCCCAACACCGTTCCAGTTCCGCAGAAGCTCAGATATCGCACTCAGATGATCAAGGGCACAAGCACTCCGAACAGAAATGCGATCATGGCTGAGGCGAGACAAGTCTGCAAGGAACATGGTGTCAACACTGGGATCGAGTCAGATGCGAAGAAAGAGATCTTTGACCGTATCTTCAGCAAGTATGGTCAACAGTATTTTTGAGCTGACGAAGTTTTTGAGCTGATGTAGTTTTTGGAGCAACTGATGTATCTTTAAATATTTTGTACTTATTACTATAATCATCAGTTGTAATGAAAACTTCAAGTATATATACGATTCAACTTGACGCACAATATCTCATTGTCCAAGCCATGAATGGCAGTATTTTTTAAATACCACGTTATAACTGTGCTAACCCTTTGATGTTTTATCTCATAGACTGTCTAGAATTTCAGCTGAGATATTAGATAAGTTAGTGAGGTTTAGATCAGTAGTGGTTTCAAGTTGTAAGTGGTTTTGGCATCGTCAAAAAGGGGGAAATTGTTGGGAAATTTATTAGTAAGAGTTTTGATGAATTCCAAAACCAACTGACCCCAACCGAGTAGATGTTGCCAGTTCCTAATGTTAGCTGTTAGGCTCGCTGTTTAAGCAATGTTAAGATTTTATCTTTACAGATCTCCAGCTGAAGACGGCAACATAGCAACACTCGGATACAACCCCGGATGAAAGATCGGATGAGGAACATCAGTTACAAGACTTTGCCTGATGAGAGAGCTATGCCAAAAAGGGGAATGCTTTTTTACAGCTGAGAGTTTAAGCCAACTGTTTAGTTGGAACATCAGCTGTAGTATGCCATCCGAGAAAGAGAATGTTTCAAGAAGGGGGAAGTTATAAAGAAGTCTCCACATGAAGTTCAAAGTCAGCTGAGAGTTCAATTGTTCAGACAGAACATCAGCTGAAGACCACTCAGATAAAGATAAAGATTTTCAACCGACTAACAGAGGTTGACTGTCAGAAAGGTTTGAATTTGAATTTCATAAGGAAGTCACATGAGGGTTTGACCGTTCAGTCATTACCCCATTTAGCCCAACACAAGACTGTCTCAGATGGAAAGCAGAAGAGCTCAGATGCCATATTGGGAAAGTCTGCAGAGATGAGAGACAAGCCATCGCTTTCATCGAACAGAGATCAACAGCTCCTCCAACGGCTAGTTGATTCTCTCCTCCAAGGAAAGCGTTCAAGGAAGCGCTGACTGAGTTACACTTAGGGGATCCTGGTATGTTCAGCCAGTTCAGGCGGGCTATGATTGACGCCAACCTGGACTTGAACACAGTTCCAGTTCCCAAGAGGGTTACTTATCGGCCTCCTCTTCTCCCAGACTCAAGCAACCCGAACCGCACGAAGATCGTAGCTGAGGCGAGGCAGGTTTGCAAGGAGCATGGAGTGGATATTTCTAAGGAGTCACCTGCCAAAAGAGAGATTTTTGTTAGGATCTTTAGTAAGTATGGGCTACAATTTTAGCTCAGTTAGTTTTCAAGCAACTGTTGTAATTTTTGGTTTTTGCACATATCTGTGTAATCATCAGTTGTAATGAAAACTTCAAGTATATATATTCGATTCACCTTGATGAACAATCCCTCATTGTCCAAGCTCTGAATCGCAAAGTCTTTTAAATACCATGTTATAATTGTGCTAACCCTTTGATGTTTTATCTTATAGACTGTCTAGAATTTCAGCTGAGATTTTAGATAAGTTAGTGAGGTTTAGATCAGTAGTGGCTTAAAGTTGTAAGTGGTTTTGGCATCATCAAGAAGGGAGAAATTGTTTGGAAATTTATTAGTAAGAGTTTTGATGAATTCCAAAACCAACTGACCCCAACCGAGTAGATGTTGCCAGAATCTAATGTTAGTAGGTAGGCTTGCTGTTTGAGCATTGTTAAGATTTTATCTTTACAGGATTCCAGCTGAAGATGGCAACATGGCATCACTCGGACAGAACATCAGTTGTTATGAAAAACGACTGAGCGTTCATCAGATGAGAAGCAGTAAAGGGGAAGAGAACATCAGATGAAAGAAAGCCATCTGAGCGTTCGAACCCAACTGATCAAATACAAGGAAGACAACTGAGTGTTCAGTTTCAGAACATCAGTTATAGAACTCAACCGAGAAGATCAACAGCTTGAAGATGAAGTCAGCTGAGAGTTCAATTGTTAGTTGTCAGGTAAGAACATCGGCTGAAGAACAAGTTAGTTGAAGATCGAAAGTCTTAACCGACCACTCCTTGTTGGAAGTCTGTTGTTAAGATTTGAATTTCAAAAAGGAAGTCACGTGAGGGTTTGACCGTTCAGTCATTACCCCATTTGGCCCAACACAAGGCTATCTCAGATGGAAAGCAGATGAGCACAGATGCCATATCGGGAAAGTCTGCAGAGATGAGAGACAAGCCATCGCTTTCAAAGAACAGAGATCAACAGCTCCTCCAACGGCTAGTTGATACTCTCCGCCTATAAATAGAGGCCTTCATTCATTCGAAGAGAAGACAAGACACACACGCGAGAAGAAACTAGAGAGCGAAAGAAAGAGCAATATTCTTCACGAGCTGAACTGAATTTAATCTCTTAGAACATCACTTGTTGAGAGTTCTAGAGTTAGTTAGTTTTTGTGTCTTTAGATCGAACCTTGAGAACATCACTTAGTGAGAGTTCGTAGAGAGTTAGATCATAGCTCATTTCACGTTCGAGCTTTTAGTTGGAACCCCATTTTCTTTCACCTGAAAAGGTTTAGGATCCTACTCTTCCCGCAACTGAGTAGATAGGTTGTTTAGTACCCGGAAACTAAACTGTAAGGTTGATAAGTACCCGCAAACTTATCCTTAACGGTTGCTCAGCCCGCGTAAGCTGAGTGGTTTGTCCAGAAGAACTTGGACAGAGTTGTGTGGACTCACAACTCCCCGTGGATGTAGGAGTGTTATCTCCGAACCACGTTAATTCTCTGTGTGCTTCTGTTTTTTTTTCCAGTTATTTCTTGCATTCTTAACTGACTGACTAACTAGCATACAAACCTCATCTGTGCATTCTCAACTGTTTTGATTTTTGACCAACCATTCATAAAAGCGTGAGTTGTTATACAAGTTTAATTTCCACCACATTCCGCACAACACCACTCTTCCAACTGAGGTTGCTTACTCAGCTGAGAGATTCCAACTGAGTCTTTTTACTCGGTTGAAGTATTTTTCAGGAGTTTAGTTTTAAAATCCTAACTGGTGTATTCCCCTCCCCCTCCCCCCCCCATACACCAGTAACTCGTATCGGAACCATCATATATATATATATATATATATATATATATATATATCGTAACTTATATTTCATGCAGAAGAGGCATTCTTGTTTAATTGTTGCTCATGGTGGCGTATGGAATGACAATATCTATGAGGGTGGAAGGAAAAAGTATATACCTACACCACCTTGTGGTATAACGTATCAAGATTTATTGAGCAAGCTTGAAAATCGATTGAAGAAGAACAAGGCCATGTTTATTTATGATGTTGATGCTCTAGTAAAATCTTCTATTGGTGAATTAATGAGGATGAAAGTAACATATGATTTTGAGTTGAATATTTTAATGGAAATGTTGGAGGTTCCTACAATTCATGTAAGTGTTTGCCCTAAAAATATCGAAGCCTTACCGAAGGTGTCTCATGGGAATCGTCTTAAAGCACGTGCGGATATGCCGTCTTTTGATCGCATTGTTTGTAATGAAGATTCTTCAGTTTTGGAGTTAGGATTCGGTGATAATGTTGCTATTTGTGATACCAACATGAGCTTGGATAATGATGTGGATGAATGTACTTACCCGTTGGGGGATAATTTTGAAGTTTGTGAAGACCCTGATTTGATGCAATCATTACATGTTTCGAATGAATCTAATGAAGGAAATTCTAATCCAAGCCGGTTGTGGGTCATTCCTGGTACGTGTTTCAATAATAACAAAGTACGATATTCATAATATCGTATGATAGCGTGCTTATGCCTATTTTTATGATAAAGTACGATATTCATAATATCGTAGTATCATAATTACATGCTAACCCAAGAACATCAAGTAATCGTATTATGGTTTCAATGTCTAGTACGAGTTTATCGTATTCATTAATAACAACTACGATATTCCTAACAATCGTATCACAGAGGATATTATGAACTTTTATGTGCCTAAGCGTAGTTTTATAATCAAGTACGATATTTGGAATATCGTAGCATTGTACGTATATGCTAGACTCTAAAAATAAGTTATCGTACTGTGTTTTGAGTTTCGACTAGGACTTTATAATATTCAACAACAATGAAGTACGATATGAGGAATATCGTACATAGTGACAATATTAATTGTTTTCTTTCTATACGTGTTCTTTTATTATAGTGTGTTAATGCAGATGTTTTAGAGCATGCGATGCTCCCAACATCAGATTTGGTTGTAGTAGATTATTTGGCTCGTGAAGAACTTGTTGTGGGTGGCTTCTTTTTGAATAAGCGGCGTATGAAGGAAGTTATTGGCATCTTTCATTTGAAAAATAATTTGGAGTATGTTATAAAGAAGTCAAATAAGCGGAAGTATCATCTTCGGTGTAAATATGAAGACAGATGTGATTTTATTATGCGAGCAAAAGCAATTGGGCATGCATGGAGAATCTACAAATAGTCACTTGATACATGTGAGACTGATTTGAGGTATCACCCTCCCCCAAGAGTGTCTGCTAAAGTCATAGCTTCATACTTTAGTCCTAAGTTGGATGATATAGTTGAGTTTAGACCTAGAGAAATTCAAGGACAGCTGCTGAGGGAACATGGTCTTCATGTGAAGTATCATGCAGCCTTGTTCGGGAGGAACCAAGCAGTTAGCTCGACATATGGTGATGCAGACGAGTCGTTTCAGGTAATTTTTTTTAATTGCTTGATAGCTTTTTTGGCCCTATTTTTCCTTGCATGTTGTTACGAGTTATAAATTTCGTAACATCGTGCAAAGACGGATAGGATCTAATTGTTTCTCTCATGTACGATTTTAATTAACTCGTATGTATTGTAGTACGAATTTCTGTAAATCGTAACATCGTGCAGTCATAATCAAAATAGAAACAAGTTGTATTATTTTATGAAGTACGAATACGATTTTTATAAAACTTTGTCCACATTCACAATATAGAATATCGTACTATGAAATTGCGTATTATAAGTTACGATTTATATAAATCGTAACATCATGTAAAGATGTTACTTATCTCATGGAGTAGTGCTTAATTAGCTCGTATATATCTTAGTACGATGTTTCGTATATCGTAACATCGTCTGTATCAATGTTACTTATCTCATGGAGTTGTGCTTAATTAGCTCGATATAACGTAGTACGATATTACGTATATCGTACCATCATCTGTGTCAATGTTACTTATCTCATGGAGTAGTGCTTAATTAGCTCGTATATATCTTAGTACGATATTCCGTATATCGTAACATTTTTTGTGTCAATGCAGATGCTGGGGAAGTATTTTAATATGCTAGAGCGTGCAAATCCTGGCTCTGTGGTCAAGTTACAGACGTGTGCGGATGGTTTCTTTGAATATTATTTTTTTGCTCTATCTGCATGTATCAGAGCATTTCGTTCATGTCGTCCTGTAATTGTCATTGATGCGACTCATTTGAAGGGGAAATACAAAGGCGTGTTGTTTGTTGCAGCGACAAAGGACGGTAATGAACAGATAGTTCCTTTAACTTTTGGAATCGGGGACAAAGAAAATGATTCCTCATGGACTTGGTTTCTTAGGCGTGTTAAACTATCATTTGGATCTCCGAAGAACTTATTGATTGTGTCCGATCAGCACCTTAGTATCAAGAATGTTGTGTCTTCCGTCTTTCCAGGGGCACATCATGATCTTTGTACGTTTCATATTCAGCAAAATTTGAGGATTTGGGGTACTGACGTTACTGATTTGTTCAGGCTCGCTGCTAGTAGCTACAAGATTGTTGATTTTGAGGAGCATATGAAGAATTTGAAGGTCATAGAATCTCGTGCTTATAAAAAACTATTGAACTTGGATCCTTGTAGATGGGCTCGTTCGAAATGTCCGGTGCGACGATATGAATACGGAACTTCCAATGGATGCGAGGTGTTGAATGCTCGATTGCAATGGGCTAGAAAATTGTCTATTTGTCCTCTTATGGAGAGTGTTCATACGTTGCTCCAAAAGTGGTTTTACGAGCGCCGCACTATAGTTGGAGATGCAACCACGGAGTTGACTCTGTGGGCTGCTACGAGATTGAGTAAGGCAATTGAAGCTGGCCGATCAATGAGGGTTGAACCAATTACTTCTGTGTTGTTTAAGGTTTTTTCTGGATAGAAGAGTTGTGTTGTTGATGTTACTGCCAAGGAATGCTCTTGTCTCGTGTTTCAGTTCGACTTAATCCCATGCTCACATGCGTCAGCAGCTATAAGGTGAATTTTGATACGATAATAATTAAAGTCGTTGTTGAAGTGATTATGTATATTACGATATTTAGGTATCTCGTAGCAATGTGATTGTTACTGATGCGAGTAACATGCAACTCTTTTATATATCGTAACATGATGGTACTATTTTGCTTTACGAGATTAGCACGTTTAGCATCGCATGTTACGATATATAAAATCTCGTAGCAATTGCGTGGCTACAATTTTTTCATAAGTGATTATGTATTATACGATATATATATATATATATATATATATATATATATATATATATATATATCTTGTAACATATTGGCAGAATTTTCTTTTACGTGATTTGCACGTCTTGCCATCGCATGTTACGAGATATGTGACTATCGTAGCATGTTTGCATTGATGCATTTGCTTATTTTGATCATTTTGTAGTTATAAGAGGCTATCATCTTTATCTTACGTGAACCACATGTATACCACTCAGACGTGGCGAGATGTGTATGTGGGTGAGGTTCGAAGAAAGGGTAATCTTAACTCCGGGAAATCCAAGGCAAGCTGGACTTTCACGTACTAAAAGAATATCGTCCGGAGCTAGCAAAACAGAGAAAATGGTGTGTTCGAGATGTCATCATAAGGGTCACTACATGAATACGTGCAAAACTGTTTTGGAAAGCATTGTAGAAGAAGAAGTGAATAGCAACAAAACAAGTGCGAAGAAACTTCGGAAAGAGAAGAAATATGGCATTTGTGGTGTACCTGGCTACACTCATGCAACATGCAAGGATCCAAATAGGTTTGAATGATGATGTTCACACTTATTGTTTTATGTAGTTTGTTATGATGTTATTAAACTCGTACAAACAATTATATTTTGTATGTGCTTAGGTTGATAAGATATTCATAACATTGTACTTGATGTGTTTTGATTTTGGTTAAATCGTATATGATTGCAGAATCGTACTCATTTTGATTGAATTCTACATGTGTATCTTGTTACGATATTCTTAAAAGCGTACATGATTCGTTACGATATTATCTAATATTGAACAATTGTATACGAGATTATGTAATATCGTACAAGTCGTAGCAAAAATTACTGATGATTTAAAGAAAAGTCGTAGCAATCATACTTACAAAATGCAGGATATATCATACTACCAGGTATTTTTTACAAAATGCAAGGATCCAAATATGTTTGAATGATCATGTTCGTACTTATTTTTTTAGGATCGTTGTATGTAGTTTGTTACGATATTAGTAAAATCGTACAAACAATTATATTTTGTATATGTTTAAGTTGATACGATATTCATAACATCATACTTGATGTGTTATGATTTTGATTAAATGGTACATGATTGCAGAATCGTACGCATTTTGATTGAATTATACAAGTGTATCTTCTTACGATATCCCTAAAATCGTACATGATTTGTTACGATATTATCAAATTGTACATGATTTGCTACGATATTTCTAAAATCGTACAAGTCATAGCAAAAATAAGTGATATGATTTGAAGAAAAGTCATAGCAATCATACTTACAAAACGCAGGATCTACATACTACCAGGTATTTTTTACAAAATGCGTACATAATAGTGTATTCCTGGTTAAAGTAGTAGCAAAATATACAAAATAAAATAAGTGTTCAATATGGCAATATAGACAAAATAAAACAACAACTATTCACGCCAAGTCGATATCTATCTAGAGTGTGTCTTCATCGGTGCTGTTTGCATAGATGGTCCTGGCAATGTGGTGGCGATATGATTTATGCTCGGCTAAATTCCTCAGACACTTTGGTTGCTTCTTCTTTGATATAAAACGCTCCATATACTTCAATGAATATAGACCACAACCGACGCCATCGTCTTGCTCTTGCTTGAAGATACCCTTTGCGTTTGCTCTTGGGAAGCACAACGGCCACTGCGTGTAGTTTGGATTAGCTATTCCATGTTTTTCACAATAGCCAATTTTCTTCATTAGTTGTGGCAGCAACCTGGCCATTGGCAGGAAGTGTTGCAATCTATTGTCCTTGTGGTGCTTCTCAAATTCCCTCGTAAAGCCACAACTGTTGTGCTGCGCGATCCATGACAATCGTTGCCCAGTCCTCGCTGAAATAAGCAACCATGATAACCTAGAAGTGGATGCGATATAGAGATTCAGAAATAACATAAGTATTCGGGAAAATGATAGTACGATATTTGACAAATCGTACCACCCATTATGTTATGATTGTACGAGATTAAGTAAATCGTAACAACATCATGCAAAATTAGTTTTTGTTACCTTCTTGCAGTTGATCCATACCTTCATGTTCGGCCCCCAACGTGGGATTCTTGCCTCTGCAAAGTAGACCAACCTTTTCATTTCGTGTTCCAGAACAACCTATTCTCTATCAACATTAAATTGAAATGATGCAGACGAGAGAGAGAGAGAGTTTTAGAGAGAGAAATATATAAAGATAAAGTAGTGGGGGAAAAGTGGTAATTATCCTATATATATGGAATTAAAAATTCAAAATAACTACCCTTTACCCTATTAAGGATATTTTCATCTCATTACATCAAAGTTGGCCACTTTTATTGAAAATTAAGTTGGGGTACAAAATTATACCCCTTAACTCTAAAAGAGTCTTTCTACTACTTGACTCTTGATTCTAGGTATTTATAGACTTTTCAATAGGTGAAGTTTCATTGAGAAACCGATGTGGGACACAAAATTTTAGTATAGATATTTAAAATCTATTATTTTACATATAAAAATTGAAAATTTTGAGAATTTAAATAAATATGAATGGATGAATATAAAGGGTGCCACATAAAACATTTTCATAGTAAGAATCATTTTCCTTTTAATAATATAATGATGATCACTTAATTATTTCAGGATTGCCAATAAGAAAATGTAACCACTTATTTCAAAGGTAAGGAATACACAAATATTATAAATCATATACATATTAAAAAGAATAAAGAAAAAAAACCCACAGTTTATGAGAATTGAACAAAAATCCCTTTATTTACTCAAAAGGTGAGCATCATTATGTTGGAGACTAAATTATTAAATACACTTTACAATTAAAAACTAAATAAATATAAATCCTTATATAACATAATCAGTCCCAATTGTAATTATATAAAATTATACTCAAATATAAGAAATGATCGAAGCTAAAAGGTGAAGAATAAATAATAAATCAAACTTTACGAGTGCAAGTTTCTATACTTCACCGTAAACCAAATAAACTAGCATATAGCCCGTCGAAAATAGATGAGAAATTATTATTTAATGAAATTATAATAAAAATATTGTTCATAAATATATTTGAGTTTTACATTTAGTGTGAGTTTTGTAGGCCAATTCGAAATCGGCCCGTGTACCTGCAGAGTTCAACGTCGAAATCCTCCCGTCGACCACGATTCTGAAAAAGTTGAATCGTCGATTTGGAATCGGCCCGTCTACCTTCACGGTTCCAAGTCGGAATCCTGCCATAATTGAATTGGGTCATCTACCCCCACGGTTCAAAGTCGGAATCCTCCCGTTGATCAGATTCTGAAAAAGTTGAACAGTCAGTTTATAATTTGCCCGTACACCCTCACGTTTCCAAGTTAGAATCCTCTCATTATGTTGAACTGTCGTAACTGAATCGACCAGTCTACCCACACGGTTCAAATCAGAATCAGCCCGTTGAGTACGATCTTAATTTTTGTGGGCAATAAAATAAATGAATTAAAAATTCATGGCATGTAGAAAATAAATAGTTTATATAATAGGACTTAATAACATATTAATTTTTTAATAAAAAATATATTTGACTAACCGAATAATTGGGCTGCATTTTTATAGATAGTTTTTAAAGATCTCTTACTTCTTAAAATTGCGTGGGACATAAATATATTTAGCTCTCAACGAAATTGCCCACGTCGATTTCATATGAGAGAATCCTTTTGACAACAAACATCTCTTTATTCCGTATTGATGGCAAATATCTTTTTATCTCATATTGATTTAGATAAAATATTTAGAAGAAAAAAATAATTTTTCTTTTGTATCTAAAAAAGTTTAATCCTATAATAAAAATTTTAACTATTTTATTTTTTTACAAACTGATTAACATGTAACAATTCTATTCCTAATTGAAATGAAGATTCTTTTTTTCCCCAACAAATTTGAGAATTGATGTGGGAATTTGCGATTTTCATTCCCTGTATTTAATATATATATATATATATATATATATATATATATATATATATATAAGATATTAAAATATTATAGATAGTGATTTTGAAGATTTTATTTCCATGTCATATATAATATAAAATATAAATATAAGAAATATTAATTTTAAATTCAAAAAAATCGAGAATTTAGATAAATAAGAATGATGAAATATGAAAGGTGCCACATAGAATATTTTAAGATAAGAGTCGTTTTTGTTTACATAATAATAATAGATAGATTATATATATTCTAACTTACGGACAGTTACAAATATTTTTATAATTGATCAGAAAAAATCTACACACAATAATGTAGCAGCGTAACAGAAAAGAAGGAAATATATTTTATGATGCATAATTTTATCTCGTATGAAGATTAGAGTGAAATATTATAGGCAGGAGTCATGCAATTTTTTTTTAAATCATAATATAGATTGAATTTTGTTTTATTTTTTTCATTTATACATATAACTAGCGTATAACCCGTCCAAAATCGACGGAAAATTATAAAAATTAATAAAATTATTAAATAGTACTAATATGTGATAGATTAAAAAAATATTATTTGTTAATTATTTGAGTGTTAGTAATTCGATTATGCAATTTACTAAACTAGCTTAGAATTTATATCCCTTGAACACATCTCAAATTCAATTAAAAAGTAATTTTACCACATGTTTACGTCTCAAACCCATATAGTGATGTTTGTTAAAAATTATAATTAATATATTCTCATTACTTTCGATAATTGTTAAAGCTCTATTCTTCTACAAAACAGATGTGGGCAAAAATATATTTCTTTCTCAAAGGAAAGCGACTCTTAAGCTGAATCTTTTAGCTTTTTATGAAGAAAAAGAGGCAAGAGAAGGAGCGGGTTGTGAGAGAGAGAGAGAGAGAAGAGATATATAGATAGCGAATAATATTATAGATGTTAAGTTTTCTATAAATATCCTTAATTTTATGAGTTCAAAATTATATAATATATTAAAAAAAAAAGTTGTCCCGCAAGTACTAAATTGGCCCCTCTACGTGCATGATTCTTGGTAGGAATTGGCTCGTTGATAAATCGTTAGTAATTTTTCTGCCAATTTTCCTACATATTTTACGTTTTAATATATTAAAAAAAAAATGTCCCGCAAGTATTGAATTGGCCTCTCTACGCGCACGATTCTTGGTCGGAATTGGCTCGTTGATAAATCATTAGTAATTTTTCTGCCAATTTCCTACATATTCTACGTTTTCCAACGGAGACGATTAATCAAACAATTTGAGATGATGTGTTTAGGATTATTCGAACTTGTTTGAAATTTATATACTCGTACTTGTTTAAAATTCGATTAAAAAATTAGTCATTTGTGTTCCTTTCTGAAAAAAAATCCGTATATTAGTCTATCACCACAGTTCTGCGTCGGAACTGGCCCGTTGACCACGACTCTGATTTATAAGTGCGTAATTTATAAAATTTGTTTAGAATCTACATAGATCAAAAAATTTAATAAAAATAATGATTGTACTATTCGTTAATTAAAATTATAGATTATGCAAAGTTGGAAACCCAACTACAAATAACGTAAACATTATTTCATGGATGACGATTATAAATTTTAGAAAATACATGGGAAAAAAAGCATAAAATAAATTGGTTCCCTAATAAAAAAATTATCTATTCGGCCAATTAATAAATTGACCAAATTAAATTAAACTATAAAAATATAGCAGTTATTTATTCGGCTAATTAATAAATAAATTGACCAAATAAAACTCCTATAAAAAATAATTATATATTCGGCCAATTAATAAATTGATCAAAATAAATTAAATTAAACTATAAAATATAGTTATTTATTCGGCCGATTATTAATAAATAAATTGACCAAATAAAACTGGTGGAGCATAATAAATTGACCAAATTAAATTAAATTAAAGTATGAAATATAGTTATTTATTCGGCCGATTATTAATAAATAAATTGGCCAAATAAAACTCGTGGAGCAAAAGATGAGAAAATATACATTGATTCTAGGTATTTATAGGTTTTTCAATAGATGAAGTTTCATTGAGAAACCGATGTGGGTCACAAGATTTAGTATAGATATTTAAAATCTATTATTTTATATTTAAAAATTAAAAAAATTGAGAAATTAGATAAATATGAATGGAGGAATATAAAGAGGTGCCACATAGGATTTTTTCAAAGTAAGAATTATTTTCCTTATAGTAATATAATGATGATTGTTATTTCATTCATTGTGGTCATGATATATACAAGCAACTTCTCGATGATGCCTAGCTAAGTGGTAAAGTTGAAGCCATAAAATTCTTCTTAAGCAATAGGTTTATGATTCAAGTCTTATTTAACTGTACAAGAAAATTGCAAAACTAAATCAAAAAGATAATAAAAATTGTAAATATTAATATAAAAATAAATTAAAATATAAATTGACTAATTAATATTTATTTAATATAATCATTATTCTTAACATTCGAATGCACGTTAATTATACTAGTCTCAATAAAAGAATGTTCGATAAATGAATAACCTCACCAAATAAATAATTTTCTTTAGTCCCAGCAAATGGGCAAAGTGGATAAATGAATGTTCGATAAACGAATAAACCTAGTAAATAAATATTTTTTCCTAGTCCCAAGACCATTCATTTATCAAGGTTTTACCGTAGATTGTCTTCTTATTTTATAATGATTTGTGTATAGTTTATAATACCTTGTTAAAATTGTAATAATACTATAATACATATATAACCATTTTTAATATCATAAAATTAGTGGTTGATAACGTAACTTATATCAATCTTTAAAATGATACTCTATATACACTAACAATCAAAACATATTCAAGATTTAGTAAACAATACTCTTATGTAATTTCTTTTTACATGATACTCCTATGTAATTTTAGAAACTGTTAAGAAAAAAAAAAAAAAAAACTTCTTTATAATAGGAGAATAAATTGTTAAACCCACAATCATTCTCTATTCTATATGGATTTTTCACAATTTTTCTTTGATTATTATCTAAATTCTCAACACCAAAGACCATTTCATGTACACACCATTAACTAAAAAATTGCTCTTCTTTATTGAACAACCGTTACTCTCTCATTAATCTCTCATTTTTGGCCTATTAATAACTTTTATATCAATTTACTCCTATATAATACTTAGGAGCTATGGATTTATATTAATAAGAATTAATACATTCATGATATCTCTCTCTCTATATATATATTCATCCTCATAATGAAGATGTATTTTTTAGTTGTCATCTTTTTAGGCATGATGTTGAACAATAAAGAAATCATATTCGATGTATTACAATAGCACTTGAAATTTTCAGTTTTTCTCAATATGCCTATGGAAAATACAATAGAAATGGTAGATTTCAATTCAACTTAATTACAATTCTAATCAGCTAGTTAATATTAACCGTTACAAAAGCGAAATTCATATCATCCTATTAATTTTAATTACAACTTTCTTATTTTGCACTATTTTATTCCTATATATTTTAGAACTTCAGAAACAATTATATCCACACTTTATCGTTTTGTGATATTTCATTCCAACTTTTACGACTAAATAAAATACAATTGATAGGATAGAGACTACTGCACCAAGAATATTGGCATATAGTTTATCGGATATGAAGAGAAGTGATTGATGGATTTTGCGAAGCATGTATCAAGTATTGGACAAAAGATCGTCAATAGGGGGTAATATTAACGTTAAATGTATTAGTTATCATGTATTCCGAACATTTTAGAGGTGTGAATCTTTGCCTTGTATATTTTACTCTTTCATTATTTTCTATGTAAGTTTGTTATGTAATTCTTTAAATTTAGATTCTCAGTCATCGATTTTTATTTAATCGAAAATTGCGGGCATTTGTACCCAATTTTCCTCTAAGTCTATTACTGAATCCGCTCCATTAATTAAAATGCTATTCGACTGGATTTTTCGGGCCGAATACGGGTATCCATATGTACCCTTTTGTAAAAAAAAAACAAAAATATAAGACACGTTTTCGGCAACGACAAGAGAAAGGTGGTATTGGCATGATGGCGAAGGTGGAGAGAGAGAGGAGATGATAAACGAGTGGGTTTAGAGGCAATTGAGAGTGTGAGAGAATCGGTCACACTGACTAAAACACATGGTGATGGTGATACACTTTTTTTACATTTTGTAAAATTAATTATAATATAAATAAGAATAATATATAAAATAATAAAATATATAAATAGTTTGATCGGTAGTTGATCAAGTTTACGAGACAGAACGGGTAGCCCGTTACTTGAAACAACTTAAATTAGCTATCCCTAATCTATCAGGAACCTGTAAAATTCGAACAACATGTACCTTATACCCGAAAAATTACATGAAATACAAGGATTACCCGAAAATCAACTACTTTTCTATTATTTATTTAAATTTATACTTTTAAATAAAAAAGTAAAAGTAATATCGCGTCGAATTTAGACAGGTCACACACTAGTAAATACTCCCTCCTATTTAAAATGTAAGTTTTTTTTTAGGTTTTTATAACTTTTGTAAAATATAAGTCATTCTAATATTTTTTACTTTCTAAATTTATAATTATCCTTAATTAACTCACCTCAAAATTCACATTTTCACTATTCACTAATTTTAATTCATAATTAATTAAGGATAAATTTGATAAAAATAAATTTTCTTTATTTATATGCACAACTCTAAAAAGACTTTTAGGGGAGTATAAAATGGAAAGTGTAACTAGATCTACATTGTCATCAACAATAACTCCTTCAGCATCCATGCTCTCGCCATGTGTCTCTAAGATTCTTGATAGTAATCATTTTTCTTTACCGAAAAAAAAGAAAAAGAAAAAAAAACAGACGCCCATGCCTCCATGTCAGGAAAATAAAATTAATTACTATTCAGTTAAACTACGATAACAGAACGGACCATCTGTAAAATCCGTAACGTCGTCTACTTACCTATCCCGTAATTCCTTGTCGCGTGGTGTGGGCCCCCACTTGAAGGCTCGTAATACGATGTAGACGTCTGAAACTCGGCGTGGTCCCCACGTGATGTGCCCGCCCCCAGCTGCGACCTCCGGCGCGTGCTGACTACCGACGCCCCCACGAAGCGGAGAGTGGCGCGTGGAGACTAGTTGGCCCTACCCGTGCAGTTGATGTTCATGTGGGTAATGGACCAATAAAAATGTTATTTTCCAGAATATAGAATTGGGCGTACGTCGGATTCTCACACACTATATTTAGAGAGCGTGTGGATGCACTCAACCACCATACACCAAAAATAGTTAAAATGGTACTAATATTATTATTATTTTCTTTTCATAGCTCACGTTTTACTAATTTCGTATCAGTTAATCTGGAAAGCAGAAGACTGTTTTGTTTGTAGGATTCGTTTAATAATATTAATACACGTGGATTTGGATTTAAATGATTAGTTTTAACTTTTACTAATTTTGGTTTTCTTTCGTTCATTCTGGTACTCCCTCCATTCCTTTATTTTGAGTTGTTACTGTTCGGTACGAAAATTAAGTAAAAAGATAGAAAATGAATAAATTGAAGAATTTAAAGAATGAATTAAAATGGATAAAATATCTCAATATAAAAAATGATTCAAGATAAACGGGACATTGAAAGAAATAAATACTAGTGTGCGAGCGCAAAGTAAGTTTATACAACATGTTTGGAGTTGGGTTGTACATGATTTGCTAAAGCTTAATTTCATTGAAGAATTTGCGATGAAAGCTTACCTGGGATTAAATTGGAGAAAATCACGTATTACATTAAAATCTCTATAATTTAATATTTTATAAATTAATAAATTTTCTAATATAGTAATAAATTACTTTAGTCCCGACTTATACCCTTGTAAAAAATCATCAAATTCGATAAGATAATAAGATAATAATTTTTTGAAAAGTCCCATTAATACTTTAAATTACTAATTCTTAAATATTACAATTATTAAGGTCATGCTAATTTATTAAAATATGTATCTATTGTTATTTGGTTTTTCTTAAAATTTAAATCAAATTGGATTTCATCCCTAACTTTTCTAGTTGCACTAAAAAGTTCTGGTTTCGAGTTCTCTAGCTATAATAAAAAATTGTGAAGAGTTGTTGCCGCGTTTAAAGCTTCCTTTCGCATGACTGGTTCCAACGGTGTTGAATCATCTTCAACTTCATCATTAGTAGGATCATAAATAATGTCAGCAATAATTTATTCTAAACGTTGAACTTCTGAACATTCATCATTTTCACCCGGATATATAGTCCAACAAGTTGTTGACGTTCGTTTGGTTGCGATAACCAACCTCCTTTATCATAAACTCAAACTGATGCAGGCCTTCTTTAAAGCTCGTCTCACTTAAGTCACTTGAGATTGCTTCATTTGTACATGAATATATGTATTTGTTACAACGAATAGGTGATGCATGAATATATTCAATGAAACATATATGAATTCATTTATTTTCAATACAATGGAATACTAAATATAATTAATTTTCTAAATTTAAAAATCACTCTTTTAATTAATAAGATATTAATTTATGGATATATTAATACCTTTCTAAATTAATAAATTTTCATGGTCCCAAGGGTATTAATTTATAGAGGTTTTATTGTGCTTCTTAATATATTATGTATATAATAAATAAGTTATATATTATAATAATTTTTTTTGATAATAATAAAACCCGTTTTATATACCAATTGAAATGTTACAAAATTGATTGATTCAAGTTGACTCGTAGTTATTACTACATGGCATGTTATTGTTTTTATTTTGATCCTCCAGTTAGGCTTTCTGCGACTAGTGTCTCGAGACACCCTCATAATGGAGATAGTGGGATATAGGCCATGAAGTCTCGAGCTGGTCTCCAATTTTCAAGCCGGTCTCGAGCTTCTACTTTTCCTTTTTTTTTTTTTTTTCCTTTTTTCTTTATATATATATATTTAATCTTATTTATCATTAAGTACCACTATTTTCACCTCATTTTTCATACTTTTATCTATTATTCAAATTATTGATCATCTACTTTTCTAATCTTTCACTCTCATTTCTTCATCTATTCCTTTCTTGTGAAAGTGGAACCCAAACAATTCCTTTCGTCGGTGCGGTGTCCCAACATGTCTAACGATGTTTATGTCTACATGCCGACGGGGCTTAATTAGTGTATTTTTTTTACTTAATTTGAATGAATGTAATTTTCCAATGTTTATTAATTAATTTGGCGTCGATTTGGACCTTTACAAGAATAGTCGTTTATTTTAATTAATGTAATTTTTTATTTCAATTAATGTAATATTTTATTTTATTTGTATTACTATAGTGTTTTATTTTATTTTAATTACTGCAACTTTCGAAATTTATTTAATGGAAAATTTTAATTTTATAATATTAAAGTTAGAGACAGTTTAGAGACAGTTGAGATGCAGTGAAAGTGTCTCTAAGCTGTCTCTAGTGCTGAAAGTGGAGTTAGATACCTAAGAAATCCCCAAGAATTGTCGATAGCCTTTTATATATATATAAAAAACAAGATTTTGTAGTAGTTATTCTACTTGACTTTTATTGATTAGTAAATTTAATGAAATTAATAATAATTTTTAAGGTATGTATTAGATGAAATCGTGTTAATATGAATAAATTGAGAGTGCCGATCACGAAAGGTGCTCACGGAAGATGCATAGTATGTCTAAAGATGTGTTACGCACCTTCTGTAAGCACACTTTGTGAGCATATTTCGTGAGCACTAAAATCAAAGCTTGACCTATTTTTTTTCATTTTAAGGGAAAAATAGCAAATCGGACTTTGTTTTCTATATAATTTGTAAGTTTAATGTTCTTAATAACAAATTTTAAGGTATTAAAATAAAATGTAATATTCAACAATTAAATAATGTTAAAGTAGATAAATCGAGAACAACACAAACAAAAAGTGGTTATGGAAAGTTTGTTGTACATCACCTCCCACTAAAATATAGTTCATCTCTTCGCTAAAATCTCTAATTATTGCTTTGTTTGCTGAAACATAATTTAGCTATAATTAGTCTTCATTTAAGTCGGTTGGAGGAACTGGTAATTGAACATGGCTACTCACATGTCACATGTATACTATGTATATCCCATAAGTAACGATATTTTATTCAAATAAATGATAATAATTAATTAATTTATACATTGATCATCATGCATCCCTAGCGGTTTTACTAACTATAGTTAGCTTATTCTCTTCTATTTTAATGAATAAAAAAATCTTCAAAAATTTTATTGTGAATTTTCAATTTATTCCTAGTTGTGATTGGTTCTAACTGTACACAATTTATCTCACTATTGCCTATTTGAGTATTTACATAATGTTTATAACTTAAAGAAACAAGATAACAAAGTAACTGAAACATGTTAATTTCAGAATTTGAAAAAAGAAATTTTAATTCGTGCATCCTATTTGAGTATTTATACCATGTTTACAACTTAAAGAAACAAGATAACAAAGTACTACGTAGGTAGTACTTAATTGAAACTGGTTAATTTCAGAATCTGAAGAAAGAAATTTTAATTTGTGCTACACAGGCGGGAAACATCGAAGTTTAGTAATAACAAAGTAGGTGTCTGTCTGGTGGATTCTCTAGCCCTCTAGACATACTCGAAGTTGAAGCGTTAGTATTTTCTAAAGATCGGATCTCATTATTTGCACTCCGACCCAATAATTTTTATGGTATTATTATTATTGGTAGAGTCGTTAAAACTCTACCAACGAAGGGAATTTTCAATTAAATGCACGAAACAAATAAAATGGATCTCGGTGAAAATGCCTGAACTATCTTCCTCTTTTCACGCAGCTGTGAATTCCCCAACTTCGGATATCCTGCAAAAGAGACAAAGAAAAGCCTCACACCGGGATTGTTGGCCAGTGAAGACCCTCCGACTCAGTGCCTTGGACGAGAAGAAAAGGGGTGAAAGATGTGAAACTAAGAAAAGAAGATAAGTAAAGAACCGATAAAATCTACCTTAAGATGAAGGCTAGAGAGCTCTTATAGGGGGTGGAAAATCTATGGGTAAAATAGCCATTCAGTGTACGATTAATAAGGCTTGGGCCCGTTTTGGGCCGATAAGGCGGCTTGACAGCTCCTGGGCTTTTATTAATAATATATTACCCATTGTTTTAGGCCCAATAAGATATATTTCATATCAATTATTATTATTATTATTATTATTATTATTATTATTATTATTATTATTAAGTTTAATAAAGGATTTACAAAAAAATTAAGAAAATGTGCATTGATCATTACAATTCCCTCTATAGATTTCATGTTTCTACATTGATTCATACCTCATATTCTCTTAAAAGGTTCAAGGTAGACCGGATCATATCTCGGGTTCTTTTATTTATTATACCTTGCCAATAATAGATGAGATTATTGTCTGTATGGTTAATTTCTTCTTACAGATTCCACCAATTATTTTATCTTAAATCATTTTTGACATGACAATAAATAAGTAGTGTTAAATTAGATTGGGGTCGGGGGATGCATATTTACCCTCCTAAAATTGGAATCCATGACTTAATTGTTTTAAATAACTTAGTTTTTGTTTATATATATATTGCATAACTACTCCCTCCATCATCCATAAGAATGATCTTTTTACCATTTTTGGTACGTTCATCGTAAGTGTGTGATTTTCACTTTATAACATGACTCCACCTCATTTCTTATATTTTTTGCCTTATAATATCTTCATATTCACAAATATACTTATTGTTGGGCCCACGCTTATTACCTTAGAATAATCCGCCAATAATTGTGAAGCTTATTTGTCCACTCAAAATATACCAAAAACAATAATTTGTATGCGATCACGCGCGGCGCGTGGTACACGATATATATATATATATAGGAAGAGGATTATGTAAGAATATTTTATCATATGGAAAATGAGAATAAATCTCGGTTCTTGATTTTTATTAATTAATGGTTCAGATTTAACTATACATTATATTGTTGTAATTTATGCATTACAATGTTAATGCATTAAGATGTTGTTTATGCATTAGAATGTGTATGCATTACATTTCTGTAATATATGCATTGATAATGTGATAAAAATGTATTAAAATATATCATTCTCGCGTTCTCATATAAGATCTATTCTCATTGGATCTCTACTATATATATATATATATATCAGATTTTTTTTAGATTTCTTTTATAAATTTCAGATTTTTTTTCCTCATTTTTTTAGAAATAAAGTCGATGTGAGGTGGGATACTAAATGACAAAGGGGGTGATCTCCTGTGCAACCGGGTCAAGTGAAATCGGATCCATGCGACCGGATCCGGGCCGGATCGACCCGGTCAATTCGGGTTTGACCCGTTGACCGGTCAATTGTTTTTTTTTTCCAGTTTTTTTTAGTTTTTTTTTGTTTTTAAATTTCAGTTTTTTTTTCCGTCTCCGCCTTCGCTCCGATTACAAATATAAGGATAATCGGCGGGCAACATTTTGAACTTTTTCGGTTCGCTCCGAGGCCTTCGGCTCCCCTCGCTCGAATCTTGACCAAAGAAGAAGCGGCAAACAAAAAAATGAAACGGCAAACAAAAAAACGAAGAGGCAAAAAAAAAAAAATGAAATAAAATCTGAAAAAAAAATAATAAAAAAATGAAAACTGGAAAACTGGAAAAATTGGAAAAAAAAAAAAAAAAAAACAGCGCGTGGCACCCACGCGCCACACGCGCGGTCGCATGGTGGCGGCAGGTTGCATGCGAGTTTTTGTGATGACAAAGGGTAGTAATATTTGGAAAGTATAGAGCATAGTATTGTTTTTAAAGGTAAACTGAATATCTTTTGGTGAACATAATTAATGTTCCAAACTGGATATTTTTTGGTGAACGGAGGGGTAATAATTATTATTCAAATATTAAATGTATAACCTCTCAATAATTAGATCCATATACTTCACCAATTAAGTGTCAAGGCAATGGAATTGCTGTGGATAAAGAAGAAAGAAAAAGAATAAGTAAAAGCACATAATCATAATCCCAGCGCCGGAGAAGAGCGTGTAGTAACTCGCCGCTGGCAAGCGGTGTGTTGTAGCGTATAGCCGGAGCGAGCCAGGAAGAAGCGTATAATTTGACATAAAATATTAAAATTAAAATATAAAGAAGAAAAGAAAAGGTTGGGCCCACAGATGAATTCCTTAGTAATATTCAGTGTAGGAGCATCAGATGTGGAAGTGCTGGTCCTCGACAGAGCCCACTGCACCTTATCACTCTGTAACTCTCTCTCTCTCTCTGTGGCATCTTTTTAGCATTGCGGTGCTCCCACGGCTCTTTTATGCTTTCGATCTCCTTAACTCAATGAACCCATCTTTCTCTATTTTCTATTCTTACCGATATTTTTACTCTCCATTACATATATCGATATTACGGGCTTTGTTTAGTACGGGCTTCGTTTAAAATAACAAGTATATTACGGGCTTTGTTTAAAATAACAAGTATATTACGGGCTTTGTTTATTTTTTTAGCATCAATTATTTATTGATATTTTTCAGTAATTCGACCTAATTAAAACATATTAAAAATAGAGTTTGGTCTATAGTAATTCATTCTAGCAATTAAGTTATTCAAGAACTCACGATTTTCTTATTGGTTAACCACCACTCCAGGACCAGGTGGGTTGGGTACGGCAATTTTATCTTGCAGAATTTTTCCACAATTTAAAATCTTGAAATTGATTTAATTAGACGTCGTTATTATTGATGGCGACATGCCCCGAGGCGTCCGTCCTACCCCGTTGTTCCTTTTTTTTTTTTTTTTTTTTTTTTTTTTTTTTTTTTTTTTTTACATAAAGGAATTAACCGTCGAGAAACATTACAATAGTATGTTGTTTTTTAAAGGGTTATTATCACGAATTTTCATTTTTTTCCACGAACTTTCAATTTTTTGTAATAATACACGAATTTTTAATTAATTTTTATTTTTTCCACGAACTTTCACTTTTTTGTGACAATACACAAATTTTCGGTCAACTTTCATTATTCCCATGAACTTTCAATATTTTGTGACAATAGATAATCTTTAGGTCAACTTTCATTTTTCTAATTAACTTTCAATTTTCTATGACAATACATGAACTTTGTGTGACAATCGAGAGTATGCAATCCTCCTGTCAGGCTATTACATTAAACGATCCCATCTTTTGATCTTCATACGTCGTCGTTCAATCTCAAAATTAACATACCTAACGGTTTAGGGTGATATTAAGCGAAAATTCTACATATTATTCATATCAAGATGATAGGGAAGAATAAGACATTAGTGTATGAATTTGGTTTGGATACGACAATTAGTGGTGAAATTGAAAAATTAAGAAAAGATATGAAGAAATTTTAAAGGGGAGATGATACGCCTATCTTTATAGGAGAAATATGACTTATGAAAATTATAAAAAATGAGTTATTTAAGTTAGCCGACGCGAAAAGACCGCGCCATCTAGATTGCTAGATAAGACATGTCAACTTAAATTTGAGCGAAATTAAGGATCGTTGATTGGACCAAAGTTCATGTACTCTCAAAGGAAATTGAAAGTTCATGGTAAAAATGAAAGTTAATTCAAAGTTCGTGTATTGTCACAAAAAATTATAAGTTCGTGGGAAAAATGAAACTTAATTAAAAGTTCGTGTATTGTCACAAAAAATTAAAAGTTTGTGGGAAAAATGAAAGTTGATTCAAAGTTCATGTATTTTCATGATATTAAGTCTTTTTAAAAAAATAAAAAAATAAATTCATTATCCAACTCAAAAAATTAAAATAAATACATTATCTGTTCATATCATTATTCTCAAATGTAGTTGTTCGAGATTACTACGTGCACAACTTCTAATTTAGTTTTGATGATTCTTTTTCATAAAAAAATGAATTTCACAAAAAGATGCCAGCTTAGAATGGCTAGAAATTTTGTTACTTATTTACCTGCCTCTCATTGGAGAGATAATTTATGGAGTTATTGTTCTCTTCCGATGCTTAAAAAAAAAAAAAATCAGCTCATTAAGTAGCATATTATGCAGCTAATATTCATGATTGATAGAATAGTTCCAGAAGACGAACTTTCCACGATGTCGTTTCGAACGCTTTAATTTAATTAATGAAATGTTTTTTTTTTCCTTTTCATTTTAGAAAAATTAATTCCATGAGACAACACAAATTTGAAACTTAAGGATGATGGCTATACTTAATATTTTGGTTTTTATTGAAAAAACTTAAGTCATCAGCATTTAAAAGAATGGCAGTATTTGTTCATGAGTTTTCACTAGGTACAGGATATTGGATTGTTTTCCACTATTGGTGCAAGAGTAACATATAGCAGTAGTATATAGTTATCAGCTATATATGTATGACACAATAGTAAATACACTTAATCCATAGCTTTGACATAAACAACCATCGTAGCATAGTTGATCAGAAATAAATGAATGAAAATACAATATTATATTTATAATGAAAAAATGACTACGAGATTACACACAATAGTATCATAATTAAAAATTGAAATTTAAAAGTAGATGGAGTACGAAATAATATAAAAGCAAGTAGCTAGCATAATGATTTGCTACTAGGCCAATATCAATATATAAGTATGTGTGTGTAGTAATTGTTTTAAGTAGTAGTAGTATTTTATTTTATGCTCTAGTCCTAATTAAAAAAGAAAAAGAGAAAATGGCCCACCATTATTATGGCTAGCTAGGTTTGGTTGTCTTCCTTATCTCCTCTCCTCAAGAGTTCCCCCTTCCCTTCCATGTTCCCTTCTTGAAGCTCGCGCCCCCTACCTCTTCACGAGCCCCCCCCTTTTCCATCACCCTTCTTTCTTTCTCTCCAACTCCTATTTTCCCCCAATTAAATTAATCCAAAAAGGGCTGCAAAAGCCAAGCAAAATTTCATGACTTTCGAGTTTCAACTCACCCACTTGCAGTCATCCATGTTTCTTCAAACAATTGCTCACAGCTAACTTTAAATTTTCCCCCAAATATCCCTCACAATTTCCCAAAATGAAACGAGATCGTGATCGTGGTAAGGCGGCCGCCGCCGCCGCCGTCGGCAAATCCAAGTCCTGGTCGGAGCCGCAGCCGGACGCCGGCATGGACGAGCTCTTCGCTGTACTGGGATACAAAGTGAAGTCCTCCGACATGGCAGAGGTCGCCGACAAGCTCGAGCAGCTGGAGATGGCCATGGGCACTACTGCTGAGGATGGGGTTTCGGTTCTCGCCAACGATACCGTCCACTACAACCCCTCCGATCTCTCCGGCTGGGTCCAGAGCATGCTGTCGGAGCTCGGCCAGTCCTGCGCTTTCGACGTGGTGCCCAATGGCGAATCTTCCAACAGCAAGTTCATTAGTTTCTCCGACGAGAGGGGAATTCAGCAGGACGCTGACAGATTCGCTTACGACGACGATTTGAGAGCGATTCCCGGCGGCGCCGTTTTCGGGGGCAAGCAGAAAGATGTCAGCGCCGATGAATCGGAGAATGGAAGTAAGCGGATGAAGGCGGCGTCGGGTGGATCTGAATTTGTCGAGATATCCTCTCCGCCGGCGGCGGAGGCGGCGGGGCCAGTGGTATTGGTGGACTCGCAGGAGACAGGGGTGCGGCTTGTGCACACGCTAATGGCGTGCGCAGAGGCGGTGCAGCAGGAGAATATGAAGCTCGCCGACGCGCTGGTGAAGCACGTGGGCCTACTCGCGGTGTCGCAGGTCGGCGCCATGAGGAAGGTCGCCACCTACTTCGCGGAGGCGCTAGCGCGGCGGATTTACAAGATTTACCCGACGGAGACGCTCGGGTCTTCCTACTCGGATATTTTGGAGATGCATTTCTATGAAACCGGGCCGTATTTGAAATTCGCGCACTTCACTGCGAATCAGGCGATTCTGGAGGCGTTTGCCGGCTCTAATCGAGTTCATGTGATTGATTTCAGCTTGCGGCAGGGGATGCAGTGGCCGGCGCTGATGCAGGCGCTCGCTCTGCGGCCCGGAGGCCCGCCGGCGTTTAGGCTGACTGGAATCGGGCCGCCGCAGCCCGACAACAGCGACGCGCTGCAGCAGGTGGGGTGGAAACTGGCGCAGTTGGCGGAGACAATCGGCGTGGAGTTTGAATTCCGCGGATTCGTGACGAATTCGTTGGCCGATTTGGACGCGAATATGTTGGACATTCGGCCCGGCGGCGAGGAGACGGTGGCGGTGAACTCCGTATTCGAGCTGCACCGGTTGCTGGCCCGGCCCGGCGCAATCGAGAAGGTGCTGGAATCGGTAAAGGCGATGGGCCCGAAGATCGTGACGGTGGTGGAGCAGGAGGCAAACCACAATGGGAGCTCTTTCCTGGACAGGTTCAACGAGGCGTTGCACTACTACTCCACGATGTTCGACTCGCTCGAGACCTCCGAGTCGACTCAGACCAACAGCCAGGACTTGGTGATGACGGAGGTGTACCTGGGCCGGCAGATTTGCAATGTGGTAGCCAGCGACGGGGCGGAGCGGGTGGAGCGGCACGAGACGCTTCCACAGTGGCGGGCGCGGTTGAACTCGGCCGGGTTCGATCCGGTCCACCTCGGTTCCAACGCGTTCAAGCAGGCCAGTATGCTGCTGACGATCTTCTCCGGCGGGGATGGGTACAGGGTGGACGAGAACGAAGGGTGTTTGATGCTGGGGTGGCACACCCGCCCACTCATCTCCACCTCGGCGTGGCGGCTCAAGGCGGCGGAGTAGACTAGTGTTGAGTGTGTGAGTCGACTGGGTGCAATGAGCCAACCAACCCACTGAGTGGTGTGGGCCAACTCGGCAGACGGTCACTGGGGAAAGTGGTGTGAGCTGAGTTGCGTTAGAGAGTGAGTGAGAGAGACATTCCTAAAATTTAGCCAAATCCTGTCTTTTTACTTTTCACTTCTAAGTCAACCTCTTTTCTCCTTTTCTTTTTCGATTTTTTTTTTTCATGCTTGGTACATTTGTTTTAAGATTATGAAACTATTTTTATTTATTTATTTTTACTGTTCTTGCCTGTGTCTTAATTGTCTCTTTTCTCTGTGTAAAAGGGTGGCAATAGCTCACTGTCCGTACGTGTGTAATGCCATTTAATTATTTGACTTAAATAAATAAAAGAAAGCGTGGAACCATGCTCCTCTCGTTAATTTTTTTAATCACTAAACATGTAACTACTGTCTAGAAATAATTGAAGACCTTCAAAAAGATTCCTTCTATATTCCATGCAACAATGTTTAATTGAGTATATATAATTAGTGTATATTATTTGGTTTAAGTAACTAATGACTTGATTTTTCTAGTACTGCAATATTTTGCATGGAAGTATATGTGCTAATAAATGTACGAGGAATATTAAATCCAGCAATAAGTGAGCGTTGTTGAGTTATGAAAGACATTGATTTACATGTACATGTGCTAAGTTATTTTTATCCCTCAATTTTTTTTATATCCCTTTCTTCTAAGTTATTGAGCAATTTTGGCTTTTCAAACGCATTGAAAAAACAAATTATGTCAAGTAGTTTCTTAAATTAATTTATAATTGATGATCGGTTTATATCAATTTAGTCAAAATTCGTCATTTACTAATAACTAAGGACATTTTAGTATTATGAATAAAGTTGCCAATAAATATATGTCTATATAGCTCTAAGTTACAAAGAAGTGTGTCGACAAAAAGAGACGATTAAATAAATAAAACATGTTAGATATGAACTGAAAAACAAAAAATAGAATCTACATGTAATAAACCAAAGGGTACTCCTATTTTCCCTTGTTTCCTATCAATTCAAAAACTCTAAAAAGACTTTTGTGTTTACAAATTTTGGATTAGAGACGATTTATAGTTGTATTTCTTAATGATTGGCCTGCATTTGTTATTTTGCTGTGGTGTCATTAATCTAAGTCCTGTACTTAACGATAAGTTTAACATCAAATCATAATTAATGGAAACCCTAAGGTTTTGATTACCGTTTGGTAAGTAGTCACCATTTTCACCAAACATTATCCTTGAGACTAAGTTAAAATCTTACATAAAGCCGTATTATCAGAGGATTAAGCCCCGAATTAAGAGCTGAGACGTGATGGTCCATTCTAGCTGATTATGACTGGATAGTTTAATCCATTTAAGTTAATCATTGATTTTTCTCCTTTTGATTGTAGAAACAAGACTATTAACGATCGAAATATTTTTCTGAATTTTAAACTGGAAGAGTAAAATAAGAGAAGCATTTTTACCAATCGAGATTAAACTGTTGTTTAGTTTATGGACTGTTGTTTTGTCAAATTTCTTTGGTCTTCTTTACTTATCAAGATAAAATAATTAAGTTTCCTTTTTTCTTCTCTTTATATTTGATTGAAAGATGTTGGTCATTAGGACTTTTTGAATCGTACTTTTACCATTGGTTAATATTATAGTTAGAGCATTATGATCAACGAATAAAAATTTGACATCATGTGACAAAAGCTATGTAATTCCAATAACACTAACACTTTATAAATTGAGTATGCCGTATCAAATTTTCTTAGTACAATCTACATTTCTTATGTGATCTGCAAGCTTTTATAAATAAGAAATTTTCCATTTACGTAATAGGCATCTAAACTAACACTTGTGCATTGCCCTCAACATTAAATATGAAATCGATATATCTTTATGTTTTGGAAATTATCAAATCAACTGATATTGCTTGGATAGTTCAAAATAAACAACTGAACGTTATGCTTTGCAACCAATGAGGAATATTCCAATGAGGTTTTACTCTTCTGTTAGCATCGTACAAGTTAGAGAGATTGTAAGAGTAAAATAGTACGTCGATCAAATTTTTTATGACGAGGAAATCCGCAGTCGTTATTCAAGGAATAGAATGTAAATCACACAAATTAGATAAACTGCATTAGTAAATTAGATATAATTGAATCTGCGATCATTTAATTCGATTCAATTACATTCTCAAACTTTGAAACACATGAAAATACTTGTAAAATGTCACACAAACATATTTGTGATTGGACTCAACTAGAAGTGTAGAACTACAAGGTTTTATTATTTAAGAGAAGTAAAGTACTATGTATTTTCCAAATTGAAAAGAGAATAATCAAATGTGTCGACAATGGAATGCGTGTACATCGTTAACATGCTCAATCAATATATATTAATTATATAAACATGGGAAAATGATGAAATAAATGTACGAGAACTAGTGCCATGTAAATCTTTGTTTTTTTTTTTCCGTTAAGAAAATGTTGTGAATGAAATGAATAAATTGGAATAAGGGTAATTAGCAAGAGAAAAAACGTCCAATCAAAAATGGAAATGACACTATATATATATAGAGAGAGAGAGGACATCCCCATAACGCGAGAGAGAGAGAGAGAGAGAGAGAGAGAGGACATGCCTTTATGGGGATGTATTGTTAGGACAATGAAGCCATGCTCTCAACCCATGTGCATCATGTTATGTCTTAAAACTACATGCAATTATTTGTCAAAACATCAAATTTAAACCTGAAAATAGAGATTGTTCCCATTTCTTGCTTCAACAATTTGGGGGACCCCAACAAAAATGGGACACACAATTGTGTGTACATTGGTCATGTCTAGGCAAGGACTACCCCCCACCCCCACTCCCACCCCCACCTCCAACTCATAAATATATAATGGGAAATATAGTGCCCACTATTTCATGACATTTTTCTTGCTTCCACAATTTCATATCTCATAGGTCACACCCACATGTGAAATTGGACATGAGGGGGGCCTTCACTATTTTCTTTTCCCTTCAAAATCTCATAACATCGATCATATGTTAATGTTACCACGCCACGAGCCCAGATAGTGATGTCTCAACCGATGTGATGTTATTTTTCGGTCAGACAGCAACACCTACAAATACCGTTTATATCTACGGCCATATTTGTGGCAACTAGAAAATGACTCGATCCCAATAATGTGATTCGTGCTAATTAGTTTCTTTTAAATTAAATTACAACACCAGTTTAATTACTCAATTGAGAATACATTAAGTTAACTTCAGTGCGATACGAAATATACACATTTTCAAATTATTTGATGACTAAGCTAATTAGAGATTCTATATATTCGGCAAATGTTACTATTGTTCTTTTAACTAATAAGAATCATGTTATTTCAGTCTTTTGTACCTTAGTTTCTTGTTTGCCGACTTAAATTTTGGAGTTCTTGACAAATCCTTGTTTTTTTTTGGCGACATTATATTTACTCATTAGAATTCCACAACCGAAATCTGATAAAATATTGAGAGACACTTGTGTACATAGGGTGTATTCCATACACCCGGTTTTTATTTGACCCGATTTGACCGGGTCAACCCATTGACCAATTTTCATTTTTAGATTTTTTTAAATTTCAGAAAAATCAAAAATAAATCCAAACTGGGTATTAATAAACCTTAATTGAAAACTAATAAATCCTAAGGGGATTAAATTAATTAAAAACTAATTGAAGATTAATAAATCCTAAGGGGATTGAATTAATTAAACTTAATTGGAAAAAATAAACCCTATGACAATTGAATTAATTAAATTTTAATGTGAAATAATAAATCCTGATTGGGAAATAATAGACTAAGGTGATTGAATTAATTAAACCTTAATTGAGAATTAATAAACCTAATAAGGTTGATTTAAAAGAAAATTTGAAGAAGAAAAAAAACTGGGCATTAAGTGTTGGTCGGGTTCAAGTAAAAAACCGATTGTATTGCCTAAATATTTTGTTACGAGTAGGTTTTTATGGCTTAAGATTTTACATGTAAAAATGATCCGACAGTAAATTCCAAAATTTGATTTTTCTTTCAAAAACTTGATGAAATGATGGGCCAGAATCTAAATCTGGGCCGACTCTAAATATTTTATCAAGTACCTTCAGACAAACATCTTATCATTCATTTATTTATTATTCATCAACAAATTAAGATAAACTCTCCGAATCGAATCAAAATACTACTCCCTTATTCGTTACAGAGATTAAGAATAAGAATAAAAAATTAGAAAGTGAGTAGGTCCCATCACTTTTGAAAAATTTTAAAAGATTAAAACTTTTCTTATTTAAAAAATAACAATATGAATGAGACATCTAAATAAGAAAAGGATGACAATATGAGTGGATTGGAAGGGGGTACTATTTTAGAGAATACAAGTGCTTAAAAGTTAAAAGAAATATAACCAACAATATAACTACAACACATGGATGGGCTCCGCCACTCACATTGTAGGAATTTAGAAAACATAATTATATATTTTTTCAATATGAAATACTATTATTATATACTACTACATAACAATGCATTTTATATATAATAATATACTGTAGTTAGTTTTATGATAATCGTTGATCATAGAAAGATTAATGATTGAGAACTTCAGGTTAATTCTACACACACAAACATGTATATATAAAAAGTGGATCGTATATATATGTTTCCAATATACGAAATATGAACCAGTCAAGATCATTGTTTTTTGTATGGTCCAAAATATTAACTCATTTTTCAAAGTTGGTATAGAGTACCAAATTCCAAGAGTTTTCATCTTGTGACTTTAATGGGCCGAGACGATGCTGGGCCTCACTCGATTGAGCATTGAAGATAATGCCTCAACGGCCCAAGTCTGCTTTTTCTCTGAAACTATCAAATCAATTATGCTGTTTTTATTTTTATTTTTAATAAGATTTAATTTTTGTTCTAAGAGCTCTATGGGTACTATTCCCTACACCATTCATATTGTCATTCTTATCTTATTTAAGTATCTCACTCATATTGTCATCGAAAATTTTAGCTCTTTAAAATCCTTCAAAAGTGAGGGACTCACCGATTTTTTATATTTTTACCATTATTCTTAATATTCGTACAATTTCAATGGGGATTTCAGATGGTCGGTCTTACAATTAAATAAAGAAATTAACAACATAGATTATACCGTACAAATTATATTGTCAACCCAAATAATGGGCTACGAATGATAGCAGAACAAGCTCTTTTAGATGTGGGCCGCGAGTGAAAGAAGGCGGTTAATGAAATTTGGGCTCTAGAAAAGCTTGGTTCAGCGGGCTAAGTCCATCCTTTAGCAAATAAATAAACCTTCCTTAAAAAACTAAACCTCGTAAAATAACTATACCAATAAGTTTTAATGTGAGTTAAGGGGAAAAAAGGAAAAATTGTGCCCCCCTCTCTCTCTCTCTCTCTCTCTCTCTCATTATCGTGGAAACCCTCAGATGATGTCTTTGATATGCACTAGGTAAATCTCCATCTCTTATACAGTAGCCTGCAAAACCACACATGACTGGTAATTCACACTTTTCAAATACATATGTGGCAGGCTCGACTTATGGTGTCATAGAGTTCGAACCTGAGACATTTTAGTTTCAGACGCCCATATTTACCATTAAATCATCCTCAAAGAGACAAAGAAGAAGAAGATAAAGAGCTCTATATCGGGGGAATTAGTAATATGAATAGATTGTTATCTTAAAAAAAGAAGTAATATGAATAGATTGTTAGAATTCTTTTCTTTGAGAAGAAATGTTAGAATTTGATTAGTGTACATTGATAATTTTTGTGGCATCGTTATTTCCTAATGAGTAGCACTTGCGTGCAGACTTGCACCGTGCAACACCCATTTGTTAGACTATTTCCGACTGGCTTTCGGCTCCCCTAACTCGAATCTTGACTAAAGAAGAAGCGATAAATAAAAATTGAAGATGCAAACAACAAAAAAGAGGAGGAAAAAAATTCTAAAAAATAAAAAAATTACTGTAGTGCGTGAGATACACGCGCCGCGCGTGCGTCTCACGCACTAGGTCAGGGCGGGTAGGGCGGGTCCGGATCGGGTGTTGCACCAAAATTTTTGTCTTTCCTAATTATTGGTTTTAATCGTTGTGAAAGATTTGTTTCCATATTTTTTTCCCTCCAAAAATATTAAATAACATTATCCGCATCTTGTGTGATTTGTCTGGATGGAACAAATGAAATAACAATTGCATCTCTGATCTAAAATTAGTAATCATGTGGAGGTCAAACCCTATAGTTAAGTGATTGAAATTATTACAATTTACCACATAATAAATGATATCGAAAACGTATTAGAGACATAAGTAAAAACATTAGAGAATTCATTAATGATAAATACTACTAGTAGTTGTTGGAGTAGATGGTCTGGCCCCATAATCGAAAATTAACGGGGCCGAATCTCTTAAACACCGTCCGAGTCAAATTACCCAAAGCCAAATAGTAATGTGGCCATGGCCATGGGTAGTACAATACAAATGTAAATCGGAATACTTGAGTTGAGCAATCCCTGATGAATACATAATTAACAACTGAATAAGTGAAGTAGAGTT
The DNA here is from genome assembly GCA_029490685.1 of Schizonepeta tenuifolia. Taxonomy (NCBI): domain Eukaryota; kingdom Viridiplantae; phylum Streptophyta; class Magnoliopsida; order Lamiales; family Lamiaceae; genus Schizonepeta; species Schizonepeta tenuifolia. The sequence continues at coordinate 18,270,209 of CM055958.1, read as the reverse complement.
GAATTATTGATGAAAAATAATTGAGAGATTTGCTTTAAGGGCATTTGGGGCGGCCTTCTTGAGTCTTCCAGTTGTTGTAGCAAGGGCATGCTTGTTTGTTGCCGTAAACTCCGTTGGGCACGCAACGGCACTTTGCGCAACACTTCAAGCAGTAAAACATGCACGGCTTCTTGTGCGAAGTAGCCGAGCACCGGTACGTGCACCTAGGCTTGCAGTCTGAGAGAAGAAGAAGAAAACACCGTTTTCTGTTTTAGCCAAATCATACACATCCAAACGCGCTCTTACTATAATAGACTAAAATGTGATTTAATTTATCATGTAAATGTTGTACCTTGAGGGCGGAGATTGTTGTACCCCTGTTTAAGATGGGACACACATCACTATATTAATTAATTGGGTGATATATATAAAAATCAAAGCATAAATTCAATTTCATGTAGTGAGAATGGTATAATATGTAACAACTAATGTGAGATCTTGTAAGAGTAAAAAAAAGGGGTCATTATCTAGAAGTGCACTCTGCAGATCTGGCAACGGAAAATGTTGTAAATACTGTAGTAGATAACTAAATACTACTTCTATACATTATTGTATTATTACTAACCTCAGCCACATTGGACAGTGTAATCAAGAAAAGCACTGACAAAACCAGGCAGAGAATTGTGGTAGTGCTGTATGGCCGTGACCCCATCTTTCTTTCTCGCTCTAAACTAGAGAAGTACAACAAGGAAGGAAATACTATATGTCGAATCGAATGAGAGAGAGAGGTGAGATTAATGTTGGTGAAGTCCAATATTTATAAGGCAAGATTTGTGAGAATATATATGATAAAACAAATAGATCGATGTCTGAGGCGTAGATTTAGGAAAAAATCATATGCGCAAATAAAGTCGATTCAAATATGGATCCATAAACGGCGCCGCGTTTGATGTGCTCTTGATTTGCAATCAATTAAATTTTGTCTGTCCATCTTATTAACACTACTGTGGCCTTTTTGGGCATGTGACTACTTGTAACCTTGTTTCTTTCTTTTGCTTGCGAATTGTAAAATCGGTACTCATCTTCTTCGCGATTTGGACATTTTCTATATTTTCTTTCTTTCTTGTACTCCCTCCGACCACTGTATAAGTATGGTTTGATTTCCTTTTTTGACCGTCCACGATAACTGTGGCCAGTGGCGGAGCCATGAATTTTTGTCAGGGTGGTCCAATTAATTACTACCCGTTTTATTCGAGAATAAGTATTTTGAGTCGCCAAATTTTTTGCCACAAATTAGTGTTATATCACATAATTTACTCAAAAAATATACAAAATACCAAATTTATTACATTAAAAAAAAAAATCTATTCATTTACTTAAGATAAACTTTTACATTTTTTCTATGCGATATACAGGTATAAAAAAAGTCATTTGTCCAGTATTTTAATTTACGTAGAGCTCGAAACTATATTTATTTTCCTTGTACGCATTAATATTAATGTTTAAAAGATATAAGCATTAATATTGATGTTCCAATGATATTGGCTATCACAATATAATACACTTATTAAGTCTACACATGCTAACACACTACAAATCACAACAAATTTTAGATCTAACTTCTCCCTAGTATAAAATTAAGTATATCAATTCAAAGAAAAATGATAATCTAAACAAAAAGATTGAAATTGACAACAAGAATGAAAAGGAAAATTGATATATATAAATTAGTGGTAAGATACGTGGAACTTGAAAATTAGCTTAATTCTTCTATTTTTATGTATTTGTTGAAATAATCACTTGCAACTTGTTTTGTTAGTATTATTTTTAATTATTAAATACTACATATAAAATACAATATATTATATACTCATTTTTAGAAAGAAAAAAAAACATGGGATTCCAATGACCCTCTCCCTCCGCCCGTGACTGTGGTTAGGGGTGGAAATTCGGTTTCGGTTAATCGGTTAATAACCGATTTAACCAAAAACCGACGGTTCTCGATTAACCGAAAACCGCATATTACGGTTATCGGTAATGAAATTAGTGAAAACGCGGTTATCGATTATAACCGATAATAACTGAATTAACCGAATTATTAATTCATATATTAAATACAATATTATTACTAATATATTACAAGTAGTACTCTCATCTTATATCTTAATATTACTACTAATATATTTTGTGCAGTACTCTATTTTCATAGCATAATATTGTTATTATTTACTAATACTAGTTTTATGTTTTAACATAATCAGTCATATACTATAATGCAATGCAATTAATTAGGTATCATATATTTCAACAATAATACAATTTTGGATAAAATCTATTGATGTTTTGTTTTATTTTGTTTAAGAGTGGATGAGATTGAGCAGACTTTTATGCCTTATTTTGATATGTATAACTTTTGAATTATGATTCGTAGTTGGTTGTCGGATTCGTTGGATTTATATTTTGTGGCTTGCATAACAATTTTATGTTTTATTCTTTGTTTTTACTTTCCATAATTATATTCGGTTAAACAGGTTAACCGAAAACCGAACCGAAATAACCGCATCGGTTATTGGTTAACCGAAAATAATTACAATTCGGTTATCGGTAAGAAAAAGACATGTTAAACGGTTATCGGTGCGGTTAACACGTAACTGAACCGATTTCCACCCCTAACTGTGGTCCATCTAAAAAGCAAAAATGAACATGATCTTTTACCCTTTTATCTTTAAAAATCTCTTTATTTATCAAATAACTTTGAATTAGTTGATTCTCTACCACACATAACAAATAATTGTGGGTCTTATTTTCCACTCAAAATACTTTTTGCTTGTCCACTCTCACCCACTCTCTATTTATTAAAACGTGTATCACGCCCTCCGGACCACACTAATCGTGGATGGAGGGAGTATTTTGATATCTTGTTTGCTTACCGCCTATGTATAAGATAATAATGTCATGTAGTATTATTTAATTTATTAATAAATTAAACTAAGATAATTCCATCCTCCTAATCATAATTTATATATGTTACATACACTTGAATGTATTTGAACAATAAACATATTATTCCTATCCAGTATTATGAAGCAAACGAGGCCAAGTGTGTAATCTCTATGGGTATATATAGTATTATACATACATGGATTTTATGATAGATTATATACGCAAGCATAATGGCAAATAAAGTTAAATTATACAATGCATACTTCCTTTACCATTTGAAAAAGTGTGAAGTGTGAGACGGATTAAAAGATCATACCTCATATAATTCCCTAAAAAAATTAAAAAATCTGAATCCAAATAATATCTAATACTACTATATTTATCTCATACAATTTTTTGTGTTAATTATTTATTAAAGAAGTATCAAGCCTTTGGCGGTTCTCATGCTTTGTAAAGAACTTATAAAGTACTTCCTCCGGCTCATTGAAATTATTATGTTACTGTTCGGTTCAGAGATTAAAAAAAAAAGGCAAAAAGATATAAAGTGAGTAAATTTCATGACTTTTGAAGGATTTTGAAAAGTAAAAACTTTCATTATTTGGAAAATAACAATACGAGTAAGACAACTAAATAAAGAAATGATGACAATATGAGTGGGTTGTAACTTGGAGGGAGTAGCCTTTTTTTTTTCTTTTTTTTTAGTCGAGGAAAACGTATAAAGTAACCTAACCAGGCAACAAACTGTAATCAACTAATCATTAACCACCAGGGGAATTAAAAAAAAAATTAAGACGTAAAATGCTTTTTCAAGCAACTTAACTTATGATGCCGCCACTCCAATACGTTGACTGTATTTGAATAAATAATATGGTAACAATTGATAGCTAGAAGTTTAATGGTTATAATTTATAGAGGATGTAAAAGTTGATATATATTAAAAATGATAACATAAAAAACTATTGCACAGTTTCGCATATGAGGGATGGATATCAATCTGATATATAGTGATAGGTTATTCTCATTAAAGTAAGAAGACAGTTACTCCAAATTAAAATCTTGTTTAATAATTAAAACCGTTTCAATTGGTCTGGAATATATTAAAATCGTGTACAAAATAACAAATGTATGTAGTAAGAAGATATTTTCTACTCCAAAAGTTCTTCCAATAATATGCTCAAATTTTTTCCGACCAAATTTAAGTTAAGGTTGGTGTTTAATCAAAATCGTTGTGATATTAAAGTTGATGCTGTTCTAAAATAAAATTTGGGTGGATGAGACTTGAACTTTAACATGCTGACTTAGTTTGGGTATCTATTATTCATTCAAAGACGTCTTTGTGAGTGACTGGGACATAACTAATGTGCATGGGATTGGCGATAATCCAGATATTTTAGAGACATATCAGATAGAGTTAACTAGCTCAATTATTTGGGTTTGTTGTAATTAAATTATCAAACATAATATTGTATCCGAAAGAATTGATAGTCATGTTATTATTACAAAATGAGTTAAATGTTGCAATCTTTAAAACAATTACCCTATTTAAAAACTGAATTTTTACAAGGAAAATGATTTTAAGACATAATGTCTAGAACATAATAGAGTTAAATTAATCAATTTACTAGATATGTTAATTTCGAATTATGAAATTAATATAATCGAATTTAATAGATTACCCTATTCCATAATTAATCTTAATCATATCCTATCAAATCAAATTTAAGTTATTCCATAATTAATATCAATCATGTTCATAATTAATATCAATCATATCCATAACTATTTCACAAAATTTATGGTAGTTATAATATCCTAAATTATTTTTAAAAATGGAATATGAATATATTTCAAATCAATTGTTTCATGAAGGAAATAAAATTGATATATTTATTTAATGATATAATATTGAATAAACAGATAATGAAGTAAACGTGTCATTTCATTTTTTTTTAAAATTTTCAATTCAATTTATAAAAAATATATTAATGAAGTCGATTGTTTCATAGACCAAACGTTTTGAAGTAAATGTGTTATTTCATTTTTTTTTATTTTCAATTTAGTTCATAATAAATATGTTAATGAAGTTGTTTGTTAAATTGTTTTTTTTGTATGATATATATGTACATCAAAAAAATATTGATTACCAATAAAAAAACAACAATAATAATAATCATATGAGAAGTCATAATTTGATTATACTAAAAATAAATATATATTTGGAACAAAAATTGTCAAGTTTGGAAGATTATTTGATTAGCTACTTTTAAGGCTAAAAGATACATACCTAGCTAATTAAGATTATGTTAATAATTAAAACATGCCAAAATTGTAAAAGGGTAAATTAGATAAAATTAAAAACCTGAAAATCAGAAAATTTTGAACCGGTTTGACCAAAATCGATTTTTAAAATTATATGGGTAAAAAAGCTCAATTATAGCTAGGATATTATGTTGCATTATCACTACCTTTTTACAAAGTACTTCATTAATTTTCACTATTTGTAGTTGCTAGTGGATCTTTAAATTAAAGTGAGTGTAGTGGGCAAAATCCGTCTATCTGATCTGAGCCCAATAAACATTTCTAATCGGCCCAATTAGCTAGACGGAATCAACAATCTAGTCCGATAAGCCATATATTGATATTGAATAGCTAAGCGAATTCAACTGTCTAGCCGGACTAATCAGACAAACACCTTTACTCGACCCAATTAGCTAGGCGGTATCATTCGTCTAGTCCAATAAATCATAAATTGACATTGAACGACTAAGCGGAATCTATTTACTCGGCCCAAGCCCGACAAGCCTCATAAGTTAGCTCAATTGACTAGGCAGATCCAAAAGTCTAGTCTGATAGCCTACTCGGCCCAATAACTATTCACATTCTAGCCCAATAAGCTACTCGATAACCTAGCCCGACTCTGCGTTCAAGCTTAAGGGTGTCAACGGCTAGTCGAACAACCTAGTCAAACGGATATATCTCATCCGTAACAGACGGATCATATTGGTCGTCAACAACCCGTGTGTTTCGCAACCGACTAAGATGGAATAAAGGCGAAAATTTTAAATCCTAAGCGGCTACTAGCCGCCCATATATAACAAACATCTAGGTCATTAGACGGAGGAGGAATGGACAAACATTGAACCGTCTACTACTCATTCTCCTTCTCAACTCCGCTTACATCCAGCTACGTCGGCTTACTCCCGACTACATTTACTTACATATCGATAGCGGCCTATTCGGCTACTCCGGTTTCATCGACTACCACTTTCTTGTACTCTTCATTCACCTGCACTTATAATACATCTTTCACCAATCATCCGGTCTCCATCTAACTACGCCGGTTTAGATCCGGCTACGTTTACTTATACATCAACATCGGCCTAGCCGGCTACAGCCGCCTTCATCAGCCTAGGTTGATCCGACTTACACTCATTCACACTATCCATCCGCCTACTTCCATCTAGCTTCGCGTTTGCCCCATTTGACATCCGACCACCCCTCCGACTACGACGTTTTCCCGGCTACGCCTTGTCCAATCGTAGTTGCTATTTGGCTACGGCCTTAATCCGTCTACGTTGGCTTACTTCTGGCTACGCCTACTTATTTCCGACTACGTTTGTTTATATATCGACAACGGCCATCCGGCTATCCGACTACCATTCTCTGAAACTCTTTGTTCGCCTACATCAACTTACATTTGACATCCGGCTACGATCACTCCGACTGCATTTGATATTTGGCTAGGAACTCTATCCGACAACATTCATCATCCATTTACAACGGCCTAGTCCGTCTAGAACATCCTAGCCATCTTGCCTTCATCACTATCGTTCTCTATTAAAGATATACTTATTTCTATCTGTTTACTTATTGTAATTAGCATCTATTTATTTCCGGTCGATTACATTTATCATCTACTTACTTGAGCGTCGGAGGTCTTTTGGCCAAAACCCCCACCGGTGCTCTCCGAAGGGCTCTAACGTGTTCTATTGATTTCAGGTTGCTAGTGCCCGATCCATCCGGACGTGCTTGACATCATCATCAATTATAGATCTAGCCTCTACAATTTGGTGCCCACAGTGGGGCCCTAGCAATCAAGAGAATCAACGCACTTCTCGTAGATCTCTCCGACTTAACAATCATGTCTGACGGACGTGACGGATCTGAAATACCCAATGCTCCCAACGTGACTGCTCGGGCTGAACTGGCTGCCCAGATTGCAGCCCTCACTAAGCAGATCAATCAAGAGCGAGAACGATGCAAGAAGTTGAAAAACGAGAATGCCAACTTGTATGACCGTTTTAAGGCTTTGGAGCCCATCGAGATAATCGAACCTTCTGGCTTTCGGGCCCAAATGCCTTCCATGCAGCCTCTGGGAGACACACCGATCACTCACAATGATGGATCCGACCCTCTCGTGACGGATCCATCATCTTCTGTAAGAAACTGCAATGTCATTAGTAATCCAACTGATCCGGGTTATGCTCTTCTAAATGCAGGTAACAACATCCCGTCTGCCGCCTTAGAGCAAACACACGGAATGGAACAAATCACTTCGGATGCCCGAATTGGAAGGCTCATCCGACCTGAGAGAATAACCACCATTGGGGGGCAACCTTGACTACCCCAGGAGTAGCAATGAGCAATGCCTCCCAATTTACCAAACCGACAACCAACCAGATGATCGCACCAACCCACGTCGACCAACAGACTATCGGAGCCGATCAGAGAGATCACCCAAGAACAATTGTTTGTGAGCGAACCTACTCAACCAACGACCACTGGCCGAAATGCCTTCAGAGATGACTTGACAAGAAAGCTGGCCGAAATGGAAGCACTAATCCAAGGTATTCCTGGTGTGCCGACACCAATCCACAAAAGTTCAGAAAATTGTTATGCCGACTCGCCGTTTGTCAATGAAATTGCCCTGGTCGAAATGCCCATCAAGTTTAACTTTCCTAGCATGCAGATGTTCGACGGCACGACTGATCCGACTGACCACATAGCTCAATACAAGCAGAGGATGTTTACTGCTGCAATTCCACGCGAATTGAGACAAGCTTGCATGTGTAAAGGGTTCGGTTCTAGTCTGATAGGACCGGTCCTCAAGTGGTACACAAACCTTCCGAATTACTCTATTTCAAGATTTGGTCAACTAACCGATATTTTCGTGCAGCAATATGCCAGTAGCAGGGAACTTGAAAAAATTTCAGAAGATTTGTACGCCGTGGTACAACGACATGGAGAATCTCTACGAGACTACATTGGACGTTTTAACCAAGAGAAAGTGTCCATAACAAACTGTAACACTCAGACAGAGATCACAGCCTTTCGAAAGGGACTCCTACCCGACTCAGATCTTTACAAGGATCTCACCAAGTATCCTTGTAAAACAATGGAAGACGTCTTCACCAAGGCGTGGGCACAAATTAAGTAGGAAGAAGACCAACACAACATCTATCAATCTTCTAGATGTACTCGAAGAGACGACATAATCGACAAAAGAACAACATATAGACGATTTGAGCCTTACCCACCTCTGCATAAAATGAAAAATGAGCATGCATCGACTTCACAAACCTCAACACGAAGTGAGCACGTTGAGGATGATCATCCCTCACCATCAAGCTAGTCAGCAAACGACTGTACAATCTGCGAACTAAGAACAAAGAAACATATCAAATAGTTGGATTGCAATCCATCTAAACAGTATCATCTTCGACTCTTCTTTGTCATTTATTCCATTAAGTTTATTATTTTTTCCACACCTTGGCTAACAATTTTATCCAGGCCAATTCGGAACTACATCGGACTTGATCCCGCAAGGGTATGTAGGCAACTCTACGGAGCACGGCTCTACGGAGCACAGTCCACAACGAGAACTACATTTGGCTTGATCCCACAATTGGTATGTAGGCAACTCTCTAGAGTGTAGCCACAAATCTTAAACCGTACATCCAACCCGCTCCAATCGAACGATGTCGCATTCGACATCAGGGCGAAAAGTTCATCTCAAATGATCAAGTCGGACCAGTCGCCCAATCATTCAAGTTCGGAGCAAAGTGGACCAGTCACACCCATCGACATCAACTGTAAACTGCTTCAAACAAATATAATCGGACTTAATCTGGCCTAAGCAGATACACATACACAATATGATACAATCTATCTACAACTTGGCAGATGCAGCTAGATCAAGTCCCACTCCAATGAATGCATGTATCGAATAGTGGTATTAATGGTCATGTACTGACTACATCTTTGCCAAGTTGGCCTACCATGATGGGCCACCGATTACAAATGATCGATTTCCATTAGTTGCTATTCAAATCAACTAGTTATTATCAATTCATCTGATTTTATTATATAGATGGAACTGAAATGCTTTGCGTCTCCGGACCTTGATGAATATCAATTTCAACACAATAATTTGCTCCGACTAGAGTACTTACGAGCTCGATTGGCTCCCAATAATTAACTCTTCAATTATAATTTTCTAATTGTAGAGTGGGGGGCAAACTGTAGTGGGCAAAATCCGTCTATCTAGTCTGAACCCAATAAGCATCTCTAATCGGCCCAATTAGCTAGACGGAATCAACCGTCTAGTCCAATAAGCCATATATTGATATTGAATAGCTAGGCGAATTCAACTGTCTAGCCGGACTAATCAGACAAACACCTTTACTCGACCCAATTAGCTAGGCGGTATCATTCGTCTAGTCCAATAAATCATAAATTGACATTGAACGACTAAGTGGAATCTATTTACTCGGCCCAAGCCCGACAAGCCTCATAAGTTGGCTCAATTGACTAGGCGGATCCAAAAGTCTAGTCCGATAGCCTACTCGGCTCAATAACTATTCACATTCTAGCCCGATAAGCTACTCGATAACCTAGCCCGACTCCGCGCTCAAGCTCAAGGGTGTCAACGGCTAGTCGAACGACCTAGTCAAACGGATATATCTCATCCGTAACAGACGGATCATATCGGCCGTCAACAACCTGTGTGTTTCGCAACCGACTAATATGGAATAAAGACGAAAACCCTAAATCCTAAGCGGCTACTAGCCGCCCATATATAACAAACGTCTAGATCATTAGATGGAGGAGAAATGGACAAACATTGAACCATCTACTACTTCATTCTCCTTCTCAACTCCACTTACATCCAGCTACGTCGGCTTACTCCCTATTACATTTACTTACATATCGACAACAGCCTATTCGGCTACTCCTCTTTCATCGACTACCACTTTCTTGTACTCTTTCATTCACCTACACTTATAATACATCTTTCACCAATCATCCGGTCTCCATCTAACTACGCTGGCTTAGATCCGGCTACGTTTACTTATACATCAACATCGGCCTAATCGGCTACGGCATCCTTTATCAGCCTAGGTTGATCCGACTTACACTAATTCACACTAACCATCCGCCTATTTCCATCTAGCTTCGCGTTTGCCCCATTTGACATCCGACCACCCCTCCGACTACGACGTTTTCCCGGCTACGCCTTGTCCAACCGTAGTTGCTATTTGGCTACGGCCTTAATCCGTCTACGTTGGCTTACTTCTGGCTACGCCTACTTATTTCCGACTACGTTTGTTTATAAATCGACAACGGCCATCCGGCTATGCGACTAGCTGCATTTGATATCCGGCTAGGAACTCTATCCGACAACATTCATCATCCATTTACAACGGCCTAGTCCGTCCAGAACATCCTAGCCGTCTTGCCTTCATCACTATCGTTCTCTATTAACGATATACTTATTTCTATCCGTTTACTTATTGTAATTAGCATCCATTTATTTCCGGCCAATTACATTTATCATCTACTTACTTGAGCGTTGGAGGTCCTTCGGCCAACACCCCCACCGGTGCTCTCCGAAGGGCTCTAACGTGTTCTATTGATTTCAGGTTGCTAGTGCCCGATCCATCCGGACGTGCTTGACGTCATCATCAATTGTAGATCTAGCCTCTACAACGAGGGAGTTGTGATTCACTACTAGTACTATCACAGTATCACTGTATCACACTTTAAATAAAATAAAAATAAAACAGATTTGTGATTATTGTTAATCATGCATTCTCAATAATAAACTCTCTTATGCAGCAGCATAACATAAAATATACGAAAAAACCGACAAACCACACTGCAAAAACAAAAAAATTAATGTGAGATTAGCTGAAAGTAGGCGCGTAGTGCGCACATGTGGTAACTTGCCCATTAATTTTGCATCATTAGTTGATAAGTACGGTGGTCAATTTGTTGGAGAACATGCTAATTTTGTAATTAACTACGACTATGAGGTGGTTTTCCCAATGGAGATGCATAACCATATCCATTTTTTATATAAGTAATGTATTTACAAAATATTTTTATCTGAATTTCGAACTAGTGTACTCCCTCTGTCCACAAAGAGAATGCATAGTTTTCCTTTTTTAGGTGTCCACAAAGAGAATGCATAGTCCATTTATGGAAATTATTTTTTCACTTACTACTCTTATAATGTGTGACCCTATCTCCACTAACATCTACTTTTTCTCCACTCTCTCACTTACTACCCTTATAATGTGGGACCCTATCTCCACTAACATCTATTTTTTCTCCACTCTCATTTTACTTTCCAGGATTTTCTTAAAATTCGTGCCGCCACAAAGTATGCATTCTCTTTGTGGACGGAGGGAGTATGTGATTTTAGTTCTGTATTTAAAATTTTTGTCCTCGTGTTATCAGAATGATTTACTTAAATTGCTAGAAAGTCCGTTCAATTCATAGTGAACAGATAAACCAAAACCACTAATTAATTATGCCAATGACAAATCGGTGTGGGGATAAATGGAATTGATTCCAACACTTGTCTCTTGTGATTTTGTCGAATTGTTTTATGAACTTATGTCAATAGAATAACAATGACAGATAAAATATCTTAAAAAAAAAAAATCAATGACTGATAAAAGAGATTAATTAAATTGTCAAATACAAATTATACCGTATACATATACTATTTCATGTTATCGTGGTTTAATGCTATTTATGTTAAAAACCAATTTATTGTGCAATTAACAGTAACATAGACAAAAAAGAAAAATAGTACTAACATAGACAAACATCACTTATTTAATAATAAAAATTGATGTAAATGACAGTGCACTGAACCGCACATTACTTTTAGTCCACAAGGAAATTTTGTTGTTTCTGATTCATTGAACCTCACTTAATTTACAATTCCAATTTCTCCAAAAAAAAAAACAATTCCATATTTCCAGTAGAAGAGATTTACAATTTCAAGTCATACTATTTCACAAGCTGTGAAACGATGAGAGCGCAGAAAAATCTGGCGACAATACATTTGTCATCTAATTAGTTGGTGTCGGTCACTTAATTAGGAAATTAAGTGGGGACATGTGATTAACATGGCCGTTAATCATATAGTTAGGGAGTGATTGTGATACGTACGGCACCCATCATGCTTTATCAATATTTCATTTCATTGCTTACTTAATTTACTGCTCCCACTCTTCGTTTTGCATTTTGGAGATATTTTCATCGTTCTTTCGGAAATTTGAAATATCATTTTCAAGGTGGGTCTCTCGTGTCAGACTACGTGAAAGTAAAAAAATGGGCCCTTATAATTTAATTTGAATATGTAACCCAAGTTAAAGAGGGAGAATAAACTATACTAGGGGGACGAAACTCTGTATATAATTAAAAGAATAAGTAAATTAAATATAAAATAGTAATAGAATCCTTTAAAAAAAAAGAATAGTAATAGAAAAATAAAATAAAACAATTGACCTACAAATAAGATTTAATTGTGTTTCCTAAGTCTCTCTCAAAAAATTGTGTTTTCTATCTAAGTCATGAATTTGATTGGGGCGAGCAAAGTAATCGAAAAGTGAATATCAAATCGAAAAATTAAATTCGATTTTTAGATTTTTCAGATTTTCTGTCAGTTCAGATATATATTTTTTTAATTAGATTTGTCGAATTGGTTGCAGGTGTTTCTGAAACTGAACAAAATCAAAATCCCAATATATATAATATTATTTTATTTACATATTTTAATATAAAGTAAAAAAAATTAGATAAAAATAAAATTATAAATAATAAAAAAATGATTCTGGATTTTTGGAAGTTTTTTATTTTTCAGATCGGAATTTTAGATAATTTGGTTGGATTGATTAGCAAACTTCCAAACTGAAATTCGATAACTCATTTCTAATTTTGATCCCACGTCGTAAATTTAACATTATTTTCAAATTGTAACAAACGAATGCACAACCTTTCAAAAAAAAAAAAAATTGCAATCACAACCTTTCAAATCGTAGTGTGGACATGATTGTAACAAACTAAAGGATTATATTTATTTGTTACGCTTCGAAAATAGTTTGTATTAATGATTTTGATAAAAAAAACGAGATTTAAGTGACAGTAAACTTAGCAGCTGGATTCTACAATCTTGATGTGATATATCCTCAAAATAAAATAACGTAGTATTAATTAGAACGGAGGCAAAGTTTTTAAAGCGTGGAGAGGTGAAGGACATCCAAACAATAATAAATCTTTATATATAATGATATCTTAATAATTGGGCAGTATAAAAAATGTTATGAATTCATATACATATATGAATTTTTTTATTTTTTTTAACAAATAAATGTAGTCTTTTAGTTTGTTGAATACTATAAAAATATAGTAACTTTCTTTTCATATATGACAATTTATCCAACCTTGTGAAATCTCAGCCCACAATTTTTTTGTAATACTTACGTCTGAAATATAGGGTCAAAATCGAGCAAAAGGATCAACCTACATACTGGATAACTCATATGCGACCCGTCGCATGCTATGCGACAGGCGCGTGTTTAATTCTTTTTTTTTTTTAATTTTCGAATTTTTTTTCCTTTTTCCTATTTTCTACCTTTACCTTTTTTCTGTTTTTTTTTTCTAAATTTTCAGCTTTTATTTTAATTTTTTTTAAAAAAATCTACTTTTTTCCACCTTTTCTTTTGTTTGCCGGTTCGTTTTTTTGTTTGCCGCTTCTTCTTTGGTCAAGATTCGAGCGAGGTGAGCCAAATGCCTCAGAGAGAGCCGAAAAAGTCCAAAATATTGGCCGCCGATTATCCTTATATTTGTAATCGGAGCGAAGGCGGATCTGTAAAATTGGAGCCGAAGGCGGAGACGAAAAATAAAAATAAAAATGAAAAAGATAATAATAATTGATCGGGTCAGCGGATCAAACTTAGGTTGATCGGATCAATCCGACCCGACCCGATCGCATGTGGAATGCAGCAGGTCGCACTGGAGTCTCCCTCGTAAAGAAATTATTAAAATTATTTTTCTTTTATTCCTCTGTTTTCTAACATGTACAGTGGTGAGTGCATGGGAATTCAATTCAAATTCTGGATACGCTTAAGCAATTCCGGTGAATATAATAGTAAGCATCTATCTATCTTCTTCTCCACCAACTCTAGCAGTGGGCCAGTGGCCCGAGACTTTTTAACGTGGTCGTGACCTGACAATAGAAAGATCCTTTTTTTTAAGGGAAGTCTTCGAAATGGAGTTTATAATTATATGTTAACTTTGTTCAATTTTTCTATTTGGTACATGATTTCGGATCCTTAGTTTTGGATAACAGTGTTTAGGTGTAAATTATGGCGTAATGAATTAACGGAAGCAGCAGTGGAGGAAGCATGGCAAAAGCGACGCCTGCTTCATTCTTGTACATTCTTTTGTTGTCTAGCGTTGGCAATTGAGGGGCCACATGCTGCGTTTGTGGTTCTAATTTTCTCTCAATCTTCTCTACTTCGGTTCAACCCCCCTCTCTCACTTACTCTCTTTCTCTCTCTAGCTACTATTTTCTCACACTATTTATCGCTCTCTTTTCCCTCATTGGTGATTCATATCAGATTCTCATGTGGTAAGTATATTCTTTGCGCTTTGCTTGTCCAATCACCTTTTGCCGCCAATCTATACTTCGTTTCCATTTCTGGCCTTTCTTGCATGCTTTAATTGGTGCTTTCCAGATTTAGGGATTTCTCTAACTAAATTCTGCAGTTTTTGTTATAAACGCGATTGTGATTTTCATCGGTTGTTTATTAATTTCTGTTTAGTTTTTTGTTTTGCTTGGCGAAATTTGGAGAGCTTGCTTTAACAGTATCTGGAAATGGGGGAGCAATTTCCATGGGCTGTGTGTGTGTGTGTGTGTGTGTGTTTTAGAGGTGTGTATGGGAAATTTCATTGCTAGTTATAGATGCTTAAGGTTGGGGGTATGTCATGCAATTTTAGCTTAGGAGTGATGCAAGAATGGGTCTGAGTCTCTATTGGCATGTAAACTTATGGAAAATGTTTGGGTATTTATGGATGAGCTTTACTTCTTGCAATGCTCTTTCTGTGCTTTCTGCAACGACATGATCATTCAATGGGGAATTGGGTAAAGCGGGTGTCGCCTTTATTAATGGTATAATTAAGGTCAATTTTATGGGTTCCTAAATTGAATTCAGTGCTATTCATACTTGTCAAGAATTGGGATTGCTGTGTGACTGAAAACTGTGGATTTAGCTTATAATGGTAGTGACTAACATCATCTTGATGTAAGAATTCAGATAGCTTAAATATGTTTAGAATCCTAGTCTTTCATCCCCCTCTTAAAACAAATAGATAGGAAGATGATAAATGCCTCCCTAAGTAAGACCCTTTTTCTTTTTCTTCTTTTTTTTTTTTTTTAAGTTAGGAAGCCATTGTTTCTCAGTTATAGTTGCATTTCTGGACACAGAATGGTATTCTTATTTCCATTTGATTTGTGAGCTATAAAAGGTTTATATGCTGTGGACGTTTCCAATTGGTAGTCAATTTGATAAAATTCTACTCTTGATTAACAATGAATGAACAAGTCTCAACTTACATGCGAAGAAGGTAATCTAAATTAATGAACATCACCAATCATTATTCAGTTCTGAGGATCATCTACATGCATTATCATAAAGTTTTTGCCTAATGCTCGTCTTCTATTTCTACAGCCTTGAAAATTCAGGGGAAATGCTAGCTTCGGAAAAACTTCTGCATTGATCGTTTGTCCATCTTAAGTCAAGCCGTAATTGGAGTTCAATTTATTCGTATCCATGGCTAAAGTAAATGGGGTTGTTTATTCATCAGCAAAATCACCGCAGCACCCTAAGTATATCATAAACCAAGGAGCAAACCATCCCAGACAGGGAACAGGACATCTATCTCTGTCTAATTTGAATTCCATTTCAAAGGGATTCTGGCCTTTAGGACGAAAATTAACTGCATATATTGAATCACGAGGATTTTCTTTGGTATGCCTGTCAAGAAAAACGAATAATACAGAAACAAAAGAGCGTGTCGCAAGGTATGCATTGTTTTGCATAAGAATGATAAATTACCAACTATGCTGCGACATAATATCATTCTTGATTGCCATCTGCTATTTGGGATTTCAATTTCTTCTGAGCTTGTTCACTTAAAAAAAATAGAAATTGGACATTTTCTTTTCTCTCAACTAACTTATGGATATATTAAAGATTTTAAAAGGATGTCATGTATTATGGTATTGTCAGTAGAACTGAGCATCAATTGCTGCATTAGTTGTGCCAATGTAACATTTATGTAATCAGGATCTTATCATAGGAAGCTGTTCTAATAGTTAGTTTTGATAATTTATTTTTTGTCTGCGTAGCTCTCGAAGTGGAGATGAGCATCCCATAGAGACTGGCAAAAGAATCTCGTCTAGACAAGGATTAGCTGAAGCATGCAAATTTGTCTCAAATGATGCAAAATTCATGAATGAAAGGGCTAGAAATGATATTGTACTTCTTTCACGGTATAATGACTGTCCAATTTTTCAGCACTAGCAAATAACCAGGACTTGAACATTCTTTTGTAATTTTTATTTTTGGCTTCTAAAAAAGGATAAATAAAGCTATATAAGATCTCTTATCCTATTTGGGCTGGTTCTAAAGATATAATTTTTTTAAAGAATTCATCCAGATGAATAATCTTCATATTCACTCAGTAATACCTTCAATATTTTACATTTTCAGGGGAATAATGAAGTTGGATGCTCGCGCACGACAAGATGTTGCCTTTCTTGGTTCAGAGTTTCTCAAGCTTGATGGTAAGTAAGAATTTCTCACCCACAGTATATTGGAGTGGTAATTAGACTTAAATTCAAGAGTTTGAACTTCAAAAATGGACTACTCCATAGCATGCATATATAAGGATGGTTATACACTGGTTGGTATCAAAACCAAAGTATTAAGGCAGTTTTCTGTATCTTTTATCTACATTAGTCTCTTAATCATGCATCCAAGCATATGAACACACTCATCAAAAAAATATTTACAAATGGAAGTACTTGAATGGTTTTATAAAACAAGGCTAAAAGATGTACAGCATGATGAACTCAGTTATGATTCATCAATCAAATAACTTCTTTTGTTATCTGGCAGCACGTGCTAGGGAAGACACCGAGAAAATTGACCATGATGTTAAGAAAAGAGCTGAAAGGCTTCATCATGTTGCCGCAGTAAGGAATCTACATTTCCTAAATGTTCCTAAAATAGCAAAGAATGAAAATATGTGATCAACCTATCTTCTGGTTACTGATGCAGATTCTGAAAAACATAGCTCAATCAACATTGAAAAGTGCTGCCGACAAGCACTGGAGTGATGGTGCATTAGAGGTCAGTATGGTGCCTTAATGCCTTGTAGAATTTGTTGATCACCTAGACCACAACCTTTTTTTTGTGTGCGCAAATTACTTTTGTCACGCTGGAATGCAGTGTTATTTCCTATTCAAATATGGTTGCTTCTGTAATGTATTTTCGTCCTCTTTCTGAAATTGATTGCCATAGTAGGTTGAATATCTTTTACTGAATAATATTTTTAATGAGCCTGTATGAGAATTACATTATATCTGTAATGAAAGTCATCTATGTTGTGTAGAGAATGCCTTCATTATTGAAGAAGAACTTCTTAGTTTGGGTCAAATTTTTGATGCATGAAAGCTCTGCCATACCTGAAGAATATGGCTCCTTAGATTGTGGCTTCTATCTTTCAATAAATAAATCCAAATTTTGGTTTGTGGACTTCCTCGAATGTACAACCTTGCTCAGACAATGTGTGTAATATTTTGGAATCCTATTGCAGAAGACTTTTGTTCTTATTTACTAATAAAATGCATTTCCAGAGAAAGAACCCAAAAGATTTGGAAAACGAAAATGCATAAATATCTTCAAGAATAATATCACAAAATCATTGCTCTACATGCATCAGTATTAGACTGCATTTTTTTTTTAATACTTTATTGCTTTAATTGATTGGATGGCCACATTCCTGAAATCTGATATCAACAAGCCCAGCCCAAGGTCCCCTCCCCCGTCCCTAAAAGAAGAGCTTCTTAAACGCTGAGATACTAAGGCTTCTGACTGATACTTTTAGAATGAGGCACAATGGTTCTCTTCATGCTAAATGAAAGCTAACTTTGTATGCTTTTGTTCAGGCTGATTTGAAGCGAGCTGACTTTGCTGCCAAACGGCGTGCTATGGAAGATTCTCTGATGGCTTTGGAGGTATTGTTATCAGAAAAAGTGCTCTGTTTGCTTTGACTATAATCATTTGTAGAAAACTTTATTTGTAATCCTCACAACTTCAGTTGCCCCTCACAAGTAATACCTTTTCTTTCTTTTTATATTAATAATTTGAGAATTCAGATTTCTATTTGTTGGATTTGCAGTTTCTCAAGAACATTCATGATATGATGGTGAGCAAAACACTTAGATCGTAAGTTATTAATAACAGTACGTCTTCCTGGTCGTTCAAGATATATGAACATTTCCTGACTGAAAAAATATGATCTCCACAGGAAAAGAGATCCTACAGATGCTAGTGAGGCCGGAAGGCATGTAACGCTTGAAAAAAATGGGAAAACTCTCGAGTTTATCCCAGGGGAGATATCTACAGATCGTATTGACGCCATTCAGGTTAGTCACCACATTTGTACTTTAAAAGAAAAAAATGTAATTAAGTTAGAAATCTTATTCCAAGCCTTCTTGTAATGCAGGAAGCTTATGAGAGCATGGCTTCTGCACTTTCTGAAGCTGATGGAATTGACTATACCGATCCTGAAGAGGTCTGATTCAATTAAATGCAAACATATCTAGTAGATTCTCAATTTCCATTACTTTTCCTATATACTCGTTTTCTGTTCGGAGCAGTTGGAGTTGTTAGTGGCAGCTCTTATTGATCTCGATGCAATGGATGGCAAAAGTAGCGTATCTCTGTTGGCAGAGTGCTCGAGTTCTCCTGATGTCAGCACCAGGTACTCCACCACTCCCTTTCATGGTTTTTGCACCTCATCTATAAAAAATTGTACGGAACTTCTATCAAGAAAAACAAAAAACCCCAATGGAGAGCACGGTCTCAGAAACTCTCCAAATTTGAGAACTTGTATCTACAATATGCATGGTCTCATTTTCCAGTCTGATGTATTCTCAATGAGCAGGAGAGCACTAGCAAATGCATTATCAACAGCTCCCTCAATGTGGACTCTAGGAAATGCTGGCATGGGAGCTCTGCAGGTAGTTTCTACTTTCTAGTCAGTGTCTTGAGACCATTTTCCTCTGATAAATGAAGGCAGCAGTGTTTAACGTGCATAATATGGTTGCAGAGGCTGGCTGAAGATAGCAATCCTGCAATCGCGGCAGCTGCAGCCAGAACCATCTATGAATTGAAGAGACAATGGGAAATAGAGGAAGGTGATAGCTGGAGGTTCATGATGAACCAAAATGCTCAAGTAGATAACAGAGAGGCTGACGATTCTGAAATTGATTAGGAATCAATATTCGTTGATCATATATGTAGAGACTTTTTTTTGATTTATAACTCTAATCTACCTGACACTAAATGAAATATTGCTTTTGTATCATTGTTTGTAAAATAAAGTGAAGAAATAATGCCAGTTTGGCATATTGTTGCAAGGATTATCTCCTTATATATATTAAATACTACTCCCTCCGTACACCAAAAACTTATACATTTGCTTTTGACACGGAGATTAAGAAAGTTGGTAAAGTGGGTAGTGAGTGGAGTAAGAGTTCCACTTTTAGTGTGAGTTAATTAAAGGATTAATTCTCTTAAACCATCCTATGCATAAAGTGTACTTTTTCCTTTCATTCTTTAAATTTATGCTGCCAATTTGAAGGGTTCTTGTGCATTTGGATTTTTTTTAAAAATCTGTATTGGATGAAAACCTGCAAATTTTGCCAAAGAAAATATGAGGGAAAACAATTTTCTTACACATGATGTTACAACAATAATTATCACAACAATAATTAAACAACAATAATTAAACAACATTAATGAAAAAAACCTGTATTGCAAAAATTGAAATGGTAGTGAACACGAGGGAAATGAAGCTTTATTAGATTAATCCTCACAAAAAATAGTACACAATCAAAATCAGAAAAAGACGCCATTTTTCAGATTGAGAACCTCTAAGTTTACAATAAACAAATCAAAGAAATTCCAAGAGATACATGATGTGATCAAAATTAAGGAGGGAAAACTATTCAACTAATCTACACTATAAATCTGCCAAACCATTCACATTTTTCTGCACAAACTACAAATTTCAGTCTCACATATGAGAGCATAAACCGAGCAAAATGGTTTCTTCTAAAGGGCAGCTGAATTTGACAGATGATGAAAGGAACTTGGTGGCTCAATGGCTTCTTCAAAACTGCAAACACAAGAAGCTGAGACATGGAGCAATGGCTGAGGCAGCAACTCTGTTTGGATGCCACAGAAATACAGTGCACAACATATGGAAGATGGCTCAACAACAGCTGGATTAAGGAGCCCCTGTCCATATAATTTCAAAAAAGAAAGGTACGGTTCATAAAGATAGAAAAGAGATGGATGTGGACAAGTTTAAAAATCTGTCAGTGTTAGAAAGATCCTCTTATAGAATCATTGCTGAGAAGTTAGATGTGAGCAAAATTCTAGTTGGAACATGGATAAAACAGAAAAAAAATCAGGCCTCATACCTCAGCAATCAAACCGGCCTTAACAGAAGAAAACAAGTTCACAAGGCTGCAATGGAGCCTTAAACAGTTGGATCCAACCATTGAAGACAGGAAATTGAAATTCAAGAAGATGTACAATGTAGTTCACATTGATGAAAAGTGGTTCAATCTCACTAAAACAACAAATAGATATTATCTGCTTCAAGATGAGGAAGAACCATATAGAACATGCAAGTCTAAGCGGTTCATAGATAAAGTTATGTTCATGTCTGTAGTGAACAGACCACAATATGCAGAGGATGGCAGCTGTATATTTGATGGAAAAATAGGCATTTTTCCCTTCACCACACTTGAGCCGGCAATGAGAAATTTCAAAAACAGAACAAGAGGCACACTAGAAACCAAGCCAATTCAGTCTATCAATCATGAAGTCATGAAGGATATTATGATAAACCAGGTCAGTTTTTTGTAGTTTATGCTATCAGAATTTTTGTGCATATCAATTCATCACTTAGCTATTTTACAGATAATCCCAGCAATCATAGCAAAATGGCCAGAATCAGCAAGCAAGCATATCATTATTCAACAAGACAATGCCAAATCCCACATCAAGCCAAATGATCCAGATTTTATCAAGGCAGCAAATGTCAATGGATTCCACATAGAACTGGTTTGTCAACCAGCAAATTCCCCATATACAAATGTAAATGACCTTGGATTTTTCAGAGCAATACAGACACTGAAAGACAGGAAGATGGCAAGGGGGGTGGATGAGCTATTGAAGAATGTGACTGATGCTTTTGAAGAATTTGAAACATACAAATTGAACAATGTTTTTCTGACCCTACAAGGATGCTACACTGAAATCATGAAGCAAAAGGGAGGGAATAACTACAAAGTGCCACATATGAACAAGGAAAGACACATTAGAAAAAGGACTCTTCCAGAATGTTTGGAAGTGGATTCAGAGCTTGTAAGAGAGTGTGTAGATCATCTAAACCAGGCTGCACATGGACATCAAAGCACATTCATTTTCTCAGACATAGTGAATGCTTTCAATCATATGGGAATTGAAGAGTAAGAAGCTGCCCATCAGTTTTTTTGAAGAAAAAATGGCTGCACATCATAGAGTTCTCAGATATAGTGGGTGCAAGGTCAATTTTTACTTTGTTTACATTATAAGCAACTGACTTTCACTTTTGAGGTTGTTGTTTAGGATGTAAACATTCTTTTGGTATAATGTTTTGGCATGTAATGTCTCAGCAATAAAGCTTTTATATGTACTTTGCAAGATTGACTCATTACTCATTTTCTTAGGGTCAGTTTGTGCATATCAAGCCAGTTACTGCCCCCTAAATCTACCTCCAAACTATGAAAGTGGTGGCATGAATGGGGCAGTCATATTGTGCATGAACATCAGAGAAATTTCATCATATGTTCATCAATTATACCACATAAGCACATAAGCACATGGATCATGCAGTAGCATATCAATTGGTGCCTCTACATCTCACTATTTTGCCTCCAAAACTATGAAAGTGGTGGCATAAATAGGGCAAAGGCATTCAGTGAATAGGAGGGAAATTTCATCATATGTTCATCAAATGAACCATTTAACCAACCTCAAATCATATCTATATCAGTTTTATCATCACATAATACAGTGCACAATCACAATCAGAAATTACAACGGTCAAAGGGTCAGAATTTGTGCATCAAGGCACCCATCTAGACAATCCCAAATCACAGAATACTCAGCACCTCAAAATACTCACATCATCGGTATCAGATTCATCATTACAAAAAACAGTGCACAATCAGAATCAGAAAGCACAAGGATCAACACGTCAGAATTTGTGCATCAATTAAGCCATCTAAGAAATCCCAAATCACACAATACTCAGCACTTTAATACTCACATCATCGGCCACAGATTCATCATCACAAAATATTCATCACAGAATGCATCAAAAATTAGATATAGAGAAGTGTGAGTTTAAGAACAGAAGAACCTGATCCAACGAGCCTCAACACGGAAGGGAAAAAAGTTCCCAACCATTCCAGATACTCATTCTCATCTCTCCAGATAGAAGGTGGTGTCTCAGTCACTGCCATCTCCAGTGGTGTCTCCGGCACCACTGTGTCAATCTGAAAGTCCAGATCGAATGGTGATTGTGCATCATGCATCACCGGCAGAGATTCCGGCGTCATCGAGGCATCATCTGAATCGGTGGATTCAGATTTAAGCAGTCGCAAAATGGAAGGGAAGAACATACCCAGCCACCGCAGATACTCCTCCTCGTTTCTCCACCATACCCTTGTTGGAATGATTTCCGGTGTAGATATATGCGGTGGTGTCTCCGGCACCACCGTTTCATCATAGAAGGCGGCATCAGGAGATTGAGAATCCTCAACTACCATATCAGCTTCCGCCATCGATTCCGGTGAAGTAGGGACCATCGATTCCGGCATCATACAAGTATGAGAAGGGAGTAATTAGAAGGGATTCGACGAAAAAGAGAAGGAACGAGAGAGAGGGATTTCTGTTGTTAGGGCACGAAGTGAGAGGGGAATGGGGGGAGGCGGCGATTTGGGTAGATTTAGGGTTGGTAGGGTTATGCTTTAATTCTGCTTTATTTTAATGTTAATTAGGTAGTGATTTGTTGTTTATTATGGGCCCAATAATGGCAATATGGTGAATAAATCAAAGAAGTAGGGTAAATGTTATGTGTGTAGTTACTAAAAGTAGAAATGCACATCTTTTTGGTGGACGGACGAAAATGGCAAAATACACATCTTTTTCGTGGACGGAGTACTACATTATTGTTCTTAAAAAAAAGAAAAAAGACTAGGGGGCATAATAGGCAACATAAATTACTTCTAATCAATTGATATCCATTTTCTTGGATTTGAAATTTTGAACCTAAATTTGGTACAAATAATTAAAATATTCTCAGCATTCCCGGAGGACAGTGATCTTGCAAGTTAAGACTGCAGGCGATCTTATCCAAATTTCATTATTAATAAAGAAAATGTGATATAATGAGTCCAATTTTTATTTGTTTCGATAATTTTCATGGTAATCACTAACTAAAGAAAATTAAAAAGTAAGCATAAAACTAAATGATGTAAATTGACATGATTATATCTAACAAATTTAATTTCTAATCAGTATTGAGTAACACTATGCCTGTTGGATGGAACCGATAACTCCAACAATGCCAATCTCCAAGGATGATCTTTTTTACTATTCGAAAGTACCGAGTATCGACTTTGTTTTTACTCCATCTTTCCCGTTCATCTCCTAACATATTCATTTTTTGAGATATTCATTTTGTAACATTTCATTTTATAAAAATAATTATTAATTTATTTACTTTAAAATTACTTTATATCACATCAATAATATTTTATTTACTTTAGAAATATGTTATATCAGTTTAATACTCTTCTTCTTAATACCGTACCGAAAAAATGTTGCATTATAAATGAGACGAAGGGAGTATGTTTTTATTATATTTGTGCATTTCTCTTAATTTGTATTGTATATTATGTAATCGTATATTTTTTAACAAGTGTATAAATTTATCGATAAGTCTTTAAAAAACTTTTTCGATAAGTATATTCAAATATTTCTTTCCGTAAAAGTACATATAATTTAATAGATCATGCTAAGGGATGGCGACGAGTCGAATTTTTATGGGTACTTACCTCTATCAAATCCTAATGGGACGAATTTGAGAATTATTAAATATTTTGTGATTGGTTTGGGTAGTAAAGTTGAAATCCATGATGAGTTTAGATCGGGTTTGAGTAATTACCTACAACCTACACGCAGGCACCCGCTACACAAACTCATTTATATATGTGCAAGACAAAAAATATTTGTCCCCTTGGAAATGGCCTAGTGGTAAAAGTGGGCGCCTGAGATTGAAAGGTCTCAGGTTCGAACCTCATGACATGCCTCTATAGGTCGAGTCTGTCACACCTGTACTTGGAAAATGTGGTTTACCTGCTCTGTGTGGTTTGCAGGCTGCTGCACAAGGGATGAGATTTACCCAGTGCGCACCGAAAGTAGCGGCTGCGGGTTCCCACAATAAAAAAAAATATTTATATATAGTCTATAATATAGTTATGAATATTAGTATAAACGGTAATAATTTTAGGAGTTATATTATTTTTTAACACACATATACAAAGAAACTGCCAAGATTCCAAAGCCTCCTAAAGTACTTCGTGAGCTTCTGAAATTCCACGACACAACTTTTTTTTTTAGCTTATGTACGGTGGAGGAAAATGTAGATTGATTTAGTAAAAAGAATTTAGAAAGTATTTTATGTTTAGTGAAAATTGTTGGAATGGTGTTGGCATATTGTAGAAGCAAGATTGACTGAATTGTGTTGAGTTATGCGAAAACAGAAATTAGTTTATGTGCTTCAGTCTGAGCTAGTTTGATGTGGAATAGAATGAAACAGATCTGAAAGATTCTTTCCACATTTATGCGGATTTTGTGGAAATCTTTTCCTCATTCATATAAAATGCGGAAAAGATATTATATTGCAGATATATCTACTTGTTCCACAAGGCATATCATCAAAGGAAGTTTCCTTATCGTGGTGGATAACATATCTAGGATTTCTCAAGACCTATATATACATCTACACCAAGACATATTCAAGGTGGCCGTCGCAGCTATTATTATTGTTCATAGCTTATACTATTTCGTCAGAGTATATTCTTGAGAGTGTTCTTTCATATTTAAACACTTTTGTAAGGGGGTTGAGTGTCGGGTTGTGACTCGAACTTAGATTGTGAGAGTGCGTCTCGAACAATCGTTGATTCACGTTAGATCGGGAAGGGTGTGAGTGAAAGGGTATCATAAGGTAGAAGAGCTCTATGAGTAAGAGCCTCTCTAACTACAACTTTCGATAGTGGACTGATTCTCTCTTGGGCGTGGCCTCCCAGACGTAGGTTGATTAACCGAACTGGGTTACCATTCTGTATGTCATTTACTTAGCTCAGTCATTATATTCTGTATTATATTTCGTGCTAAGTTTTGCTGTGACAAAATCCATGATGAGGAATAAATTGCTCGATTCGATTTTTCAATTGGTACCAGAGCGGTACACCTACTATATAGGTTTTAACCCAGGGATAGATGTCTAAACCTGTTGCAGCGTTTGAGCTACAATGGCTTTGAGTGAGGATTATTTGGTGAAACTCCCAATTTTGGATGGATCTAATTATTGTTATTGGAAGGTTCGTCTCAAATCATATATCAGGTCCATCAATGAGAGTGCATGGACAGCCGTGGAGTTTGGATGGAGTGCTAATTTAAAAGCTGACGGGAGTGAGAAACCTAGAGATAAATGGCTTGTAAAAGAATTGACAGCTTCAAGTATGAATAAAAAAGCCATCAATATTATTCAATCAGCTGTTAATATGGAAACGTTCTCTCTCATATCTACACGTGAGAATGCAAAAGAAGCTTGGGATACTCTTCAAAATGTTTTTGAAGGTTATGATTGTGTGAAAGGTCACAGACTTCAGCAACTCACTTCCAAATTTGAGATGTTGAAAATGGGAGAATATGAGACGATTGGCGAATTTCATTCTGAACTTCTCAAAATTTCTAATGAGAGTTTTGCTTTGGGGGAAAGGATTTCTAAAGAAAAATTGGTGAGAAAGATTTTAAGATCCCTTCCTAAAAGCTTTGACTACAAAGTTGCATCTATTGAAGAAGCCAGAGACTTGTCTACTATAAAGCTCGATGAATTGATTGGATCATTAAGAATTTTTGAAATGGGCATGAAGGGTGACAAGCCTGAAAAGCGGAAAAGCGTTGCTTTTGTAGCAGATACTGCGAAGCAAGAGCCAGAGTGAGTGCTGGAATCCGTGCTATAAAGTCCTGAATTATTTGTCAAATTCTTGACTATGCAGCCATTGATCGATTTGAGAAGAAAGAAATCTCTGGAAAATTTTCAAATAGTCCCTCATCTACTTCTTCACAAGAAAGAAGTAAAAAAAAAAACGAAGATTTGGTGGCTCATATTGCAACAATGGGAGGACAGAAGTTGGATCAGGATTCAACTGACGACACTGATGATGATGATGTGGATAAAGATCTCTTGATCAAATGCTATGAAACACTTAAGATTAAGGGGGGTGTATTCAATCAAGACTCTGTGGGAATTTTTAGGAGTTTGAAAGCCTGGGTGTATTCAATCCAGACTTTTCAAACTCCTTAAAAATCTGGTGGTATTCAATCACAACTTTTTAAACTCCATAAAAATTTTGTGGTATTCAAAACTCCACCGACTTTTTATTGTTGTTGAGTTTGATGGAATTTAACGTGATTTCCTTCAATTTTTGTACTGAACGAATTCCGACCTTCAAACACGAGAATTTGAGATTCCATGAACAACAAGCGCCGGCGCCTTCCCAGAAATCGTTGGGCTCTATTAGGCCCTCGACTGGGACCCAGCCCCAGCTGGAATGTGAAATAAATTATTTCAAATGCTCATGTCATGCAACGGAGTGGCGGCGGCGGCGGCGGCTCCATAAGCGTGTCCGTGCGAGGCGTGAGTGTGGATGTGGACGTGGCCGGCGTGGTCGTCGGCAACGCCGGCCTCCTCGTCGACTCTCGCTAGCTTCGAGTTGTCGAAGTGCGTAATCTCGTAGAAGCTGGTCGCCACGAATCCGGCGAACGGGAACTTCCCCCACGGATTCTCCCCCAGGCAGGGCGACGTCAACGTGGCGAATGCGTCGGGGAGGATGTGCACGAATCCGGTCGCCAGAATCACTCCGGCCGCGAACGCCTTGATCATGAAGAACACGTCGTTTTCCGGCCGCAACACTGCAAATCCGAACCCAGCGCCTGCTGGGTTCCAACGCTCGCAGGAAATCTTTGCCATAACGCGGTCCAGCGGGCGCTGGTAGGCAGCGGCGGCTGGGTTTAGGTACTGTTTTTCCTTGATCCCGTGGAGGCCCAGCGACGGCGGCATGCTAGCCAGCGCTGGCTTTAAGTTCGGAGACCGCTGGGGTCTAGCCGGCGCTGGACTCCATCGACTTCAACTCCTGCAGAGTCGTTCAAATCCCACACGAACTCTATCAAGACTCCACGCAGAGTCAATCAACTCCAAAACTCCACAGACTTTCCAAACTCTTTAAAATTCCCAAAGAGTCTTGATTAAATACACCCCCTAAGTGTGAAGAAGTGGGTGGTATCAATGGCGAATTGAACGTGAAGATCAAGGAGATCATTAAAGAAAGAGACATCATGAAGGGTCAAATTTGTGAAATGTGACAAGAACAAGATAGTCTAAAAGCTCAAAATAATGCTCTTCTATTTGAAGTCAGTCAAATGAGAGAAGACATTGCGAAGAATACTAGAGCATGAACACTTTAACAAAGTTGTAAAAATGATGAATAATGGGACTGAAAAGTTGGATCAAATTTTGGAGGCAGGTCAAAATTCTACAAATAAGGCTGGTCTTGGTTATCGAGATCATCAATGGAAACCTGCAGATTCCAACACATAAAACATTTTTGTTCCCGCCAAAAAGGAAGAGAAAGACAAGCAAGTGGGAGTCAACCTTCAAGGTCAGAAACATCGACATTCTGACACCAGGCAGCCGACTCAGACTCAAACTCAGAATCCACAATCTGAGCCAAGGCAGGATGCTCAGTATTCTTCTCAGCAAGGGAATAATTCATTTGTTCCTATTTGTCATTATTGTGAACGTCCTGGACATATCATACCTCGTTGCAGATTTTATTTTGAAAATAGAAGAAAAATGATGAGTACAAGAACTTATTGGTCCAACAAAGTTCATATAACTGGAAGACGTGGCAATAAAGGCACTGGTAATTCTGGAGGAAAGACCAATCAATCTTGTCCTAATAAGGTGAAAGACAGAGCTCGGTATGCGGCACAGAAAACACAGTATGTTCCCAGACGTGAGGATTTAATGGCCAGAAAATCTCGTAGAATATTTGCAAGTACATGGAGTCCAATAGGTCACTATTGTGACAAACCAGGTCATATTAGACCGAATTGTACATCCCATCATAAGGATAAACGAGAGAAGAGAAGAAGTCAAGTGGGTACGAAAGCATGTATCTATTCCTATAGTCGTTCCTGATAATATTGGAGCACATGCAGAAATCTCATCTCAGCATGATGTCGTTGCTGCTAATGTTCAAAATGCTACAAAGAAAAGTGTTTCTTCTGTACGTATTTCAAGTTCCAAGTATGTTGATGAAGCTTCTCAGTTGTTAAATGATGGTGCCCCTACTTCAACATATGTTTCTTCTTCAGAAGTTACTGTGTCAACAGTTGATCCAATTTCTACTGGAAATGATCATTCATCTGTTTTTGCTGTTCCTGAAGAACGTGTTTTAGTGAGTGTTCCTGTAATACCCCGAGCTTTTATAAGTCTTTAAGTGCGTTCTAAGTATCATAATATGCTTAAATAATATGCCTTGAGTAATAAGATTTTTCCAAGAAAAGGAATTTGCTTGAAATGACCAAATTGCCCTTATGTGCTTTGACGTGAATTCTTCTCGATTCGATTATTCGAATCGAGTATGTGATACATTGATTGAGTTTATTTATATGAGTTTGATCATGAGTATGACTTTTGGAGAATTTCGAGAACTTTTACTTTTCAGTGAATAGTAACGAGAATCGAGAAAAATACTATTCACCGGTGAACTCAGAATTTAACCTAATTAGTGTCTTTTGAATCTAAATTTAATTCTAAGACTTCTGAGATATGTTAGAAGCTCATTCAAGATCACATGAGAGAATTCTAAGAGTTTAGTTCTTAACGAATAAATTAGCCGAGCAATTTTAGGTTTTTCTTCGTTACTTGGAATTTTAATCTAAAAGTTAGATATTCGGAATCCTTGATTTATTTCGTGGGACATGAGATAGAGTTGAGGTGTTCAATGTCGGAAATGAGACGAGGAGAGTTTAGAGCCGTTTCAGTATAAATGAAATAACACGGACATATTCTACTGGAAAACTTTTTCATTCGGGTAAAATTATACCAAAAAATAAAAAGAGAATCTCTCTCTCATCTCCCTCTCTCACCCACCGACCTCACCTCTCTCTCTCCCTAAGTACCTATTTTCTACTCTAGAGAGAATATCATGATGATATTCCATTTTCTTTCTTTTCTTAGCCAAGAGATGAATTTATCTCATTCATTTCATCTATCTCATAACTATCATATCTCTCTCATCACTCTCTACTCTCTCTCCATCGTGTATCATCACAAGAAGAAGAAAATAAATTCTCTCTTCTCTCTCTCTCTCCCTCATTGCCGAAGAACACACACACACCTAGTTGGAGAAATCTCCATTGAAGCTTCAATCTTCAAGCTCCAAGCTTCAACCTTCAAGAAGATCATCGTCATCCTCTTAAATTCTTCAAACCCTAAATGAAGAGGTAAACAAATTCATCCATTTTTGAGCTCAATTCCAAGAAAATCATCTCTCCTTTTTCTACTAAATTTCGGCACTTTAGCCCTAAATGAGATGATTAATTTTTGTTAATTTTTCTTGAAGTTTAAGGTGAAATCCACCATGAAAATTCCAAGCTAGAGATTGAGCTCTCAAATCTCTCCATTTTCGGTTCAACCAAGATCAAGAGGAGAGCTTTGATTTAATCTTTTAAAGTAGGTTATTCATTTGATTAATTGTATATATGTAATCTCTAATCCCTAAAAGAAAGAAATATGCATGCTTTAAATTATGCTTAGGCAAACTAGGGTTTCGATGTGAGAATCGATGTGAGGAAATCATTAGAAAATCGAACCCTAAGAATTAATCTAAGAATTAAAAGAGAAAAGAGAAAAAAAAAAAACCCTAAAAATTTGGTTAAACCGAGACTAGGGGAAAAGAGGAAGAAAATTCGATTTTCATAATTTCTTGATGATTTAATGATTTATATATATTTATGAGCATGTTTGGAATGATTATTATGCATGAGAAATTTGAGAAAATTCATGCCCTAATTCTATGAAGAAAACCGTGAGTTTTGAGCTTGAGGAGGAAAAATTTGATTTGATTATTTGTTTGATGATTTAGTGATGTTATAAGCATGAGATGAGTATGAAGTTATGATGATTTTAAATTATTATGTTGTTTATGTGAGAGAATCGAAATATATGCATGTTTATGGAAGAAATGGTATTTTGATGATTTTAGTAATTTTGATGTTTTGATGGTATGAATGTGTTGTATGTAATTTGAAGTGATAGATGTTCAATAATAATTTTTAAGATGAAGAAAATGAGATTTTTAGTACAAAAACATGAAAAAAATCAAAGAAAAGGAGTTTGAATGCCTAGTGTGTGTTCTAGGTGTTCTTGGTGTATTTTTGAAGATTTGAATGAGTGTTCTTGGTGTTTTTATGAAGATTTAAAGAACACTAAAATTAATCATAAAATAAATTAAATTAATAAAATAATTAAAAATTTTGAGAATAAAATTAAATAGAAAATAAAAAGAGAATAATCATTAAATTAATTATGCGACATGAAATTGAGTAAAAACAAAGAAAAATAATTCTTTGTTAAGTAATTAGAAATTAAAAGGAATAATAATTGAGAAATAATAAGAGGAGTTAGAGTTAAGGAAATAGAATTAAAAATCGAGTATAAATTTGAATCGAGTTAGTCTAGGTTAAGTCGTTCAACCGAACGAGAAATAATAAGAAATTAATTTTAATTCTCCTTTAAAGAGAAAAATATTTGAAGAGTCGAGCATAAGAAATTAGTGAGAAGTTTAATCGAGTCCGAGTTCGTTAACTCATTTAATAACGAGATTAATAAAAGAGTTTTGAAATAAAAATAATAGAATATGAGAATAACGAGTTAAAAATAAGCTTAGATAATCTATGAAGAGATAAGTCGAGTAAGAAAAGCTCGTGAGTATAGAGTCGAGTAAGAGTTATTCATTAAATTAGCAAAAATAAATTGAGTAAGTTTTTAATGTTTAATTATTAAATTAAATAAGAAGTGTTAGAAAAACGAGAGAAGAAAATTTAATAAGAATTATTTTGATATGAGAATCGAGTTTATTAAATGATAAGTGTTTATAAACTTGTTTAATGATAGTATGTCGAGTATCGAATAATTGATGACGCTTGAGTGAAATTGATTGAGTTGTTTTTCAAATCATTTTAATTTGAAATAAGTCGATGAAGTTATCGAGTTTTGAATATTAAGAAAAGAAAACGAATTTCTATTAAATAGGAGTTAATTGAGAATAAGGAAAAGAGAAATTATAATAATAGAATAAGTAGATAAAATAATAGTACGTATGCGAGTACGTATACGTAGTTGAGAAAAGACGACGTATTTTGAAATGATATCGTATATTGAGTCGAGAAATATTAAATGATTATTTGAGTTTTATATTCTTATTACTTGAACTTTCATTCGCTTTATTGAAAAGACATGAAATTATTTTATGAGATCGAAGTTAACGTCTTTTCCAAAACTAGAGTCGAGTAACGTCGAGTAATTGCTAATTGAATTTGAAGTGTAAATCATGTCTGGGATAATATGTTTGATTAAATTCTATGATGAATTTATTATGCTTGATTGAATCTAAGTGTTTACGTGAAATGTTTGTATTTCGTTTATGATGAAATGACTTGTTCAAATTGTTGAGAATGCTTATATATGCAGCATGATTTATTGAAATTACGATTAGTTGAATCGAGAATTCACGAAAAAATTTGAGTAATGTAGTCGAGACAAGTAATATTCCCTTAACTAGTGAGAATTGCTAAAGTAGAAGTAATTTAGAAACGAGAATGTGAGACGAAGTAATTAGTAACCGAGTAGAGTCGACGAGTCGAGAACGAGAAAGTCGAGAAAGGATATTGATTTAGAAAAGAGAAAAATAGAGAGAGACGAGCCAAGTAGAAGTCCTTCAGTCGAAGCCAAAATCTACTTTACGTCTTACGCATCGGGAGTCTTAATCTTTATTTCGATTTCAAATTATGAAGGACCGAGCGGGACGGGAAAGTAGCAAGGACGTTCAAAGAGTAAGCCGCCTAGCTAGAATCTTCGGAAGTCAGGTGGACTTTTCTAAAACCAAAATCTCCGATAAATGCTATTATTGTTATTGAGTATTATTATTATGTGAGTTTTTGAAGTTCAATTCGACTTGCCGTTTTTACATGAGTTTTGGTATGCTTTATCATCTGCTTGAGATATGAATGCCCCGTGAAAGACAGGAACCCACGTGTGGTATTTGAATGGTTTGAGGTGACTGTGAGCTTTACTTTAGTTTAGCCGGTCACAGTGTTTGAGAAGAAGGCCTACTTCTCGGCACAGAGTGAATGTGGTAGATGATACATGCATTTGATTGAGTATATATTATGTTTTGACTGCGCAGTCCATTCAGAAATAAAATGATTTTTGCATTCACAAGTAAACGATTTTTATTGCATTAATACTTGTGATGCTTCGGCAAGGCAAGTTCAATTGTATAGCTCTAAGAGCAAGTTTTCAAATATTTTTGGCACGTGTACACTGAGTACGAAGTACTCAGCCCTGCATGTATTTCTAAACGTGCAAGTTAGCGGGATGTGGATGGCGTGGGCGGCTTGGTGGTGTGTTTGTTTTGGTCGAGTAGAAAGTGGACTGGCAATTGCATGTCTTCATACATGTAGTTGTTGGGATTGAGTCGAGATTTCCGCTGCAATGCTATGATATGATAATTGAAGTCTTTTGTTATGTTTTTGAATTATACTCTGATACATGTTCTAATTCACGAGCGATGTGCTCGATACAATTTACCGCTTATCATTTATTCTCGTTTCTTATGAACTTGATATACTTATTCCGATTTGGACTTGATATGTAAATTATCCATGCTCGTTGGTTGTTCCATTTAAATTTGGAAGCATGCCTTGTTTGTTATCGCTTTCAGTTGAGATTTCCCCTTATTTCCCGAGCATGATTCCCTTATGTGAGTTGAGTTAGTAGATGGTTTAGTAGTGTTAGTGTCATTAGTCGCACCTCGGGAGTCAGGGTGTGACCGTTCCAAAAGTCGTTCCGCGTGTCGTTCATAAGATAATTTCTTGGAACATGTTGGGGAAGGTTCTTGAAGCCCATTGAAAATTGATGTTGAGTTAGAATCTGAGCTTGGTGTTGCTAAAACAGATTCTGACAAATAAGAAGAAAACATGAACTTGAATGAAGACCATGATGATGCTCTCGGTATTTTGTCATTTCTGTAAGACAAAAAGGGGGAGTAAAAAGTTGAAGTTAATTTCGCTGTGAAGGAGTGTGATCTCCTATTGACTAAAAGTTTGAAATTCTCCTAGTGCTTGATTAAGGGGGGGTTAACATCCAAGCAATTGTTTCTCCTAGTGCTTGTTTGAGGGGGAGTTATGTTGAAGGAGCTGATGTTTATTCATATTTCAGTTTGAGGGGGAGCTTCGTCTTAGTCTTCATATGTGCTGCCATGATTGAAGTTAAGTAGGAAGATATTTATTACTCTGATTTTTATTGAAAGCTTGGATGATAGTTTTGTCTACATAAATGCCAAATGGGGAGATTGTTGGATTCAAACTGTTAGCTCTAATGGTGTTGACATATTTATGTAGAAGTAAGATTGACTGAAGTGTGTTGAGTTATGCAAAAACAGAAATTGGTTTATGTGCTTCAGTCTGAGCTAGTTTGATGTGGAACATAATGGAATAGATCTGAAAGATTCTTTCCATATTTATGCGGATTTTGCGAAAATCTTTTCCTTATCCATATGCAACGCAGAAAAGATATTATATTGCAAATATATCTACTTGTTCCACAAGGCATATCATCAAAGGAAGTTTCCTTATCGTGGTGGATAACATATCTAGGGTTTCTCAAGACCTATATATACATATACACCAAGACATACTGAAGGTGGCCGTCGCAGCTATTATTATTGTTCATAGCTTATACTACTTCGTGAGAGTATATTCTTGAGAGTGTTCTTTTCATATTTAAACACTTTTGTAAGGGGGTTGAGTGTCGGGTTGTGACTCGAACTTAGATTGTGAGAGTGCGTCTCGAACAATCGTTGATTCATGTTAGATCGGGAAGGGTGTGAGTGAAAGGGTATCATAAGGTAGAAGAGCTCTATGAGTAAGAGCCTCTCTAACTACAACTTTCGATATTGGATTGATTCTCTCTTGGGTGTAGCCCCCCAGACGTAGGTTGATTAACTGAACTGGGTTACCATTCTGTGTGTCATTTACTTAGCTCAGTCATTATATTATGTGTTATATTTCGTGCTAAGTTTTACTGTGACATAATCAATTTATATGCATAAATTGCTCGGTTAGATTTTTCAAAAATTTTATTGATACTTGTTTAGATTGGATAAGAATTTTAAAATTATTTTTTAATCGAATTTGAATGAGATTGTGTGATTTTTTTTTTTTTGGATGAGTTTGAATTTGAGGAAAGTATAATGCTGAGTTTCCGACCTATTATCATTTCTAATCGTGCACCCCAATGATAAGCACGCTTAAGATAACAATAGTAAAAGTGATACTACTCTATATGAAGTATATCCTCAAATTTGTTTCTGTTGCCCATATTTGTTCTTTTTTTTTTTAAGTAAATCAATTCCATTAAATAGTCAAATCGACAGAAACAATATCTAGAAGCTAAGACGGGAAGTCCGACCTCCAAACAAATACACCAGAATGCTCGAAAGCAAAATGTGCTAAGCTATGAGCCGCTTTGTTGCCTATATATGTACTCTCTTCCTCTCCATCGTTTGATAAGTATCTCATTTTGAAATAAATTTTTATCCCACAAAGAAAAAGTATTTGGAAGTTTAGAATAAACAAATGTCAAATTTTTTATTTTTATCTTTATCATCAATAAAATTATATATTTTTCAGGTTTTTTTTTTTTTTTTTTTTTTTTTTTTTTTTTTTTTT
Organism: Schizonepeta tenuifolia; assembly: GCA_029490685.1. Classification (NCBI taxonomy): domain Eukaryota; kingdom Viridiplantae; phylum Streptophyta; class Magnoliopsida; order Lamiales; family Lamiaceae; genus Schizonepeta; species Schizonepeta tenuifolia. The sequence goes on along the minus strand of CM055958.1, from coordinate 18,234,270 downwards.
GTAATTTATGCCGCAATTAAGAATAAAGAGAGTAGAATTACCTATATTCTTGGTAGCTCAATCTAACAATTGGAGTAGAATTTAAGCTCTAATTTTGAAAAGCAAGTAGTACAGCCCACCCCTCTTACCACCTACCGCATTACATTTCATTTTAAAAGCTTCTGCACAGCACACTACACAAAATATTACTAGTATTAATACTGCCCACTGCCATCCTATGTCAATTACCTAATTATACCGTCTTCCTTAATTCTCATTTATTCCATTATTTTCCTTAATTTCAAATTTACTCTGCGTATTGGTGTTGTCATGTGTAGATATTCGGACAGCACTGACAGTGTTCTTGCGTGATTCCAAATCTCAGATTCCGTTTTACTGATTCATTTGGTTTATCATCATCATCATCATCATCATCATCATCTGGGATTAAAGCCGCAGAAGAGAGCAAGGTGCGATTTTTATTTTTTATTTTTGTTCTGTTTCTTGTTTGAATGTAAGTTGATGTTTTGCGATTCAAATAATTGTACATTTGTTAGATTACTGATTAGCATTTTTGTTGAAATCAGATAAAAGGGGCGTATTGATTGAGTTTGTCCAAATAGACTTATTGTGTGCTTAAAGCTGCGGATTTTATTAAGATCTCTGCCTCTAATTCACCATTTGTATGTATTGTTTTATGAGAGCTGATTCCAACTATTTTGGCACAATATCTCTCGATTCTGCTAGATGATTGCATCTTGTGTTTTGACTAAAATTTGACGTTCAAGTTATTTGTGTAATTGATATTTGGCTTTTGTTTGAATGTTCCCAATGATTTGTCTTCGTGTTAAGGATCTGGGTAAATTTGTAATATAAGTATATAGTTTAATCGTCTTGTCTTAGTATTATGTAGTGCTAGTGTTCTAATCTTGAATTTCTATGAGCATCTTAGTATATAAACTTCTAACTCATTTGCATTATTTCAGCTCATGGTGCTTGTAAAGATTTAAATTTCAGTAAACAATATGAACCGTTCGTGTCTCACTTCAGTGCTATGGTTGTACATGATATCCTCATTTTAGTGTTCAAACTTTAACTATGTGAAGATAAAACAAGACAAGGTGATACTGATGATTTGAAATGGATTGTGGACTATGATTGTTCTCAGTTCATAGGTTTGTTAGTTAAGCAGTCATACTGTGCGACTGAATCTACCATCAGTTGCAGCCTTCGTAAAATACAAGTTGAAATGCATAGATTATACACCTCTTTTAAGTTTTAACCATGTTTTATAATGGCCATGAGGCCATCTAAGTCAAAGTTTTGTGATGAAAAAAAGAAAAGTTACTCCCATCCACGAAACACGTGTGTGCATATGTTTGTGCTTTTGCTGTCCAACGAGTTCTGATGAGTTGGTGTGCGTAGATAATGGTATAAAATTATCCATTCCTATGGGGCTTTACAAATATGTGTGTATAAAAGTCGTCCGGACATGCTTATTTCGTGATTTCTCACTTTCTTGTTCCAAGGCTTGTGTAGATGGTTGACGTAGCTAAAGATCTTACTGCCGGAACTGTTGGAGGGGCAGCACAGTTGATATGTGGACATCCTTTCGATACCATAAAAGTCAAGCTCCAAAGTCAGCCCGTTCCCCTTCCTGGCCAGCTGCCAAACTATGGAGGTGCCATAGATGCTGTGAAAAAAACATTAGCTGCTGAAGGTGCAAAGGGTTTGTACAAAGGCATGGGAGCACCTCTCGCTACTGTGGCAGCCTTAAACGCGGTGCTCTTCACTGTCCGAGGTCAAATGGAGGCACTCCTGAGGTCTGAACCCGGTGCTCCTCTCACAGTGAACCAGCAGGTTGTTTGTGGTGCTGGCGCTGGAGCCGCCGTTTCCATTCTCGCCTGCCCTACTGAGTTGATAAAATGCAGGTCACCTTTCACCTGCAACTCTAGCTAAATCATAATGTGTGAAGTGCATATTCTTTTGTTGAACAGATTTTAACCTTGTTTAAGTAGAACTGTTTGCAAAGTTAAGTTAATCTGCTATAGCTCATACTAATTATGCGTAACCTATGACTTAGACCTCTGCTTGATTGTATGTCTGAACTAGGGTCAAGAACCATTGCATAAGCATTATGAATGTAAATGAGGCACCGTTAGTATTGTGGGAATATCTTGTAATAACTGAACTATTGATCTTCTGATCTCTTTGATGTTTATAAACAAAGCCGTATTGTTCTGTGATGCAGACTACAAGCTCAGAGTGCAGTGGCAGCTACTGAGGGAACTGTTGCTCTCAAGTATAGTGGGCCGATGGATGTGGCAAGACACGTCCTTCAGTCAGGTGGCACGAAGGGTTTGTTCAAAGGCTTGATTCCAACGATGGCACGAGAAATACCAGGTAATGCTGCTATGTTTGGTGTGTACGAAGCGTTGAAGCAATATCTGGCTGATGGGAAGGACAGCTCCAGTCTAGGAAGAGGTTCACTTATGCTGGCCGGAGGCTTAGCTGGAGGCGCGTTTTGGGTCTTTGTGTACCCGACCGATGTTGTGAAGAGCGTTATTCAGATTGACGACTACAAGAATCCCAGGTTTTCGGGCTCTGTTGATGCATTCAAGAAAATCTTGAAGGCTGAAGGAGTTAAGGGCCTGTATAAGGGGTTCGGGCCTGCGATGGCCCGAAGCATTCCTGCAAATGCAGCATGCTTCTTGGCATATGAAGTTACACGGTCTAGTTTAGGATGATGATGATTCATATATTTTGCTGTTTTTAGAGCTTCAAACATTTGCGTTCTTGTCTTCTTGAGATAGGTTTCCTCCATTCTTTTTGCAAATGTGGAATTATGAGTATTTTGATTTTATATTTATATTGAAATCAAATCATTCAATTTGAAATTTCTCCCAAATTTAAGCCAAACGTTATGCAGGGAAACATTTTCAGGTTAGGTTCTGTAATCTGTATATGTTTATATGTTGAAGTTAGTTTTAACCTATTTTTTATACGTGAATTTCGTACTATTTTCGTAAAGCACAACGAGTTAAATTTCTCACAATTTATAAATATTTAATATATTTAACTTGCGCACATAGATTTAGCAAATACACACGAGTAGAGTTTTTTTACCTGTAACTTTGGGCAAGTTGCAATAGAAGGATAAATTTTTATGAGTTTTGTTGTAAATATCTTATAGATATATACTATATGAGTGTTGACCAAGTTATCTACCCTAAAACCCTAGCTCTGTACTTGTATAAATAGAGGTCTTTGGTCCTCATATTGTATACACACAATTCTCATACTATACACTCGATTGATATTCTCTTCTATATTCTCTCGCTTCTCTCTAGTTTATAACACGTTATCAGCACGATTGTTCTACCTTTCTCGATCCTCTCCTATGATCATAGAAGGTATGCAATAGGAAAGAATCATATATTTTCTATGAGGTGAGATTTAATTTGAATATGCAAAGTTATGTAAATTACAGCCCACGATATTTGCAAAGTTTATCACCATATAATTATGTGAAGCAATGTAATATCTCTTATATGTGCCGATCGAGTCAGAATTGATGCATATTGAAGTCAAGGTATATGTAAATTTATTGAAATTCGCACATCTTTTGTTGGGTACATCATCGGTGCATATTGACTTCATATATAATTGCTAACATGGATTTATCTCTTAGATTGTATAATTCTCGTAAAGCCTTCTAAGGCAAAGAATATGAATGAAATAAATTAAATATTTGATATGATTTGATGAAACTTATAGTGATGTTATGTCGATTGTTTGAGATTTGCATCGTGTTCTTTGTTTGAATATATTATCTATATTTGATGATATATTATACTTATTATTTTGCAAACATAATGTTTATATCTTACTATGATGTAACAATCGTTGTTTCTAAAGAAACACAAATAATCTTGAATGATTATAGATTGATGCTATTGAAACAGCACAAAAGTTATATTTCTAAAGAATATTACATGCTTTGATGAGCAATATTTTGGGAAATATATAAAAGATATTATCCTAATTTATGTGCATAAGTGCACGGAAAACAAATAGCTCCGAAGAGCTTGTATCAATTTATGATACTAAATCATAGAGTATCTTATTTACTCTAGTAAATCAAAAAGAAATTTACTAAGAATGATATTCGAAGTAATCGATATCACATTGAGACAATAGCAAAAAATACTAATGAATATCTTTGCATAAATTACAAGCAACAACATCAGTTCGGTTTAGCCATCGACTAACCTGTGCAAATTCTCATCAACGAACATATGTTGCAAAGTTTAAGTCTCAATAATCCTCAATAAAATATTGGGGGATATAATTTGAATTAAATATTCATCCGTATGAACTTGAAAGTTCAATTATAAACTGCCAAGAGTGATGAAATCTCATATACATATATGTATATGCACCATAAAGAATTGAAGTTCTTCGTGAAATAAATAAATAGAGGATACTCTTTAACGCCGAAAGCGTAAGAGATCTCTATATTGGTGCTTGAGATAAAAAAAAAATCCGCGGAATACAAATCAAATAAAGAAATTATATCACTCTATATAAGCCTCATAAAGAGGATCGTCCTAAAGACGAAAATCCCAATGCATATGCACGTGCACTATAGATCACAATATTGGGATTACGGAATAATTAGAAAGAAGATATCATCAAGAAATGATGAAAATCTGGATGATTGAAATTGCCATGAACTTTGGAGAATGAAAAACATTATTGTCGACAATACTTTTGCCTCGACAAAATTGCTTATATCATTTTGAAATGATACTTTTGATCTAGAATCAAAGAGTAATTAAAGTGCCATAAGCACTAAATAAATTTGAAAGAAGCATTGAGGCAACAAAGCTTAATCGCTATATATATTTGCTCTATAGTACAAATGTCAATTAAATATTGACACAGATGAGTAACTGTACTAAGAGAAAAGAAATTGATGAGAATAAAGCGTTGTTAATAGCTCATTGATTTAGGCGGTGATCCTAAATTCATTTGATTATACATGTATATTCTCCTAATATGGCATCATATTCCATTGTTTAATATATCTGGCAGTGAAGCATAATATTGATCCGTATATTGGTTGGATCATTAGACGTGAATATATCAAAGTCTTTTATAGACTCAATATTTCTAATAAAGAGAAATATAAATTCACAACAAGTGTGAATTCCTTGTAAAGTAAGGATATCTGACGTACTTGAGTACTTATCACAAAGTCTTTGAATGACTTGTATTATTGAAAAAGCCAACTCATTTAGATAGAGTTTGGAATGCTTAACTAATTGACTCGATATAAGATCGAGCATCTCCTAAAGGAGCTTATTATTACACCAATTAACCTATGTGAAAGGTTGTGAATATTGTAATGAGATTTGTGATAAATCACATCTAGTTAGACCCAATGATTGTCTCTTTTCACTTCCCTTGAAAGTGAATATAGAAGATAACGATTATATTATGGACCTATAAATTTCCTGTTTTCAGTGCTAAGCACTATTCTATCAGCTGATATAACAAAATTTACTTGCTAGCAAGATCTAAATGTTCTCACAATGAGACATTGAAATGATACTAAGTATATCATTTGTTATCTTAAAGGTTAAGACAACCTTAGCCTATTTTATGAAATATAGATTGACATTGATGGCAACTTAAATGTTGATAATGATTATATTATGAACCTATAAATTTCCTGTTTTCAGTGCTAAGCACTATTCTATCAGCTGATATAACAAAATTCACTTGCTAGCAAGATCTAAATGTTCTCACAATGAGACATTGAAATGATACTAAGTATATCATTTGTTATCTTAAAGGTTAAGACAACCTTAGCCTATTCTATATTCTCTCGCTTCTCTCTAGTTTATAACAGGTTTGCAATTGTAGGACAATATTTAAAAAATTTGGCAATTGAAGAACAATATGTAAAAATTTTGACAATTGAAGGAAAAATTTAAGTCCGATTCAGCCAAATTACACATTTTTCTCAGCCCAGTATCTACGTGGACTTTACATAAGCAAAGAAAATAAAATAGTCAGGGTCAAACATTACTGTAATATAAAATCAAAATTTATATCGTTTTTTATGCAATATTTAGCTTAAACATCTAGCCATTTTATGAGATTAATTTGGCCATATTTTGAAACTAGACAATGTGGAGAATATTCTACTTTTGAAATTCAAAATATTATGTGTCAGTTTAGTCTCATTTACCTTACTTTAAATATTTAATTTTTTATATTATTTTTTGTACAATTTGAATTTTGCTTCCAATTAATCAAGTTGGGTACATGTGTATTTGCTAAATAGTTTTTGTTGGCTATAGGTTTAAGAATATTATTTGGTTTGTATTGATTACGAGACTACAAAAGTTAATACTATATCTAGCCACGTCGCCATCGGAATGCTTAAATCACGTCATGTGGAAAAAAATGTGTTATTTGATCCAATCAGACTTAAATTTGTCCTTCAATTGCCACTTTTTTGAAAATTGTCCTACAATTACAAACTCATAAAAAATTGTCCTTCTATTGTAACTTGCCCAAAGTAACGGGCCTAAAAAAACTCTTTACTCAATACACACTCTAAATTTTGGAGATTCTTCTCAGAATAGAAATAAACAAAACGTTCATCTCTCTCTCACAGCGCATGTTAGTATATGTATGTTAATGCGCGCTGACTAGGGATGACAATCGGGTACGGCGGGTACGGATAGTGAATATCCATACCCATACCCACGAGCCAAACCCATACCCATACTCATACCCATATCCGCGATGGGTATTTTTCTCTACCCATACCCACCGCCCGCGGGTACCCGCGTACCCGCCACCCGCGGGTACCCGCCTACCCGCCACCTATTGGATACCCACCACCCGCGAATCGGAATTTAATCAAATAAATTACAATTTAACACAAAATAAAAGATTAACCACCAAAGTTCAAATCCATAAAACATAAAATTCAAATATACAAAGTTCAAATCCATACCAATATCTGGTCCAAATATATATTATATACATTATATAATAATCGGGTAGTAGTCGGGTATTTCGTGGATATTTCTCGGGTATTTTTAGCTGGTATTTTTAGCGGGTAAACGGGTATCGTGGGTATGGATAGTAACTATCCATACCCATACCCACGAACTAAATGGGTAGTATTTTCTAACCATGAAGCTATCCATGGATATCAAATGGCCCTCAAACCCGCACCTATTAGGGTCGGGTACCCGCGGGTAAATTGCCATCCCTAGCACTGACCATAGTCTCCATGAGGAATCGAGGTCGCCCGAGGAAGAATCAGCCGTAAATCAATACTCCTAGAGATCCGCCTTCGAATTCTATGGATAGTATGAGAAATTTGGGGAAGATTACTACACCAGCTTCGTTGGATCTAAACAAGGTAAACATGAGCCACAATGAAAGAGTCCCAAACCAGTCTGTGGTTGGTGAATCTTCAACTTCTGTGTTGGAAAGAGATGAAGTGAGCAAAGAACTAGATCTGGAAGTAGATACTGCTGGGGGAGCCAAGGCAGCTGAGTTGCAGGAAAAGACAACATAGACGAAGGGAAAACCAGTCGAGCAAGCTCGAGCTAGCATGAAAGGTATGAAACTCAACTATATCCCTCCTTTTATCAAAAATGGAGTTTCTATTGCATGCTTAGAACATAGTGATGTTGAAAATGAGGTTAAGAAATGGAAATTTGCTGTGATAATGTATGTTGTTGGGAATTCACCACCTATATCTTATCTGAGTCACTTTCTAATGAAACAATGCAATTTAGAAGTTAAACCTGCGATTTTATCATGCGGAGGGTTACTATGTGGTGAGATTTGGATCAATTGAAGAAAAGGATAGCATTCTATATACTAGGCCACATACTGAGGGGCTTGGGAAGTAGAGTTCTGCTTTGAGAAAGAAGTATTGAAAGTTATTCCACTTTGTGTCCAATTCCCTAACTCACCACTCAATTGTTGGGGTGTGAATTCATTAAGTCGAATCAGTAGCTTGTTGGACACCCCTCTGCATGCAAATGAATGCACAACTAAGCAAGACAGAATATCTTTGCAAAAGTGCTTATTGAAATAGATGTCACTTAACCATTAAAGCATACAGTAGTTGTGGAAGGAGTCGAGGGCTAACAGATTGAGCAAAGAGTCAAATATGATTGGGTCCCTCCCTTTTGCAAAATCTATGAGGTTGTAGGGCATAACTAATGTAAAACCTAAAAGCTATCAACAAGCATTGAAACAACAGATTTGGAAACCTAAGGTGCAATCCACAAACAGCTAGATGCCCCTATGCAAATAGTGAAGGTCACTACTGATACAACCTTGCAACTAGTGGATAAAGGGAAGGGGAAAGTTAATAGGAACTGGGAGAAGTGGGAGGAGTGGTCAAGGCCCAGAAATTACTCCCATGAACAAAATCTCTCTCCTACTAATATGGTGGTGGTAACTGAAAATGCATATCAATTTTTGGATAAACATGAGGAAGCTCTAGAGGACGGGGACCTTATCCCCTTAGTGATGATGATAATATGGAATGTGAGAGGTTGTAACAAACCCTTCAAGCAAAAAGAAGTATAGAAGTTCTTGCTAAGAAATAAAGTGGAAGTAGTGGCATTGCTGGAAACAAGAGTTAAGGAGGGCAATTTTAGAAAAGTTTCAGAAAACTAAATAAAAACTAGATGATTGTGCATAACTACAGCCATGCCGTGAACGGGAGAGTGTGGATTGGGTGGAATCCCAAAAAAGTAACTATACAAGTGAAAGAGACACAAACTCAATTCATTCTGAGTGAAGTGCATGACATACCTTCTGGTCACCATTTTAGTCTATGTCAGTTTATGCCTTTAATACTATAGAACAAAGGAAGAGCTTATGGAAGCATATACAGAGAATGAGTAGAGTTATTAATTCTCCCTTTCTCATAACAGGAGATTTTAATACTGTACTGCAAATGGGAGTTAAGTTCCAAGGTAATCCCATTTCTGAGAATGAAATAAAGGACTTTGTTGAATGTATAAGTGATAAATTTGCAGGTTTTAAAGTCAGTGCGGAACGAGTATTCTTGGTATAACAATCAAAGTGGTGAAAATAGAATATACTCACTAATTGATAGGAGTCTTGGCAACTCTCTATGGGTGAATACATATACATCAATAGTAGTTGAGCTGTTAGAAAGAGGAGTGTCAGGCCATTGCCCACATTTGATAAATCTGGAGAATGATCAATTTAGAAGAGCTGATCCCTTTAAATTTATGAATTTCCTTGTTGAGCATATAGAGTTTAAAGGTATTGTGGCAGAAGAATGGAAAAAGTATCATCACTCTAATAAGCTTCTAAATATCTGGTAGAAATTGAAGCAATTGAAATCCCCTTTAAAGAATATCAACAACAAGCATTATAGAAATATTCCTGAAAAGCTGAATGAGGCAAGAACAAATCTCAAAGAAGTTCAGAAGAAACTAGGGTCTGATAAATCAGGTTGATGTTGCAAGAGAAACAATATATCAAAGAAATTGAAAAATGGAGTCTGATGGAAGAGAAAATTTGGCAACAGAAATCAAGGGCTGATTTGGTGTAGCTAGAAGATGCCAACAATAAATTTTTTTCATGCTTTCACAAGGGCAAGACAGGGAATAAATGTAATCAAGCTTTTAATAAGGAAAGATGGTACAAGATGTTGTTCTCAACAGCTTATTAAAGAAGAAGTCAGACTTTCCACAATGGGGTGTAATACATCCATAAATCTGATGTACTATAGATTCAGCAAGAAACTATGAATGTCTACCTTATCTTCCTCCAAAGTTCTTCACTTGACTACTTGAGCTGTGAGGTTGACCGAATACGGATGAAGGAACTGCACAGAATAAAGGAGGGCCAGGGATTTTCCCGGCGAACCACCTCCGACGCCCAAGTTAGATTTGTGAGGAAATAGGTTTTGCTTGTAAATAAAACAGTAGATATTTTCTTATGTTAAAAACTGATCCAGAAGATCATGCATAAAGTTTTCACCTTATATATATATACTTCTTTCGCCTCGTAAGTGTGAAGCTACCAGGATTTGTTGATGTCGCTATCTCTCTTTCACACGTGTTCTTTGTTTATTTGTTGCCACGGGAATGTACTCCCCGACAAGTCTGAGTTTGTGAAGGTAAAAGCAGCCTGCGCGTGTCAGACTCATTAAATAACAGGTGACCTGTCATGTGTTCGTGTTATGTCTTGGTGTAGGATCTCGTCGGGAGACCTAATGAGGAAACTAACTAGGACCTGATCTGGGATCTACCTTGAGACATGAGCCAGAGACCTACCATGAGAACTGTCTCATAAGCCTTTAAACAGTTTCTTCTTCAGGCATTCCATTAGCTCTCCTAAGCTGATCACATCTTCAACTGAGTATTATTACGATCAGGTAAAGAGTTCAGGTCTCCTTGAGACCTGGACATTTTTTTATGATACGATAGGGTGTCTTCATGGGTGTCTCGAGACACCCCAACCATGGAGACACCCCGTTGTAGCACGTTAAGGCTAAAGCCCATCTCGCCCACTCGAGACAATCTCGATACGGCGCGCGCAATCAATTTTTTTTTGAATTGGCGCGTGCAATACATAAAAAAAATTGAATGTAATGGTCAATTTTTTGAAGACAATGGCTATTAAGCCTATTTTTCTTTTCTTTTGTTTTTTAATTCGTTTTTTACCTACAAATATTACCTCATTTTTTTCACTTCTCACACTATTTCTCCCTCAATCACCTCTCATACTCCCTCAAAAATAGATGTAAATAATCCTTGGTCCTCGTAGTGGTGTCCCCCGAAATGACGGACGAAGCATACACGCCAACGAGGCTTGATTCTATCAACCTCAACTCGTCCATGGTCGAGTCCTTTCACACTGCCATCGGCGACCGAGAGAGTCCCTCGTTCGAGCTGGTGCCGTCCACCGCAAGTCGCAAGAGGGCAGCCAAAGACAAAGGCAAGGCACGTGCCGATCTCACCCTCACTGTCGTCATTCCTCCTCCGCCCACGTTGGCTGAAGCCGCCGCCAAACCAAAGACAAAGCGGCATAATTACAAGGTCAAATAGTCCACCGCCGTCACCCAGATTTAGGTAGAGGAGACGTGCAATTTCATTGTCGGCAAAGATCAACACGTTTAGAAATATTGGGGAAAAGTGGCCACGCCCACGAGGTTCAACGCCATGTTCCAAGAAGACCTTAACCCAAAGCAAGTGAAGAGCTTTTTTGGGCGTGTCTCCGGCTGGTTGAAGGAATGGATGATTGCTTACGGCAATGCAACGAAGAAAAGGCCCAACGACACCTCCGACGACATGTTGCTCGAGAATGCCCAAAAGATATATGCGGCCCATCAAAATGGTAACCGCTTCAAGCATTTTGGTGCTTGAGAAATCTTGCAGAACTATCCCAAATTCCTCCACCAAGAATTTCCCGATGTTCAGTCCATGAAGCGGATGAAGAATACATCGGACGACGCATACACCTCATCTGGAATGACCCACAGGTCGAGCGAGATGACAGAAGGGGAAAGCACGGCTCCCTCCGATCACAGGGAAGAGACGCGACAAAAGAGGAGGTGAGGGCGGCCAAAGAAAAGCGGAAAAAAAGGGTGACTGAGGATACGGAGTTCGGGATGTTGTTCGACTTGACCAATGCCCGACTCAGCAGCATCGCCGAGGCAAAGCACAACCTGGCTGAGGCAATGATGGTGCGTCCTCGTGTGAAGCAAGACTCCACCGACCTGAAAATCATCACCACGAATACATCGCACATGATGCCGGAACAGTACCAACTGGACATGATGCTGGTTGCGGAGGTCAAGCAACGTCGTAGATGGGCTTAGTTTTTTTTCCTAGCAATGTATTTTTTATTTCTAGTAATGTAATTTTTTTAATTTCTAATAATGTATTGTTTTTATTTTATTTAAATTAATGAAATTTTTGAATTTTCTCATTAAAATTAATGCAAAATAAATATTCAGAAACTAACTAGATGGAGACAACATAGAGATAGTCCCATTGCAGATGACTGTCTCTATCTCTATGTCAACTGTCAAGGAGATGGAGACACCCATAGAGACACCCCATTGTGGGTAGTCTCATATCTTTCTATTCTAAACTGATGGGAACTGCTGCTGATTATATTCCCATGGTGGATAAAAAATAGTGGATAGAGGGCCAAAATTAACCATAGGACAATAATAGAATATGCGTAAACCTTTCATTGCCCAGGAAATCAAGCTAGCTCTCTTCCAAATGAACCTCTTAAAAGCCTCAGGTATAGACGATTTTAATGCTTGCTTTTTTCAAAAAGCTTGGGATGTGATAGCCTGATAGGTGATGAAGTTGTCCAAGGAGTGCAGTGATGGTCCCGATACGAGTTCTGGTGTATGGGGGGGAGGGAATACACCAGATAGGAATTTTAAAACAACTCTCAAAAAATACCACAATTGAGTAAGAAGACTCAGCTGGATTCACAACTGAGTAAGAAAACTCAGCTGGAAGAGTGGTGCTGTGCGGAATGTGGTGGATAAAAATAACTCGTATAAAACAACTCACGCTCAGATGCAAGGTCGGTCAACAACTAAATCAGTTGATATGAAAAGATGCAGTTTTGATTGCTGGTTAGTTGGACAGTTAGAAATGCAGAAAGTAACTGAACAGAGAACACAACACAAAGGAATTACGTGGTTCGGAGAGAACTCCTACGTTCACGGGGAGTTGTGAGTCCACACAACTCAGTCCAAATTCTTTAGGACAGCTACCACAAAGCTTACGCGGGCTTTGCAACCGTACAGATAAGTTTGTGGGTACTTATCAACCTTACAGATAAGTTTGCGGGTACTTATCAACCTTTCTACTCAATTTCGGGAAGAGCAGGATCCTAACAACCTTTTTAGGGGATGTGTATAAGGGTGGGTTTTCCAACTACTAGCTCTAACAAAGAAGTGAGCTAAGATCTAAGCTTGAACAAATGAAGACTCAAACTAAGATCGAAAACACCAAGACAGATTCTAACTCTCTATGAACTCTCAACTGGTGATGTTCTTAGAGATTAATTGCAGTTTAGCTTGTGTGCAGTATATTGTCGTTCTTTCGCTCGTCTGTCTCTTCTCTTGTGTTCTCTGTGTTTTCTCTTGATGAATGAATGAATGCCTCTATATATAGGCGGTGAGAATCAACTAGCCGTTGGAAGAGCCGTTGATCTCTGTTCTGTGAAAGCGATGGCTTGTCTCTCATCTCTGCAGATTTTCCCGATTTGGCAACTGTGAACTTCTGCTTTCCTTCTGAGACAACCTTGTGTTGGGCCAAATGAGTTAATGACAGAACGTCAAACCTTCACGTGACTTCCTATTTGAAATTCAAATTTCAACCTTTGTCTTTCAACATTGGTTAGTCGGTTGAGACGTTTGATCTTCATCTGAGTGGTCTTCAGCTGATGTTCCATCTGATCGCTACCTTCATCTGACATTCTGTCTGAAGAGGAACAGTTGAACCCTCAGCTGCCTTGAACTTCATGTTGTCGATCTATCAAATTGAGTCCTGCAACTGATGTTCCACATGATCAGGTGGATTTTCACATCTGATGAGTAGTTGATTACTCAGATGTTTTCCTTCATCCGATGATCTAGATCAGATCGGTTGGCTTGAACGCTCAGTTGTCTTTCACATCTGATGAGTAGTTGATTACTCAGATGTTTTCCTTCATCCGATGATCTAGATCAGATCGGTTGGCTTGAACGCTCAGTTGTCTTTCTTACATCTGATGTTCCATGCGAGTTTCCATCTAAATTTCTATCCGAGTAAAGCTATATTGCCGTCTTCAGCTGGAGTCCTGTAAAGATAAAATCTGAACATTGCTCAAACACCGAGCCTAAATACTAACTTTAGGAAATGACAACATCTACTCGGTTGGGGTCAGTTGGTTTTGGAATCAATCAAAACTTTACTAAATTTCCCAATATGCAGGAATTCTTTACTACTGGCTTTCTTCCTAGAGCTGTAAGTACCACTCTTGTATCTTTCCTTCCTTAACAGCTCAGACAAGTTCAGTCAAAGAGTTTAGACTAATTGCATGTTGTAGTATCTTGTATAAGATCATCTCTAAAAATCTTGCAAATAGGTTGATGCAAGTTCTGGAAGTATTATCAGTGATGCTCAGTCAGCTTTCATCGATGGAAGAGTTATCTTTGATAATATACTCTTAAGTCATTAAATTGATTAAAGGATATACTAGAAATCATATCTCCCCTAGATGTATGATCAAAATTGACATACAAAAAACGTATGATTCAGTGGAGTGGCCCTATCTCAAACACTTGATGCTGGAATTAGGTTTCCCATTTAAATTTGTGAGCTGGATTATAGCATGTGTCACCACTGTCTCTTACTCGATGAATATTAATTGAGAAATCACAGATGCTTTCTCAGCTAAGAAAGGGTTAAGACAATGAGATCCAATATCTCCATATTTTTTTGTCATTAGCATGGAATACTTGGACAGATGCCTTCAACAGTTGAAGAGTGAAAGAAACTTCAAGTTCCATCCTAGGTACAAGTGATTCAATTCGTTCCATGTGTATTTTGCTGATGATCTGCTTTTATTTGCTAAAGAAGATCTGAGCTCCGTGAATCAACTAATGGAAGCTATCCATGTCTTCTCCACAACTTTAGTTTTGAAAGCAAACAAAGCCAAAAGCAATGTGTACTTTGGAGGTGTGGCTAGTGAGATTCAAGAGAGTATTATGAAGGAGTATAGGATGGTGAAGGGAGATATTCCTTTTAAGTACTTGGGAATGCCACTGTCTACAAAAAAATCTCACCATTCTTCAATGGCAACCTTTAATCAACAAGATTCTAGCTATAGTGGAATGTTGGTTAGCTAAATTCTTGACTTATGCAGGTAGACTTCAGCTAATTAGGTCTGTAATATTTAGTACACAGACTTATTGGAGTCAAGTATCACTGCTTCCCCAAAAAGCAATCAAAGTTATTCAAGCAGCGTGCATGAGCTTCTTGTGGTCGGGGAAAATCTAGACTAACTAAAGGAGTTTTGATAGCATGGGAACATATCTGTTTTCCAAAAGAAGCTGGTGGGTGGAATATCATAAGCTTGAATAGGTGGAATAAAGCATCAACTGGAAAGTTGTTCTGGTACATCACACATAAGAAGGACAAGTCTTGGGTCAAATGGATACATGGTTACCACATAAAAGGTCAGAACTTAACTACTATGACTATCCCAAATCAAGCTAGCTGGGTAATGAGAAGATCTTTGGTGTTAGAAGTATTTTAGAGTCACTAATACTAGTGTAGAACTCCTTGATAAATGATGAGATCAGACTTAGCACTGAAGCATTAAACCCGGAATTGCAGCTTAGAGGTCCAGTGACGAGGTTAAGAGCCAAGAAGCTGCAAGGTTATTTCCAGTGCTATGTTCAGAAGAAGTTGGACGACGATGGAGCTGAATCCCGACAGTACAAGTTGGTGAATTTTATGAGCATCGAGGAGGGCACCTAGACCGCGGCCATGCTTGGGACGTGTGCTATTTAATTAAATCAGTTTGATTTAATTATTTCATCCATTAGTATAGTTTGTTTTATCCAATTTTAATTAGAGCCCAATTACAACAATTGGTTTAGGCATATTGGGCCAATGGATTTATTTATTTTATATGTTTAGCCTAGTTCTAATTTCCAAGCCCAAGACTTGTTAATTTCGAAACTTAGCTTAGTAATTAGTCTAGTATTTATATTATTTTCGGAGTTACTGTTCACAGACTTGTTTGAATGAAAAATCGAATTGTTTCAACATTGTCTCAAGTGTTCTACAAAGTACACAAACCCTAGTTCTTGGTAGAATTCGATTTTTGGCACATTTGAATCTGAAAATCTATAGTTCGTTTGTGATCTCGTGTGGGTCTCGGGTTAACTACGCTGCTGGAGAATTGCTTCCGTAATACGTGTTTCAATCGTTTGTCGATTCGGGGACCGTATTAAGGTAAATCTTCGAACTGTCTTATTTCTTGTTCTCGTTTTTCATCCGCCATCTTTACCTTCATCGTCTTATCACCATCCTACTTCGTTCATAATATTCCGGCCCTTCCTCAACTTCATCGCATCACCAACAATCCTAAATTTTCTGATTTTTGAATATGTTGTTCCTAACTTCAATTTATAATCTATGTTAAAATTTGAGTTTAATCGGAGTTGATTTGCTACAGTTACCAATCGAATTTTTCTTCTAGGGTTTTTAATCGCTAGTTTGGCTTTGTTTTGTGATTTGTTCTATTTCTTATTCAATTTTTGATTTAGATCAGTATATTAAGTGTCTTAAACTTTATTAGTTCAGTTTGTAATTAGATTGAATCAACCTTTCCGTTGACGTGTGTTCGAGTCTTGCTTCCGCATGTTCTTTGGCCGTATCATAAACATTCTATTCTTTCTTTTATCTTTGAAGACATATTCTTAGATTTTTAATACTTGAAACTCGTAGGAAGAAATTGAAGAACTAAGAAGCCAACTCCCAGAAGGCTCGGAAGATCTAGTTAGACCAAATGATTTGTTTGCCCAAGTTTGTGGCCAAGACAAACTTTGTCGTGTTAGAATGTTCGGGGATGGAATTTCTCCATCAGATGTATGGGGAGAAGTTCCTAATCGAAACATGTGCAGAAGAATAATGTTAGAACAACGATCAGAATTGTTGAAAGTGAAGAACAATATGGCGGAGTTAGAGTCAAAACTTATGACACAACAAAGCTCTCAAAGCATAACATCAATGCCAAATAATCCTCTCAGACCGACTTCATCAAACCAACATATTTAGGTATTCCATTTTCATTTATGATAACTTGGAAAATGTCTATATGTTCAAATGGCGTTGGATAATCTCAAATGGTTGCATCTCAAGATATTTTGTTGCGTTTCTTGAAGATTGTAAGCTTAAAATCATTTCATATTGTAACTCATATTTTGCTAAGTAATAAAGGTAAAAAAACCTATTTGCAGGTCGGAGTTGACGTTGCGCTTAGAAGTATATTCGATCAAGGAATTATTGTGGTCAAAGGATGTGTTCAAAGTATTGATCCAAATGCAGTAGTTGGGAGGCAAGTGTTGGGAGATAATTGGTGTCAAGTGCAGGTGAAAGGAATACTTCGAGGTGAAGAGGCATTGATTCGACCTTATGGTTATTGTCAAACAATTGAAGATGCACTTGGTGAAATGGTTGCTTGGCCATGCAATTTTATAAGTAATTAGTATTCTTTCTTTAACCAGCTAGTATTAAAATTTGGAATGATGTGTGTATTTTTGCATGCAGGTGACTCCTATTGGATGACAATGAAGGGTCAAGTTCTTCAATTGAGGGCGTTTCCACCACAAGCTAGAGATATTAAGGAACTTAGCTTCGAATTATATAGTGTAATTATTAGATTTCAGTTTAAGTGTACACACTTATTAGACTATGTTTTTACTCTTTTCTTTGGTTATTAATAGCCATTGTTCAATACTTTGACTTTGAAATTTAAATCATTTCATTTATAAAAAGTAGAATTTATTTTATTGATGTACAATTATTTTATTTTTGCAACGTAGAGTACAATTATTATAATGTAGAGCCAATAAATTCGAATATATATATATATATATATATATATATATATATATATATATATAAATTTTCAGAAATGTGCATTTATACATATAAGGACGCTCAGAAATGTCATTACAAATACTACGTAAGGTATATGACAACATTTTACAATGTCAACAATTAATATACTTGACCTTTTTTTGTGTCATAATAAATTGCTATAAGATGTTGTAAAAACATATATATGCGGGCATTAAAAGATGTTGTATTAGTTAACTTTCCCAACACTAGTTGATGTCACGTTACATTTTTAATATCTAATTTACAATTAATGAGTTATGACATCAATAAGTGTCCCGACAGCTTAATAACTCTTTCGCAACATCTGAACATGCGACACAACAAATAAACGTAGAGAAAAGTGAAATGTTGCAATAAGCGTTTTATTCCAACATTTATGAGTGTCCCTAAAGGCTATTTTTCCTGTAGTGTTTGCTGATTTTTGGATATGTTGTTCCTGTCTTCAATTTATAATCTGTGTTAAAATTTGAGTTTAATCGGAGTTGATTTGCTACAGTTACCAATCGAGTTTTTCTTCTAGGGTTTTTAATCACTAGTGTGGCTTTGTTTTGTGATTTGTTCTGTTTCTTATTCAATTTTCGATTTAGATCAGTATATTAAGTGTCTTAAACTCTATTAGTTCAGTTTGTAATTAGATTGAATCAACATTTCAGTTGACGTATATTCGAGTCTTGCTTCTGCATGTTCTTTGGCCGTATTAATAAACCTCTTTATACTATCAGGAAGTTCTACATGGAGCTTAGAGGCCCAGCTCAGAAGGTTGAATAGCATAAAATGATTACTCAAAATTGGGCTACTCCAAAGTGTATCATCATAACATGGTTGGCATTGTGGGGACGATTAGCTATTGTGTATAATCTTGCCAAATTCGAACAAGTATATGATCAAAGATGTGGGTTGTGCCAAGAAGAAAATGAGTCAATATCTCACATGTTCTTCAAATGCAGGTATTCAACCCAAGTGTGGGGTACATTAACTTGTTGGGGTGGCAAAAGGAATTGGGAAGAAGAAAAAGTGTTCATGAAGACTTAATGTGGTTCTAAAATGGGAAAGCAACTTCTCTAAAGAGTCATGCTAGCCACAACAGTGTACTACCTGTGGCTGGAGAGGAATATACGTAAACATTGAGAGAAAGTGAGGAGCTAATATGCCAAATCCAGATTGCTATTCGTTGTAGTAGGAATGAGAAGCTTATGAGATTTCTTCTTATGTAGTGTGATAAACTGTGTTAGAGTTCGTAATGCATGTGTTTTGCCATGCATTGAATAAATAAAAATTTTATATTTACCAAAAAAAAAAAAGAAATAAACAAAACCTATCAGATCATGGATAAAAAACAACTGAAGAATTTCGTTAGGATGTCGATGCATCATCTAAGCAATCAATTGTTAAGAATTATTTCTCAAATTTCTCAAATAAAAAGGAACTTTTATCGTGGAATAAGAGGAACTTTTATCTATTCTATCGTTAGATTTCGAGTCATGTAAGCACAATTGCATTCTTTACTTATTTTAATCATCCATCGTCAGTCTAATTCAATTTAATTGCCATTTGAATATTTTCAATCTTTGTTGACTATAAGTCAAAATTGAAACTTATTTCTGCTTTGTTGTATTTTTTTTATTTGGTCAAAGTAAACCACTTTTCCGTAAGAATAATTATACTTTTACTTTTACTAAATAAAAAAGAACTATGCCTAAAAAACAAAACCAAGAAAAGCAATATGGGACCTTGACCAACATTGTTGTTGTTCTTTTTCTTTTCTTTTTTTTGACATCTGTTCTTTTTTTTTTCTTAACTATATTTCAGTTAAAAAAAAATCATACATGTAGGAAATTGGTTCGGTTATGTGTTAACCGCACCGATAACCGAAATAACCGATAACTGTTTAACATGTTTTTTTCCTATCGATAACCGAACCGTAATTATTTTCGGTTAACCAATAACCGCTGAGGTTATTTTGGTTCGGTTTTCGGTTAACCTATTTTAACCGAATATAATTATGGAAAGTAAAAACTAAGAATAAAACATAAAATTGTTATGCAAGCCACAAAATATAAATCCAACGAATTTAGAATTAACTTAGAGTCATTTTTTTAAATATCGAAACCCATTCATGCTTTTCTTTAATACCAAATTTGATATTTATTTTTTACTTATTTTTATTCACTTATGTTAAGTTAATACATTTTCAATTTTGTTATTGAAAGATTAACTAAATTTTGTTGGTACAAATATATTTGGAGTTATATTCTATCATTTACATCAAAATTCTTCAAATTGTTATATGTGAATGTGATCATGAAATAAGAGTTCAAACTTCAATCAAAATAAACATGAATTAGAATTTTCTAAGAATTTGTTAGTACACAACACACACTTAAATTTATAAGAGTATTGTCCATTATAAATAAATATATAGGATGCAATAAATTTTATCTCAAATTGTATTATTGTTGAAATATACGATACCTAATTAATTGCATTGCATTATAGTATATGATTAATATTGTTAAAACATAAAACTAGTATTAGTAAATATTAACAATATTATGCTATGAAAGTAGAGTACTATATAAAATATATTAGTAGTAATATTAAGATATAAGAGGAGAGTACTACTTGTAATATATTAGTAATAATATTGTACTATTAATATATGAATTAAGAATTCGGTTAATTCGGTTATTATCGGTTTAACTGTTCGGTTACCGATAACCGCATTTTCATTAATTTCATTACCGATAACCGAACTGATAACCGCAATATACCGAAAACCGTCGGTTTTCAGTTAAATCGGTTATTAATCGATTAATCGAAAACTAATTTTCACCCCTACATGTAGTAATAATGTACAAAACACTCACACAAAATTAGTTTATTTGATTTTAAGATTCCGTACTTATGTTTTTTCTTCTTCTAATTTTACATTATATTTAAAAAAATAAAACAACACTTTTTTTTTGTAGAACTTAGAAAACAATCATTTCAAAAAAGAAATAAATAAATAAGCCTTTCAAAATAAATAAATAAAACAAAATGTTTACTATGTAATAAACGAAAGCCAGATTGCCGTCTACTGTGATTCGAAGCTGATCCCGACTTTTCACTAGGTGTGGGGCTTTCTCTCTCTATCCTGCATCTTTTACCTCTTTAGGGGTTTTTCTCTCTCTAACCTCACAGCTCGACAGCTAGCTTCAATGGCGATGGAAGAACTCATCAAATCTCCTTGCCTTCCTCCATATCCCCAGGTCAATTTTCCAAAATTCATCTCCTTAATTTAGCCTTCTCTCATGTTTTAAATATATTTACATTCTTCAATTCTCATTTCCATTTCGTATTTTGTGCGTTTCTAACAAATATTTCTTCTTAGCCGTTTGCTTTTTCCTGTTGGTGCATGAAATTTCAAAATTTTGTTTGTTTTGTGTGAAGAATAACAGCAATCTCCACATTTGTTTCAGGAACCCTTTTGCTCAGCTTGTATGAAACCCTCATTTTTTGTTGCCCTTTTACGTTTCCTTGTTCGATATATCATCTGTTAGCTTTTAACATGTGTATTTTTCGTATGAATTTTTAATTTTTTTTTCCTTATTATATTTGCTCGAGATACGTTCTCCTTGAAGGAGAAATGGTTGCAAGAAATTTGGTCTTAGAATAAGCAAGAGCTTTCTTTTTCCTTGTATAGTTCCAAGAATTATTGCATAAGACGACCTCAAATTCATTATTATGTCCAACAATTAAAACTTTATGTTAGTTTGAGTGAAATTGCATCTCCAAAAGAGTTTAACCATGTTAAAGATGACACTTTCCAGTTCTTATAACTGTATTTTGCTCCCCAGATGATTATGGAGGCACTAGATTCTCTGAAACAAGCGGAGGGTGCTAACAAGTCATCGATATCCAAATACATGGAATCCAAGTACGGTGAAATGCCTCCGGGGCATTCTGAGTTGTTGTCAAATCACTTGACTGCAATGAAGGACAGTGGGGAGCTTCTGTTCATCAAGAACAACTATCTGAAGCCTGGCCCAGATGCACCTCCGAAACGTGGTAGAGGCCGGCCCCCGAAGCCGAAGGAACCAATGCCCCCCAGCACCATCCTTGCCCCTCCTAGGCCTCGGGGTCGTCCTAAGAAGGATCCCAATGCACCACCTGCCCCCAAGAAGCCGAAGCCTGCATCAGCCGCCCCGAGCATCTCCAAGACTGGAAAGCCACGGGGAAGGCCAAGAAAGGTGAACCCGCAGCCATTTCAGACTGGAGTTGAGGCCTGAGATGACCTGGAGGCAACTCTGCATTGGCTCTTTTAACTTAGAGGTTTGTGTTCTTCAGTAGGCGTTTTTCGCTGAATTGTGCTTTAGCTTTTGGCATTTGTGTGTAGTGTAGTTTCGGTGTAAATTTGGTAATGTGGTTGTCTAGTAGTACTTGCTGTTTCAACAGGAGAGATATCTGCCCTCGTTCATGAGGGTTCACTTAATTTTCTCTGTTGTTGTTTGTACTGTTACATTTACATCACATGCTTTTTCCGACAACCGTTGGTATTGCATGTGGATCCTCTGTGTAACCAAGAAGTAGTCCATTTTCTCTTGCAAAGGTGGGCCATTTTAGGAAAATTACTGCTGTCGATTCTTTACTTTGCCTTACTGGATGCATTTGTTAGCTACTGTTGATCATTTTCATGTGGTCCTTCTTTGTTACATATGGTTAAGCTTTATTGATTGCATAAAGTTGGCATATATCTATCTACTGCAGATTATTATTTTTGTGTAGTGCAATTCTAGCTTTGCTAAGTATGAATTTAGCAATTTTTAGTGAATGTTTGCGATATTTGATTTGGGAATTGGATACACAGTACCTTTTTGGAAAAAAATTATGCAGATTGCAGATTATCTTATCAACCAATTTGAACGGTTGTGATAAGGAATGATGAGTGAGCAGTATGATTGAGTCTTAATCTGCAGCTAGTAGTGAAGGGTCAAAGGTTTTGGATAAAGAAATGCAGTTTGTTGAGGAGGATTTGTCAGGTACGACGCTTGGGTGGTGCTAGTTTCCTTGGACAGAACATGCTGTTTTGATTTGAGTCATTAATCCTTAGATTTTGGCACATATATAATCCATCATGTCCTTATCTAGACACTTAGGTCCACCACGGAATCTTCATTTGTCAACACTTTGCTGTGTGAATAGTGAGTGGTTAAATGAAATACAACATCATAAGCCATTACTCATTAGGTGCTGTGCTGCCGCTTTTATTCTACTTGCTTATGGACTTGTGATATCAGATTTTAGTGTCAATTGATAGGGAAGTTAGTATAGATTGTCTCTCTCTCTCTCTCTCTCTCTCTCTCTCTCTCTCTCTCTCTCTCTCTCTCTCTCCCCCCTTATGTGGAATTCGAGGGGAATTTGGATTGGTGGGGACGTCGTCACCCACTAATCTAATGTATAGCAGTTGCGTGGACCAGCAGCAACTATATATGGTCCCAGAATTATTGTCATTCAATGACCTTAAAGATAGTGATAACGCAGTCAATTTACTGTAAATCTTGCAGAGATGAAATGCAACTGGTTAAAGTCGTTAACCAAATTACAAGTATTGTGGTTCTCGTGTGGAAAGATTCACTCCTTTAGGAACTGCTATTTTTTGTATACCTTAAACACATCAACTGCATTGACTTTTCGTGTAATTGTGGCGATGATCTTCGTTCATGATATGGTTGTTGCACTTCTTTGTCCAAGGTGTGATGGTTGCTGCATTTCATGCATGGAACTAACTACTTAAATTACTCCAAGGCGTGATATGCCTGCTGCATTTCATGCTTCTACAGTGTTTTTTTTAATTCTTTTTTTTTTTTAATACTAAAGACCAACTTTTACAGACATCTATTATCATCAACAAACATAACCGCATTACCAGCTAATTACTTAATTACTTGCGGACAATACAACCAAAAACATGGGTTTCCTTCCAGCGACATCGAGTATCAGAAAGGTACTACAACTCCTCAAACTGTACTGAAAATCCACAGCGGCATCGTTTTACTTGGACAGAACCGTCGGTAGACGCCTGCTCCTCCACAGAAAACTCATGCTCATGGACTTCTGTTGGTGTCGAGGGTGAGATGTTGTGTTTCTCCGGTGACTTCACTTGTTGGCAAATCGGGGATGCCTCCCTTTTCTGGGTATCAACCGTAGCTGGTATAGAGTGTTTATCGCTTTGTTTTGGGATTTCATCGGCAGACTGTGATGAAGCTCCGTCTCCGTACAATGAGTTCAATCTCTGCCGCATAATGATGGAAGAAAGAAGCTGATACCACCTTGATAGTGCTTGTGCCTCGTTCTTCCTCTTCTCCTCTACCTCTCTTCTCTCTTCTTCTTCTACGTATGCCTGACAACAAAATTTCTCATCAAACAGAAAATAAATTTTACAGTAAAAACTTGAGAAAATGATCCTTAAATAAAAAACTTGAGAAAATGACACAATCCGAAACAGTACAGGTGAAAACTTGAGACAACTAGAAGATTTCGCACTACATACAAGGTCGTCATGGAATGAAAATCTAAACTGTGATGCTATTTCTGCTCGAAATGATAGTAATAGTAGTAGTAAGGTATGTTTAGCAAAGTGGATATTGAGCACTTACCGCTAGAACAGCATCCTTAAACTCCGCACAAACTACAATACCCTCGAATGAAGGAACAGAGCGACCATTTCTGAATTCGAATCCAACCATAGCAGGAGCATAATCTACATCTAGCCTTTTTGCAACATGGGCTACCCTTGGCAAGCGCAGATGGACTGTACCAGGTGGGAGGCACTTCTCAGACCAGACATCCACTTGACCGCGTTCATTCTGGAAAATCGAAGTTGAGAGATTAGCCACAACAACCAAATCTGAGTACCGAGGGGGAACAGACTGAATGAAAATTCATTCTGACAAAATAATTTCATTTAGGCAGATCAAAACCTGCAGGAGGATTTTGCAACTGAGATAACTGTTAGTTGCACTGAGACCTTGAATTTCATATATGCAAAATCAAAATATGCAGGAAAATTGAATCTTTAATAATTTCATAGGTACTATGAACTCGATGCTTCGTATAACTTCAAGGTAGAAACATAAATCGACCTTTGGCACAATCCCGTTAACAGCTTGAGGAAGACATAGTGGTTCAGTCTGCCACTTCCCGTAAAGGGCAATAGTAGTCTCAAGATGATCCCCTACTGAAAAGTTATTGTCTTCCAACGCTGCTTCTTTAATAGACTTCAGGGAGCGGTTCAGAACCTAATATAAATGAAATAGAAATTCATATGCCTTAGATGCTGATCAAACTGAGAGATTAGCTAGCAAGGAAACTCCCCCAAAATTTCAGACCTTAGCAGGAACTTCACCAGCTTTCACTTGCAGCCCCTCACGCAGCCACCTTTCCTTAGTATGAAGATCTTGGACACAAGCGCGTGGATATACGGGATGCCCTGAAATAAACCCCAGCACAGGTCCCTTGGGATATAAAATTTGGTACTTCTTAAGCCATCTTTCAATCACATACAAGTGATGATTTCTGTAGGCCTGAATATTTCAGAGAAACGGCAATATAGATCATGGTAAGTCAAGTAAACAAAACTAAATAATAAGAAAATGTTTCAAACCTGTTGATTGGTAGGAAGTGGTTCAGTAAGCGCTCTAGTTTCTAGTTCCATATCTTCTAGGGAGCTCCTGGTAGAAGAAAAACTGTTCCTCAAAGGTGGCTTCACAACTTTTATGTCACAGAACTCTCCAGGTGCACATATTTTGCTTGCATCAGGTAGGCATCCATGATCTAGATTTGTTACTTGAGAAGCTTCGATCTTCTCAAGAGCTGAGTCTTCTGATTCCAAATTGCTGATACCCTCAGTTGCTGCCGACTCCAACTCCTTTAATGGTGCCAACACTGCATCCCACCAGGTTGAACTGATTCTATGTGCTGCTACCTTGTACCATTTTGTGCAATACCTGAAATTGTAATCTTCTTATCAAGCAATAGAATTTTAGGAGGCATTATATGTTTGAACAAATAATGCAACTACGGAGATGTAGCTCAAATGGTAAAAACAACTGGATTGATCTATTAAAACAAAATCCAACATAAAAGTCTTCTTATACATCTGTGATTCAAATTCGAATACAACTCAGATGAGAGACCAAGCAGAATGGCATCTTTAACTATTACATTATCTTCATACATGCAAACTCAATATGACGATGCCTATAATATGAAGAGGAGATATTGCTGCATCCTACTACGTTGTATTTACAATAGGGAGATAGTGTCCTTCCAAATTCTTCAAGTACTACCAAGGAAACATAAAAAATAGTCAACAAGATGAAGCTAGCAGCATATCCATCCTAGACTTAATTCATTCAAATGGAGATAATATCAATATGCATTTTAAAGCATGTTTTCATTATAATTGGCCACAAGGAAACATAAACCAAATGTTTATCAAGGGCATGCAGTACAAAATGATAAACCAAATGCATACTTGAGTGAGTAAACCAAATGCTTGAGGTCCTAGTTAGCAAACAAGCACAGCAGTTAGATGCTGCAGTGATTTACAGTTATACATGCTTTCCAAAGAGGATAAGGTAAAAAGCTACTTTAGCTCATAATCCTGCTATAGTGAGTAGTGAGTACTTCAGTCCCTGTGTTCTATGTACGAAATACAACTTCATATATGTCCAGGTTCCAGACATGTCATATTTATTTCATTAATCTAGCAAAATTGAGAGATTTTAGACCTGCGGGTAACATCCTTAGCACCATTTCCAGCAAAAGCAACGACATATCTCAAAGATTTTCTGCATGCAGCAGCTGCAGCTTCTACTTTATCTTCACCATCTATAATTGCGTTGATGACATCAATATGCACCCATTTTCCAGTCAAGTTTTCTCCACTGCAGAAGACCTCCGCCCAATAAAGTGGGGCTCCCACCTTTTTTGATCCAATAGCCGTAGATATTCCATTCGAGGATGTCTTAGATTCATCGTTTCTAATTTTTCTCATCCTTTTAGAAGGTGGAGTGAGAGTCAAAGAAGCGCTAGATGATTCTACCTCATTTGATGCCTCACTGGTAGAACTTCCAATTGCTGTAGCTGCCAGAGCCATTTCCAACTGCATCTCAAATTCTAGATCACCTTTTTTTCTGGATTTCTCAGCTTTCACGGGGCACGCTTCAGAAGTATCAGTTATGGTCTCAGATACTGACAATTCTGACATATTCTCTTTAGGCTTATCAGTACTAAAAGCATCTTGAGATTGCAATTTATCCTTTCTTAATTTACCAGCCTTCTGCTTGCCAGAACCTCCTGCAGTAGTCTGACTGCAGCTCGGCTCAACATCGGCAGACAATTTCACAGTACAAGCAGAAGAACTGCTGGGTCCAGCAACCATTGGAGTTGCCGAGTCAAATATATTTCTCTCTCTCTTGCTTCCAAATTCCAATGTGTGCTCTGATTTGTCAGCATCAGGCTTCAAGGAGACCACGTCCAATATAAAGACAAACCTGATATATGAATAATTAAGAAGAAATTGATTAAAGCACACTACAAGCATGATTATGTTACAGAATATACTAGTAGAAAGTGTAGAACCATTTGATATTCACAGCAAAAAGGAATGGACACTGTCAAATGCATTCAAAGAGCATGCAAGGTCATGCGCCAGACGAAAAAGTTAAAAATTTATAAAAGTGATTCATTCTGATGGAAAAGTTGTTTTCCCCTTTCTTCTCACAGATAATAACTTAAATATTTTAAGGATAGCCATCCCACATGTTACACCGGTGTGCCTGTATGAAATTCAAACATATTTTAAGCAAAATGACAAACAAGCTGGCAAAATCAGAAACATTAGGACACAAAAAGCCATGCAGGTTTAGTATCATAAATATGAATGGTCTGCATTCAGCAACCAGAGCATTCAGTTCTTCATGTCAGAAAATTTATATACCTAGTGGTCAGATTCAGAGCCCTAAATAGTGCCACGGATAATGCTGCAACCTGCAACAAAATAACCCAGAGTCTTCAGTTAGCATACAAAATCTAATACCGACCAATTTAAAAGCACATGCCACCTGGCTCTTGCCATGGTTTTGCTTTAACACTATAAATGATTAAAGGGCAAGTAACTCATCATTCAGGAATA
This sequence comes from Schizonepeta tenuifolia, assembly GCA_029490685.1. Classification (NCBI taxonomy): domain Eukaryota; kingdom Viridiplantae; phylum Streptophyta; class Magnoliopsida; order Lamiales; family Lamiaceae; genus Schizonepeta; species Schizonepeta tenuifolia. The sequence continues at coordinate 18,206,373 of CM055958.1, read as the reverse complement.
ATGAATCTGCTAAATAAGCAGAGCAAAGAAAAGATACACTGAAACTAATCACTCTGTAACATTGACATTGACTCATCACCCATGGTGAATGTTTGCATGGCAAAAGTAAAGGGATGACAAACTGAATGATGCTTTCGCTATCTAAAACAAATACACTATCAAAATGCAAGATCATTTCCACATGTTCTATGTTTAATTTGGATTGCAAGACTCTAAATACAGGCCTCATAAGCGCCTAATCATCCCTTTCCTCCTAAAAAATATCTTAATAAGGTCGAGGACTAGGAAAGCTGCAAAACATAAGAATACATATAAAATACTAGGTGCTCAAGTGCTGATTTAGAAGTCTAGTTCTGCTTTCTTTCCAAGTGCTGATTTAATTATTAAATTAAAAAAAGACCCACAGCTGTTATACGGCTACTGTTGCTCTCTCAATAATTTCTTGTATCCAGTTTTCTAATACTGAGAGATTCACAAATCATTCTATAGGTCTAAAATTTGTAGCAACTGCCTAGAAATATTAGTAGTTACACTTACACCATTGTACTGCTAACTATTCATAAATATTTGAGACAGCTCCATTCAAGATTTGATTTCTGACAATTATCAAGGATGGTATTGCCAACTCAGAAACATACAGTTCTTCAATATAAATGGCTATTAAAAGTCATGATAGCAGAAAAATTCAAAAACATGAGGGCAAACCATACCGCTTCTGGTGTCCCCTCTTGACTTGCCAAAGCAGATGCCATCGCTAAATCACATGATTTTTCATCCAAACTTGGGCTCCTAACACGGAAATGTTTGTGGAACTGTGACCAGAGCAGGGCCAAAAAGTGCAAAGTCAAAACTAGATAAATCAAGTTTTAAAAAGAACAAGGGAAATACATAAAGAAGCTCATACCCAATTGACAAGAGGGGACAAACACGTAGCAGTAAGTTTTGGCTTATCTGCTACCTTCAGCAAATGTTTCGGAACAAGAGAAAGAAGGGAGGCCTGCCATGATAAAGTATTCTTGATCAGGTTAATTTTATTACATGTGGATCTATCTAAGAAATCATATCTTATAACATTTTGACACTTCAGTTTGATGTCATGCCAAAATTATGTTGCAGAGGAGAAAAGCCAAATTACTTGAATGAGAGGGTCATTACAAGCACTATCAATCAACCTTCCCCTTCCCAGTAGGCAAAGCAAATGAGCCTGGTGAACAAGCTCAGCGACTTCCTGTCACAAAACAAATTCTATATTAAAACGCCGGAAACAAAGACTTCCCATCCAAAGGCAGTCCTGCATAAAGAGTTTACCTTCTCTGCTGCAGTAGCTCGCCGGATGAGATTTCGCTTGGCCAACCCAGGTGAAACATCAAATTCAACAGAAACTCCATTCACTAAATCCTCTTGAAAATCATTCATGGATGAAAGTGCATGAGTCGAACCATCTTCCCATTCTGAATCATCAAAACCACAACCATCATCATCTGTTTTAGGGTCAGATACACACTCCATTGCTTCTCTGCCTCGAGATCCAGGGTGAGCTGTATCATTTCCACTATTTGTACCCATAGGTTTCTTCTCGACGTTCTTTGATTCTCTCTCCGTCTAAAAGATGGTTCATGTAATAATAGTACACATCAAATTTTGTCAGTTAAGATACCGCCAAGCTTCCCTCGTACATCCAGTTTACATCATAAAAAAGGTAAACAGTATCTGATACAGTGAACAAGTAACAAGAGTATTCATTTCCTCTTGAAAACCAATTTCATCTAAAAAGGTCAACTTGTTACAACTTATATCTAATTCTATATTGTGTAACAAACAGGTCAGATGTAAATAAAAATGTCCCACCAACTACTTCTGAATAAATCTGTGATCAGTGATATCAAGAACCCTCTTTTTGTTTCTAAACAAAGCAAAAGTTTGATAATATCAGTAAACTTCAACTAAAAGTCCAATAACCTTAATACAATCCTGCTGTTTTTGACGAAACTTCAATGCAATTTGAGCATGAAAACTGATGATGAATGATCAAGCAGGTGACAGACAGGAGAAACAAGAAAAAATGAGTGAACTTACCACCACGACTTTTTCACAGTGACGAAGATAACCAACATCTTCTTTGCTAAAACCTTTCTTAACCCTTTTCAAAAGTTTTCCCACAGCATCTCTCGAAATATTAGACAGAGTCTCTGACATTCCAAAGATACGATCCATCAAAAAATCGAAAAGATAGAAGCTTCACTTCATAACACATTGTAAGTATTAGTTAAATGAACTCAATGCACAAACCATTATCATCAGGGTCATCGCCTTTCGTAGCTTCGCGTTCGTCTATACTCCAAAAATAAGAACGAGGAAAAGAGTTATGCAGAAAGAACAATACATAAACCTAAATCTCTCTTTCATTTTATACTACCCATGTATAAAGGAATAATTTTACCAATAATTCAGAAGACGTGAATTCTAGAAGATAAAACCTGTCTCTCTGTGGATATGAGTTTGAGAATAAGGCTAAATACCTACTGAGTGCGGTCGCTTCGATTTGCTTCTGGTTCGCATTTTCCCTCTCTCTCTCTCTCTCTCTCTCTCTCGACGGAGGCGCTTTACAGTTGCAGCGCTTTCGCGGTTGAAAAATTGTACAGCAAGCCGGGGGTTACCGCGAGTCATGGTTTTTCTTTCTTCTTCTTTTTTTTTCTCTAAATAATTAAATATTAAATATTTTATTTTTGTTAAATATATGCAAAACTTATTTAAATTAATACTTGAATAACATCTCTAATATTTAAATTAACTAGTAGGTAGCCCGTCGAAATTCGCCGGAAATTATTTTATAACAATAATTTATATTTATAAACTAAAAAGTAATTAAACTCTATATTAAATAAAAAAATATTATAGTTCATATTAATATTACACTAATATTTAATTTCGTGACTCCGCAATCCATGGCCCGTCAAGTGTTCTAAGTTGAATATCTCAACATGATTAACACGAACATTGCAAATAAAAAATTAATACTTGTGTTTAATTTATGAAATATTTTTAAGATAATATAAGTTGTTACAATTATAGTACAATTAATTATTCATTTCAATAAATAGAATACTGAATATTGATTTGTTGAGAATAATTAAGAAATAAAAAAACTGGTATGAGTTAAATTCCTTTTTTTATACATATAAAACATATTCTCATAATAGTAATAATCAGGTCATCCCATTCGGTTTTGGCTAGCTCTATTACGCTCGGCCTTTAATCCGAAATTTTTTTCGAGCTAAAATTTTTCGGTATTAGCCCATCTTTTTCTCGATCTATTCGGGATTAATTAATTTTCAACCCAAATAAAATTTTTTTTGCCCATATCATCTCAAATCAAATTAAAAACAAAGTTTACTACTTATACCTGTCCCAAATTGTGAGATAATAGTATGAACTAATTGTCAACCAACTAAATCAATCGAGTTATTTTTTTGTCGGGTTATAACTTTTTGACCATAACACTCGTTTTTTTCATGGTCTATTTCAAATTAAATTGGCATTCAAGCTCGGTTCAGCCGTCAGAGTGAGACACAAATATTGTGCACATAGCAGCATGGAAAATAGTTCAAAAAATTATAAACATAGAAAAAATAATTTAAGAAAAATCTATATAATGGTGCTTCAAGTTAGCAATGCTATTATATCTGAATTCGTTCTGAATTTATGAAAGTAATACATATCTCAAAGTCTCAAACATGATTCAAAATGTAACTAAACTATATAGATTGAAAAAAATATATATTATATCAGAATTCGTTCTGAATTTATGAAACTAATACATATTTCAAAGTCTCAAACATGATTCAAAATGTAACTAAACTACATAGATTGAAAAAAATATATATTATACTTAATCCTTTTCATGTAGGTTCTCATGATAACTAAGGTGAGTTTAGATTTAAATAAGTCGTTTAATCTAGAAACAATTCAAGTACCTGTAGTGGGAAAAATTTGTATTAATATGTTAGGCCCAAGTTGACTCTTCGTCAGCCTGACAAGCTGGACGGGACAAATAAATCGGCCCAATAAATAATATGATAAGCCAAAAATCATCCATACTCAAGTAGTTAAGCTTAAACTATTAAAGGTCCATCAAATTAGCCCGACTGACATGGTCAATGTATATCATGATAGTCGTATCTAGTCAGCCCGACTGACGTGGTCAAGATATAGTTCCACGGAAATAAGGGCAGAGGATAGTGGTGGAACACATGGATAAGGTCGACGTACCAAACCCTAGCGGGTTGGCCGATGCCACTAAACCCTAAGGGGTTGGTCATATATACGACCTAACTAAATTATGGCCAAACATATTGACTGATACTCGCACTATCACACGATCTCTCTCCATCTTTTATCTACTCTCCGCCGCTTTATCTTCTCACTCTCATCGGCCTGACATAACAACATTTGCTACCTCAACTATCAGGCTGTTACCAAATCACTCATTTATCGCCATTTCCACCCTCCATACGCTCTCGGCTACACAGATCTATAATTATCACTTTTTACTCGTTTTCTTTAGTAATTTTCTCATAATACCGTTACTTACTTGAGCGTTGGAGGCTCTTCGGTCGGCACCTTCCCACCGATGCTCGCCCAAGGGTTGTCACGTTCTGTTCGTGTTGTGTTGACAGGTTGCTAGTGCCCAATCAACCCGACGTGTCTGACGTCACCCTCAATTGTAGATTTTGCCTCTATAATTTGGCGCCCACCGTGGGGCCCTAGCAATCAAACGAATCAACGCACTTTTCGTAGATCTCTTCGACCATCAATCATGTCTGACGGACGCGACGGATCTGAAACTCCCGATGCACCCAACATGACTGCTCAGACTGATTTAGCCGCCCAGATCGCCGCCCTCATTGAGCAGATGAATCGGGAGCGGGGAGATGCAAGGAGTTGGAAAGGGAGCACACCAACTTATATGACCTTCTCGAGGCTTTGGAGCCTATCGAGATCATCGAACCTTCCGGCTTTCGGGCCTAAGTGCCACTCATTCAGCCTCTGGAAGACACACCAATTACCCGCAATGATGGATCCAACTCTCTCGCGACGGACCCGTCACCTTCGGTAAGAAATCGTAATGTCATGGGTAACCCAACTGATCCGACTCGTTGTATTTTGAATGCAGGTATCAACATTTCGTAGTCTGTGCTTAAGCAAGCACATGATTTGGGGCAAACCAACACGGACGCCACTGGAACCGGAGGAGTAGCCTGACCAGACAGAATAATCACCACCGGGGGACAACATGCTCGAACCATCTTCACCACCCCGGGCGTGGCAATGAGCAATATCGTTGTAAGAAACATGCAACCTACCATACCGAAGTCCAATCAGACGATCACACCAACCCAAGTCAATCAACTGTCGGACATGGTCAGAGGAGATCACTCAAGATCAGTTGTTCGCTAATAAATTCGCCCAGCCAGCCACGATCGACCAGTATGCGATCAGAGATTAAGACTTGGCAAGAAAATTGTCCGAAATGGAGGCCTTGATCCAGCGAATTCCTAGCGTGTTGGCACCCATCCACAAAAGTTTAGAGAACTGCTACGCCAACTCACCATTCATGGATGAAATTGTCTTGGTTGAAATGCCCGTGAAGTTCAACTTTCTGAATATGCAGACGTTCGATGGCACAACGGATCTGACCGACCACATCGTTCAGTACAAGCAAATGATGTTCACCGCTGTAATTCCTCGTGAATTGAGGCAGGCTTGCATGTGTAAGGGGTTCGGTTCTAGTCTGACAGAACCGGCCCTCCAGTGGTATACTAATCTTCCTAATTATTCTATTTCATGTTTTGATCAATTAACGGATATTTTCGTGCAGCAATATACTAGTAGCAGGAAACTTGAAGAGATATTAGAGGATCTTTATGCCATGGTGCAACGGCGTGGCGAATCTCTTCGAGATTATATCGGCCGTTTCAACAAGGAGAAAGTGTCCATAACCAATTGCAACACCCAGACAGCGGTCACTACCTTCCGAAAGGGTCTCCTGCTTGACTCGGACCTATACAAGGATCTCACCAAGTATCCTTGCAGAACGATGGAGGATGTCCTAGCCAATGCATGGGCATAAATCAAGTGGGAGAAAGATCAATACAACCATCACCGATCTTCACCAAACAGAAACACTAGAATAGACTCTAGCGGGGATAGGAGGACGAACGATAGGCGATCCGAGCCTTACCCCCCTCCATGGAAAGAATACAGAAAGAGACAATATAACTGCCCTTACGAGACATGACCACGTGAAAGGGCAGAGATACCCGAGTACAACTTATCCATCTCGCCAGCTGAGGCGGTCTTAGCTCTCAAGGGACTTGGAAACAAGGTCAAATGGCCAGAAAAGATGAGGACACCAGCTGATCAGAGAGACAAGTCGAAATGGTTCGATTTCCACGCTGATCATGGACACCGAACAGAAGATTGTATCACGCTGAGCTTAGAATTATCTCATCTACTGAAGCAAGGTCACCTAACCGACCTCCTTATTGACAAAGGATGTAAGACTTTGCAACAAGCCCAAGGTCATCAGCAAAGCAATGCAGATGTCACCCTGCCTAGACCGTCGATGCTTGATCGAACGGTGAACGTGATAACCGGCGAATCAGAAGTCAGTGGAATCACTCACTCAGCAGCCAGGAGACACACCAGACAGGCTGGTCATTTCCAACCAGAACATGACGAAGCTCAAAGTAGCACAACTATCATGTCGACACAAACCATCACTTTCACCACATCTGAAGCAACCATGCTACTTAATCCTCATCACAATGCTTTAGTAATTTCAATTTGTATTGCGAATTGTTTAACCAAACGTGTTCTAATAACGGTGGCAGCTCTGCCAATGTCTTATTTTTGTCTACTCTCAGGGAAATGGGGATCAACAAAACAAAGATCATCAGAAAGGCAACAGTCCTTATCAACTTCAGCGGAGAACAAAAGAGCACAATTGGTTAAATCGAACTACCCGTCTACGTTGAAGGAGTCAATCTCTGCACTCGCTTCCTAGTGGTGGACTCTCCTTCCACCTACAACGTCATTCTAGGACGACCATGGATATATGAGATGGAGGCAGTCCCATCTACATATCACCAAGTCTTAAGGTTTCTGACCAAATAGGGAGTGAAGGAAATTCGTGGAGGTAAAAAAGATTCCAGATCTTGCTACCAGACAACCATGAAGGCTAAGCAAGCGTCTTATAGCAGTTATAGCAAGGAGAATCATCTGACCCCCAGCCAAGTCAGCAAGTTCAACGCGGTGGAGCTAGAAGAAGTCTCCATTCACCCAGACTTCCCAAACAATAAAGTCCGGATCGGAGCACAACTTGAGCCCAACCTCAGAGAGAAGCTTATTCAATTTCTTTCTGAACACTATGATTGTTTCATTTGGTCTCATGCGGACATGACCGGAATTGATACTGATATTATTGTTCACAGGTTGAATGTCGATCCCGACTATCCTCCAAGAAAGCAAAAGCGAAGAAAGTTCGCTCCAGAAAGGAATAGAGTCATCAATGATGAAATCAAACAACTTCTGGACATCGGGCTAGTCAGAGAGGTCCAATATCCCGACTGGCTAGCGAACGTGGTAGTCGTTAAGAAAAAAAATGGCAAATGGCGAGTGTGCATAGACTTCACAGACTTGAACAAGGCGTGCCCTAAGGATTCGTTTCCATTGCCTCACATAGACATGCTCATCGACGCCATAGCCGGACACGAGCTACTCAGCTTCATGGATGCATACTTCGGATACCACCAGATACTGATGCATCCCGACGATCAGGAGAAGACAACCTTTATGTGTAACATAGGCATCTATTGTTACAAATATATGTAATTCGGATTGAAGAACGCGGGAGAAACCTACCAGTGTTTGGTCAATTGGATGTTTGAAGAACTATTGAGGAGGACAATGGAGGTCTACATTGACGACATGCTCGTGAAGTCTCTACGAGCAGAAGACCACATCGACCATCTCCGACAATCCTTCAACATACTTTGTGAGTATAACATAAAACTTAATCCGACTAAATGTTCATTTGGTGTGACTGCAGGTGAATTTCTTGGCTACATGGTGACCCAAAGAGGGATAGAAGCGAACCCGACCCAAATTGATTCCGTACAAAGAATCACATCTCCAACTTGTGTGAAAGACGTCCAAAAACTTACGGGAAGGATAGCGGCCCTCAACCGATTTATCTCAAGATCATCAAAGCAGTTCCACCCCTTCTTCAACACATTGAGAAAATCAAAGGCATTTTAGTAGACACCAGAATGTAAGGAAGCACTCAACCAGCTGAAGCAATACCTGACGAGCCCGTCGCTCTTGTCCAAACCTAAAGATGGCGAAATACTTTACATCTACTTGGCCGTGTCAGAAACAACAGTCAGTGCAGTCCTAGTTCGGGAGGACGATGGCAAGCAGTCACCGGTCTACTACATCAGCAAATCATTATTGGATGCGGAGACAAGATACAGCCTGCTAGAAAAGCTAGCCCTCGCTCTCGTACATGCAGCAAGAAAACTTCGTTCATACTTCCAATGTCATCCAATTGTGGTCCTTACAACATACCCTCTGAAGACCATCCTTCATAATCCGGAGCTGTTTGGCAGACTGGCCAAGTGGGCAGTCGAACTAAGCAAACACGACATATCCTACAAGCCTTTGTTTCACCTTTATTTTGTCGTATTTTGGATAGAATTTAGGCTGCAATTTTTATAGCATTTAACTTGGTTCGTGTTGTTTTTAAGCCAAAAATGCACTAATCTTCTAGATCAAGTAATTGTATGAAAAAATGCAGGTTTTTGCTCCGAAACTATGGATCAATTGTGAGAAGTTGAAGAAATATTGAAGCTTGGTGCAAAGCTAGGCGATCGCCTAAGGGAAGCAACTGCCTATGTAGTTAAGAGTTAGAACGATTTGAACAGAGCCTAGAGTTGACGCTTGCTTGAAGTAGGCAGTCTCTTATTTTGGGATAAGTTGCTTTGCCGAGCGGTTGCCTATCTCAGGCGCCCACCTATGATTGTGAATGAATGACGAGCGAGGAATAGAGAGCAACATTAGGCGATCGGCTATGACAAGCGATCGCCTGTTTTGGAGCAAGGTGTGGAGCGAAGTTCAGCCAAGCGCTCGACTGACCTAGGGGTGCCTGACTAATGGCGGTGGATTGCTGCCTATAAATAGGGATAAGATCTGATTTATTTTCTTCTTCCGCGTCGTGCTAAAAACACAATATTGTTGTTTTCTTTATTTTTACTCTTCGTTAGCTTTACTTTATATTCAATTCGTACGGATTTGTGATAGTTTTTCCACCAGGGATTCAGATTTAATTTCCAGTTCTTCTTCCGATTGAATTGTGAGTTATTATTTTTAGTTTTAATTATATTTATGATTATATTCATGTTCTTAGAATTAGGGTTTTATTTTTCTACCTAGATTAAAATCGTTGTTCTTAATACTTTATATTAAAACAAATCAACCTCAATTTCTTTACTGCTTTTATTTTCTTTTCTGTTTCTTTTCACAATACAACAATCGCTCTGTTAAGTTTTTCTTGTGAGATACGATATTTGGGTTTAACTTGCTAATTCTATTTTGATCACGTTTAGTTGCGTGCAATCTAGAATTTTAGGTTGAACAAATTTGGTGTCATTGCTGGGGAAAGCTTTAGGCGATTATTTGTGTTGCATTATTTTCATTTATTTTTTTCCTTTTTGTTTCATTATTTATATCCCTCTGGTGCATGTAATTTGTTTGCTAATGTTGTGTATGCGAGGTCGCAGAAGTCAGAAACTATTATTAGCACTGTATATTGACAACATCAATCGGAAGAATGTAGTTTTGGCAAAAGCAAGGGAGGTAACCGAACAAAGCCTTAACGAAGTTGAAAAAGAAGTTTTGTTGGGCAATTTTTTTTTTTTTTTTTGTGATCAAGAAAAAGAAGTTCATTCGAATCAAGAACAAGAAGATATGGCCACAGGGGAAGCGTAGCTTATGGGAGAATATTCCCAGCCTATTATTGAGGCCATGATTTCGGCAATTGTTCTCCCAATCGCTGTTCGAAATTATTATTTGAAGCACAACCACTCTAGCATGCTTCCGTCTTTTCACGGCATGCCCAATGAAGATGCGGTCAACTTTGTTCGTGATTTTTGCTCGGTGGTGCAATCTCTTCCCCTTTTGGAACTCACAGAAGATCAATTAAAGCTCAAGTGTTTTCCATATACTTTGAAGGTTCGGGCCCGGACGTGGCTCTTATTGCTGTCATCAAACTCCATAAACACTTGGACGGATGCCTGTGAGAAGTGTATGCTGAAATTCTACCCTAATCACAAGACTCAGAAGATTCGAACACAAATTATAAATTTCATGCAAGGTGCCGACCAGCCTTTTCATGAGGCATGAGAGAGATTTCAAGAGCTCATTCGACAGTACCCACAACATCAGCTGGCTCCGATCATGTTGAGTCAATTCTTCTATGATGGGTTGCTTCAAACAACTCAGATTATGGTGGACAACACTGCTGGGGTAATATAACAAAGAAGACTACAGCAGAGCTCAATCAGATTTTTCAGACTTTAACTGAGAGCTCTCAACAAAAGTCAACCCATGGAAGAAGGGTTGAGGCGAGTGCAGTGACACCCGGTTATAAGCTTTAGAAGCAGATAGCAGGTATTATGAGAGAGTTGCAAGAATTAAAGATGAGCAAATCTGTTACTTCTCCACCTCGACAGGAACCTGCTAGACAAGAGATTTTTGCTGAGCCAAGCGGCATTTGTGGGGAGTTGGGGCACAATCCTGAAGAGTGTCAAAGAATGGGAGAGCTGACATATGAAGGGGGAGCAGAAGTCTATGCTGCACACGGGTATTCTTCACGACAATAGTTTGATCAAGGCCAAAGATTCAATCAGAATTAACGACAACAAAACTCGGGATGGCAGAATTAGTTTAACATTGGATGGAGGAATCAGAACCAAGGATAGGGATTTGGAGGAAATTTTCAAAATCGTCATCCTCCACAACAGTTCAACCAGTATCCTCCCCAACAGCAGTGGTACCCACAACAGCAACAGAACTTCAATTCTCAGTGGCAGTATCCAGCATAGCAAAATCAGTTCCAGCAAGGACCGCTACAGTTCCAACATGGACCACATCAATTTCAACGTCTACCACCACCGCCTGCACAAAGGAACCCTTCCGATGACAACTTCAATGCATTTATGCAAGAGAGAAAGCAGGCGAGAGAACTACCATCAAGCGTCTTGAGACAGCTGTAGGACACATTTCTAGAACTGTCAATCAGATACAGGAGCAATAGCAAACTGAGAGAATACCAAGTCAAGGTCAACAACCACATCAGGTTCATGCTATCACTGTTTAGCGAAGTAGAAGGGTTGTTCATAAGAAGGTGGGTGAACAATCAATAGTGCAGAAGCGGCCAAGAGTTGAGGCAGAGAAAGAGCAATCAAAGGTTCAATTGCACAAGGTTGCTAATCCTTATAGACCACCACTTCCTTTCCCTAGTCGGTTAAGAAGCGAGAAGCAAGATACGCAGTTCTCGTATTTCTATAACTTGCTCTCTAAGGTGAATGTCAATTTGCCATTGCTAGAGATCATCAAGAATGTGCCTGCCTATATGAAGTTCTTCAATGAGTTGACCTCGAATAAGAAGAAGTTTGTGCAGAATGAGCCGATATTGATATCTGAGAGTGCAAACTCGATCATGCAGCAATCTTTACCTCCCAAAAAGCGAGATCCAAGGAGCTTTGTGATCAAGATAGCCATGGGGAATGGAAAGAAAGCATCTAGTATGTTGGATCTGGGTGCAGAGATCAACTTGATGCCATATTCGGTTTTTCAGAAATTAGAGCTAGGGGAATTGAAGACCACACGTATGTGCTTACAACTTGTTGATTGTTCTGTTCGACATCCTAAGGGAGTTGTTAAAGACATTCTGGTTTGAGTCGGAGGATTGATTGTTCTTGTGGATTTCGTAGTTTTAGACATTAGGGATGTGCCGGAAGATGGAAGAGAGCATACGCTCTTACTAGGAAGACCCTTCATTGAACACCTTTATTGATGTCAAACATGGGATCATCAAGATGTCTGTGTTGGGAGAGACAGTGTCTATTAATGTGCATGAGAACAAGAATTTCCATACGGAAAATCAAGCTATGGAAGTATGTATAGGCTTAGTTGATGAGAAAAAATGGACACGAAAGGAGCTCGAGACAAAAGATCAAGTATCAGCTCATTAGTCTGTTGAAGGTACAATCGATAAACCGTTGGAAATTGAGAATGTCTGGCAGAAGAAAAGGTTCAGATGGAGCCAAAGAATCTTTCTGTTATCTCGTCCGATTCTATTGAGATGAGACAAAAAACGTATGCCCGAACAGCGCAAAGATCCTGTGTTCGCTGCCTGACAAAGGCTGCTGGGGCCCGTATCCGACTGCGGCGCCGACACTCTATGCTTCGCCAGCTCTTCCGTCTTGCTTCTTGCTCATTTCCTGATGCCTTTTGTCGAGTCCATCTTTTCACCAATGTCCTGTTTTGTCTTTCCCATGTGCTGCATGTTTCAGTTCACCTTGGCAATTCCGACATGGTTTACACTAAGAGAACGAAGAACAATACTGACACTTCTACTTTTGTTCCATTACCGAAAGAGGTGATCAGAGATGCTCCATCACCACCATCCGATCTACAGTGATTCGTCACTATTAGTTTGTACGTTTTCTTTGTCTTTTATTTTGTGGTGTGTTGCTAGTTTAGTTTGTTTTAGTTGTTTTGGTTTTTGTTTGTTTTTAAGATCGCGTTAGGTTGTTGGGGCTTGTTGATCATGAACCTTATGTTGCCATGTCAATCCCTTTGTATCACCCTCTATCCCTATCTCTTATTTATTATTGTGACAATGTGGACATTGTCTAGTCTTTTCGTGAGGAGGAGGGTTGTTCCTTTTGAGAGTTTATCTTGTTTGTCTTTGATTTATTTTATTTTAAAATTGAGATGTGGAAGTAGGAATTGAATTTTATAGTTCATACTTTGTTACACTTGATTGATCGGGATATTTTGTTATGATTTGATTGATATGGTCATTGCATGTCGATTGTGGGGTATTTCATACTTGGATGATCGACGCTTGATGTTTGAGTGTAGGTGAAGGGTGAGAAAAATTGTATTTTAAAAAGTGTATCTCGAATTATGAGCCATTAAATGTCTAAATTTGTTAAGTCAAGTTGGGAGGCCTCTACTCTTCTGGGAACTATGAGCATGAGAAACCACATGAGGACACTTTAGATGATCTCTAAATGTTCACACCTCATGAATTTTGGCCATATAACTCGACTTGACTTGAGAACTTTTTGTTGAGCCGTTTGTTCGAAATTGTTGTGATTTGAAGAGTTCTACCCCTCTCTCTTGTCTGTTCAATGTTGAATATACTATACGAGAAATGGGAATGGGAAACCACGCTAGGATGCTGGAATTTCCGTGAGTAAACCTAGCGAACATTGCCCGGAATTCACTTAATCTTTATTATAATATAAGAAATGGCATGAATTTGGGATACTCTATGTTGTTCATGTTTTCTCACCTTGATCTTGTAGTTATATGTTAAGTTGATTGAGTTCTTTTGTAGAGGGCAACTCATTTGTCTTGTGACGATTGTACTAGATCGATGAATGATGAATTTGTCTTGTGATTGAGAGTTTATTGAAGTATGAATTGTTTAGTTCAATTTATTACTTTTTCATTTTGATTGGAAATAAGATTTGCTTGAGGACAAGCAAGGTTTTATGTGTGGAGAGGTTGTTTCACCTTTATTTTGTCATATTTTGGATAGAATTTAGAGTGCAATTTTTATAGTATTTAAATTGGTTCGTGTTGTTTTTAAGCCAAAAATGCACTAATCTTCTAGTTCGAGTATTGTGTGAAAAAATGCAGGTTTTTGCTTCGAAACTATGGATCAATTGTGAGAAGTTGAAGAAATGTTGAAGCTTGGGGCAAAGCTAGGCGATCACCTAAGGGAAGCAACCGCCTGTGTAGTTAAAAGTTGGAACGATTTGAACAGAGCCTAGAGTGGGCGCTTGCTTAAAGTAGGCGGTCCCTTGTTCTCGGATAAGTTGCTTGGCCGAGCGGTCGCCTATCTCAGGCGCCCGCCTATGATTATGAATAAATGACGAGCGAGGAACAAAGAGCAACATTAGGAGCTATGACAAACGATCGCCTAGTTTGGAGCAAGGTGTGGAGCGAAGTTCAGCCAAGCGCTCGACTGATCTAGGCGCTCGTCTAACTAATGGCAGTGGATTGCTGCCTATAAATAGGGACGAGATCAGATTTATTTTCTTCTTCCGCGTCATGCTAAAAACACAATATTCTGTTTTCTTTATTTTTACTCTTCGTTAGCTTTACTTTATATTCAATTCGTACGGATTTGTGACTGAAATTCCACCACGGATTCAGATTTAATTTCTAGTTCTTTCGATTGAATTGTGAGTTATTATTTTTAGTTTCAATTATGTTTATGATTGAGATGCAGAAGTAGGAATTAAAGTTTATAGTTCATACTTTGTTACACTTGATTGATCGGGATATTTTGTTATGATTTGATTGATATGGTCATTGCATGTCGATTGTGGGGCATTTCATACTTGGATGATCGACGCTTGATGTTTGAGTGTAGGTGAAGGGTGAGAAAATTTGTATTTTAAAAAGTGTATCTCGAATTATGAGCCATTAAATGTCTAAATTTGTTAAGTCAAGTTGGGAGGTCTCTACTCTTCTGGGAACTATGAGCATGAGAAACCACATGAGGACACTTTAGATGATCTCTAAATGTTCACAAACCTCATGAATTTTGCCAATATAACCCGACTTGACTTGAGAACTTTTTGTTGAGCCGTTTGTTCGAAATTGTTGTGATTTGTGTGTGGAGGGGTTGTTTCACCTTTATTTTGTCGTATTTTAGATAGAATTTAGGGTGCAATTTTTATAGTATTTAAATTGGTTCGTGTTGTTTTTAAGCCAAAAATGCACTAATCTTCTAGTTCGAGTATTGTGTGAAAAAATGCAGGTTTTTGCTTCGAAACTATGGATCAATTGTGAGAAGTTGAAGAAATGTTGAAGCTTGGGGCAAAGCTAGGCGATCGCCTAAGGGAAGCAACTGCCTGTGTAGTTAAAAGTTGGAACGATTTGAACAGAGCATAGAGTGGGCGCTTGCTTAAAGTAGGCGGTCCCTTGTTCTGGGATAAATTGCTTGGCCGAGCGAAGAACAGAGAGCAACATTAGGCGATCGGCTATGACAAACGATCGCCTGGTTTGGAGCAAGGTGTGGAGCAAAGTTCAGCCAAGCGCTCGACTGATCTAGGCGCTCGTCTAACTAATGGCAGTGGATTGCTGCCTATAAATAGGGACGAGATTAGATTTATTTTCTTCTTCCGCTTCATGCTAAAAACACAATATTTCTGTTTTCTTTATTTTTACTCTTCGTTAGCTTTACTTTATATTCAATTCGTATGGATTTGTGACTAAAATTCCACCACGGATTCAGATTTAATTTCCAGTTCTTCTTTCGATTGAATTGTAAGTTATTATTTTTAGTTTCAATTATGTTTATGATTGTATTCATATTCTTAGAATTAGGATTTTATTTTTTTTACCTAGATTAAATCATTGTTCTTAATATTTTAGATTAAAACAAATCAACCTCAATTTCTTTACTGCTTTTATTTTCTCTTCTGTTTTTCTTTTTCCGCAATACAACAATCGCCCTGTTAATTTTTTCTTGTGAGATACGATATTTAGGTTTAACTTGCTAATCTATTTCGATCACGTGTAGTTGCGTGCAATCTAAAATTTGAGGTTGAACAACTGCGTACTTCATGGAAGTCACATGTACTAGCTGATTTCGTAAATGATTTTACGCCTAACCTTTCAATGCATGTAGACAAGGAGTTATGCTGCCTCACTAAAGACAAATCAGCTGAAACATGGAAACTCTTTGTGGACGGTTCAAGTAACAGACATGAAAGCGGACTTGGACTCGTTCTTTTATCACCTCAAGGTGAAAACATTGAGCAGACAGTAAGATGCAGATTCAAGGCAACCAATAATGAAGCCGAGTATGAAGCTATGCTAGCCGGACTTGGATTGGCTAAGGAGTTGGGAGCAAAGATTAATAATGTCTTTAGTGACTCACAACTAGTAGTGAATCAGATGCAAGGAACTTACCAAGATAGGGATAACAAGGGACGACCTACTTAGACAAGGTGAAGGAGCTGCAGTCAAACTTTGAAGAGTTCACAGTCGGCTAAATGCCCAGAGAAGAGAATAGTCACGCAGACGCTTTAGCCAACCTCGCCTCCTCTATTCAAACTACTGGTCCGAAGACCATTCCAATTGTCTACCTCCAATATGGCTAGCCGTATGGTAAAAAGAAGAAGAACAAGTGCATGACATATTAGACAGTCGGACTTGGATGACTCCAATAGTGGAATACCTTGAGCAAGACATACTTCCAGATGACAAAAATGAAGCACGCCGAATAAAATCTCAGTCTGCCCGATTCTCCATCATTCGAGGTAAGTTGTACAAGCGATCATACTCTGGTCCATACTTAAAATGTATTAACCATGCAGAAGCAAAGACGGTCTTGGCCGAGCTACATGATGGAAAATATGGAAACCACTCCGGCGGGAGGAGCTTAGCTCACAGAGCTCTAACAAGTGAATACTATTGGCCCATAATGAAGTCAGACGCTGCTGATTACGTCAAGCGATGCGATAAATGCCAGCATTTCGCCCCAGTATCCCACATTCCACCCGAGCCATTGATCTCAGTCACGTCACCTTGGCCCTTCATGAAGTGGGAGATGGACATCGTAGGCAAATTACCTAAGGCACCTGGACAATTGGAATACATGCTGGTTGTAACAGACTTTTTCAGCAAGTGGATAGAAGCCGAAGCATTTCACAAAGTCCAGGATACGGAGGTGAAAAGATTCATAGAGAAAAATGTGATATGCTGATATGGAGTACCAAAGGAGATAGTGACTGACAACGACTCCCAGTTCATCATCTACGACTTTCAAGACTTTTTCAAGTCTTGGAACATCAAACTCAGATTCTCAAGACCTAGATAACCCCAAGCAAACGGCTAGGCTGAATCATCCAACAAGACAATAGTCAACACCCTGAAGAAGAGGCTTGAAAAATCCAAGGGCTTGTGGGCCGCCGAACTATCCGGAGTGCTCTTGTCATATCGAACGACCCCCCCGAACCTCGACGGAAGAAACTCCATTCTCCTTAGCCTACAAAATGGAAGAAGTCATTCCAACCGAAAGCAAAGTACTGACTGCGAGAACCAAGCTTACCTCAGACAACTATAACGATCAAGGAATATGTCACGAGCTCGACACATTTGACGAAAAGAGAGATATGGTTAGGCTACGGCTAGCCTCCTACCAGCAAGGTGTCGCTAGACACTACAATAAACATGTCCGCACCCGAACATTCAACGTACGCGATTGGGTACTCCGACGTGTATTCTAAAACACTAAGGAGGTTGGGACTTGCAAGCTAGGCCCGACATGGGAAGGTCCATACTTGATCACCAAGGTATACGGAAATGGAGCATACAAACTTTAAGAGAAAGACGGACGCGGCATAGGCAACAGCTGGAATGCTATCCATCTTCGACAGTTTTATGCTTAACTCAACTTTTCATTTGTTTCAATTGATTTGGTCCCACAAGCTCCAGCTATACCAGTCAGACACTTTTATGCAAGACATAAAATAACTACATTGTGGCTTGATCCCTCTTTAGGGTATGTAGGCAGCTCCAAGGAGCGCAACCACCCTTACCTTCTTTTTTCTCAAGTTCTGACCGTTCTATGCAACATATCAGAACTACATTCGGGCTTAATCCCTTAAAGGTATGTAGAAAGCTCTAAGAAGCATAGCTCGACCCGTCTAAAGAGGCAACAATACCAACTGCACCCGACGTCGTCCGTCCTACCTAGTAAAGTATCTAAACTCGAACTCGTTCTCAACTGATTTAGTCTTACGGGACCAACTATTTTGCACACTAGTTTTGATAATTTTATCCAGAAAATTCTCAGAACTACATAAGGGCTTGATCTCCGAAAGGAGTATGTAGGCAGCTCCACGGAGCACAACCTGCCTTGATCAACAGGTAGCAACAGACAAGACGTGACCATCTGCCCGATCTCACTGAGGTAGCCGGATCATAAAATACAGTAACATACTTGACCTTAAGTCCATTATTAAAATTATTTAGTCCTACGAGACCAACCATTTCCGACACTAGTTCTGACAGTTTTATCCAGAAAATTATCAGAACTACATACGGGCTTGATCTCCAAAATGAGTATGTAGGCGGCTCCACGGAGCACAGCCTGCCTTGATCAACAGGTAGCAACGGATGAGGCGTGACCATCCGCCTGATCGCCCTGAGGCAGCTCTCCGGAGTGTAGCCACTAATCTTAACCCATACAACATAGATGGCTAAAACCCGAAAGCAAATTTGTTGTGTCCAAGAAGAATCCACCAATGACAACCTGACTAGACAAACTGCCATACTTGGTGGAAAGGAAATGAGTCACACCGACCTTGGCTCCAAGCTTCCTACAATTACAGCTGACCCACATCGAGCATGTAAAATAAGTTTGGCACCTTTAGTCATCTCTATCACCTAAAATAAAAAATACTTAGATCTTTTGTTCGTCTCCAATTTGTATCCATTATTGGTCCCATTGTATCATTTATAAAATACCTTCTGCAACTATGTTTTATATCAATAGAAATGGAGAATGCAATTAATATCGTTTATATCACGAAATGTCAACAAGTTCAATCGACTATGGTCGACAAATGCAAGACTAAAAAACAAATGCTTAAAAACTCGCCAATCGAACATATCGTAACTTCACCAAGTGATAAATATGCTACATTATTCATTGAATCAACACTGTCCACGTGGGCCCATTAAAAAAAGAGTCAAAATTACATGTCATGCATGTCTACTTGGGCCTAAAATCATTTGCAAAAAACGAAATGAAAATTACAATATATACACTCACGTGGACCCAAAATCATCTTAAAGAATTTACAAAATGCGTGTACATTTAACCAAATCCTTTCTTTCCACACAAATATATAATTTGATCACAAATTGCTGGCTATAATCTCAATTGGCTACGGCCACTTATCAAAAACAAATAAAATAAAGTAAAATGGTTGCATTTAATACAATCACCATAATATTCAACAATCAAAACGCCACCGCTTACTACCATCAAACATGGTAACATAATCAAATGCAATTTATTAAATCATTATATATACACCATATATCTTGTTTTCATCATCACGTGTGTGCCGCCACACTTTACTTACCTAGCAGCAAACTAGATCTTTCAAACATCATCAATCAAATAAATTGTCATAACTAGGAGCAAAGCTTCTCAATATTTAACTCACATACAACCACTGGCTCGGAGACAGTCATATTTAACATACTCACAATTTTATGATGCTGAATACCATTCCACACGCATTATAAAACACAGTCATCAAATGAAGAGCCAAATCAATGTAACAAATAGAAAAATAAACAACTCACAAAAAGTAACAGTAAGGGGCTACCCCCGACGGTCAAGCTGCAATAGTCATAATAAAATGAATCCAAGTCTCACCGACAAGCTAAGATTTGGATTGGGGAAAAATTGGGGGCAGACAACCCCTACAAGTATCAACGTTAATAATACATGCAAAAGACACAAGCACACACGCCTAGATAAATATAATAAGTCTGAAATTCACACGTAGATAAATTAAATTAGCTAAACACCACGACACTAGGGAGTACCCATATTTTTGAGAGCATTCCCAAGCACGTCATCAAGTGGAGCCAAATCCGAAGCCTTCATCTTGTCTAAATCCGCGTCATCACTGTAGATCTTTGCAAGGTCCCAAGTATCAGTCTTGTTACTCTCAAAGTCTCTCGCCATCTTGGCCGCCATCCTGATCTCACCTTCTATCTCAGCCAACATCATATTGTCCTTCAGGGTAGCAATCTCGGAATGGAGTGATTCTACTTCTAAAAGCAAGGCCTCCACCCTGTCAGAGTCCACTTTTCGTAGAGCGTGTTGCTCCTTCAGTTCAGCCATAAGCTTGTCAGCCTCCACCTTGATCGTTGAAAGGGCCTTAGCCTCAGCATACAATTTAGCCTTATCCGTATTTGCCGCCTTCAACTGCCCCTCCAAATCTCCCACCTTCTCAATCATATATATGAGAGTCTGCATACTCTATAAGCCAAAATACAAAACAAAAATAATAATATTACCAACATATGATCAACAACAAGAGAGATGTTGTCTTACGGCTGAAAGATAAATAACTGGAAGGCATATTGGAGGCCCGACCGACCCGTAGTAGTGATACCGATAGTATCAAATCTCATCTTGTCTTCAGGGAATAGAGCTTTGCTGACCTCCCCGGCCAGAGGGCCAAACTCAAAATAAGCAGAGGCATATTCATCAAATGAGAGATTGATCATTCCCCTTTTACAACCAGATGCATATGACTCGATGACCCTCTTCTTTGACGAGGCAGTAGGAGCAGACGGAAAAGAAAACAAATCAACCGAATCTTTCCCATTACCTTTAGCGGCATTTTTAGTAGCATTCTTGGCTAGCCTGGCTACCTTGTCCGCTTGTGTCTGGCGGTAAACATTAATGAGATCTCTTTCATTCTGGTTTGCCATTTCAAGGTCTGCAAAAGCTATCTCAAGCGGAGGCAAATCAGCAAATAGTGAAGGCCCGGAAAACAATACCTCAATACTTCTTTGCAAGCCATCCCACTTAGGAAAATTAGGAGTTTCCAGATAAGAAAAACCTTCGGGGTCAGTCGGCACCAACTTCCACAGAGAACTACCTCTATGATTTGATCGGGTCAAGATAACATCCCACCTGCGCGACTCTTTGGGATAACTAAAAAACCTCGCTACCCTTTCCTAGGCTTCCTTAGAATGTTGAGACTCAAATTTGATACTATTACCGGCTGCAAAAAGAAAGAAAAATTCACGAGTTAGTGAAACTAATCAAATATAAGGCATCCATATTTCAAATAGTAAAGAAAAGACACTCACTCGGACTATCCCAGGTACGCCTAACTTGGCAACCAGGAGGCAACCCTAGTGAATCAAAATGAACAAAAAAATATCGTTTTTTCAATTCTTATTAGGGTCATGCAGCTTCGGTATCAAAGACGGCCTCGTCCTACTACTTAATCGGAACCGACAACTACCTTGGTACAATTCTACCAACACATATGCAGTAAGGATTTCATCAATGGAGAAATCAATATCATGCATCTCACTAAAAAGTTCTATAGCCATTAAAACTCGCCAAGCAGTTGGTGTCAATTGACCGGGAGATATAACATGGCGACTACACACGTCCCTCACTAATCTAGGGAGGGGGAACCTGAACCCCGATCTGAAAGAAAGTTCATACAAACACACATAACAGGGCAGATCCCAATCAACCTGCATCATCAGATTCGGGGCATACAAAATAATGGATTCCGGAATATTGCAATCCACACGAAATTTTCTCAAATGTTTTGTCGTGAATATAGAGGTCGGATTACAATTTTCATCTCCTTAAACCATGTTGGTAGCTTGAGCACCATCAATCCAGCCTTCCAAAACACTCTGACCAACCTCTAGGATCGTAACAGTTTCCATGTCATCCTGATTTTCTAAAGCACCACGAGGGATGCCACAAGGGATATTACTCTCATCATCACTACTATTACCACTACAAGACCCAACCTCCCTACTCAACGACCCGGCCGAACCACCCCAACAATAGGAAGACATGGCGACAAGAGCACCTAGAAAAATAATATTATCTAGTAGAGATAGACAATGTAAACAAAGACATCCTAACAACATGCATAGTCTAAGAAATATGAACTCGACCGATCAACCAAGTAGCAAATATAACATAATCAAATATATCATCCCGTCATGCACAAGCTGCTAAGTATCTAACATAAATGGAGCAGTCATCCAAACAAGGAAGACACCATACAAGAGAATCAACCATGTCATCTCAATATATGAGCCCGACTCATTCGACATATCAAGAAGTAAAGCAACAACAAAAAGTTGAAGTACAAAAACAAGTAAATCCACAGATTTTACTATCAACAAAGATCTAATGCAAATACAATGTGAATAAAAAATTACTACAACTTGTTCTATCCTTATTTCACACGAAGAACGGTAAAAGAAAATGAGGGAGAAGAGAAAACTAATCTTTGAAGATCAAAGGTCCAAAGAACTTCCTTCTTCACTCTAGTTTTCAAAGCCTTACTATCTTCCACTTCAAAACCATTCTTGTGATCTTAATATAACATTTAATATTTCAATGTTTTGTTAGGGTAATACTTAAGGACTAAATTTATTACAAATATTTGTCAGCAAAATTGTTTCTCATATTCCTTAAACTAATGCAGAACTCTTTCAGATATATATTCTTGAGAGATGATGTGCTACATACTTCCCGTGAGCACTATTCGTAGGCACCATCTCGATTTATCCCAAAAAAAAAAAAAATCAAACTGTGTTGAGAAACCAAACCTAATTTGATTTCTTTACTATTCATGATGCAAATAATATGGAATGTGTAGTAATAACTTTATAGATTAAAATAATTATTCTTAGTTAAATCTAAACTGTATTATTGTTTGTTGATTGTTAAAGAAAAGAATGATTTTCAACTCCGATAAAAAATATTTAAATTCTTTTGATAAATTTTTATATTCGCTAAATTTAAATTAGTTAAATTACATATTTTGAAGAAAAAATTAGTATTTATGTGACCAACTAATTAAAAATTGACGTGTGATAGAAGATATGTGAAGAAAAGGAATTGAGTGATTAGAATATGATATGAAGAAAGAGATTAACACGTTCTCGTCTAGACACAATTTTATATATGATATGAGATGGGATTAATGCAGCAAAAAAACAAAATACTGTTGCGAATCTACGCTGCACGTGCAAAAATATATTTAATGATCTACAGTCTGCTAACAATTTGCAAATTACCACATAAAAATAAAAATAAAAGATCACCTGCAATAATGAAAAGTTCAGAAAGCAAGTGACTACAAATTGAACACCGTAGAAGATAAAATCTGCACTGTACTTACATGATGAGAGATGGAATGGAATGATGAATATATGAATATATTAATTTGCAGGAAACTTAATCATAAAAAAACGCATGTCATTCTTACTAACAAAAAAAAAATGAGATTTAACAATAATGATGATGGAAGTCAATTTCAATATGGTGACATACATAAGATATATAGCATTGATTCAATTGCTTAATTTTTATGATCAGATATGATTAATTTATATGCGTTGGAAATTGGAATTGAGATATACATAGATTTTAGAATAAGAATTTGAAATAGGCTAGATTAAGAATTTGATATCATATAATATTCTTATTTTATGTATTTTATGGATTAATAATACAGAAAATTCGAGAATTAAGATAAATAAGAATGGAGAACCGTGAACGCGCCACGTAGTGCGAACGTAAACTTCGCTATTATATATACTATAATAATATAATAATATAATATAATATGATGATATGATGATACTTTCTGATAAATTAATAAGATAACACATTATATAATACCCTTACATGAATTGATGGTCTCATCAACATCATCAGTGTGCTTGTATATATACGGTAGAACCCTTACAACCTTTAAATGAAATTTTCATCAAGTCAATACTGCAATTCTTTTCGGGTGGATGTAAATTAATCTCATTTGTACTCATATAGATGCATTCCTTAATACTGCAATTTTCATCAAATCAACCTTTTAATCTCATTTGTACTTAAAAATGAGCTACATACTTAATTGGGTCTACACCGACCTCCGATCCACAAGAATTTAGCCCATCAGAGTAGGCTCAATATGGCCCATACATCGCTTATAAAATTATGTTTCGACATTCAATTTTTAATTCCGACCTTTTCCCTTTTCTCTGAAACCCTAGCTCTTATTGATTGAAAAACTCCCCCCGTTTCGTGCTCAATTCATCTCGGAAATCTTTAACGAATTCACGGCTCTCCTCAGATCTCTTTCTCTCAAATTTCTCTCCCTCTCTTGATTTGTGTTGAAGTGCTTGTGCTTTTTTTTTTTTTTTTTTTTTTTTTGCTGAGGATTTCTCGTTCCTGCTGTACGCTCTGACTTAGGTACTTTTTCTTACGATCTCGCGGTTTACTCTTTCGATCTGCGGCTTAATATATCTCATGTATTGATTTGATCTTTCGATGTTGAAATATCCAGTTTATGTCCTTTTCCCTTCAAATTCGAATCGATTTCCAGAAAATTGCTTTATAATTAATGGACTATTGTCTTTTTTCTTTTTATTGAATCTGTTTAAGCCAAAATTGGTTACTTTTTCGTTGTCTATTTTTTTTTCTTTGCTTGATCCGTCGTTCACGCACGGCATGTATGGTGTTTCTGCGTGATTCTCCTTGTGTTGACTTTAACTTAATACTCAGTATGCAGTATATTTTTCTCGTTTCTTGTATGTTCGCTGAAATAGAACTTATGCGGGTTTATTTACTGTTATCGGTGTTCTAGCTCATTATTAGTTGTATCTTCGCACAGTTTTATGTGAGATAAGTTCGTGCGTTAAGTTTTACTAATTAGTTATGCCTTGTTGTTAATTTGCAGTTTTCCTCTAAGTTAGAAAAAGCTTTCTGTCATTGTTGTCTATGGCCTCTTTGGACATGGCTTTGGATGATATGATTAAGAATAGAAGAAATTCTGATAAAGGAGGCAGAGGGAAAGGCAGGGCTCGTTGTGGAAGAGGAGGCCCAGGAGGGTCGTCCCGAGGTGGAAGACCATTTGGCGCCCCTCGCAGAAATCCTCTGGGAGTGAATGCTCGATCTTCAGCCTACTCTATTGCCAAGGCAAGCTCGATGTCTCATGAATTACATAGACAAATCTGCTTTGCTGTAGTACTTCAATGAAGCTTCTCTAGTTTTGCCTTGTTAAATTCAAATGTGAGAGGTTTGCGACATATTTTGGTCATGGGAGATGCCCACAGTTCCCCAGGAAGGAAAACAGCTGTCGTAGTCTATTGCATGCTCTAAGTTCCTGATGGTTCTGTTCTTGTGGATTTTGTCAAGCACTTTGCAACGATGTTTGTGAAAAGTGGAAGATATGATGGATGTCTTCTTAGCATCTTATGTAGAGGAGCAACTTACGTGAAAACTTAAGATCTTTCGCCAATTTTAAATCCTAACATTATGAGCCTTGAAACGTTTTGCCCATCTTTATAGATAATTATTTAATCAAGATCTCTCTAGTTTGTATTACCAATCATAAGAGGGGGAGTTTGTGATGGTGCCTACTTTTTGATGATGGATGCCATTACCATACTCTGGAAATACTCTCGGCGAGTTTTCTGCTATATCTCAGTTCATGGAATCTTGCAGAGCTGGCTTCCTTCGCTGAACTTGAGAACTGGAGCTGTCACATTTTATATGGTACTGGCATGCTGTGGGTCAAATCTCAATCCCCATATAGACTAATTTCGTTTCTCAATTTCAACGGACTTAGATAGTCAATCTTCTTTGAGCTTTTCAATGTGACTCCTTCCTGGACCTTTGATGATATCTAATTTATCTTGAAGAGCGGTAAATATAATTTTCTGGTCATGTGCTGACATTCGCTTTTCCCAATTCGAATATGTTTTGGTTTGCTTGCATCAGTCATTCCGCAGAACAAAGAATTTGCCATGGCAGAATGGTCTGGTTGAAGAAAGTCTTAAGGCAGCTGGGCTGTCAGGGTTGGAAGCTGGTACGAAGTTGTATATTTCAAACTTGGACACTGGGGTTTCCAATGAAGATATAAGGGTATAATTCTGCGCGTCATTTGATAATTTTATATCTTTGAATGGTCTTTTGGAAATTTGCTGAAGAAGACTTACGCACAGGAGCTATTTTCTGAGATTGGAGAATTGATTCGCTATGCCATTCACTTCGACAAAAATGGACGCCCAAGTGTAAGTTCCCATATGTGTGACATTATGCAGTAGTTATTTGAATGTTTTACTAATATATTTAATGGATACATATCTTGTTTCATTGTAAACATACTTCTGTATGATGTAATCTACTGTTCTGATTGGTGCGTAGTCTAGCATAGAAAATGCACGATACTGTCGTGTATTGTATAATTTCTATTCCTGTATTAAGTGTCTAACCTTCAATATAAGTTATTAGTGAACTCATTTTAGTCTTGTTGGAGTGAATATTTTGATTATGATACAACAGAAAATGGCTTTTAAGTAGACATGTTCTGTTGTTCTAGTTTGAAAGTGCTTTCCCTTTACTTGATAACTTGCTCTCATGCTCCCATATTTGAATTCCTGCAATTGTTAAACAGGGTTCAGCTGAAGTGGTTTTTGCGAGGCGGAGTGATGCATTTCAAGCTCTGAAGCGCTACAACAATGTCCAGTTGGATGGAAAGCCTATGAAGATAGAGATAGTTGGTACCAATGCAGAGATTCCATTGTCAGCTCGTGTTAATGTCGTAGGAGGAGCTAATGGAAAGAAGAGGACTGTTGTCATGGCGTATGTGACCAAAATAACTCTCAAAAGATCTCAATTTATTTTCTTTTTAAATTTGTTAAATCATGCCATGCTTGTTTTTTGTTGGTGCATGTGACCAAATTTTTTAATTTTGTGTCTTCCCAAGTTTTTTATTATTTTCAAGTGAGGTTTTCTTGAATTTTCCTAACTGGATACTTGTATTAATAGGTCTGGACCTGGTCGTTCAAGAGGTGGCTTTTCAGCGGCCAATCATGGATCTGGGTAAGCTGCCAGTGGACTGTTCTGGGCCTTGGTTATGATATGTTTTTGGATGTCAAAATCTCCTTTTATATCCTGTCAGCCTGTTCGTGTGATCCAGTGCTGCAAAAGTTCAGCTGTTTTGCCTGTCTTATGGAATTAGGTTCCATTTTGTCTTTTTATTAACCATGCTATTGGGAATGATTTGCCAGACAGAGAGGTCGTGGTGGTTTGAACGCTGGTCGTGGAGGTGCTGGACGCGGTCGTGGGGGCCGTGGTGGGGGCCGTGGTCGTGGAGGCCAGCAATGGAGAAAGAAGACAGAAAAATCAGCTGATGAACTTGACAAGGAACTTGACAGTTATCATGCGGAAGCAATGCAGTCTTGAAATGGCATGAAGCGCTCGTAACTAGTTTAAGATGTTAGCTGTACAATCTGGGTGTGCTGAAATGGTGTTTTATCTTTTTGTGATGGTTTGGATGATATTGCTTTCTGTAGCTGGATATGACATTGTTCTTATCTTGATAGTGGAGTAGTTGCGTGCATTTTTATATTCAGTTACTAAACTGTTTCTAACATGTTTATTCGGAAGCAGCTTGTTCCTGGTTATTCACAGTTACATCTTTTGCTCTCGTGTTAAAATATATGCAATTTTAGGCCGTTTAATTTAGCTGGCATTTTTCATGAATGCATATCGAATTTTGTACAAAATATCATGATTCTTGAAATAAAATCCGTTATACATTTGTAGGAAAAATCTAGTTAAAAATTTCAAGTTCGGATATAATTAGAACTACATGAGTTGAGTACAGTAAGCCCATTGATTGAACATTTTTGGGCATGGAAAGTTATTGTTACCATTTCGCTCATTCTATTCCTCTAATTGAACCAAACGAGCACTTGATGTGAATTACAAACGTCATTGAAAAAAAAAGTATATAATGTAAAGGAACATTGAAGATACGCTCACAAATCCAACAAAAGGACATTAGGTTTCCAAGGGTGACATTTATAATCATAACAAATTTACAGTTGATCACACGAAGGTATGATACAATGACTCCTGTGCAAGCTTTGTGTATGAGAAAAGAATAGAAAGAAATCTGCAAATATAATGCCCTACTCTGCTCATCAGCCGCTCATCGACCTTACCTATCCGTTGTTGATACAGAGCCACTTTCAGTAGCAGAATTGTCCCTCTTGAGCAGCAGTTTCCCCGACTCGCTTTTAGTGAAAAGTTTCTCAACCGCTTCATTCCAGTTTGTCCTAGCATTTTTACAGCAGGATTTACCCTTTTGCGACTTTTGCTTAGTGTCGTCTTCAGGAGGTTCTTTGCCTGCTGAAGATCCCTCCTCTGCATCGCCTAAGGATTCTTCTTCAGCAAACGCCACAGCATGAGGTATATTCAAACTGACAGCTCGCTCTAATGCATCCTTGTGCTCTTTCTCTAATGTCAGCTTTCGATCAAGTTTCTGCACTTTGGGTGGAGTTGTTATGGTCTCTGCACCATGCTCTTTTAAGTTCTGCAAAGTAATTTGATTTTGGTTACAAGAATTTGGTGAAGATGGAATGGAATACTGGCAGATACTAATGCATATTTCCGAGAATAAAATTGATGTAGAGATATTCATCTTTTCTGCTTTAGAGCCTCCAGTAATTGCAGAGAAGCGCAGAAGGAGAAAGAGAACTTCGGAACTGGCTTTACTTACTCCTAAGGCCTTTTCTGCTTCTCGTTCTATCCAGATAATAGCATGATCCGACGTAGCATTGCATGACAAGACAATATGCTCAAACCTTCCGTCAACAGGAATGGCAGTCCTAACTTCTGGTGGATATCTTCCACATCTGTATCAAGTAGCGTGTTTAATTTCAGAGAAGTAATCGTGTTCTATTCTCACAAATGCAAGTATATATTAGATGTGCAAACAAAAGTAAGCAGTCTAAACCCAACCGCATATCAGAAGGTGATGGAAAACCAACACCTGTAGATTATACTAAATATGAAGTTACAGCAGATTATGCATCTCATAGGTTAATTTTTGGCACCTAATAAAAGTTATTCTGGAAAAGAGCATGTAATTTACCCAAAGGACTATTGACGATTCATATTGTATTACATTTATTTTGATGTACCACAAAATGGGAATGAAACTATGAAGGCTCAACAGTTAATTGCAATTGATATTTTCTACAGCAGTTCAAAGCTCCGGTCATGTAAATCATTGTAACAACACCTTCATTACTTAAAAGCAGACTAAAGTTGCCATTTTACCTGCAAAATTTTCTTTCGACAATATGATATATACGGCCAGGTGCATATAGTCTTCTTTGATCTCTAAGCTTTCTACCTTCAGGTATGAATGTATCCCTCAGGCAGACGCCAAATAATAAGCAGGGCAAACTGTCACAAAGCATCAAGACCCGATTTATGCGATGATTAAAATGTACTCTTTCTTAGAGGCAAAGAGCAGAAAGAACGCGAGATCTGTCATCTTCAGACATTTAGCCAATACGAACATACCAGAAGATAGACTTGAAGATATCCTCCAACGGGGTGGGTGTTCTAGGCAAGAAATCATCCTGAACAGCAATAACAGCAGACACAGGTTTTTAAGATAGAATAAGAATCAAAACCCCAATCACTCCATGAAGATTGAAGCATTAACAAGTTTTTCCATTCGAAGAAAAAGAGTTGCAATTAGATCCTACTCATTTATATCCTATTTGCATTCATTAAGTTATACTAGTACAACACAGTACAGCCTATTCTAATCCTAGTCTAAGCATTTCATCCAGATCAAAATCAATGAAAGAAACAAAAGCATAATCAATAGCTGCAAAACAACATCATCAAACACCAAGCATTCACATTGAAATTAATTGGTGAAAGTTAAGTAGCTGAATCATTCATTCACCTGCAGAATAACAGAGTTTATAACATCGGCATACTTGACCGCCAAGTTGAGCGACATACACCGCGCCGGCGCCACCGCGTAACACTTGACCAAACTCCTCGGAATCCCACCGAGCTGATCACCATGGTTGACCACAATGACACACAACAGAGCTGCAACGCCGGAGCCCAGCGAATGCCCCACGAAGACCATCTTGTAAGCCCTCCCATTCTCCTCCCACAGCCGCCGCAGCGTCTCCGACTCGGCGTCCAGCAGCCACGTCGCCGACTTCAGCAGCCCGTGATGCACGTAGCCGCCATCAAACATCTGCCTGCCCAGCTTGTTATCCAGCAGCAGCTTGTAATCGCTCTCGCTCAGCAAATTCAAGCCCCGGATGGCCAGCACGATCTCGCGATTATCGTGATCGGCGTAGATCAAGTACGGCGGCGCGTGGCCGAGGGTTTGCTCGTAGGAGACGCGCTTGACCACCCAATCGGGGTTGAGGCGGTAGCCGCCGGCGGGGGTGTACTTGGGGCAGCGCAAATCCGGCTCGTAGACAGCTAGTATGAGGCGGCACACGCGAGGAATGGTCTCGAATTCGTCGGCGGTGGCGACGGCCCAGCTCTCGCTGTCGTAGGAGCCGATGTAGGTGCAGCGCTTCCACACCCAGCGGAGACATCCCAGAACGACGACGCATTCCACCCCGCAAGCTACAGACATTTCATCGAACTGGTGAAGAATGTGACTCTGGTTGAGTGGGAACAGAAGAAGGCTGGAAGCTTCCCGTTTGTGGAGATGGAGCTGTAAAGTTACTGATTCGTTGTGTGTGAGCTACGTGTTGCAGCGTTGAGTTGTGAATTCTGTAACGAATTTATTGTTAAATCTTTTGCATAATCTAATCTCATACAGTAAAATATTCTGTTTCCAGAATTTAAAGTTGAAACCATTCTTCTCTGGTTTTTGGAGCTGATAGACTTGTATTCTTATGAATATTATATTAAAACGACTCTTTTATTTTATGAAAACATAATCTAGAAATACATAACACATACTCCCCTCCGTTCCATTGAACTTGTTCCATAGGGATCGATACGGAAATTAAGAACAAGAATATTATATGATAAAAAATGTGTTTAGTGTAATGAATAAAATAATATAAATTATTTATTAATTGATAAAGTGATATAAAGTGTTTCTGAAGTGATATAAAATATTTATTAATTGATAAAGTGATATAAAATATTTCTGAAGTGACATAAAGTGATTTTGAATTGATATAAAGTGAATAAAATAATTTATTAATTATTTCCTTAAAAGAAAATGGAACAAGTTGAACGGGATACCCAAAATAACAAAATGGGATAAGTTGAATGGAACAAAGGGAGTAACTAAGACTGCCCGTAGCGGTCGTCTCTTGGGCTGTCTCGAGACAGCCCTGACGACGAGATGAGCTGCCGCGGCGATGGATGTCTCGAGCCTGTCCCGAGCCGACGAGACGGTCTCGAGCAGGCGCGTGTTCTACACGCGCTTCAATTTTTTTTTAAACGCGCCATACATAAAAAAAAAGAAGACAACGGTCAATTGTTTAATTTTTTTATTAAATCTCACATTTTTCCTATAAATACCACATTTCATCACACCACATTCACACCGAATTCACACCTCAAATCTCCATTTTTCTCCTACAATTCCATCTTATTTTCGCATCAATTTCACATTATCATCTCGCAAATGGATCATAACAATCCATGATCGTCGTCGTGGTGTTCCTCTGAAATGGCAGACGAAGCGCAATACGGAGGCTATACTGGGGCGGGGCTTGATTCTATCAATCTAAACTCGTCCGTTGGCGAGTCCTTCCACACTGTGTTGGGCGACGAAGACAGTCCGTCGTCCGAGCCGGCACCAGCCAAAGGCAAGGGAAAGGTACGAGGCAAAGGCAAGGGAAAGGAACGGGCCGATCTAACAGTCGCAAATGTCCCTCCTCCTCCTCCTCTGGCCGTCGGCGCCAAACCAAAGAGGCGCAGTTACACAGTGGAACAAGGCACCGCCGTCGCCCAAATCTGGAAAGAGGAGACGTGCAACTCCATCCTCGGACGAGATCAAAGTGGCGACAAGTACTGGGGGCGTGTGGTGGAGAGGCACAATGCCATGTTCAACGACGACCTCAACACAAAGACAGTGAAGAGCTTCTTCGGCCGGATCTCCCACTGGGTGAAGGAGTGGATGATAGCCTTCGACAAGGCGGAGAAGAAAAGACCCAGCGGCGCCTCCGACGACATGGTCAGGGACCAAGCCCAGGCGTTATACAGCGCCCATGAAGGGAGCACCTTCAAGCATTTTGGTGCCTGGGAAATTTTGGTGGACTACCCCAAATTCCTCCACCAAGAATTTCCCGACGTTTCGTCCATGAAGCAGACGAAGAATACGACAGAAGGTGCCTACACCTCCTCTGGAACGCCGTACGGATTGAGCGAGGCAACCGAAGAGGAAAGCACGGCTCCCCCTCGCCCATAGGGACGAGACACGGCAAAGGCTGTGGCGAGGGCGGCTAGAGGAAAGGAAAAGAAGAAGGTGAGCGAGGAGGCGGAGTTCGTTGGGATGGATGACTCAACAAATGAAAGGCTAAGCAACATCATCGCGGCGAAGAACAACCTCGCGGAGGCAATGAGAGAGCGTGCTCGGGCGAAACAAGACGTCACCGATTTGAAGATCATCAACACGGATACGTCAAACTACACGCCGGAGCAGCTGCAGTTCCATCAGATGTTGCTTGACGACATCAAGCGTCGCCGCGGATGGGCTTAGTTTTTTTTTTGCCAACGGCTATGTTTTTTAAATTGTAGTATTGTTTTTTTTTATTTCTAGTAATGTATTTTTTTTATTTGTAGTAATGTATTTTTTTTATTTGTAGTAATGTATTTCTATTTAAATTAATGAAATTTTCAAATTTTCAAATTTTATTATTAAAATTAATGCAAAATACAAATTCAGAAAATCCTTAGAGACACCCTTTAGAGACAGCCCCACTGCAGCTCACTGTCTCTATCTCCAAAAATTCCTTAAAGACATCCCTTAGAAACACTACCACTACAAACAGTCTAATATTCTACTATCAAATGGTTTTCAAAAAAAGGTAGTAATAACATTACAATAATAATAATTAAAAAAAAAAGTTAGTAATAACATCACTATTGTTAATAAATTATAATAGATGCAGTTTAAATTAATACTCCCTCCGTCCCGCATTTAAAGTCCTGTTTGTCCTCCAAAAAGTGTCCCACATTTAAAGCCTTACTCTGCTTTTTGGACACATTTACCCTTCAACTTTATTTAAAATAACTACCCCTTGCCACCACTTACCCCACCCCAACATAATTAATTTTTGTAATTAATCACTAATCCTAAACCAAATAATAACCCCACCAATACATAATACACTCTCTCTCATTCTCTCTGTTTGGTTCATATACTCTCTCTCTCACTCGTTCTAACCCTAATTTCTCTCCGCCGCTCTTCCAGAAATTGGGCATTCCTCTCTCAATCATTCTCTCTCTCTCTCTCTCTCTCTCTCTCTCTCTCACTCGACTCTGTCTGGTTCATATGCTATCTCTCTCTCACTCGATCTAAACCCTAATTCCTCTCCGTCGCTCTTCCAGAAATTGGGCATTCCTCTCTCAATCATTCTCTCTCTCTCTCGCACTCGACTCCCTCTGGTTCATATGCTCTCTCTCTCTCTCACTCGATCTAAACCCTAGTTGTTCTCTCCGCTGCTCTTCCAGAAATTGGGCATTTCGAGTCTGGTGCTCAATCTGTCTCTCTCTCTCTCTCGATCTGTCATACGATTTCATCGCTTAGATGAATTCTCCTACTGAACTTGGGCATTCCTCTGTGACGCCGGCCAACCTCGCAGCTTCTCCACTAGGTGGGTGGATCTTCGACACCGAGTGGCATAAAGCATGGTTGCCACTTTTCCTCGAAAGGAGGAAGGCCCGAGATGTGAAATTGGCCGCCGGAGCTGTCGTAGGTGGTTCATTAGTGCCGGAGAAGTCCATGGCTGAGGCCGATTCCGAGTCTGGTGCTCCGCCTCGATCTGAAGATGTGGTGGATTGGCTGCCACTCAATAACACGGAGGTGACGGTGGCGGACACCGAGTATGATGATGATTCCATCATGATGGTCCCTGAAACTCCATCCCCGCCGTCTGAGATCGATGTATTTATTGTGAATGAGGTGATTCGGTTCTAATTTGCTGCTTCTGTTCAATTTATTGCGAATGAGGGTGGGCTGGTGATGCCAAGATATGGTTTTTGTTGTGATTTCTGATGCTTGATGATCTTCCTGTAATGATGATGAATGAAATTGCGAATAAGTGCTGCATATTTACTTTATGATGATGTTCCTGTGATGAATGAAATTGCGAATGATTGCTGCATATTTACTTGATGATGATCTTCCTGTGATGAATGAAATTGATGCTGCATCTTCCATATTTACTTGATGATGATGCATCTCCCTGTGATGACAATGCTCTGAGGGAGTCTTGATGCCTTAATGATGCCACCACTAGCTATTCCTAGTTTTGGAGGTTGAGTTAGGGAGGTTGTGGGTAAATGATGTATTCAGTGATGCCTTCATGCATGCTACTGTGATTGGATTTTGTGATTTGTTTATGTAATTGCTTTAATGATGCCACCACTAGATCATTCTAGTTTTGGAGGTTGAGTTAGGCAGTTGAAGTCAATGATGCAAATCATAAAGTTGAGACAACAAAATCAATAAAATAAGTCTAAAATCAGTCCCAAATGAGCTAAGCATAAAGTATGTACTGCATTCCTACTATAGTTGAGACTAGTTAGGCAAAAAATAGAGTTTACACTCCAAACATTCTCCTAGATGAGTCACATATGTTTGTTCCTGTAAACTCCCACAAAAAACTGGTTCATATGTGAAGTCATTGTTGCAGTCTCACTTGTTGCAGCCCCTCCACTACATCATCCACATTGTATGCATTTGTCCCTTCACCACTATTATTGTTTAGGAATGCCAAGCATTCCTTCACAATTTCCTCTTCCACTTCAATCACTTCTGGCAGCAGCTCCATCCTTGCCAATCTGTCCTTACTCATATGAGGAATCTTGTACTTGTTGTCCCCCTTATTCTTCAACATCTCTTTGCAGCAACTCTGTAGAGTTAGTAAACAATAGTTGATCTTCTCTGGTTCATACTCTTCATAGGCAGTCTGTACATTCTGAATGAGCTATTCCAGATTGTTTGTTTGCATTTTATCCTTCACAGATTGTATAGCTCTGAAGAAACCTAGGTCATTGACATTGGTGTCCGGAGAATTTGGTGGTTGACAGATTAGTGTGAAGTTGAATCCATCTGTATTTGCATTGGCTAGAAAGTCAGGGTCATCAGGTTTGATATGTGGCCTGGCATTATCTTGTTGAATGAAAATCTGATTGCTTAGTAGATGTGTTGGCCATTTAGCTTTAAAAGCAGGAAGCATCTGCATGAAATAACAGTATAAAACTACATGATGAATCTGTATGCAGATTCTAATAGCATAAACAAGTGCTAAAACACTTACCTGATGGATTAGACTGCCTTTGGTGACTGGTTTTGTTATTGCTGGAATTGGTTTGACTTCTACTGTCCCTTTTGATCTATTATTTGAGTTCATCTTTGCTGGTTCATATGTGATGAATGGGAATATCCCAAACTTTCCATCAAACAAGATAGCTCCTGCTGCATCAATTACAGGCCTTGATAATGCACAATTGAACATGATTTTGGGAATTTATCTCTTTGATTTACAAACCCTATGTGGTTTAGCCTCCCCTGCCACAAGGTAGTATCTCTCTTTCTCTTTTGATAGATAGAACCACTTCTCATCAATGTGAATTGTGTTATACATGGATTGAAATTTGAATACACCATTTTCTGAAGTAGAACAGAGCTGATTGAGACTCCACCTGAGTCTACACAGTTTGTTCTTCTCTGTTAAATATGGCCTGATGGCAGAGGTGTGTGGTTTGAGTTTCTCAGCCTTTACATGTCTATAAACTGTAGACTTGCTAATGCCAAGGTTTTCTGTCATAATCCTAAGTGAAGTTCTCTGACACAGAGGCAAACTCTTAACTTTCTCTTCATCTAATGGTTTCTTATTTTTGTATTGCTTACCTCTTCTTTTTGATTGCAGGTTGACAGGAACTCCAAGTGATATTTGAGCCAATGCCGCCTACCAAACCCTCCATACAGTCTTCAAGTTGATGTGGAATTTGGCTGCAGCTTCTTGTTTTGCCCCATACTCAAGCTTCCCATCACAGCTATGTTGCAGTAACCATTGAGCAACGGTATTCTTGCCTTCATCTGTCAATTTTCTAGTTTGGGCAGTAGAAACTGACATTGTAGCCCCTCTTTAATTTTCTCTAGTTGTGTAGTTGAGAGCATTGAATCTGCTCAGCATTCCTCTGTATTTATTGCTGCTGTTCAGAGTTAGGTAGTTTAAAATTTCCCTTCTTGAGAATTCGATCAAATCAGTGTGTACTTTTAACATTTGTTTATTAATGAAATTGATTTTTGGCTCCAAATGAAATGTAATTTGCCTCCAAATTTCCTGCAGTTTCACTTTGCATTAATTACAACAGTTTTTACAGTTTTGGCTCCAAATGAAATTGATTTTTTATTTCTGCAGCAAATTTTTATTCCTTTGCATTACTGTTCAGATTTTCTACTTATGTTCTGTATATTGCGAATGAGATGATGCCGACTATTGCGAATGAGATGATGTCAATGATTGCGAATGAGAAAATCGAACTGAAACGGTAGAAAATTCGAAAAACAAATTTAATTCAACAATTTAATTTAATGGAAAAAATGACATTAATTTATTGCGTGTAATTTATCGACAAAAATTAATTTTATTACTCGAGAAATGGTTCTTCCGAAATTGCATAAGAAGCCATGCAACACACTCTATTTATTTTATTCTAACACCCTTTTTCTCTCTCCCTAATTAGCAAAAGTAATCACATGTCATTAGTACAATCCTTTTTGTCCACCCACTACACTTTATCAGCTTTTATTAGTTTCCGTGACAGCACCCAAATGAGACTTTAAATTTGGGACGGAGGGAGTACTATTTACTAATCATACAATACCATTCAGATGTCACATCCAAGAAACAACATGGAGATGGTAACCCTAGGGACCCACCTCCTAATTTATCATATTTCTATTTATGAGACTAGTATTGTGACCCTGCAAGTGAGATAAATTATTATTTTTGAGTACAAAGACTTTATATATAATTTTTTGTCGGATATAATCAGGTGTGATATAATTACAATAACAAAATCAACATTTAATTTGAAATAATGAAAAAATTATATGAAAATTATAATATGATGTAAAATTTTACAATTAGTCCAAAAAAATTATATAATGACATCATGAGATTTTTTTTTTCATTTAGCACTACGTGTTAATTAGCTTTATCTAAATGCATAAAAAACCCTTTTATATTAATTGAAAAAGAAATTAATGTAAACCTTAATGGAATTGTAGAAGCATAATAATTTAATACTATTAGTTAAATCTAAAATGTATAAGTGGAGCATACTATTAGTTAAATTTGAAACGTATAAGTGGAGAAAAGACCAAAATCCTATCTAATTAGCTTAACATAGACTAAAGAGTGTAACAATAGAATTACAAAATTAAAAAATTAAAAAACTAGCCAAACATTTTAGTAGAAACTGAAGAGTCATTACGAAAAAGAGTATCGGAAAATTAACCATGCATTAATTTATGCGGATTTTGACTCGACAACTTTCTTTTTGGAATTAATAGATAGACGAAAATTAACTAATTAATACAGAAACTTAGAGTACAAATTTAACGGAAAAATTTATCTCTAAGACTACTTTATTTTAGAATAATTATATAGATGAGATAAGAATAATAATAAGTCGTAAATGGTCTTCGCCTAGTTGGACGTAGCCATCATACGCACTGACCTTATATGGGTGGCGTGTGGACCTGTGGTGGAGTGGTTGTGGTTTGGAAAAAGAGTACTCCTTCAAAACCCAAGTTGTGTACCCTTCAAAATGGACCTATGGCGTCAAATGTAGTTTGACTTGTATTGATATTTTATAATTCGAGTTTGTCTCAATCGCATCTTTCTAATGCTATTTGCCTTTTGTGTAGATATGTAATTTATAAATTAGTGTACAAGAATCGAGTTACGCTCGTCATGAAAAAAAAAAAAGAATAAAATAAAAAAAAATTAAAACTACTGCAAAACTTAAAAAATTGTACAGGGATGCATATAAAATTAAAGAAAAAGAAACAATACATGATACTGTGATAGCATATGTTTTTTGAAGAAACTTACATGTTAAGAAAAGAATGTTGCAATTTCATGTACAGAAGATGCGAGCGAACATGTAGTACTATATGTTATTTATTAGATTGCCTAGAAGATTCACAATAAGTTGCTTAAAGGTGCACTTATACATGTTTATGTTGTCACTTACAAACTTCCTCGCCTCCACTTTAGGAATTGAAAGAAATTAAGATTAATACTATTGTCGATTTAGGATTCATATTCAAGCCATGTACCCCCACATACAGACGCAGAAATATAAGATTAAAAAACTTAAAACAAATTACATAAGAGGCGCTCCAACACCCTTTAGAGGATCAGGTGAGAATGTTATGATGAAAAATAATAAAAATACATAAAATGTATCATTCTTACGTTCTCATATAAAATTTATTCGCACAAAATCCCCAATATATATATATATATATATATATATATATATATATATAAACCCTCCTTATCCTAAAAACTGAGAATTGATCTCATCCATTGATTTAGGAGTTAGACCGAGTCAACCTGTTGACTTTTTTTTAATGGCCAGACCATATGCACCGTATCATGCATCTATGCACCACACTATACAACGAGATGCACCACTAAGTGCATTGAGATACAACATATTTTCGATTTTATTCGGTTTTTTTTTTTTTTTTTTTTTTTTTTTTTTTTTTACTGTCAGTCCATATGCACCACACTATGTATTCATATATTCATATGCACCACATTATATAACGAGATGCACCACATTTTTTTTCGGTTTTTTTTCCTATTTTTTTTTTTTACTTTTCAGATTTATTTTCCCACTTTTTTTGTTTGCCTCTTCGTTTTTTGTTTTCCGCTTCTTTTTTGGTCAAGATTCGAGTGAGGGAAACCGAAAGCCTCGGAGCGCGCCGAAAAAGTTCAAATTGTTGCCAGACGATTATCCTTATATTAGTAATCGGAGCGAAGACGGAGCCTTAAAATCGGAGCCGAAGGCGGAGTCGGGAAAAAATATATGCTAAAAAACCATATGCATCTCAATGCATCTAGTGGTGCATCTTATCACACTAAGTGATGTATATAAATATAAGGTGCGGTGCATATGACCTGATCGTAAAAAAAAAAAAAAAGTCAATGGGTTGACCCGCTTTGACCAGGATCAAATCTTGACCATCCATCATGCAAAGATGTGTGGTTGAGATTAATTCTCATTTTTAGGATAAGGAGACCTTTTACTATAATGCATCCCTATATATATACTAGCGGAGATGTACGTGCATTGCACGTATAACATTTTATATCTAATGTGATTAATTTTATACAAATCATAATATATTTGATAAATAAAAAAAGATCTTTAAAATTTGTACACCATCCCATTCAATATATTTCATTTACCTTAAACGGATGTCCCATATTTAATATAAAAAGAATAAATTATTCTTTTCATTAATCTCTGTGCCGAAACAATAATAAAACATATAGTGGGATCTATAAACATGTACTCACTTTCAATCTTTTCATTAATCTCCGTGCCGAAACAATAATAAAACATAATGAACGGATGCTGAGAATAATACTTTAAATATTGATTAACATTTATACAAAATATTGGTAAGAAGGTGTTAAGACCTTACAAGAAGTAAAAATGTCAATTATATTCTATGAGACTTACAAATTTCAAAATTATATGTTGGCAACAAAGATAATATTTATAATAAAACTAATCTAATTAAGTCTTAGAACGTTATAAGAAATAAAAATAAATATTATATATTTCCAAATAAAATGTGAAGATATTGTTTCAATTATATGATAATTCTCGTTATTCCATAAATATTTATAGTTACTATAAAGCTGACTCTAATGAAGGCAAAATTAGCATACTTTATTTTGTTTAATTTTTATTTTGATATTGTTGGAATTTGGAGCTGCTAATGTGTGGTTCACTACATAAATTTTTATTTTTGTACATTAGTCTACAAACCACATAAAGCAGGTAAATTATACTTTCGAATACAAGTGTGATAAACTCGACCTATATAGAGGCATTAGAAACTTACTTAATGACTGCCGTATGAATCATATTATCACTCATTACTATTAGCTTCAATTGTAGTATTCCCCTCTTCCCAAACAAACAATATCTATCACTAATAAAATTAAAGGAATATACTTTGAATCTTCAATTCTTCCTATAATCTCTATATTCATGTTGATGCTCCAATTTCAAAGCTCATTATTAAGTTTTATATTCAGACCTACATATTTTTATTTTCTATTTTCTATACAATAAATACTTTTACACGTAATTATCAATATAGTTGTCAACTCGGCTGGTTCGGACTGGGCCGGCCCAGGCCCGGTCAGGCCCACAAGCTTTAAGGCCTGGCCCGACGAATGGAGTGGGTCGGTCCTAGGTTGGGCTTTTACATAAAAATAGGCCCACTAAAGGCCCAATTAGTGCAAAGCCCGTAACGGGCATGGGCTGTAAATTTGGTCAAGATGGGGCCCATTTCAATATGAGGCCCAGCCAGGTCCGCATCATTTCCGAAACAGATCGGGTCTGGGCCGAGCTGGGCCGAACCGACCCGACCAATTTGACAACTTTAATTATTATCTGCAAGTTAGATGTTAGCATATCACATATCGAAAAGTTGATCATATATTCCCCAGTTCCTCCATTTAATCTTTAATCATTTCCACTATTTGTTGAATAAATATAAAATAAATTATCTTCTCAAGCTTTTTTCAATCTTAAATAAAAGATTAATAATTAATATATTGTTAAGAATTTCAAACAACAGTCATTTATCTATTGAAATTTTGAATAGGAAAAGAAGAGAATATAACGATTTGTGCAACGTGAATATATTACATTATCCTAGAGTTTCAATTAACATTAACAAAAAAATATCAAAATTAACTTGTACATAGAGAATAGAGGATAAGAATATTATTATATTGACTAATTTAAAATTATAACCAGAAGATGGATTAAAATAGTGTAAACAATGCAATATATACTCGTGGTTGTTAAATTCTTAGAAGGTGAAACCTTTTATTTAAGAATCTTATTTATCCATGTAGTAACATATTGTTAAATAGTACTACTACGGTTACGCTCCCCCACTATATAGCGGATTTTTTTTTGGCAGAAGTTCTTGATCTGTTGGTGATGTATTGCAAAATAAATTAATTTGTTTTAGTGTGTTAGTTTATAAATTTTAGGGGATATAAATTGTTTCCATAAATAGTGGAGTTATTTATGGTTGACTCTCTATCCGCGTGGCATGCCACATTAACAGTGAGCACGTTAATAGTGCTCATGGTGGGTAGGGGAGCGAAACTGAGTAACACTATTAATAAAAATAGAGAGAGATCTTGAGTTCAAACTCTATCCCTCTACTTATCACCATGTAAGAAAAAAAATACAATAATAAAATATGGGGCAACTTGCCAAATAGTCATAATCCAACAACTTAAAATATATAAATTAGGGCAATATTTCACATATTCAAACTATTTTGCCCATAGTAAAGCTGGAGATCAATTTTAATCTTTTACTTCACTTTTTTTTTTTTTTACTATTTCTCTCTACTGTTTTCATTCTCTTCAACCACCACTCTTTCGTCGTACTTCTCACGCACCACCACCACTCTCTCTCGCAACTTTCACTCACCGCCACCACTCTCCGCCGCACCTCTCACTCACTGCCACCACTCAATACACCGCGCCTCAACCAACACCCAACCAGTCTACTTTGATAAAACTCACCGGAATCAATGGCATCAGCAACCGAAATGACAACGACCACATCTGAAAACGGAGGGATCGCACAACAAGAAATGACGGTAATTTTTTCTTCAAATATTGTAGATCTAGAGATTTGTTCTTGTTGTTTTTATGTTTCATTTTTATTTTTCAATTTATGGCGGGCAAACTGGTACGATTTTGATACGATTTGTTGAAACTTGAATTCGTACTATGAGTAAGTAAATCTGGAGATTTGTTGTTCTTTTTTTTGTTCGCATTTTACTTTAAAATTTCTAGCGCTCTACATGGTACGATTTGTTCAAACTTGAATTAGCGCAATGAGTGTGTGGATCTACTGTACTGTTCTTATTGGTTTTTTTTTTTTTTTTTGCATTTTAGTTTGAGTTTTGTGACGGGTTACATGGTAAAATATGTGGAATCTTGAATTCGTACCATAAGTACATAGATTTGAAGATTTTAGGTGATATTTGGGTGTTTTTTTATGATGTTGAAGATGATTTCTCGATAATTTATGGGTATAATCATGAAATAATCGTACTAGTTCTTGAGTAATAAGGTGGTTCATTAACATGTATTCGTATCAGATTACCAGTCTTAACGTGGTACTCTAGTACGAATATGTAATTTCGTACTAGTTCTTGACTAATAAGATGGAGCAAATTTGCAGTGGGAATTCTGCCGGAATGGGGCAAAAAAATGAAGAACTGGAATACATGCACAAGGGTAAAAATAACTAACTTCCTATCTATTAGTACAATTGGTACGAATATGGGTATTTTGTACTTGGATGTCATATCAGATCAAGAATGGTACGAAAATACATATTCGTACTACTCTTGGTACGAAATTACAATATTCGTACCAAACTGAAATGAACTTATATAGTGTGATAAGAACTAAATTTACATTTGAAGCAATCGTGTTGTGTATCTACTATACTATGGGTGTTATAAATTCTTATTTATTGCAGGTAGTCATGATTTGCCACTTCAGCGGCCACTGGGCTACATCGCTCTTTAATATGAAGCATGGAGACATCGGGATTTATGACTCAATTGTGGACATTTGACAAACATCAAGAGGATAACAAACTTCATATATTTCATCTAGTTGCGCGTATAATGACACAAATCTTGAAGAAAATTGGCTATTACGAGCATAAGAGGTTTCAAACTACAAGATACACAGAGTGGAGGATGTGGTTTCCAACATTGACAGGAGCAAATGCCATCAAACAGAAGGATAAAGTCAGCTGTGGAGTGTATTCATTGAAGTGCGCGGAGCGTTTCATAACTACAAACAATGTGCCAATCAACCTGAAGACAAAGCAGCATCTCAAAAATAATCGGGAACATATTGCTCGAACCATCTACGACCACAACATAAATGAAGAGACAATCCCAATAGCTATGGACCTACAGGCTGACAAGTGAACTATTACTATTAAGTAAATAGAGTAATTAGTAACATGACCAAGAGTATCATATTCGAACTCGGAGCCTTTTTTTCTGCATTTTATTTATAATTTTTCTACTAGTAAGTGATGCAAATTGATTGCTATAATGTTGTTATTTGTGTTGGTAACATGACTAGATAGCATTTTGTTGTTAAAGCTTCAAGATTAGAGTTATTAATATCAGTTAGTAACATCACATTTTGCTACAATATGGTATTTTTATGAAATAATATGCTACAATATTAGTGTTATTGCTTGTAGTATTAATAACTATATTATTATGATATAAATATTGAAATCCAAATTAATAGTATTAGAACGAATCAATATAATTCGTACCATTATCTTTACTAATATAAATAGAACCAGTAACATAATATGAATTAATTTGATTTCAATAAAATTAAAACCCGTAGTCTTTATACAAGAAAAACCAAAATAAACAACTTCCTGAAAATTTAAGTAAATCCAACCATTAGTCAAATAAAATGATGCGATACGAATTAACTATATGTTCATTGGCATCTTTGGTTGCTGCAATAAACATAATGCCTTTATATGTCCTTTTCAAATGTGTATTGTCGATGACAATC
Source organism: Schizonepeta tenuifolia (assembly GCA_029490685.1). NCBI lineage: Eukaryota > Viridiplantae > Streptophyta > Magnoliopsida > Lamiales > Lamiaceae > Schizonepeta > Schizonepeta tenuifolia. The sequence goes on along the minus strand of CM055958.1, from coordinate 18,162,309 downwards.
ATGGGTCGACAAGCATGAAATGCTCGTACACATGCAGAAAGAGCAAAGTAACAATATTAAAAAGAACCATCTTCACATGTCTGTAATTCCACAATGGAGCAAGGATTTTTCTGCTTCAGCATGTAAAGATAACGAGGAAGAACCTACATGCATTCATAAAACCAATAACACATGCATGGTAAGAAAGGTACAAATCGTACTTGATATAGAACGAAAATAAAAATTCGTACCAGATCATAAGGTGGTGCTCAAGTACGAATATGTGATATTCGTACTGGAGTACTAGAAATAATTAGTACGAATATGTGATTTCGTAACAAATGTGAAATGACTACAATATGCATTATTTACCTAAAAAGACTTGTGTGCATAACCATACGTCTGAATTAGTGCGAGATTCCTACTAGACAAAACAACTTGATAATTTATATTAACACCAAATTCTCTTAATAATTGACTCTGAAAATATCCCTTGGCCTAAGAGTAGAACCATGTTTCGATACATTAGGCTCAATGTATGAAGCTAAAACTCTAGAGGATATTGATGGGGAGCATGATATCTAAGATCATTATGACAAGTATGAGAATTCAATAAGTAAATACACCATGCTCTCCCAACTGATTTCGCTCGCAAGATAAAATCACACTTTTCTTCGAATTTGCACACAGTATGATATCGCTCATTATTTGAACGCACTGTAAAATACTTAAAATGATTTTTCATATGATATAAGCTAAGGGCTAATATCATCTTCTCCTTGTTGGATAATGTGCCACAAAAAACAAGTTCATTAGTAATAACATCATATGGTATATCGGATTCATCATTTGAAAGAGAAGCATTGTACGGTGCACCATTGACACTCCAAACTCTGTCTTCACTATGATTCTCTTCATTAGACATAATTGAAGAATCTAATGGTGGTACAATGTCACGATCTCCAACACGGTAATCATGCGGGGCATCACCAACATTGGAAATATCTTCAACTTCATCAACAAAATTGCTATCAGTAATAATAACATCATCACCACTCCCAAAATCAAAGGCTACACCATCATCAATACCATTATAATCAATAGGATTCTGACCGGCACATTCTGAGCAATTAGCCTATTATTCATGATCCTAGATGAAGATTCAAAACTTAAAGGACAAACACTCACATGTAGTGTAGGAAGTTCCAATAACCCCATCAAATAACACAACTCAAAGTCATGTGTTATTTTCATTCTCATGGTTTCACGAACCGAAGACTTAACTACAACATCTATATCAAAAATATACGTTCGCCCATCCTTCTTCAATCTAACTTCAAGCTTACTCAATAGATCATCATATTTTATTCCACTACGAGGTATAGGAATATACTCCTTTTGACTACCCTCATATACATTATTATTCCACACACCACCATGAGCTACAATCAAACAAGAATGCATCCACTGCATGAAAATCATACAATACAGTCAGCTAAGGTATAAAAGGTATGACACGTACGAATATGATTTATTCGTACTAGACTACCACCCTTGATCATAATAATTTGATGCAAATATAACAATTTCAAATCTCATACTACTTACAATTCACATACAGAAAATAGAACATAATCTAGGTTAAAATCAATTTAACAAGAAGAAATCATAATTAACAGATATAATCGTCGCTAAGTTCAGATGAATACACCAACAACAAACCATAATTAACATACATGATTGTCGGAAAAATTAAGAATAAAACTGCATTACCTTCATAGAAACACAAAGTGCCGAAGAAGAAAGTATAACAATGAGCTTCACGACAATGTCGTCCAGAAAATTCAAAATTAATCGGATAAGAAAGTCATGATCTCGTCATGTAGAAAATCGAAGAAGAAAATCGGAAAATAAATCGCACTAGACAAAGAGAAAGAAAAGTATGACAATGTGCCTTGAGCAAAAAGTCACAAATTGATTCAGAGAAGAGCGGCGAAAATCGCGAAAGGAAGAAAAGAAAAGTGAGAGAGAAGAAGGGAGAGCTGAAAGAATCTTCGTTAATTCAACGTAGTTAAAATAAGGGTAAAATAGGTACTTTGTGTTAAATAATGACAGAATTTATACAAATTAAATGACTTAGACAAAATTTAGTTTTAATTACTCAGTGACCCATTTTTTCATAAAATATTGTAGTATTAAAAGGATTCACGTATATCTAAACCAACTACTTATGATTGAATCTAAATTTCAACATAATTAAACCAAAAATAATTATGATTAATAGACCAGCAAAATAAAATAATTGTCAACATTAAATCAAATCTTCGTCCTCTATCCGTTAGAATTCAAAAGGCTTCTTTATTAATTGAGAAGCAAAAATTTAGGATAATTAAAATTTATAAAATATTAACTATTTGATTTATAATAATGAAATTACAACATTACCCTTAAAATAGAAATAAAGTAAGAATATATTAGACAAATCAAATTTTGTAAGAATCCGTTCTTTTATAATAGGTATATAGGTATATATATATATGAGAATCCGTTCTTTTATAATAGATCATATGAGAATAAATATTATCCTAAGAAATGAGAATAGATCTCCACCATAGATCTATGGGTGATGGAGGGTCAAAATTTAGCTTAGTCAAAGCGGGTCAAACCCGGGTCAACCCGGTCAACTCAGGTCAGGGTCAACTAGGAAATAGATCATATGAGAATAAATATTATCTTAAGAAATGAGAATAGATCTCCACCATAGATTTATGGGTGATGGAGGGTCAAGATTTGGCCAGTCAAAGCGGATCAAATCCAAGTCAATCCGGTCAACTCGGGTCAACCCGTTGACTTATTTTATTTATTTTTATTTTTTTTATGAACGGTTACCTAAGATACACAACTTCACATATTCGGATGCACCACTCTATATAATTAGATGCACGACTAAGTGCATCTAGATGCACAAGATTTTCATTTTTTTTTTCAATTTTTTTTAAGGGGTCACCCAAGATGCACCACTTCACATATTCGGATGCACCACTAAATGCATTTAGATGCACCAGATTTGTAAAATCTGTAAAAAAGATGAAAAAAAAACTGAAAAAAAATCGGATGCACCACAATGTGTAACCAGATGCACCACACAGTGTAACTAGATGCACCACATAGTGTAACTAGATGCACAACGTTTTACGAAAATAAAAAAAAAAACGAAAACAAAACTAGTGCATCTTAATGCACTTAGTGGTGCATGTCATTATATAGTGTGGTGCATATGAATATATGATGTGGTGCATATGACCTGTATACGAAAAAAAAAAGACGAAAAAAATGAAATAAAAAAAATTAAAATCTTGTGCATCTCAATGCACTTAGTGGTGCATGTAAGTTGAACGTTAAAAAAAAAAGACGAAGAAAACGAAATAAAAAAACTTAAATTCTTGTGCATTTCAATGCACTTAGTGGTGCATCCGAATATTTGAAATGGTGCATTCGAATATGTGAAATGGTGCATGTAAGTTAAACGTTAAAAAAAAAAAATCGAAAAAAAAGTCAACGGGTTGACCGGGTTGATTCGGGTTTGACCCGCTTTAATCCGCTTTTACCCGCTTTGACCAGGTCAAATCTTGACCCTCAATGTAGATATAATCAATAGTTGAGATTAATTCATAATTCTCACTTTAAGATCCTTTTACATGGGAATCACTACATATATATATATATATATATATATATATATATATATATATATATATATATAAGATAGAGATCAAATAAAAAAGAATTCATATGTGTTAAATAGAAATGAATCCTAATTGTTCATTTAAATAAATTAATGGTCTAGATTAATAGGACGGATAGATAATATTTCCGCTGAAATCAATATATGAAGGGATATACGTGTATTTTATCAAATATTTGTAACCGATTTCTTCCATTTGCTGCAAATCTTTCTCTCTCTCTCTCTCTCTCTCACACTCACTCACACACGCACGCACGCACACACTCGCACATATATATTATGTGCATTTCTTTTAATGTATTTTATTATTTTTTTATTGCTTTCTTTGTTGTAATTTATTGTTTTTATTATATTTTAATATTGTTTTTTTTTAGCATAATTCGTTGCTTTGTATATTCTGCTGTACCACCCTATTTCCAGACTCAACCTTATTCTTATTTATTTTCCAACAAATCACAATAAGGTTAAGTCTGGAAATAGGGTGTTACATTTAGTGGTATTAGAGCCAAATTTACGTTCCTGTAAACTTACTTTGAAGTTTAAAATTTTAATTATGAAATTATTAAGAGTCTAGTCATTCGAGACCCTGCGCTGCCTCGACTCCAAGGTATGTTTTATGTTACATGAATTATTTATGCTATTACTTCATGAATTAGTTATGTGAGTTATATGAAAAGATAGGTGAAATATGTTAACAAGTTTTGCAAGTCATGTTTAATATGTTTAGTATTTTATCTGGTTGCCGTTTGTTACTAATAGAATATATATATGTGCATAAGATGGCTAGGATGCGTCGAATTCCTACTAAAAGTGAAATAAGCCAAGAGAATCAAATTACGAAGCTGCGTGATGGATGTGATAGGGTGGTAGCTAAATATAAGGCGTACAAGAAATTTAAGAAATTGTGCGAAGATTACGAGCGCTACAATTGGAACAAAGATTATGGGTTTGTTGAGCACGTGGATAGAATTAATGAGCTCCTTTTTGAGTTTGAATTATTAGGACACAAAATAAGTCCCGAGTATGCAGTTTTTCATCTAATAAGTCGCATGCCCGCCCCTTTGAGACTCATTGGATACGACGCATTCAAGAGATCATCAAATTTGACGAAAAGCCGTGCGCTTGGAGTTGAAGTTGCTTTGGAAATGGACAATGTGCCCAAGGAAAATGGCAATTTCCAAGGGAAAAGGAAATGAGAGCATGGGGAGAGAAGCACACAAAACAAGAGAAAGTGGATTGAGAACAAGCAAGAGGAAGCGTCACAACGCAATTATCCACAATGCCATATGTGTCACAAGCATCATCAAGGGGAGTGCATGTATCGTTTTGGACTTTGCTACAATTGTCGTCAACACCCGGCTACAACGCTTTAAATTGTCCAAACAAGGGTAGGAAGGAACCTGAGAAGCGAGGAAATGCGCGACTCTACATTTGGTTAGCAACCCACCTATCCACAATGCCCTATGTGTCACAAGCATCATCAAGGGGAGTGCATGTATCGTTCCGGACTTTGCTACAATTGTCGTCAACCCGGCCACAATGCTTTAAATTGTCCAAACAGGATAGGAAGGAACCCGAGAAATGAGGAAATGTGCAACTCTACAATATGGTGCAACAAGAGGACAAGGAGAAATCTTAGAAGGTAATAATAGTAGTTCTCCTTCGTACTTAGAATCATTTTTCTTAGAAAGCATAATAGGTTAAGATTTCTATGTCCATGTTAGACAGGTTCATGAAACATGCATGCATGCATGAGATGGTTTCACTATAGCAAATTTCGAGGACGAAATTTTTATTAGTAGTGGAGATTGTAACTTTCCGGTTCGGAGTGATCGCCGGTGCACAAGGCACGTGAGAGCCTGTGACCAACAGTTGCTTTGAATGCGGCAAAGAGGGACATTTTAAAGCTGACTGTCCAGATCTGTCGAAGAAAGATAGAGAAGCGTTGAGAGCCAAGCAAAATGCAAAGAACAAGGCCATGGTTGCAGAAGAAGCAGCTGACGACATGGACATCTTCACCGACACCGAAGATGAGGACGAGCTGACTTCCACCAACAACGCTATCGGACAGGATCAATGTCTCATGGCAATTGGAACTGACCAGGACGATGCTGAGGTACATTCTAGTCCAGTTAATTTAAATTCTTCTAATGCTACTAACATGCAGGAATCAGTAGAAGAAGAGTTGGAACCCTCTTGGGGTGATTTCCTAGAACTCAGTGAGGAACTGCATCATCAATCGGTTGAGTTTAAGAGTCTTCAAGAACAGTTTGCCAGACTTGAAGAATCCTTAACCGAAAAGGACGATCTGATTAAAAGTCAAACCGAAGAGATTGATAATCTCAAAAGTCAACTGAATGAGGCCAACCAAACTAAAGCTCCAACCGATGAGGAGTTGAAGAAGCAGATCAAGGAGCATCACGATCAGTTGAACAAGCAAGAGGCACAGATCGACCAGCTGATGAAGAAGTCAGATGCACAGATCGAGCATATAGCTGTTCTCCTCAAGGATTTGCAAACTGAGAAGGACAACTTGATAAAGCTATATCAATCATTCAAAATCATCGAGAATCTCATCAGTTATCAAAGACAAATGGATGACGTGTCTGGACTCGGTTACGACATGGTCAAGGATTCTGGAATTCCACCCGCAACCTTTGTCAAGGCTGTGGATGTCACGGTTGCCAAAACAGATACGGTTGAGTCTGCAACTCCCCAACTTAATCCAACCTCCACGTCACAGCAAGCACAACCAGCTAAGGAAATTGCAGCTGACAAAGGAAAAGGAGCTGTGGTTGGAGAATTGAAGAATCCATTAGTTGGGACAACAACCGAGGGGAAATGTTCCAGGACTCAGAAGAGGAATCAAAGACGTCAGAGATACAATCAGAACCGACCTCAGAACCGACCTCTGAACCGACCTCTTAACCGACCTCAGAACCAACCTCAGAAGGGATGGAATCAACCGAACCAACAGGGATTCAACCATCAGAATCAACATCGGTTCCATCATCAGAACAACCAGAGGTTCCATCAGAGTCAACCCATGTGGAACAATTCCAACAGCTGCGAATACTCATGCCACAACATGAATTAACAGCAGGGCATGAACAACTGGCGTCAACAGTTAGGAAGATGGAATCAGACTCAGCCACACAGATTCCAAAATGGCGTCCGACCACGTCAACAAAACAGGAGGAATGCCTCTCCTCCTAAAGCTCACAATGGGAGAAATCAATCTCCTCCCAAGAAACAGAACATCAATAATAACAACAAGCCTAAGGATAACCGATGTGTTGTTATAGTTGATGGAGAAGGAAAAGTAATCTGGAATGATAAATCTATCCGAATCTACAGGGAAAAGCGACTCACAGTTCAAGGGGAAACTGGTTCTAACCCTCTAGGACCCAACTAAAATTGAGGACTTAAGCGTGTTTCTCTGTGCAGGAGCAGGAGGAACAGCTGAGGAAGAATAAAGCATCACATACCATGTGGGTGATGGATAGTGGATGCTCAAAACACATGACAAATCCGAAGGATTTGCTTGGAAGTTTCGTGGAGAAAGAAGGACCATCAGTTACCTTTGGTGACAACTCAAAAGGTCACACCAAAGGCTACGGTACCCTTGAAATCAATCTTGTATCTATTTCTAATGTTTCATATGTTGATGGATTGAAGCATAACTTGCTCTCCATCAGCCAATTTTGTGATAATGGTTTCTCTGTCAAGTTTGATGCGCAGGGCTGCAGGGTTAAAAATGTTGAAACAAAGCAGGTCATATTATTGGGAAATCGATCCCCAACCGGGAATGTCTACTATGCAGATTGGAACAGCAGTCCTCCTAAAACCTGTCTGTTATCAAAGAGCAGTTCAGATGTGAGCTGGCTGTGGCACAAAAGGCTCAACCATCTGAATTTCAAGACAATGAACCGACTTGCGAGATAGGAACATGCAAAGGGCATTTCAAACCGTGTGTTTTCAACAACACATATCTGCAGTGCATGTCTTTTGGGAAAGCTCGCTAGATCCTCCTTTTGGTTGAAAATGACTCCTTCAACCGACTGAGTATTACAGCTAATCCATATGGATCTCTTCGGGCCTGTTACTCCCAAGAGCATGAATGGTAACGAGTATACACTTGTTGTTACTGATGATTTCTCCAGGTACACGTGGACCATTTTCATGCGTCACAAGAGTGAAACCCGAGATGAGCTACCCAAGCTGATGGATCGATTATCGAACCAACAAGAGATGAAAATCATTTCTATCCGATCAGACCGTGGAACTGAGTTTCTAAATGAAACAATCATCGAATACTGCGAGAAGCACAGAATCACTCATCAAACATCGGTTGCGCGCACTCCACAACAGAATAGAGTAGCCGAGCAAAGGAACCGAACGCTGAAGGATGCTGCAACATCCATGTTGACAAGCTCAGCTCTGCCAAAGAGATTTTAGGCTGAGGCAATCAACACAGCTTGCTACACCTAGAACCGGTCTCTTCTAACCAAGCGGTTGAGAAAGACTCCATATGAGCTATGGAGACGCAGGAAGCCTGATATTTCATATTTTCGCATTTTTGGTTCTAAGTGTTATATTCACAACAATGGGAAGACTCAGTTGAAAACTTTTGACGCCAAGGCTTCGAAGGGCATATTTCTCGGATATGCCGCTCGGATCAAGGTTTATAGAGTTTTCAACAACAATTCTCGTGTTGTGGAGATAACACCTCATGTTAGTTTTGATGAATCTACTTTTGAGTGCAGGGAACAGGCTAAAGGACAACAAGCTGATCCACATGTTCCACCAGCTCTCACCAGATCGCAGGTTCTAAGGCAGAAGAATCTAGCTGAACCATTGGTATGGGCAACTGAGGATGATGATCCTTGTTCCTCTGAAGATGAATGTGAGGACCCCAGCTCATCTCAAGGGGGAACTTCAGCTGATGTCACCCCAACTGCATCAGCATCCGAAGCCCAACCGAGCCCGGTTCAAAATATTGTCCATGTTGAGGATCCAGACTCCACAACTGATAAATCACCAGTTCAGAAGATCCCAGCATCTCCCACAACTCAGGTTATCCCATCAGTTGAAATCACGGAACAACCACTGTTGGAAGAAGAAGGAAGACGCAACAAGAGATGGTATGAAGATCATTCTAAGGACAATATCATTGGAGATCCAGCCAAAGGTGTGAGTACTAGAAGCAGAGTTGCAAATTCAGACTCAGCTGAGAAAGATTCCAACACTTACGCACAATATGTTGCCATGATTTCATGTTTCGTAGCTGATGTGCCAGAACCGAAGAATGTTGTGGAAGCTCTCAACTGTGTTCACTGGACAATAGCCATGCAAGAAGAGCTGAATGAATTTCTACGCAACTGTGTATGGGAGTTGATAGAAAGACCAAATGGTGTCAAAGTCATTGGATTAAAGTGGATTTTCAAGAACAAGAGAGAAGCCATTGGATTCATTGTGAGGAATAAGGCAAGGTTGGTAGCTCAGGGATATTGCCAACAAGAAGGAATTGATTTCGAGGATTCCTTTGCGCCTGTTGCAAGGCTGGAAGCCATCCGAATATTTCTAGCCTATGCCGCATTTCACAAATTCAAGGTTTATTAGATGGATGTGAAGTGTGCCTTCCTCAACGGAGATATTAAGGAAGATGTTTATGTTGAACAGCCTCCCGGTTTTGAGACTGGAGATGGAAGAGTGTATAAGTTGAAGAAAGCTATTTATGGCTTGAATCAAGCACCCAGGGCATGGTATGACACTCTCTGTGGTTTTCTTCTGAACTCGGGGTTCAAACGAGGGTCAGTTGACAAAACACTGTTCACCATAAAAGTTGGAGAAGAAATGCTTGTTGTGCAAATCTATGTTGACGACATCATATTCGGTTCCAAGTCAGAGGAGTTGTGCAAGAAATTCTCAACTCTCATGAAGGAGAAATTCGAGATGTCGATGATGGGCGAGATGAATTATTTTCTTGGGCTACAGGTGAAGCAGTCATCCAAAGGGATTTTTATCAATCAGTCCAAATATACAAAGGAGCTCATCGCAAAATTCGGTTTGCAGTTAAGTAAAACCACAAGGATCCCGATGAATACTAACTGGAAGATTGAACCCGGATCTGAAGGAAAACTCGTGGATGCCAGTAAGTATAGAGGGATTATTGGTTCTTTGCTATATCTAACCGCCAGTCAGCTAGACATATCTTACGCGGTTGGAGTGTGTGCTCGGTTCCAAGTTCAGCCAAGGGAAGCACACATGTTGGCAGCAAAGAACATCATTAAGTATCTGAAGGGCACTGTTAATGTTGGGTTGTGGTACCCAGCTGACGACAATATCCAACTTTCCGGATACTCGGATGCGGATCTAGTCGGAGATCGGTTGGACAGGAAGTCCACATCTGGACACTGTCAGTTCATGGGAAGCAAGCTAGTTTCATGGTTCTCCAAGAAACAAGCACGTGTTGCCACTTCTACAAACGAGTCAGAGTATATGGCTGCCGGTAGCTGTTGCATGCAAGTGTTGTGGCTCAAGCAACAACTGAAAGATTATGAAGTAGCAACTGGACAGGTTCCCATTCATTGTGATAGCTCAAGTGCCATTGCTATCTCTTTGAATCCCGTTCACCATTCTCGGACGAAGCACATTGACATCCGACATCATTTTATCCGAGATCATATTGAGAAGAAGGATATATCTATGGAGAAGATTCCAACTGAGATTCAGAGAGCCGATATATTTACCAAACCTCTAGCCGAAGCGCGGTTCAAGATGTTATGCGATCTCCTTGGATTGTTGGATCCATCAGATGAGGAGTCAGCCGAGGTGAAGAGATAAATATTCATCTGAGGGGGAAGCTCAGATGAAGGGGGAATCTCAGATGTGGATCGCCAACCGAAGACATCAGACGTCAGCTGAACAGACGAACTCGAGTCAGCTGATGGTATGCCGCAACATTGGAACACAGCTAATTCCGACATCAGCTGGCAGGTATCACAGCTGATTCCGACATCAGCTGGTAGGTATCATTTATGGCTGAAGGTGTTTATATCTTAAATGAGAATGTTTGAAATAAATTCAAACATTCCTGAAGCATGTCAGTTAGATTAAAATAGCCATCATAGCGCATTTAATGTAAAGTACGGCTGAACATCAATAGCCCTACTTTATAGTGCGACTGGGCTGACATAAGAACATTTCACCTTCTCACGCGCTGGTTGGAACTCGGAATTCAACGTCAAGTCAAAGCTAGTCAACAGTCGCGAGATCTCAGCCGTTGATGGATTCGAACGACCCAATAACCTATAAAAGGCGGAAAATCAGGAAGTGATTTCTTACCTTCTACATTTGTGATTATCTGCTTAACTGTTCATCTTCGTCACCGATTTTGTCTCACCATTTTCTGCTAAGTTTTTCATCTCTTCTCTCTATATAATCCTCACTGCATTATTAAATGGCACCAAAAGGAAAGAAGATGGCATCCTCTGGACCTTCCCTAGTTCCTTCATCATATGAGGAATCCTTTGATATGCTGCTCTCCAAGATACACTTCGAGCAAATTCTATCAGAAGATGATCTGGAATCACCGGTGTTATCTCCCCTCGCCGAACTTCTCAGGGAAAACGGCCTTCTGGACTGGGCGACGCTCTTTCCCTCCCACCTTCTCAAGCGTCAAGTCGGAGAGTTTTACTTGAACCTGAAATCTCCAATTGACAGCAGAGATGGTCTCGTTACAGAAATCTCTTGTCGACAGCGAGATGTTCCAGCCAGAACCATCCGCCGTGTCCCCGTCCCCATTCAAGTCTCTGATTTGCTACGCTCCATCATCCCACCGAACCTGACCGCCACAGACACAGTTGAGAACATCACCGATGCGGAAGCCGATCAATTTCTGGAAAGTGCTCTCATCACCCCAGAAAAATTGAGGAGCAATATGCAGCGAACGAAGTTGAAGCCCGAGCATCGACTTCTGTTCGATGTTGTATCCAAGGTGATCTTCGGATACAGCGGAGCCTTCGGGGACATCAGCTGACCGAAGCTCAAGCAGCTGATAGCCTTGGAGCACAAACACAAGCACGACATCAACTGGTTTAGTTATTTCGAACACCAGTTGACACTGGAGAGGCAGAAGATTACCGAATCCACAACCGACTCCGGAGAGAAGTTGTTGAGTGTCAAGGGAACTCTCAACTTCAGAGCCAAAATTTCTGCCCTGATCCTTTTCGCAACAAAGGATCAGAACATGGTCTGGGAAGACTGTGAGGAGACTCCAGTCAAGAGGATGATGCTGTTCCCAACAGCCAAGAAGGCTCAAGATGTGATTAGGAGTGTCTACACTCCGAAAGACAAGAGGGAAGCTGTGAAAACAGCTGAAGAAAAAGATACAGCTGAGGAGCTGCCTCCAGCTGTCGGCCGCACTTCCAAATCTACAACCGCACGCCGACACAGAACTGAGTCAGAGAAGGAGAAAGAGGAAGAACCGGCTAAGAAGAAGTTGAGGCTTTGCCTCAAGAAGTCAGTTGCCGTACCAGCTGAGGAGACTCCATCTGAGGAGGTACCAGCTGAGGAGATACCAGCTGAGGAGACTCCAGCCGAGGAGACACCAGCTGAGGAAACACCAGCTGAGGAGCCATGTGAGTCGAGTCACTCAGTTGACGCGGCTGCCTTCGAGGTTGTTCCTCACAGAGACGTGATGGAAGGGATGGAAACTGAACCTGCTGATAAGCCGACTATCTCCTCGGATGCATCTTCTTCATATGAGAAAACCGAAGATATTCCAACCTCCCCCACGGCAGGAGCTGATGCCGTACAGCCCGAACAGGTTATCCCAACCGACACACAACCAGAAATTCCGAGCTCTCCGCTCGATGCCAACATTGTGACCGCTTCTTCGGCCAATGTTGAGGAACCTCTTGATACCATCATCCTCACACAGTCAGATATTCCGAGCTCCCTGCTCGATGCCAACGTTGAGACCACTTCTTTGGCCAATGTTGAAGAAACCCTTGAACCGATCCCATATGAAAATCTATCTCCCTCCCCCATCGACGAAGAAGCCGACCGTCGAGCTGTCGCGTTGGAGCATGAAGGCAAGTTGGCCTACTAAACAACCTATCTATTCAAGTTGGAGCATGAAGGCGAGTTTTCGGGTACTAACCTATCTACTCAATTCCGGGAAGAGTAGGGTCCTAACACTCATTTTGAGAGGAAGCGTGAAAAAGATGGGTTCTAACTAAAAGCTCGAACACGAGGTGAGCTTTGATCTAACACTCTACGAACTCTCACTAAGTGATGTTCTCAAGGTTCGATCTAAAGACACAGAAACTAACTCTAGAACTCTCAACAAGTGATGTTCTAAGAGATTGGATGCAGTTCAGCTTGTGAAGGATTTAGTTCTTTCTTTCACTCTTACGTTTCTTCTCGCGTGCGTGTCTTCTATCCTTCTCTGTGAATGAAGGCCTCTATTTATAGGCGGAGAGTATCAACTAGCCGTTGGAGGAGCTGTTGATCTTTGTTCTTTGAAAGCGATGGCTTGTCTCTCATCTCTGCAGACTTTCCGGATTTGGCATCTGTGTTCTTCTACTTTCCATCTGAGACAATCTTGTGTTGGGCCAAATAGGATAATGACTGAACGGTCAAACCCTCACGTGACTTCCTTATTTGAAATTCAAATCTTAACAACAGACTTCCAACAAGGAGTGGTCGGTTAAGACTTTCGATCTTCAACTAGCTTGTTCTTCAGCTGATGTTCTATTTGACTGCTGACAGTTGAACTCTCAGCTGACTTCTAGACTGTCTATAAGATGAAAACATCAAAGGGTTAGCACAGTTATAACATGGTATTGCAAAAACTTTTTGATTCAGAGCTTGGACAATGAGAGATTGTTCATCAAGGTGAATCTTATAACTGGATAGTTTTCATTACAACTGATTGTTACAAGGATAAGTACAAAAATCAAAAGTTACAACAGTTGCTTTAAAAACTATCTGAGCTAAAATTCTAGCCCATACTTACTAAAAATCCTAACAAAAATTTCCCTCTTGGCAGGTGACTCCTTGGAAATGTCCACTCCATGCTCCTTGCAAACCTGCCTCGCCTCAGCTGCAATCTTCGTACAGTTCGTGTTGCGAGAGTCTGGGAGAAGAGGAGGCCGATAAGTAACCCTCTTAGGAATTGGAACTGTGTTCAAGTCCAGCTTGGCTTCAATCATAGCCCGCTTGAACTGGCTGAACATGCCCGGATCCTCTGAGTGCAACTCAGTCAGCGCTTCCTTGAACGCTTTCCTCGGGTCGTCAGTTGCGTAAACCTTCCTATAGTAGAAGTCGTTCACGAACTCCTGCTTGAACAGCTCCCACTCTTCATTCCACTCGGTTGGCATCCACTTGTCAACATGCCTAAACCGACTCTCGACCTTGGACTTTGCTGGCAACCTTTGTTGCTTCAACCGAGCTTCCGCCTTTGATTGATGTTTGTTGATTCGGCGTCGGCTGCGGGAGGCAACGTTGCGGTCCAAGTTCTGGGACATTTTCTTCAGCTCTTCTTCGAACTGGTTCACCCTCCTTGCCTGGCTGGCGGCGAACTTCCTTATCCAGCTCGGGTTCATATAATCCTTCTCCTCTTCATCCATAGCCTTAGCAGCTGCGATGCACTCTTCGGTTGTGATACCGTCGAGTTCCGAATCTAGCTCGGCTGCGATCTCGGCTATGGAGTTGTAGGAAACTCCAAACTTCTCTGCCAGCTCCAAGTCTTTTGACATTTCAGCTCCACCGACTTCGGTTGACTTGGGAGCGGCCTTCTTTGTCTTCTTCCTCAGCTGAGATTTTGCTGCAGCTGGCACTTCTTCCTCGGCTTGGGTCTCTTCTTCGCCCTACACCCCAACATCTGCCTCCTTCTTTTCCCTCTTTTTGGCATCAGCAACAAGGCTTGCTACTGAACCATCCAGAGAGGTGAGTTGATTCTCAGCTAGTTGAAGGCGGTTAAAGAGTTCATCGACCACGCACTCAAGCTCCACCTTCTTCGCCAGATCCGAGTCCTGGCGCTCTTGTTCGGCTTTCTTTAAGGCAGAGAGGTTCTCGATGACCTCAGTTTGAAAAGCCACGAACTCAGCCCATCGCGACTCGAAGTGAGACTCCCATTCAGCATCTTGGGTTTGCTGGAACTTGGCAAGATTGGAGTCGGCCAAGGATTTGAAGACGTTGAGCTCAGACTTCAATCCCAACAGAGTGGACTTTAGCTCCGACATTTCTTGACTGTGGAGGAGGAGAATTCTTCCAGCTTGGTCTTCACTGCAACATTCTCCTCCACCAGTTGCTGATTCTTCACTTCTTGCGCTTCCAACACCCTCAGCTGGTCATATTTTTGTTGCTGGAGGTTGGCAAGCAGTTCAGTCCTCAGCTGGTTGACCCTCTCAGCTACCAGCTCACATATTTCTTCAGTTGTGGGAGCATGCTGATCAGTTGGAGGGGCTTGTGCAATCAGAGCTAGAGGCTCAACTGTGACCATGGCTTGTCGGTTGGCCAGGTACAGCTTCAGTTCTTCTTCTTCTTCTTTCGCTGCTGCGGCGGCTGCATCCACATCCTCAAGGAAGTCAACTGACTTGACCAACATGCTGTCGAGAAAGTCGATGCACTCCTGTTCAGCTGCTTCCCTGGTGTCTGTCCCTTCAGCTCGGCTCTGGTCTAGCCGACGAGTGAGCAGCGCAATCCGGTTGTTGTAAGCCACTTCAAGGTTGGAGTAGTTGAAGTAGGCTCGGATGCGGGACTCATCTGACTTCAGCCTGTCCCAGCTCTGCACCCTGATAGTATCTTCTTTGACGTACCAATGGCTGAAGATCAGGTGGAACTGGTACAAAAGCTCGGTTCCCAGAGTGGCGAAGACTGACATGTTGCGAGCTTCAGGGAACATGCCTAGCAGCTTATGGAAGCAGTAGGCCACTCTGCCCTCGTGCTCCAGAGCAACTGCCTGAAGGTCCTCTGCTTCATTTATTGGGGAGGGAGAAATATCATATGGCAGAGGTTTAAAAAGTTCATCGATGTTGGCCAAAGAGTCGGTCGCAACATCGGCATCGAGCTGGGAGCTCGGAATATGGGATTCGGGTGGGAGGGGGGTTTCAATTGTTTCCTCAACATTGGCCGAAGGAGCGGTTACAATGTTGGCATCGAGCAGGGTGCTCGGAACATTTGGTTGTGGAAGGGTTGAAAGAGCAAGAGGCTCTGGGGGCGGTACGACATGAACTCCTGCCGTGGGGGAGGTTGGGGCGTCGTCAAGGTCCTCAGATGAGGAAGAAGCGTCTGACGTCACATCCGTCTCCATTCCCTCAGCCTCGTCAGCTCCGGTTGCGCGAGGGGCGATCTCAAAAGTGGCAGCCTCAGCTGAGCGGCTCGACTCAGATGGCTCTTCAGCATGTGCCGACTCAACTGGTGCCTCTTCCTCAACTGGAGCTTGCTCCTCAGCTGGCGCAGACTCGACTGGTGCCTCCTCCTCAGCTGGCGCAGACTCGACCGGTGCCTGCTCCTCAGCTGGAGCTTGCTCCTCAGCTGGCTCAACAGGTGGCTCTTCAACCACAACCTTCTTCTTGATTTTCACCCTCAACTTTTTCTTGAAGGGCTCCTCAGCTGACTCCTTCTCCGACTCAGCTCGTCGGCGTGCAACTTTGGATTTGGCGGGGCGAGCAGCAGCTGATTCCCCCTCAGCTGTAGACTCAGCAGTTTTTCCAACCTCCTTCTTCTCCTTCGGAGTATACACACTCCTGAGTACCTCCTGTGCCTTCTTAGCTGTCGGGAATAACAACAACTTCTTGAACGGCGTCTCTTCACAGTCCTTCCAAACCATGTTGCGATCCTTGGTCGCAAGCAGGATCAGGGCTGAGATCTTGCAGCCGAAGTTGAGCGTCCCTTTCACACTCAACAGCTTCTCTCCAGACACAGATGTTGTCTCGGAGATCTTTGACTTCTCCACCATCAACTGGTTCAGGAAGTATTGGAACCAGTTGATCTGATGTTGGTGCTCCACGGCCACCAACTGCTTCAACTTGGGTCGGCTGATGTCGCCGAATGCACCACTATAACCGAACACCACCTTAGAAACTACATCGAACAGCAGGCGATGTTCTGGCTTCAGCTTCCTCCTCTGCATGTTGCTCCTCAACCTCTCCGGCTCGATCAGAGCATTCTGCAGAAACTCATCCGCCTGCTCGTCGGTTATGTTCTCCAGAAATTCCGTGGCGGTGTGGTTGACGGGGATAATGTGGCGGAGGGCATCGGAAACATTGATGGGGAAGGTGACGCGGCGAATGGTCCTAGCCGGAACGTCGCGTTGGCGGCAGGAGACCTCTGTAGTCACTCCTTCCCTGCTGTCAATGGATGCTTGTAGGTTGACGTAGAATTCCTCGACTTGTCGCCTGAGCAAGTGGGAAGGGCAAAGCTTGGCCCATTCGAGAAGGCCATTCTCTCTGAGTATATTGGCGAAGGGGGCCAACACCGGCGACTCCAAATCCTCGTCAGAGAGGATCTGTTCGAAATGGATCTTCGACACCAGCATGTCGAACGATTCTTCGTAAGAGGTAGGGACAAGGGAAGATCCGGAAGAAGCCATTTTCTTGCTTTTGGGGGCCATTTATGATCACTGCAAAGGTATTTATAGGAAGAAGTAAGGGAAATGTTTTGCAGAAAATAGTTAGACAAAAACTGGGAAGACGATGAACAGTTATTGCAGATAGATACGAATGAGGAAGGTAAGAGATCACTTCCTAATTTTCCGCTATATATAGGTTTTTGACTTGATTAAGATCGACGGCTGGGGTTAAATGGCGCGAATCCATCAATGGCTGAGATCACACGACTGTTGACTATCTTTGACTTGACGTCATGCACTGAGTTCCAACCCGCGCGTGAGAAGATGTACAGTTTATCTTGTCAGCCCAGCCGCACTATAAAGTAGGCTATTGATGTTCAGCCGTACTTTACATTTAATGCGACATGATAGCTATTTTAATGTAACTGACTAGCTCAGGAATGTTTGAATTTATTTCAAACATTCTTATTTAAGAACATAACATCTTCAGCCATAAATGTTACCTGCCAGTTGATGTCGGAATCAGCTGTGTTCCCATGTTGCGGCATACCATCAGCTGACTCGAGTTCATCTGTTCAGCTGACGTCTGATTCCTTCGGTTGGCAATCTGCATCTGATCGGCATACCATCAGCTGACTCAAGTTCGTCTGTTCAGCTGACGTCTGATGTCTTCAGTTGGCGATCCGCATCTGAGATTCCCCCTTCATTTGAGCTTCCCCCTCAGATGGATATCTATCTCTTCACCTCAGTTGACTCCTCATCTGATGGATCTAACAATCCAAGGAGGTCACATAGCATCTTGAACCGTGCTTCAGCTAGAGGTTTGGTGAAGATATCAGCTCTCTGAATCTCAGTTGGAATCTTCTCCATGGATACATCCTTCTTCTCAATATGATCTCGGATAAAATGATGTCGGATGTCTATATGCTTTGTCCGAGAGTGATGAACAGGATACAAAGAGATAGCAATGGCACTTGAGCTATCGCAATGAATGGGAACCTGTCCAGTTGAGACTTCATAATCTCTCAGCTATTGCTTGAGCCATAATACTTGCATGCAACAGCTTCCGGCAGCCATATACTCTGACTCGGTTGTAGAAGTGGCAACACATGCTTGTTTCTTGGAGAACCACGAAACTAGCTTGCTTCCCATGAACTGACAATGTCCAGATGTGGACTTCCTGTCCAACCGATCTCTTGCTAGATCTGCATCTGAGTATCCGGTCAGTTGGATGTTGTCGTCGGTTGGATACCACAACCCAACATTAACAGTTTCCTTCAGATACTTGATGATGTTCTTTGCTGCCAACATGTGTGCTTCTCTGGGTTGAATTTGGAACCGAGCACACACTCCAACCGTGTAGGATATGTCTGGCCAACTGGCGGTTAGATAGAGCAGTGAACCGATGATCCCTCTATACTTGCTGGCATCCACGAGCTTTCCCTCAGTTCCAGGTTCAATCTTCCAGTTAGTATTCATCGGGATCCTTGTTGTCTTACTTGTCTGCAATCCGAATTTGGTGATGAGCTCTTTGTATACTTGGACTGATTGATGAAGATCCCTTCTGGAGACTGCTTCACTTGTAATCGAAGAAAATAATTCATCTCGCCCATCATCGACATCTCGAACTTCTCCTTCATGAGATTTGAAAATTTTTCACACAGTTCCTCCGACTTAGAACCGAATATGATGTCGTCAACGTAGATTTGCACAACAAGTATATCATCTCCAACTTTGATGGTGAACAGTGTTTTGTCAACTGACCCTCGTTTGAAACCCGAGTTCAGAAGAAAATCACAAAGAGTGTCATACCAAGCCCTGAGTGCTTGTTTTAATCTATAGATTGCTTTCTTCAACTTGTACACTCTTCCATCTCCAGTCTCAAAACCTGGAGGTTGTTCAACATATACATCTTCCTTGATATCTCCGTTGAGGAATGCACACTTCACATCCATCTAATAGACCTTGAACTTGTGAAATGCGGCATAGGCTAGAAAGATTCGGATGGCTTCCAGCCTTACAACCGGAGTGAAGGAGTCCTTGAAATCAATTCCTTCTTGTTGGCAATATCCCTGAGCTACCAACCTTGCCTTATTCCTCACTATGAATCCAATGGCGTCTCTCTTGTTTTTGAAAATCCACTTCAATCCAATAACCCTAACACCATTTGGTCTTTCTACCAACTCCCATACACAGTTGCGTAGAAACTCATTCAATTCTTCTTGCATGGCTATTGTCCAGTGAACACAGTTGAGAGCTTCCACAACGCTCTTTGGTTCTGGCACATCAGCTACAAAGCAAGAAATCATGGCAACATCTCCAGCTTGCTCGAACTTTTCTAGAATTGCCAACTCCTCAGCATATTGAGCATAAGTGTTGGAGTCTTCCTCGGTTGAGTCTGGATTTGCAACTCGGCTCTTTGTACGCACACCTTCGGTTGGATCACCGATGATGTTGTCAAGGGAATGATCTTCATACCATCTTCGGTTGCGTCTTCCTTCTTCTTCCAACTGTGGCTGTTCCATGATCTGAGCTGTGGAAGATGCTGGACTTTTCTGAGCTGGTGATTTATCAGTTGTTGAGTCTGGATCCTCAACAATGATATCATTTCGAACCGGGCTCGGTTGGGCTTCGGATGCTGATGCAGTTGGAGGGGCATCAGCTGGAGTTCCCCCTTGAGATGAGTTGGGGTCCTCGCATTCATCTTCAGAGGAGTATGGATCCTCATCCTCAGTTGCCCAAACCAGTAGTTCAGCTAGATTCTTTTGCCTTAGAATCTGAGATCTTGTGAGGGCTGGTGGAACTTGTGGATCAGCCTGTTGTCCTTTAGCCTGTTCCCTGCATTCAAAAGTAGATTCATCAAAACTAACATGAGGTGTTATCTCCACAACACGAGAGCTATTGTTGAAAACTCTATAAGCCTTGATCCGAGCGGCATATCCGAGAAATATGCCTTTCGAAGCTTTGGCATCAAAAGTTTTCAACTGAGTCTTCTCATTGTTGTGAATATAACACTTAGAACCAAAAACGCGAAAATAAGAAATATCTGGCTTTCTGCGTCTCCATAGCTCGTATGGTATCTTTCCCAACCGCTTGGTTAGAAGAGACCGGTTCTGGGTGTAGCATGCTGTGTTGATGGCCTCAGCCCAAAATCTCTTTGCAAGAGCTGAGCTTGTCAGCATGGATGTAGCTGCATCTTTCAGTGTTCTGTTTCTTCACTCAGCTACTCCATTCTGTTGCGGAGTACGCACAGCTGATGTTTGATGTGTAATTCCATGTTTCTCGCAGTACTCGATGATGGTCTCATTTAGAAACTCAGTTCCACGATTTGATCGGATAGAAATGATCTTCAACTCTTGTTGGTTCGATATCCAATCCATCAGCTTGGGTAGCTCATCTTGAGTTTCACTCTTGTGGCGCATGAAGATGGTCCACGTATATCTTGAGTAGTCATCAATTACAACCAGGGTGTACTCGTTACCATTCATGCTCTTTGGTGTAACTGGTCCGGAGAGATCCATGTGGATCAGCTGTAACACTCGGTCGGTTGAGGAAGTTGTCTTCAACCGGAAGGAGGATCTAGCGAGCTTTCCCAACTGGCATGCACTGCAAATATGTGTTGTTGAAAACACTCGGTTTGGTATGCCTCTTGCATGTTCTTGTCTGGCAAGTCGGTTCATTGTCTTGAAATTCAGATGGTTGAGCCTTTTGTGCCACAGCCAGCTCACATCTGAACTGCTCTTTGATAACATGCAGGTGTCAGGAAGACTACTATTCCAGTCAGCATAGTCGACATTTCCGGTTGGCGATCGATTTCCCAACAATATGACCTGCTTTGATCCGACGTTTTTAACCCTGCAACCCTCTGCATCAAACTTAACAGAGAAACCATTATCACAGAATTGGCTAATGGAGAGCAAGTTATGCTTCAATCCATCAACATAAAAAACATTAGAAATCAAAACATGATTGGTTTCAAGGGTACCGTAACCTCTGGTGTAACCTTTTGAGTTGTCACCAAAAGTAACTGATAGACCTTCTTTCTCCATGAAACTTCCAAGCAAATCCTTCAGATTTGTCATGTGTTTCGAGCATCCACTGTCCATCACCCTCATTGTTGCAGACGCTTTATTCTTCCTCAGCTGTTTCTCCTGTACCTGCAAAGAGAAACTCGCTTAGGTCCCCAATTTCAGTTGGGTCCTGGAGGGTTAGAACCAGTTCCCCCTGGAACTGTGCGTCGCTTTTCCCTGTATACTCGGATGGATTTATCATTCCAGATCACTTTTCCTTCATCATCAACTATAACAACACCTCGGTTATCCTTAGACCTGTTGTTAATAGTGATGTTCTGTTTCTTAGGAGGAGTTGGATTTCTCCCATTGTGAGCTTTCAGAGGAGAGGCTTTCCCCCTGTTTTGATGGCGATTCTTATCCTGTTGAATTTGTCTGTAAGGTCGGACGCCATGTTGGAATCTTTGTGGCTGATTCTGATTCTAACTCCCTGAATGTTGTCTGTAGCTGTTCATGCCCTGTTGGTGGTTCATGTGTTGGCATGAATATCTCCAGCTGTTCGACCTGTTCCTTATCGGTTGACTCGATTGGGACCTTTAGTTGAACTGATGATGGAACCGCTGTTGATTCAGATGGTTGGATCCTTGTTGGTTCTACGGTCGGTTCCATTCTTTCTGATGTTGACTCTGAGGTTGATGCAGAGGTCGGTTCTGATTCTGAGTTCGGTTGCGATTATGCCTTCGACGTCTCTGATTCCTCTTCTGACTTTTGGAACATTCCCCCTCGGTTGATGTCCCAACCGATGGAACATTCTGTCCTCCATCTACTAATCCTTTTCCCTTCTCAGTTGTAATTCTCTTGGTCGGTTGAGCTTGTTGAGAGGTGGAGGTTGAATTACATTGTGGTGAGTCAGGTTCCACTGTGTTAGGTTCGACACCCTTGACCTCAACAGCTTTGATGAAGGTTGCTGGAGGAATTCCACTATCTTTAATCACATCATAATCGAGTCCTGACACGTCATCCATCTGTCTACTGTAACTGATAAGATTCTCGATGATCTTGGATGACTGATACAGCTTGATTAGATTATTCTTCTCAGTTTGCAACTCCTTGAGGAGGACAGTTATCTGCTCGGTTTGTCCATCTGACTTCTTTACCAGCTGGTCGATTTGAGTCTCTTGATTTTTCAACTGATCTTGCTGCTCCTTGATCTGCTTTGTCAACTCCTCATCAGTTGGAGCATTAATTCGGTTGACCGCATTCAGTTGACTCTTGAGATTCTCAATCTCCTCTGTTTGACTCTTGATCAGATCGTCCTTCACGGTTAAGGATTCTTCAAGTTTTAAGAACTGTTCTTGAAGACTCTTAAACTCAACCGATTGCTGATGTAGTTCCTCACTGAGTTCTTGAAAATCACTCCAGGAGGGTTCCAACTCTTCGTCCAGTGATTCCTGCATGTTAGAAGTATTGGGAGAATTTAACTTAGCAGGATTAGAGTGTACCTCAGTATCATCTTGGTCGGTTCCAAGTGCCATGAGGCATTGATCCTGACTGATGGCGTTGTTTGTAGAAGTCACTTCATCCTCATCTTCAGTGTCAGTGAAGATGTCCATGTCGTCAGCTGCTTCTTCTGCTACCATGGCCTTGTTCTTTCCAGCTTGCTTGGCCCTCAACGCTTCTCTCTCTTTCTTTGAGAGATCTGGACAGTCAGCTTTGAAATGTCCTTCCTTGCCGCATTCAAAACAACCGTTGGTGATAGGTTTTGAACTGTCTCGAGTTCGGTTTGATTTGTAGAATCATTTGTATTTCCCGAACCGAGTGTCCATGTCAGCTAGTTTATTTGACAGGGCGGCAATGTTCTGTTGCAGTTCCTCTCTTCTTGGCTCCTTTGCAGCTGTGTCTGCAGATCTTGTTGGCCTCGATGTTCTCGATTTGGAGTAGTCAGCTCGAAGTGCAACTGACTTTGAGGTTGAACCAACATCCTCAAGTCGACTCGTCTGAACCGAGGACTGAGATCTTCTTCGATTCACCTTATACTCATTTCCCTTTAAAATTGAGAATAATCTTTCAGTTCCCATTTCACCAAGGTCAGCTCGGCTCTCATGGATATTGGTGAAGGTATCCCACTCAGCCGGTAGAGCTTGCAACACTTTGAGATTGATTTCTCTTAGTGTGTATTTTCCTCTTCGGATGGACTGGATTCCTCTGAGGATGTCCATAAACCGGAGCTCTAGCCGATCAATTGTTTCATCAGTTCTCAGACAAAAGTTGTCGAAGTCTTTGCATGCATGTGAGAATTTGTTCTCCTTCGTCTCGTCGCTTCCTTCATTCAGCGATGCCAAGATGTCCACATCTCTTTGGCAGTCTCGCACTCTTCTATCCTAGGGAGGTAATCTTGTCCAACAGTTGACATGATCGTGCTCTGAGCCCAGATGTCTAACTGGCTCACCTTGGCTTCTTCGGGAGTGTAGTCTTCCAGCTGCTTCTCCACAAACTCCACAACTGTATCCCCATCGTTGGGATTTGTAGGAGTGCGAGTGATTCTCTCTTTGATGATGATCGGTCCGGACGAGAGTACTTGTTGCATCCTATGATGCTTCGACAGTAAGATCTTCTTCATCCGTGTCCTCCAAGATGTATAATTTACTACCGAGAACATGACCACGATCTTATCTTTGACGTCCATCTGCACACAATAGCAACAGAAATATGCAAGCAAATATGCACTAGCGTGATAAAGAGATCTGTTCAGTTGACCACTGAATAAAATACCTCGAATTCACACCTTGTGAAACAGAGTCAGTAGTCTTTTGAACCACTGCTCTGATACCACTTGATGGTCCCGATACGAGTTACTGGTGTATGGGGAGGGGGGAGTGGGAATACACCAGTTAGGATTTTAAAATTAAACTCCTGAAAATAACATCAACCGAGTAAAAGGACTCAGTTGGAATCTCACAGCTGAGTAAGCAACCTCAGCTGGAAGAGTGGTGCTGTGCGGAATGTGGTGGAAATTAATAACTCGTAAAACAACTCACGCTAATGTGCAAGGTCGGTCAAAAACCAAGACAGTTGATGCAAAGATGCAGTTTGTATGCAGTTAGATTGGTCAGTTGAATATGCGATAAATAACTGAGAAATAAACACAACACACGACGATTTAACGTGGTTCGGAGAGAACTCCTACGTCCACGGGGAGTTGTGAGTCCACACAACTCTGTCCAAGTTCTTCTGGACAAACCACTCAGCTTACGCGGGCTGAGCAACCGTTAAGGATAAGTTTGTGGGTATTTATCAACCTTACAGTTTAGTTTTCGGGTACTAAACAACCTATCTACTCAATTTCGGGAAGAGTAGGGTCCTAACACTCCTTTTGAGAGGAAGTGTGAAAAAGATGGGTTCCAACTAAAAGCTCAAACACGAGGTGAGCTTTGATCTAACACTCTACGAACTCTCACTAAGTGATGTTCTCAAGGTTCGATCTAAAGACACAGAAACTAACTCTAGAACTCTCAACAAGTGATGTTCTAAGATATTGAATGCAGTTCAGCTTGTGAAGGATTTAGTTCTTTCTTTCGCTCTTACGTTTCTTCTCGCGTGCGTGTCTTCTATCCTTCTCTGTGAATGAAGGCCTATATTTATAGGCGGAGAGTATCAACTAGCCGTCGGAGGAGCTGTTAATCTCTGTTCTTTGAAAGCGATGGCTTGTCTCTCATCTCTGCAGACTTTTCGGATTTGGCATCTGTGTTCTTCTGCTTTCCATCTGAGACAACCTTGTGTTGGGCCAAATGGGGTAATGACTGAACGGTCAAACCCTCACGTGACTTCCTTATTTGAAATTCAAATCTTAACAACAGACTTCCAACAAGGAGTGGTCGGTTAAGACTTTCGATCTTCAACTAGCTTGTTCTTCAGCTGATGTTCTATCTGACTGCTGACAGTTAAACTCTCAGCTGACTTCTACTTCATGCTGTTGATCTTCTGGGTTGAGTTATACAACTGATGTTCTGAAACTGAACGCTCAGTTGTCTTCCTTGTATCTTCTCCCTTTTTGAATTCACATGGAATGAACGCTCATTTGTGTTCCTCACAACTGATATTCTATCTATTGAGTGTAACTTCCCCCTTGCTCAATGCTTCATATGATGAACGCTCAGTTGTGTTCTTTACAACTGATGTTCTATCTGAGTGAAGCCTTGCTGCCGTCTTCAGCTGGAGTCCTGTAAAGATAAAATTTTAACAATGCTCAAACAGCGAGCCTAACTACTAACATTAGGAACTGGCAACATCTACTCGGTTGGGGTCAGTTTGTTTTGGAATCAATCAAAATTTTTACTTAAATTTCCCAACAATAATTAATATTTTAAATCTTAGAATTGTTATTTCTGCATTTTACCCATATATATATATATATATAGGGAGTTATTCCCATGCAAACTCCCCTTAAAGTGAGAAATATGAATTAATCTCCACCATTGATCTTATCTACATGAAGGGTCAAGATTTAGCTTGGTCAAAGCGGGTCAAACCCGGGTCAACCTATTGACTTTTTTTTTCGATTTTATTTTTTTATTTTTTATTTTTTAACTGTCATACAAGATGCACAACTTCACATATTCAGATGCACTAATTCACATATTCGGATGCACAACTAAGTGTATTGAGATGCACAAGATTTTAAGTTTTTTTTTATGTTTCTTTTTTCCTTTTTTTTAAGGTTAGGTCATATGCACCACATCATGTATTCATATGCACCACACTATATAATGAGATGCACCACTAAGTGCATTAAGATGCACTAGTTTTGTTTTCGTTTTTTTTTATTTTCGTAAAACATTGTGCATCTAGTTACACTATGTGGTGCATCTAGTTACACTGTGTGGTGCATCTAGTTACGCATTGTGGTGCATCCAATTTTTTTTAGTTTTTTATTTTTTTTATTTTTTTTACAAATTCGGTGCATCTCACTACACATAGTGGTGCATCTCATTATGTATAGTGGTGCATTCGAATATGTGAAATGGTGCATCTTGGGTGACTGTTTTAAAAAAAAAATTGAAAAAAAAAAACTGAAAATCTTGTGCATCTAAATGCACTTAGTGACAGTCACCCAAGATGCACCATTTCACATATTCGGATGCACCGCTATACATAATGAGATGCACCACTATGTGTAGTGAGATGCACCGAATTTGAAAAAAAAAATTGAAAAAAAATTGGATGCACCACAATGCGTAACTAGATGCACCACACAGTGTAACTAGATGCACCACATAGTGTAACTAGATGCACAATGTTTTACGAAAATAAAAAAAACGAAAACAAAACTAGTGCATCTTAATGCACTTAGTGGTGCATCTCATTATATAGTGTGGTGCATATGAAACATGATGTGGTGCATATGACCTAACCTTAAAAAAAAATGAAAAAAAAATATAAAAAAAAAACTTAAAATCTTGTGCATCTCAATACACTTAGTTGTGCATCCGAATATGTGAATTGGTGCATCTGAATATGTGAAGTTGTGCATCTTGTGTGACAGTTAAAAAACAAATATTCGAAAATTAAAAAAAAAAAAAGTCAACGGGTTGACCCGGGTTTGACCAAGCTAAATCTTGACCCTTCATGTAGATAAGATCAATGGTGAAGATTAATTCCTATTTCTCACTTTAAGGAGAGTTTGCATGGAAATCACTCCCTATATATATATATATAGAGAGAGAGAGAGAGAGAGAGAGAGAGAGAGAGAGAGAGGAAGTGGTTCACATGAAAATCAATCTTTATGAGTTAACTACTCCCTCTGTATCATTTCATTATACCCATTTTGCCTTATTTGGACGTATTATTTCATTAAACCCATTTTCTAAAATGGAAATGCAACATATGATAATACCCCACTATAACTTATAAATTACCACATAACCATTATAAAGCTACTAATCTCTTCTCTCTCCTATTTGATGTGACAAAAGTAATCCTAAAAAGTTACTTTATCTTCTCAACTTTATTATAAACAACTCATTTTCTTAATATGTGTGCCCAACTAAATGGGTATACTGAAATAATACTGAGGGAGTAGTACTCATTTATACACCCTTGATCTTGCATAATTGTAAGCCTGGATCTAACAATACAAATAAGGAATCAATATCAATTACCTTCTTTAATAGCCATACCAATTGATTAGGGGCAATAGTGTAAATATATGTATTCTACAAGTTTAGTCAAGAACATGGCATTTGTCGTAGCAAGAGTATTTTTTACAATAAACCATATTGACTAAATATTGTACAATCAATTTTTTTTATGTGACAAATTGTTGGTTAATCGAATCAGAGTCATTAGCGGTAAAATAGTCAGATTTTCCAATCACATGGCATTTGTGGAATCACCAAATGATTGAAAATTGTATAGTCAATTTTTTTATGTAGCAAATAGTTGGTTAATTAAATATGCTCACATCCCTAACAGATAAAATATGAAAGATGAATGTTAGTAACTACATGGCTACCTGATTGATGAGTGTTTGAGTAAGACAACAGTTGCGAGGAGTAGCTTATGAAGATGGAGAGTGTGGGAGTGAAGAAGATGATGTATGATTGATGATTTTTCTACTTTATATCTATTTCTATGTTTAAGGTTTTGCTATTAGTTAATTAAGTCCAAATATTTATATAATTTTTCGGATAAAATTAAAATCATCTTAAGTGCTGTGACATTTAAGGGAGCCACATAGAAATTTATATAACACTCAAGCAAGGTGATCAATTTTTATTGGTATATCTAATTATCTTATATGTGGTCTAATTTATACTCTCTCCATCTTATTAGAAACATTATATATTCCTTTTCGGGTTGTCTCATTTAAAACAACATGTTTACATGAAAGGAAAATTTTTATCTCACAAAAAAATGTAAGCTCCATCCCTTTTTATCATCCTATCCTTTAATCACTGTTTTCTTAAGTACCCCATAATCAAAAGAAATATGACCTTTCAAATGGGATCAAAGGAACACAAATTATTTTATTTATTTCAAATATGATTCTAATGAAATAAAAAATTAATCAACTTTACTATGTTGCCTAATAAATAATAGATCCAATTTAATTTATAATTAATTAATAATGTACAAATTTTTATTGTTGTGTTATTTTTCTAATTAATCACATTGCTAAGATTTTTTTAAGATTTTTTTTTTTGTAAAAGAATTTATAATAAAAAATACAACGAAATTTTAAATTATATTTTAAGTTCATAATCACTAAATTGTGCATATTATTTAGTTTATTTGAATTTTAATATTGCGAGCCTATGCAAATACATACTTTTGATATAAAAAATTACGTTGTTAAGGAATATTGATCATTCTATTGAATTGTGCAATGGCACACTGTCATGAGACTAGAAAATCATGCTGTGGAGACCAAAATACTGACAAGAAATAAATTCTGGCTATAAGATATTGATTCTGGGAATATCATTAACAACATCATTTCCACATCTTCCATTTAAGTTTCAAGAAGACAATTCCTTCTAATTATTTCGCGTGTCATGACTATCAATAATAGTTACAATCTCTCACATGTGAGACTTTTTCTTAAGTAATCCATATGATCTTATGGTCAAACATAGGTTGTTGTCTCGAGCATATGGAGCCAAAGTAGTTTGAAGATCTTAATATGTGACAAAAATAATAAAAGTAGTGTATGTACAACGAATGTTGTTTACAAGACATTCTTTTAGTATTTATAAATAGAGAATATTGTGTCATATGATACAGTAGATGTGGTTATTATAACATAAATTTTAGTGCACTTTCTTCATAATTACAAATTCTGACCATTATTTTCAATGTGAAATGGATTTACCCTTAATGAATAGTGGGCATGTCGGGTCAGTTCAAGGGGGGATTAGTACATTTGGCAATATTTTGGTCCCTTTCGTGCCATTTGTACCAAATCGTGAAAAATTTCAGATTTGTCAACTTTTTTTAGAAGTTTTAATTGTTTATGTAATGATATTTAGGTTGATTTTGTGATGATATTTTTATGCTAATGAATTTTATTATTTTTATTTTTTGGTACATTTAGGTTGAATGGTCTAATTAGTTCCAATTGTGTCAAACTATGATTATTGCACTGTTGTACTTTTGGCATGAATGGTATATTTAGTTCAGAGGAGATGCAACTGCGACGGTGATGAAGGTGGTGGAGAAGTTGGCAATGGCGAGAAGAGAGAAAGAGATAATAGCAGGGGGTGACTGTTGGAGGTTATGTTAGGGTTTTATATTCAAAATTATAGCAGGTGGCACAAATAACATTCATTTGTACCAGATGTACCAATCTGGCCCACAACCCGCACCTTCATTAAGGGTAAATCTCTCTCAAAGTGCAAATGTTTGTAATGCCCCGTAAATTCCTTACGATCTTAAAATTTTAAAGTTAATTAAATAAATGACTTTGCACGCCTAAGTTTACGATTTTGAATTCTAAGACTAACGGTCGAATCCGTTTCTGAAAATAAATTACGGAAGTCAGCTAGACGACTACTGTATTTAGGGTTAGCGCGTACGAAAAGTTTTTAGTTCGTGAACTCAGAACAGAAAACCGTCTGATTTTTACATTCATGAAATCGCGATACGAACTCGCCCGAGAAAGTTCATTTTTATGATTTTCCGGACAAAACTCGGACTGTGTCGTCCCGAGTTTTTGTCAAAATAAATTTTATAAATTTATTTTTCGATTAAGTTTCGTACGTTAGAATTTACGGTCAAATCGGATCGCGACGATTTTGTGCCGAGCGACGTTTTTCGTCGTTCGATTTCCGTAACGTCGGATCGCGCCGGAAAAGCGCGTAGTTTTCTTAATTTTCTTACCATGACCGACATCTTCCCTTTTTAGTTAGATTTTTAGGTGTTTTATTAGTATAATTAGAGGACACCTATGCTTTCTACTATTCCTACTTTACACCTCATTGTACCTTATAACATAACTTAACAAATTAAAACAATTTCTCCCTCCCAATACACACACACTCGGCTGCACTCTCAATTCCATCTCCTTCTTCATTCTTCCATCTCCATTGAAGAGAAGCTCCAAGAACATCAAGAAGAAAATCACAAGTCCACATCCTTCCATTCAAACCTCATACTTTCTTCATTAATTCTTAAGGTAATTCCCTCCTCTTAACTTCTATCCATCCATCCCTCTCTTCTTTTATTTTTCATTTCTTGATCGAAAATTAAGGCTTTGAAATAGATGAATTGATCTTGAATTAATGAAATTGGATATGTTAGATAAGTTAATTAGGGTTTAGAATTGAGCAAAAATCAAGAACCCTAATTCCCCCTAAATACCGAAATTTTAGGGCTAATAGTAGGATTTCTAGATTTCTCAAATTGATGATGGATTCATGCTTAAGAGATGTTTAATTAGTGATTAGAACGAAGAGGAATCGAAAGCCCTATGTTTTTGTGAAATTCAATTAGGGTTTGAGTGATGAATTTGGGGGTTTATGCATGATAGTTTGTTTTTGGTTTGCAATTGATTAATAGATGTTAATAGGATGATTAGTGGATAAATGTTGTTAATTGGAGAAGAAAATCACCCTCTTAATATATATATATGAAAACCAAAATTATTTGAGTAATTAGGGGTTTCCGCATGTTGATGTTAATTGATGAATTGCTAATGAAATATAGTTGCAATTGATGTGAATTGATAATAGGAATTTAATTAGATTTTTCTAAAATTGTTTGTCATAACGTAAGAGACGAAGATCATGTTATAAGTTGAAATATAGTGATGATATGAAATGTTTGCATGCATGAAAGTGATTCATGTTAGTTGTAGTTTAATGTCGTAAAGTTTGAACGGAATCCGACAACTTTGAAAAAACGCGTAAGAGACAAACCTTTAGTCGTAACTAATAATCGAGAAGTCGAATGAGAATTCTAATTTGATATTATTGTCTATGATGAACTTGAGAACAACTTTCTAGTTGATGTCATAAGCTTTCGAGTTGTTATAATATGAGCTATAGTTATAGTCGAGAAATAGAACGCGTTTTAAATAATTTGTTGGTTTAGTAATTGTTAGTTGAAAGCCGGCGTTTAGAACGTCGTGCTTTTGAGCGAGTTTTGAGAAGGAGTTCGTCACGTAAGGAAGTACGTGATGACTGCCTTGAGGGTCCAGTTTCCAAAGAAATCAAATACGAGAGCTTAGAACGAACCTAAGACGTTATACGTTGAACCTATCGAGCAATTAGGGTTTTCGCGGCAGTTTTGCGACCCTCGCCGGAAACTGGAATAACTTTTAGCTCGTTTATCGGATTTGTGATCCGTAAATTGGAGCGTAAACTAGACATCCCAATATTTCCATTGGTACAGGGCTCATCCCCTGTTTCCAAATCCTCTGTTCTGGACAGCCTCCAGAGTTACTGGATTGCGCAGTGAAATTTCAGTTTCTTGTTTTCTAAGTTGTTTAGTTCACAACTTAGTTTCTTTCGATCGTTTAAGCCGTATTATCTAACGAATATCTCCCTACTGACCCTAGAGTCAAGTACAGGACCTTGAGTGATGAAAACCAATCGAGATCTTATCTCTTATTCGTTCAAGTAAAGAAGTAGTTAAGTGAGAATTTCATAAGTCGTGAAATGAACTAAACGTAAATCGCCTAAGTTGATTCTTTCCAACTTAGCTCCTTATAATCTTTAAAGTCGTATTAAGTTACCGACTACCCTCTCTACTGACCAAAGAGTCGAGTATGAGACCTTCCGAGTTCTAACGAGATTTGAACGAGTCTCGTTCCCGTTTAAGTAAAACGAATCTAGTAAGCGTGCAAATGCCTAAAGAATGAAACAACTAAAACTTATTTCGATTCTCTTTGATCGATTATCTTTTACGACCCGTGTTAAAGTATTATTATTTTACGATGAAGGAGGAAGCAAGCAGTAGAGACAGGACGGAAGATCCGAAGTTGGAAGCTAGTGCTTTAAGTTCTGTAAATCGAGGTGGGCTTTTATATACAAAATAAAACGAGCAATGCTCGGAAAACCTTTCTTTATCGCTTTGATATCTGTGTTTTCAAAGTGATATTATGGCATGAACTGTTTTATGTTTTATGTGAGTTCTCTTGTACCTATCTGAGTCAACATTCGTGTTTTCCAGATTTAGAGTTAATCTAACTAGATTAACTAACGATCGGTTCTGAGTTAGCTGCTAAGTGCTTTCCAGAGTTAGTGTACTTTGTAACCTGTGGTGTATGTGATATCCTGTTGAGGGGTACCAGCCACGGTGAATTAGAATTGGTCAAGATTGAACATAGCATACCTGAAAATACTCGGCCGAGTAAATTGTGAAAATCAGTCAGAAAATATTTAGTAGACACGGGCCCCTTTTCAATAAAACCCCGATGTGCTACAATTATGAGATGCCATATTTATCTATGCTTATGATTATGATTTCGGCATCGTGCCCACTAAGTACGTTTGTACTTAGCCCTGCGTTGTTTTCTAAATGTGCAGGTTGAAGCGACGGTGAGCGGCGACGGTTGATGTTGAGTTAAAGGATAGGATGCTTAGTTAGAACCCTTCCGCTGCCAAACTCTGAATAATCTTTTGAGATGTATCTTTGAAACAATAGACTGTAGTTAAGTCTGTAAATATGAACTTAGCTTCTTCTGTGTACTTTTGTCGAGTAATCACTTGTGGTTAACTCTTTCTTATTTATAATTAAGTCTTGTTCATGGTTTATCGATGCCTTTCATGTATGTTTAGTCAGTCCTTCTTCCCCGCTTCTTTAATCCAACCCCAGTCGCACCCCGGCTTCTGCCATCCCTCGGGATTTGGGGCTGTGACAATGTTAGCCAGAATTTATACTTTTATAGAGATATACCAAAAATTGTCTTTTAACGCTCATATTAGCTATTTGAAAAGTTGACTCGTATAAATATGTGAATTTTGAATAAAATTTTAAATGTTCAATACTTTAGTTTCATTATAGTTTTACCAAAAAAATATTACCAAAAAATATCAAAATTTTGTGCATTGCACGAGGTGCGGTACTAGTTCCTAAATGAGGCGCACATGTTGTGGTCAGTTCGAGAGGGTCGGTTCAGGTCTGTTCGGGGAGTTACCCAGATTGTGGATATTAGGAACAATAGTCTTATTAGTCCGTGTGGACTTGAGTGCAGTAGTGCATAGTATGAGACAGGTCCGACCCAACTCGGAAAGCCACCCCGCGAGTCAGCTATCTATCCCAAAATCTTGGGCGCGTGGAGTACACGCGCACTCACGGCTCGTCCACGCACCCGCCTGCTTTTTTTTGTTGTTGACAGTTTCATACCCAATAAATAAATATTTTCCCGAAAAACACATTCATACACTGCTAGCTCAGTGGTTAGCATCCCTGCCTTCCACTCAATTGGCGAGGGTTCGAAGTTCTTGAGATGCCTTCTTTTTTTCCGCCAGCTTTTTGTTTCTCTACTTTTTTTCTTTCCTTTTTTCCTTTTCACTTTTTGTTTCCATTTCCCTTTAACATTTTCTTTTTTTGTCCTTTTCCTTTATTTATTTCCAATTTTTTTTTTTTCTTTTTTTCCCTTTTTAGTTTACTTTTTTCTATTTTATCTATTTTTCTATTTTATCTGTTTCTGTTATTTACATTTTCAGTTTCTATAATTTTTCTTTTTTCTTTTCAGTTTTTGTTTCCATTTCCCTTTTACATTTTTCTTTTTCTTTTTTGTCTTTTTCCTTTATTTATTTCTAGTTTCTTTTTTCTTTTTCGCTTTTTTTTTAATGATCAGTTTCTTTTTTCTTTACAATTTTTACTTTTTTTGACGACAATGTTCATTTTTATTCACGACAACTTCTACTTTTGGTTATTTGGTCAAGTAACTATTATAGTTATGAAACGTAATAATTGACATGAAGAAAACTAATGTTTCACAAACATAAATTTTTATCAAAATAATATTTATTTTTTTCACGACAACTTATACTTTTAGTTATTTAATCAAGTAATTATTATCTTAAGAAAAGTATTTATTTATATGAAGGAAGGTAACGTTTCACAATTATTACTTTTTTTCACAACGATTGTTATTTTTATTTACGAGAACTTGTGCTTTTAGTTATTTGGAAAAGTAATCATTGATATGATAATTGGTAATATTTTACAAATATTACTTTTCTTAACGACAGTGTTTACTTTTATTTACGACAACTTGTACTTTTAACTATTTTGTCAAGTAATTATTTCTTTACAATTATTACTTTTCTTGACGACAATGTTTACTTTTATTCACGACAACTTCTACTTTTGGTTATTTGGTTAGGTAACTATTAAAGTTATGATTGTTACTTACTACTTATAAAAGTTCTTGTCTTCGAGTGCTTCTAGCTCTTGTCCACGACAACTTGTAGTTTTAAGTTATTTGGTCAAGAGTTCTTGTCTTCGAGTGCTTCTAGCTTTTATTCATGACAACTTTTACTTTTAAGTTATTTGGTCAAGTAATTATTGACATAATGAGAAGTAATTATTGATATGAAGAAAAGTAATGTTACAAAAATATTACCTTTCTTCACAACGAATGTTACTTTTATTCACGAGAACTTGTACTTTTAGTTATTTGGCCAAGTAATGATTGTCATAATAAAAATAATCATTGATATGAAAGAAAGTAATGTTCGAAAAAGATGACTTTTCTTCACAATGGTTGTTACTTTTATTCACAAGAACTTATACTTTAATCATTTAGTCAAATTGTTATTGAGATTAATAAACCTTAATTGGATAAATAAATCCTAATTGAGAATTAATAAAACTTAACTGGGAATTAATAAATCTTAAATAGATTGATCAAGAAAAAAATTTAAAAAAAATTGAGTAAAAGATGATTATATTTGAGGATAAAAAATAAAGATTTCAATCTAAATTTAACTAAAATACGGCAACAAATGTAGGAAATGAAAGCTGACTGAATTATTACAATACATTTATTGAATTATTAAAAAAATTTATTTTCAATATCGACCGACTTCCTAGTCGGAATATTCTTTAATTTGCCACCATAAGATCAGAGTATTGTTTCTTGATGATCTGTGGTATTGATACCCTCACAAGAGAGTCATTTGATGGCTAGTGTGAGTTGAAGCACAAGAATAGCAGCAAAAGCTAGAAACATTGACTTCACCTATAACGCTTTCAGAAAACACTTCCGAGTAAATTTCCCAAAACCCCGCCAAACGGCCGATGCCATAAATGCATAAGATTGTAGTCCGGGTACTTTGTTGTGCTGGCCATATTCAGAGACGAGTGCATCCTGAGAAAAATTTGCAATTGTGCGAGTCGGAACCCGTCTCACTCTATGCACCAGTGCATGGAAATTTTTGTGTTCCTGGAAAGACATAATGCACAATTATGTGAAACATCAACATTAAAAATAATTACAGTAGGACTTCAACAAACAACATGCAAAAATACCAAGCTCTATAACTAAGTGACAACTAGAGTTTCAAAATCAAAGTCATTTATGAATTAAGCTGCTGGCAAACAAGAGAATAGACTTAGAGGTGCTCTTTACCTGCTTGTGGATATGAGTAGGATTAGCAATAAATGGATACACAAAAGGAAGAGCAGCACCACTGATAGTACCGACCTCTCCTTGGGCCTGATCTAAGACCCAATCTGATTGGGCCTATATATCAAAGCTCGGCCCATAGAATTCGGCCCAAGTAAAGTCATTAACGAAGCCCTACTTCGGAAGAAGATCAAATCCTATTATGGAAGGGAATTGGATATGCACGTACCAAGAAACAAGATATGTATAAGGAATCCGAATCCTAGAAGGTTTAGGGCTCAATTCAAGGCCTATATATAGATACTAGATTAGAGATGTAGATACGTTCGAATACTCATTGTACTCTCAAGTATAATAAAAGCTCTCTATATTCTCTCCCGTGGACGTAGATCACATTGATCGAACCACGTAAATCTTTGTGTCGTCGCATTATTATTATTTTCTGCTATCTCTACAAACCCTAGATCTATCATTGGCGCCGTCTGTGGGAACTTTGATCGACGGTTCTTTGGTAGCAGAACTATGATGGTAACGTGATCACAAAACGTGCGGGAGGACCAAAGCCAACGTGGGAATCCCAACGAAGCAGAAAGTCGCCCCGCGAACAGGGGCAATCGCCAGAAAGGCAGTTCGGTCCCAAAGGAGGGGCACGGCAATAACCCTATAGACGAGGATCCGTTCAAAGGAATGCCCGCGCTGGAAGACATCCCTCAGAAGGGTCCACAGAAATCAGGATCGAAAGGAGAGGATTTTCTCGACGACTTCGACCTCGCCACTACCTATGCCGCGACTGAATTTGCTAGAGCGAATAAGGAGAGCTTCAAGCGCTTCCTCACAACAGCTCGGATGCCCCCAATATCCGAAGCTAGGGAGAGTTCCACGCGGAGGTCTATACCCAAAACTCCACACCACTCCAAGACACAGGAGCCCGAGCTAAGGAGAAAGCGCGACACCCGGCGAAGCCCACTCCGCCGCCGGAGCTCCAGCCCACGTCGGAGTCCCAAGCAACACCATCTCCAAAGGCGACATCGTAGTCCAGGCAGGGATCGAAGTCCGAGCTATTCCAGAAGTTATAGCCCCAAGGCAAACCGACACCGACGGGAGGGAAGATCAGCCCGACTCGTCAACCCGTTCACCGACGAGCTACTTGATGCCAAGCTTCCCGCGGCGTACAAGTTGCCCAACATACCACCCTACAATGGGTTAGAGGACCCCCTCAATTTCTTGACGCGGTTCAAGTACAGCATGCACAACCAGGGCCTCACAGAAGAGCATATGTGCAAGTTGTTCCCTGAGATGCTGGTCGACTACGCCCGAGCTTGGTTCGACGGCCTGCCGACTGGCAGTATAGGGTCCTGGGTCTACCTCGAAGGAATCTTTAAACAAAGATTCCTTATGAAGGTCCAGGCTCGTCGAGACACGGCCTATCTCCTGTCCGTAAAACAAAAAGACAGAGAGACTATAAGGGAGTACGCCTCCCGATTTATGCAAGAAAGCTTGAAAGTCGATAAAATCGACGACGTCTTCCTCATCTCGACTTTTCGAGACAGGGTCGCTCCTGGGTCCCTGAATCAGGAACTTGCTAAACAGAAGCCCGAGACGGCCCAGGAGATGTGGAAAATCGTATACCAGTTCGCGGATGGCCAAGATGCGGACCGGAGGTATCCAAAAACAAATCCCCTCATAAGGACGAACTAAAGTTCCCTTTCGAGGTCAAATAAATGACCCGACATGGGGTAATAATATCCTAAGAAATGCGCAAAGGAAACCCTTTTTCCGAGGTCCGAGCTTGTCTCCCTCTGAAAAAGGAAGATCCGACGAGGTCCGAGTCAAACTCCCTCATCAAGGATAAAACTTTCCTCAATCAGGGTCAGAACCAAGTTCCCCCGAGAGAATTACACTACGAGGCCTGAACCATGGTTCCCTTGTAAACTCAAAGAGGTCCGAGTCAAACTCCCTCATCAAGGATAAAACTTTCCTCAATCAGGGTCAGAACCAAGTTCCCCCGAGAGAATTACACTACGAGGTCTGAACCATGGTTCCCTTGTAAACTCAAAGAGGTCCGAGTGAAACTCCCTCATCAAGGATAAAACTTTCCTCAATCAGGGTCAGAACCAAGTTCCCCCGAGAGAATTACACTACGAGGTCTGAACCATGGTTCCCTTGTAAACTCAAAGAGGTCCGAGTGAAACTCCCTCATCAAGGATAAAACTTTTCTCAATCAGGGTCAGAACCAAGTTCCCCCGAGAGAATTACACTACGAGGTCTGAACCATGGTTCCCTTGTAAACTCAAAGAGGTCCGAGTTTAACTCCCTCAAAAATGCAACATGCAAATAAACTAAGAAAGCTATCTTCACGACGAACACGAAGTGCAACGAACTCAATCTATATTTTTTTATTTCTAACTATTTAGAACATTCTATTTGTACATAATTTATAGGAGTATCGAGCTAATCTATGGAGGAGGATGTTTCTTGCTAAAGTTGAGCCAGTCCTCCTCGAATGAGGTAGGCCCCAGAAGGTCATCAATTGAAATTCGGCCTCGTCCCCGACCTCGACCCCTTCCAGCAGGAAAGCCCCAACCTCGCGACGTAGCTGAACCTCGCCCAACAGCTCGGCTACCTTGGCTCGGGCCGACCTGATGTTCCCGTGAAGCTGCCTTCACCTCGCGGGAAGGCATCGTCCGAGATAAAGACGGAATTACTGCGCCCACGCCATTGGCCAGGAGAGCGCGTAACTTGGGTCGGCGGTCCAATATACACTTATACCTGCTCGCACTCTCCTTCAGCATATCAAAAGCACCTTGAAGCTCAAAAGACTCGGGGCCGAATGCTTCTTTCAGCTCGAGATACTGCCCCAAGTCTTCTTTCGTCTTTAATTCCGCTTCGGATATGGTGATACCACCACCACGACGGATAATATCTTCATACTCGGCATGCTCCTCGGCGATCTTCTCATGACCCTTGGAATCACTGCCAGCTCGACCTCGGCCAACTTTCAATTCTTCCTCAGCCTGAAGGAGCTTAGCCTGAAGTAAATCAGCACCCTCCTGAGCAACGAGCCGCTTCACCTCGGACTCCTCGCAAAGCGCCTCGAACTTCAACTGCCACTCCTTCAGCTCGGCGGCCACGGCGAAGTTCCCATTGATGAGTACAGCCAAGTCATTCGCTAGGCTGGAGAAGCTCTCCAACAGCAGAAGCCTCTTCGTGTAGGCCCGGAGAACCTCACCTTGGCTAGCCGCGAGCTGGGCCTCCCGGTCCTTCGCCGCGTTCAGCTCGGACTCCAGCTTCCGAGCTCTCTCGGCCTCAGTCCGAGCTCTCTTAGCCTCAGCCTCGGCCTTCGCGAGCTGAGCGACCAGCTCGGATCTCGCAGCCTTCACCTCCTCCTTGGCCCCCTTAGCTCGGGCGATAAGCTCGGCAATCCAGTTCGTATAGGTGATTTGCGCAATCAATCACCTCGGGAAATTCGACCTCGTAGTCTGCGTCTACATGTCTTCTTCTCTCTTTGGGGGGGGGGGGGGGATGTGATAGTACCGACCTCTCCTTGGGCCTGATCTAAGACCCAATCTGATTGGGCCTATATATCAAAGCTCGGCCCATAGAGTTCGGCCCAAGTAAAGTCATTAACGAAGCCCTACTTCGGAAGAAGATCAAATCCTATTATGGAAGGGAATTGGATATGCACGTACCAAGAAACAAGATATGTATAAGGAATCCGAATCCTAGAAGGTTTAGGGCTCAATTCAAGGCCTATATATAGATGCTAGATTAGAGATGTAGATACGTTCGAATACTCATTGTACTCTCAAGTATAGTAAAAGCTCTCTATATTCTCTCCCGTGGACGTAGATCACATTGATCGAACCACGTAAATCTTTGTGTCGTCGCATTATTATTATTTTCTGCTATCTCTACAAACCCTAGATCTATCAACCACAACCTAGCTTAAGTTTTCTACTTCAAATTTAACATATAATAAAAAAAGGCAAGTAATAGCAGCAATAGGGAATGGAGCAACAAGGTTTACCTGTCTAAGAAGGAAAGCACAAAAGGACTCCTAGAATATCAAGTCAATACCCTCTGATGCTATTAAGCACTCGCAAATTGATTTAGCTTTGTTAATCTGCCAAAAGGAAAAACAATGGAGAACCAATTATCATTAGAAGCAACAAAGTTGCTATTTACTAGAAGCAACAAATAAATATATCTCTTACATAATCCAGTATATCCTATAAGGAAAGGCAAAAGTAATTTAAGATTGAGAATGTATATATGACAAAATTTGAAGAAAATGCCTACTAAAATGCACATAATCATCTATAAAGTATAGGTCAACGTAATTAATATTTTAGCCGAAAAAAGATAATTACCAGAATAATTTGTTTGCTTGAAAGTCCAAGAGCAATATGAGCTAGTAAAACTACGTGGAAACTTTTGTAATCAATGGCAACCCTTTGATTTTGCAAGTTTATCGACTTTTCATTCTTTCTGGTAATAGCCAAGTTATCTCAAGGAACGAGTTCCATTATTTCTGTAGCCATTAGCTTTTTCAGGGCATGACCCTGCCTCAACAATTCATGTAAAGAAGCAATTGCTCCAAGTCTTCGCTCTGCATTTTCAGGTGAGTGAGGCATGCCCAACAGATCCAATGTGCATGCCCGAAACAGCTCTTCCAATGATTCTTTTATCTAAATGCAACAATAGAACATAATTTGATTAAGAAGCATGTCTTCCAATTGCACAACAAGCACATAGGTAGCAACTATGACCAAAAGTGAGGCCCTAATAATTACAAATTAACCATCTCCAATCTATAGCTGAAAAAAAAATCATGCAAATTCAGATACGGAGGCGGGGGTGAGTACGAAACACTTGGGCTTGAACTCTCACTTTGCGGCGGTGGCGGATTAGAGTTGCTGGATCGATTAAGAGTGGAGGTCGAGTTCAGATTAGGAGTGGAGGTCGAGGGCGACGGTGAAGGAGGATGATGAAAACGGAGAGAGAGAAGAAAACGAAGAAAAGAATAAGAAAAAAAGGTTTATATATTTTTTTCAATCGGGCGGGTTGGAGCGGGTCAGGTCACGCGGGTCGGAACCCGTCTCACTCTATGCACTAGTGCATGGAAGTTTTTGTGATGTTCCAAATGAACAGAATGGTCTAATAAGTTCCGATTTGGACGAATTGTTCAATTGGTTCCAATTGTTCCAAATTATAACTTGTTGCATTGTGGTAAAAATTTGAATGAAGAATACAATTAGTTCCAATCGTATTCAAAATATTGGTACAATTAAGACGAACGGAATGCATTCATCCCATTCATACCATATCAATTTGTAAGTAAATTGACTGAACATTTAGTGTATATATATTGCAAATAAACATTCATCACATCCTCAAAACTCACAAGAATTACATAGAAATTCATTTTATTTATTCCTTTTCTAAATATTGACGAACTCATTATAAATCAAATCATCTGAAACATGACAAATCAAGTAGAGGTACACAACACTATTTACTGAAGCTACATAGCTAAAACCAATTCAACTCTTTATCCTTTATCCACTGTACCAGTGCACAAACGTAACACTCTCTTTTGAGATTGCATTTGCTCAAAATCTACCTTCACTTTTATATTTATAGCTTCACCCAAAATGCGTGCAACCAAACAAACACATCACAAATCAAACACTATACTCATACATACATCAATCAAACAATCACATTAATTTCATTGCATAGACAGATAGATAGATAGGTTGTCTTCCCATCATGAGATACTTTTAATTGTTCAAACTAACAATAATATAAATGAATAGATTTAGTAGCAAATTTATGCATCACCAGAGATGAGATCGCCTCCTTTTAAGTCCAAGTGTTGGAAATGTATATCTATCGCTTCGTCCTCATCGAAGCATTGCAATATTTGTTAGCAATCGGGTACTTGCTCGTGTCAATTACAATGAACAATGAGTACTTTTATTGAAGAACTTTGAACAACGTATAATGTAAGAGATTACAACGAAACTGAAGTATTAAGATTTAAGAAAACCAGATCGTCTGAAGTAGAACTTCTGCCCGCAAGACGAGAATACGCCCCGGTAGTACTCACGGTAAGGCGGCTCGTCCCCAAAGGTTAAAACAATCTTAACGTCTCGAATGTAGTATCACCACAAACAGAACTGAGCTCCGGCGAACTGGACAAGAACGAAGACTAAACTCGAAAGTGTATGATATGCTCTAAGAGGAGAAAATGCAGATAGTTTGTGTGTATTCTGCAAAATGAAGATGCTACTATATATAGGCAGCTCTCGACCAAGTGACTCGTCGCTATCAATTCTGCCATGATGGCCGGCAGTTTCAGACGTCAAGGATTGCCGGATGTGAAAAGTCTCCGGCGGTTACAGTAGCCAAGAGACATGAGCCGATGGGTTACAGCTACCGGATTGGGCTCAACAATTAAATGAAGTGGGCTTGTGGAGTTGGTCCAAAAAGATAAGGCCCAAAGTACCAATTGCCAAGATCCAAGTCCCAGGCCCAGGCCTGAGCCCGACCCGCCCACCCGCCCAGACGGACGGACGGCGGCGGCGCGCGCCTGTGTACGCGTGCGAGAACACCCATACACACCAACCCAACAAGTTATTAAGCTCATACAGACATAGCCTTAAATGCTAGTCAAATCATCCACATATACCCGATGTGGGACTACTAACATTTATTATAATTAATAACATGTTAGTTACTACTTCAACATCCAACTTTTAGCATACAATATCTCACTCACCGGAGATCAGTTTAGAGATATTAAATGTACCACATTGATCTACTCACGACGTAGATTAACATCCAATAAATAATTTAATCAAATAATAAATATTTAATTAACAATATTTATCCTCAATTAATGGTTAACTATAAACCATTTTCAATAATCCCCTACATGAATGAGAATGGCAATGCAAAATGAATGCAAATGCAAAGTTCAGTTCTGAAGAGACAATATTGCATTTGGCTAGGTGGCTTGTGGCCTTGAACCTATCCATAGTCAACATCATCGAGTATAGTGGCGGCATAGTAGTTATAAAGACTTTAAACTAGTCCTCCATGGTGTATACCGAGACAACAATATCGACACAATATCATCTTAATTCTCTCCGTTCTAACATTTTGTGTCTTTTTCGGCCTTGGACACCCCTTTAGATTCATAAGTGTATCAATTGAAGCGGCCCTCACTTCATACTTATATAGGTGATTCTTATTCCCAAGTATCCTACTATAGTTGACCTTTTCGAGGTATCCAAGAATCATTAAAAGTCATAAGACTTAACCTCACCACGTGTAGGTAAACAAACACTCACTGTTCTCAGAGAATAGGTATGTTTGAGTGTTTAACACACTGATTCTTATAACTTCGTTGTCCCATTGAACCAAGCTCTTGGGATCCTCCAATCTACAAGGTTGGGTTTCCGTTATAATCATCCTTAAGATGTGGATTTAACACCCATTCCGTCTAACAGTTTATACATTCGATCTCAATTAATGTTTTTAGTCAGCGGATCTGCTAGATTATCTATTGACCTCACATAGTCAATTGAGATAACCTCACTCAAGATCAAATGCCTTACGGTATTATGTCGTCGACGATTATGTCGAGACTTACCTTTATAAAACATATTTTGTGCCCATCCAATAGCAAATTGGCTATCACAGTGTATCAACACAGACGGCACAGGCTTCGTCCAACATGGAATATCCTCGAGGAAATTTTTAAGCC
The DNA here is from genome assembly GCA_029490685.1 of Schizonepeta tenuifolia. Taxonomy (NCBI): domain Eukaryota; kingdom Viridiplantae; phylum Streptophyta; class Magnoliopsida; order Lamiales; family Lamiaceae; genus Schizonepeta; species Schizonepeta tenuifolia. The sequence goes on along the minus strand of CM055958.1, from coordinate 18,118,641 downwards.
ATTCAGCTTCTTCACCAGTTTTATCCAAAGCTATGAATTCAGATTCCATGGTAGACCTTGCAATACAAGTCTATTTCTTAGACTTCCAAGATACTGCACCACCCCCAATAGTGAACACGTATCCACTCGTAGAAAACGAGTCTTTGGAATCAGATATCCAATTAGCATCACTACACCCTTCAAGTACAACAGGCTCTCTTGAATAATGAATCGAAAAGTTCTGAGTATATTTCAAATAATCCAGTACGCGCTCTAGGGCCCTCCAATGTTCTTATAACTACTCAACTTGTGAACTGAGCATGCTATATCAGGTCGGATATAGTTTGACAAATACATCAAACTCCCAATTATCTTAGCATATTCATCTTGACCCACAGGTTCCCCTTATGCTCACTTAGATGAACATTCAGTTCCCAAGGAGTCTTAGCGATAGGTTTGTCAAAAGCATTGAATCTCCTCAACACTTTCTCAACATAGTGAGATTGCGACAAAGCAATTCCGTTAGGCGTTCTTAGAATCTTAATTCCAAGAATAACATCGGCCAAACCCATATCTTTCATGCTAAAATTCATACTTAGCATCCTCTTCGTTTCACCAATCACACGAGAGTTACTACCCATAATCAACATGTCATCTACATAAAGACAAACGATAATGTAATCGTCACCCATTTTCTTAATGTAAACACACTTGTCACTCTCGTTGATCTTGAAACCATTTGACAACATCACTTCGTCAAACTTCAAGTGCCAATGCAAATGCGCTTGTTTCAATCCATATAAAGACCGTTGTAGTTTACATACCATATGCTCTTTCTCAGGTACTACAAACCCTTCCGGTTGCTTTATATAGATTTCATCATCTAACTCCCTATACAAGAATGCAGTCTTAACATCCATTTGATGAATCTCAAGATTCTGCAAAGCAGCAATAGCGAGAAGCACCCTAATAGAAGTAAGTCTCGTCACAGGTGAGTAGGTATCAAAGAAATCATAACCAGTTTTTTGTCTAAAACCTTGAACTACAAGTCGGGCCTTATATTTATCAATAGTACCATCAGACTTGTACTTCTTCTTTAGGACCCACTTGCATCCTAAAGCCTTACAGCCTGGTGGTAGTTCAACTAACACGCAAGTGTGATTAAGTATAATAGACTCAATCTCGATGTCTATAGCTTCTTTCCACAAAGCCGCATCCGAACCAGATAAGGCTTCTTTTACGGATACTGGTTCACCGTTTAGCATTAAACGACATAATCCGGTCCATAAATCTTTACTTTCCGGACTCTAGTACTTCGTCTAGATTCATTCACAGGCATAGACCTAGCTCGCTTTCTATTAGGTGGTCCAAAGAACACTGGATTAGAACTCGATGCAACATTTTCATCTATGGTTCAAGACTCATAGGATCATCTACAAGTTTAGAACTTGTTGCTTCATCCTCAACTCTTTTGCTAGAGTTAGGATTAACCTTATCCTAATTAGGATAGATATTCTCAAAGAATACATCATTCCTTGATTCCATCGTCGTACCCACATGTATGTCGGGTATCTCCAATTTGTGTACAACAAACCGATAAGCGCTGCTGTTCAGTGCATAACCAATAAAGATACAATCTATCGTTTTAGGTCCAATTTTAACTTATTTTGGTAAAGGCACTTCAACCTTAGCTAAACACCCCCACACTTTGAGGTATTTAAACGAATGTTTCTTTCCTTTCCAAAGCTCATAAGGAGTCTCGTCCTTCCCTTTGAGTGAAATTTTGTTCAAGATATAGTTAGCTGTCAAGACATCTTTCCTCCACATGTTCTGGGGTAAGCCCAAACTAATCAACAATGCGTCCATCATCTCTTTAAGAGTACGATTCTTACGTTCAGCAACGCCCTTTGATTGTAGTGAATAAGGAGCAGTCGTTTGGTGGATTATACTACTTTCGTTGCATAATTCAGCAAACGGAGCTACATACTCTCCACCTCTATCACTTCGAACTATTTTGATTCGGCAACCAAGTTGATTTTCCGCTTCATTCTTGAAGTTCCTAAAAGCTTCAATAGCCTCATCTTTACTTCTTAATAAGTAAAGGCAGCAATACCTTGTGCAATCGTCAATAAAGGTAATAAAATACCTTTTACCGCCTCTAGTTTGCACAAACTTTAAGTCACAAACATCGGTGTGAATTAGTTCTAGAGGTTTGGTGCTTCGTTCAACCGATTTAAACGGTAACTTAGCTATTTTTGCTTCAACACAGACTTCACACTTGTCTTGTGTCTTAGATAAATCAATATTTAACAAGTCCATATTAGCAAGTCTTTTTATAGCATTTAGATTTACGTGACCAAGTCTACAATGCCATAAATCAGAACACTCAAGCAAGTAAGCAGAAGTAGTAGCTTTATTATCATTAGCAACTGCCTTAGAAGGCTTACAAGTACGAACACTCAACTTGAACATATCATCAACAATATGACCTTGTCCAAGAGTCTTATCAAACTTGCGTATGATTACAAAATCACTACGAAGGTCTATATCAAACTTAGCCCTAACTAGTTTGACACCAGACACCAAATTCTTGCGGATTGCCGGAGCATGCATCACATCCTTCAGAGTTATCTCCACACCGGAGGTGAGTTGGAGTACAACAGTTCCAACTCCAAGAACAGGTGAGGTACGGTTACTCGCCTCGGTGACAAAGCGGGCTTAAACTTCCTTGTAGGTATAGAACAAGTCCTGGTTCATACAGATGTGAACAGCCGCACCTGTGTCAAGAAATCAAGTAATAGAATTAGGGTCCCAGACATGGTTTACCTCGGTGATCATGGCAACAAAGTCGTCTTTGTCCCAGGTGTCGAAGTCCTTTTGGACATGGTTGACCTTGCCCTTTCCCCTTTTCTTCGACATACGGCAGTTCTTCGCCATATGTCCGGGCTTATCACAGTTGTAGCATGTTCCAGTGAACTTGGTTGGAGGTGCCACTTCTTTTCCTTTCCCTTTGGTAGGATAAGGACGCTTCTTTGAAGGTCTGCCCCTACCATCGGTCAGATTAGCCTTAGCCTCCATTGGAGCCTTGGCCTTCAAATCTTGATCACGGACTTGAGCTTCAGTTTGAAGCTTAGCCACCAACGTCTCAAGGGTCATCTCCTTTCGCTTATGCTTAAGGTATCCCTTGAACTCCTTCCAACTAGGCGACAACTTGTCAACCAAGAGCGCCCCAGTATATGCCTCGGGTAGAGGCATCCCCTCGGAATAAACATCATGTACAAGAGTTTGGAACTCTTGCACTTGGGGCATCATTGGACGAGAATCCACCATTTGGAATTCAATGAGCCTCGTCATAATGAACTTCTTCGTGCTAGCAGGATTAACACGGTACTTCAACTAAAGAGCATCCTAAATTTCTTTGGCAGTTTTCTTGATGTTGAACACATTAAACAGGCCATCATCTAGCCCATTCAGCAACATATTCTGACACAGATGGTCGGAATGTACCCAACTATCGTAGTCAATACGAACTTGCACATTTGCCTCATCCTCAGCTGGGACATGAGGTCTTTCTTCACGCAGGAAGCTAGCAAGCCCCATTATGGTGATGTAAAACATCATCTTTTGGGACCATCTTTTGAAATTAGTGCCCGAGAAAACAAGAGATTTCTCAGCGATAGGCATAAGCCGAGCAACAGGTTGGACTGGAGCCATAGTTGAGCTCGAGAAGCCAATGGTTCCAAAAGTGGTGGAAGAAAGAGTGGCAGCGCCGGTACTCGGATTGGTAGATATTTTTCCAGCAGAGTTTCAGGTTGAACTTCAGTTTTAGGAAGCAAACGAACAAGTAACTTTCGTTATTCTCGTCTTGAGATTGTTAGCAATCAGGTACTTGCTCGTGTCAATTACAATGAACAATGCGTACTTTTATTGAAGAACTTTGAACAACGTATAATGTAAGAGATTACAATGAAACTGAAGTATTAAGATTTAATACAACCAGATCGTCCGAAGTAGAACTTTTTCCCGCAAGACGAGAATACGCTCCGGTAGTGCTCACGGTAAGGCGGCTCGTCCCCTAAGGTTAAAACGATCATAACGTCTCGGCTGTAGTAGCACCACAAATAGAACCTAGCTCCGACGAATTGGACAAGAATGAAGGCTGAACTCGAAAGTGTATGATATGCTCTGAGAGGAGAAAATGCAGATTGCTTTGTGTGTATTCTGCAAAATGAAGATGCTCCTATATATAGGCAGCTCTCGACCAAGTGAAGGGACTCGTCGCCATCAATTCTGCCATGATGGCCGGCAGTTTCAGATGTCAAGGGCTGCCGGATGTGAAGAGTCTCCGACGGTTACAGCATCCAAGAGACATGGGCCGATGGGTTTTATCAACTGGCTACCGGATTGGGCTCAACAATTAAATGAAGTGGACTTGTGGAGTTGGTCCAAAAAGAGAAGGTCCAAACACCAAGATCCAAGTCCCAACAAGTTATTAAGCCCATACACACCAACCCAACAAGTTATTAAGCCCATACAGACACAGCCTTAAATGCTAGTCAAATCATCCACATATAATTGATGTGGGACAACTAACATTTATTATAATTAATAATATGTTAGTTACTACTTCAACATCCAACCTTTAGCATACAATATCTCACTCACCCGAAATCAGTTTAGAGATACTAAATATACCACGTTGATCTACTTACGACGTAGATTAACTTCCAATAATTATTTTAATCAAATAATAAATATTTAATTAATAATATTTATCCTTAATTAATGGTTAACTATAAACCATTTCCAACAATATTAACATAAATGATATCACACATAAGAAAATGGTTTTTTAAATGGCAAAAAAATACTTCCTCTCCCTCCGTCAAAAAATGATACTAGTACATAAAGTAGAGTAAGATATATTTTCATGGAAAAAGAAAAAAAGGTAAGTAAAATATATTTTCGTGAAGAGACGGGTATAAAATAATATCAAGAAAGGGAAATAGATGTGTTTGCTCAGTGGTGGCAAATTAAGTATTTGGTTCGATTCTGCAAGCAAGCATCCTTAAAGTTGAAACATCAGAACATGGAGCTTTTTATCATCTTTGTAAACGAATCACCAAAACTACATCAAAATAAGTGTATCAAAATATTGTCTTTTTATCCATAATAATGGTTATTTGACATGATGACGTAGATAAGATTGTTGAATATTTTGTACTCCCTCCGTCCCACTCAACAAGTCTCATTTGGGATATGCACGTAGATTAAGAAAAAGAGAGTTAGAGTGTGATTAAGGTACTATTTTATTGTTGATGTTTAAGTGTGTTGAGTGAAAAAACACTGTACAATAAAGTAAACAGCATTGTTCACGTTTGAGTGTGACATAAAGTGGGTTTTAGTGTGTTAATTTTTGCCAAAAAAAGAAATGAGACTTATTGAGTGGGACACCCAAAATGCCAAAATGGGACTTATTGAACGGGACATAGGGAGTATCTATTTAATTATCTGTCTTGGTCAATAAGTTATTTGTTTCCCTTTAGATGTCTAGGGTTCTTGGTCAATAAGTTATTTGTTTTCTTTTAAATGTCTAGGATTTTATTAAATAGGTGCTTTATTTTATATTTAGGGGAATTGAACGATTAACCCTTAATGTATGTATTCCGGTATACAGTGGTTATCAACAGAGTTCACATATTAATTTTATAAATATATTTCACACTTCTCCCTGCATCAGTTGGTATCTAGAGCATTGCTACGCTCCTACGTGATGTCTCCCCGTTAATCAGCCGTTCAGATTGTTTAAGATGACCTCCGTCACGACATCGACATTTTGTCTCCATAGTTGGAGGAATTATGAGCACGGAAACAAGAGATTTTTTCCTTCCCACACGGTCAATATGATCGACCCTGCGACGACCATCGAGGACGTTATCGATTCAAGCATAAATTGTTTCGAGGATGGAGAGAATGATGTAGATAAGATCGTTGAATATATTATATTTATTTGATGGTCCCGGTAATGAGTATTTGATGTATGGAAGGGGAATACATCAGTAATGATTTTTGCTTTCAAAATCTTTTCACTAAGTTAACTGCTCAGGTCAGTTCGCTCAACAACTGAGAAGGTCAATTGGAGCTGCTCTACAACTGAGAAGGTCAGTTGGAGTTGATCACACAGTTGGGTGCACAGCTGACTTCTTTGACTAAGGGTCAGCTGTGTATTCCAACTGAGGTTTCAAAGAGTTAAGCGTTGCGGAAGTTGGTGGAAATTAAAGCTCGTTACTTAAATTGAAACCTTTATGAAAACGGGAAAGGTCAAGTTCCCAAAACTTAATGCAGTTTGTGAGAGTGCAGTTTGTATGCAGTTTGTATGCTGGGTCAGTTGGTTAGGTAACTGAAAGTAAAATACTGAATGTAAATACAGAAATGTAAAAGATACATTATTTTAACGTGGTTCAGATATTGACCTCCTACGTCCACGACTTCCTTTTCGGGGAAGTAATCCACTAGAAAAGCTTAAACGTGCTTATCAAACGTTCCACTTGGTTTGCGGGTACCAATCAACCTAACCTGTTCGATTAGGGGTTCGAACAAAATCTTAAAACAATTTTACGGACAAGTGTACAACTTGGGCTTAGCTTACGGGTTCTAAGGGGACCTAGTCTTAGATTGCAGATTCTAAGGGATCTAGTCTTAGATTGCAGGTTCTAAGGGACCTGGTCTTTGATTACGGGTCCAAAGGTACCTAGTGTCTTTGATTTCAGGTTCAAAGATGGGCCTAAAGTTTGGGAGTTGGGGGTTTTTCCAATTATGAAGCACAGAGAGAAGTGGAGGCTTCGTCCTAAGGCTTAGAGACTCGATCTTTTGAGAGAGAGTCTGCTCAGAAACAAAATAAGCAAGAACCCATATTCTAGACTCGATCAAAGAAGGGGTTTTTTAAGTGGCTAGATGGAAGAACGGGAGGAGGTATGGACACTCTACTTCTACTGGTCTTCAACTGAGGTCTTCTTGCTGGAGAGAGTGGTGATATGTTGTTGCTGCTCTTCTTCACCCTGCGCGATTCTATCTGCGTCTTGCACTCTTTTCTCTCTCGTGCTCTCTCTCTCTCTCTTCAATTGTGGAGACCTCTATTTATAGAGGGAGGTCTATTTAGCCATTGGAAAGAGTCGTTTGATCTCTGCCAAAAGCATTACACTCCACCTGCTTTACTGAAAACTTTCCTAAAATGGCAACTGCGACATTCGCTTTTTACGCGTCTCTGTTGTCGGTCCTTTTATGATAAGTTTTCCAGCTGACTTGTGCTTCCGAGTAGATTTGAATTTGGACTTCAACTCTTCTGCCTTGAACGTCTTCAAAGTCTTGTCTTCTCAACTTTGTGACGTCTGACTTCGACACAACTTTTCTTCACGCTTGGGCTGCATGGGTCAGTGGAGGAGTCAATTGAATCCCTATCCAACTGAGTCTGTGGTCCAACTGAGCTTGATGTTCGACTGAGTTCTTCACGAACTGTGTTCTTCAGTCCGACTGACTTCTTCTGCTTGAATCCTGTAAAGATAAAATCCCTACGCTCAAATAGTGAGCTCTAACTAAGTTCAGACTGATGACTTTCATCTACTCGATTGAGATCAGTTAGGTTTTGGGATAAATCAAAATCTTTACTAATTTTCCCAACACTATTTAATTATCTGTCTTGGTCAATAAGTTATTTGTTTCCTTTTAGATGTCCAGTATTTTATTATAAGTATGTGCTTTTTTTTATGTTTTAAGGGAATCGAATTGAGTTGAAATGTAGAGTGTGGGATTGTTTCCCTTCTCGTGGTGTTCTTCCGGCATTCATGCGTGAATCAGGTTATCAACGGAATCGTATATTTATCTTATTAAATATATTTCACACTTCTCCTTGCATTAGATAATTAAACTATATTCAAATTCGATGCGAACCCACACTCTTCGCCTCCTGATAATTTGTCTACATATAGGCAAATCTTTACGTGTACATGTACAAATAGTCACCTATCACATATAAATATTTAATACTACATCCGGTCCCTAAGTTTCTTCCTATCTTTCCTTTTTGGGATGGTCCCCAAGTTTTTCCTTAACCATTTTTGGACATTACCCCACAACAAATTATTATCTCTTACCCTTACTTTATCAACTTATTTACCTAAAATATCACATATGGCCCACCACTATCTCAATTAATTAATATATCACTACCCTTAATGTGGGACCCTTTCTCCACTCACAATAAATTAATCACTTTTTCTCCACTCACAACCAACTCATCAACATTTTCCTTAATACCGGTGCCACTTCCTCCTCGAAAAGACTTGGGGACCGGAGGTAGTATAAATTATATTATTTAAATATCCATATATGAGAGGTTAGTGTAGTAGATGCACATCCTTGTAAGAATGTCCCATATACATAAAAATCTAAAGAATTTCCCGCATAAACATTTCTTCACCCCACTAACAATTACTTATACTCTCCGTCCATGAAAAAGACACACACTTGAAAATGACACTAGTTTTAATAAAATTGATGGACTGTGTTGTGAGTGAACAAGCGTCCAACTAATTACTCGCTCCATCCATGATAAGTGTAGTCCGGATTCCTTTTTTGGTTGTCCACGATAAGTGTAGTCTAGCCATAAATTGAAATGATCCACTTAATATATGACCCTTTTATCCCTTCAACATCTCTTTATTTACCAAAATTTCACTAAAGTTAGTACATATATCTATTTCCCCACACTTACTCACCCTTTTTTATTCTACTGAAGTTAACAAATCTACCTTGTCCACTTTCACCCACTCTCTTTCATTCTTAAAATATGTGTCACTCCTTCCGGACTATACTTATTATGAACGAGAGGGAGTATATAGTTTTAAATTACTTTTAAATAATGGATTAAATGTATTTGAGTAGAATAAAGAGTTTTCATTGTTATTTGTGGTGAGTCAAATACTGGCAAATATGAAAAGATAATTGATTGAATGGAGGGTTAAAGTTAATTGAATTGTGAGAGTTATATTACTAAAAATGAAGTGTGTATCTCTTTGGTGAAAGGACCAAAATATAAATGTGTGCATTTTTTCAGCGGGAGTAATAATTTACAATAGTTTTGGACAGTTATACTGCACTTTACTGAATGAGTTACCCCTTTCTGGAAAATTGGATGGTAGCACCACCTAGGGTGTATCCACCATCTCTCAGCTTTTAATATTAAATTTCTTTAATTGTTTATTCTTATAACATTAACTATAGTTAAATAAGAGTGGTGGAATAAGAGTGGTACTAGTACTAGGCTACTAGCTACGGTTCATTCTCCTACATACCACTTGGTAGGACCCACATTCTCTCTTTTTTTTACCTAACCCACATTTTTTTTGATATCGTGGGAACCTGCAGCCGTTACCTTCGGTGCGCACTGGATAAACCCCCGTCCCTTGTGCAGTAGCCTGCAAACTACACAGGACAGGTAAACCACACTTTTCAAGTACAGGTGTGATAGGCTCGACCTATAGAGGCACTGTAAATACAAATTTTATGTATTTATAACAAACACAATAAATCGTGTACAAATAAGTATTTGCGGATTTGAAGTAAAATTTGGGTTCGATCTCTAGCTTTTATCCTCTGATTCGTCTCTTTCACTTGTTCTTGAACGATCTTCAAGCAGCTTCTGAGATCCTTGGAGATTTAGCCTCCTTGATCTTGATCGTTTTTTATACTTGACTTGATAACGTTAATTCGGAGGGCCGACGCCTTGTTTCTGGATCAAACGCTAGATTTGGGACACTTTTGGTGTAGAACTCCTTGAACTCCACGAAGAACGCCTTGAATGCCGCGAAGAACGCTTTGAATGTTGTAGAGAATTTTCCTACAACTCTTGAGCTCTTCAATATGATTTTGTGGTGTGTCCTTTGACCTCTCCAATCACCCCTATTTATAGGTGAAAATGTAGTGGACTTGGTGGGCTTTTGGACTCCAAGACGGGCTTTAGGGCTGAGTGGCACAATTCTATTAGCTCCTCAATTTTGGTAGTTATCTCCATCAGATCTTTGACTCAATGACCAAGAAATGACACTTATCAATTTCTGATTCGTCGAGAATCTCCATCTTTTAAATATCAATTTATATTTATTTAATTTAGGATTTATCTTTAATAAAAATCCTAAAATATAAATAAAATATAAAATTGATATTTGCATATTTTTTTATGCGTCTACAAATGCCCCCTTGAGACTTGTTTGTGGATAATTTGTCTTGGAATCGAATAAGTCTCAAGACTTTTGAAATTTATTAGATAGTTTAAACTCGTATCAAGGAGTCTTTGAATTTTGAAGTATGAAAATTTATACTCGTTTCATAGAGTTTTTCAATTTAAAATTTGAATTTGTAAATAATTTAGACTCGTATTTAGGAGTTATTGAATAACTTGAGATTTGAATTTATAAATAATTTAGAATCGTATTTGGGAGTTCTTGAATTTGAATTCGTAAATTCCTTCAAAAATCGAGAAGCCACAATTTGAACACCGAAAGTCAGCCCAATTTGCGCATATGGATGAAGCCCAATCAGGAGAAAACAACAAAGTCGATCATAAATCCAATTAAGGAGCCGAAATTATTGACCCATAGAGACTTCTTCATTGTTCTTTTATACAGACCCAAATAAAGTGCATATCTCGACACCTTAGCAGCCACAATATGAGAACTATTTTTATGTTAATAGGCCTAAATAAATTTTGGATAATATTTACAACGCAATTAACTAATAGTTGGCTAATGATAAAATTTCATCTTCCTTCGCCAGCTTTGTACACCTTTTCTTTCTTTCCAAAAACTTCCTTTTTTATCATTATTATTATTTTGCAGCACGTTTCCTTCCTTCAAATTCCTTGCTACCCAAGTAACCCGTTTCCTCCAAGGTCGTCTAGAATTAGGAATCAATTCCTTGCCATATCAAACACTTTATGAGGTTATAAATACATCCCCTATATTAATTAATTTCTCACACGATACAAGGCTGAAGAATACGAATAAACCTCAAGCTTTGACCTTCTCCATCTACTGTTTATTTTTTATTTTTTTCTGGTAAGCTTCATACCCCACGTTTGTAAGGTTTCTTTTGCTAAAATTCTGCACACCAAGTGTTTGATAACTTTCCTGAATAAAATACTGATTTTTTTTCCTTTGTTTTCTTAATATGATTTTTTTTTTCTTTTTCGTATTCTTTAGATCTCAAACGGGAAAGACGGAGTTGTAGCTGACTGACGTTTATTATTGCATTAACTCGTTTCGTGTATCGGTAAATTTCATCCTTCTTCTCATAAGATTTGATTGGTTTACATGCTGTACACCAACTGTTCGACGAAAAATCAAAACAGATTTTTTTCTTTGTTTCCTTGTTCTCGAAATTTTGAAGTGACTCTTTTGTGACTTTTGCAAGAAAGTAGCAGCAAGAAGAAGCCGAAAGATCATAAAGCGAATTCCTCAATCTCGTTTGCACTCCATCCCTCTATTCTTCTTTGTGAATATACTTGAACACCACATGTTTGATAAAACTTCTGAATGAACAATTTAATCTTCTTTTCCTTGCATATATTTGTGCACACCAGCTGTTTGATTATTTGTCTTCCCCTTCTTTTGTTGTTGTTATGTGTAGGTCCATCATGGTTTACTTCAAGGATATTTCCGAGAACAAAAGGACTTATTTGCTCACTTTGGATGACAAACGTCAACATTTGGAGAAGGCAACGCGTTTGAGGACGCACAAATCTAGCACCCATGATCAATGGCCGAAATATTCAACTTCGCTCCATACCAACGGATGGTGCCAAAGCCACGAAGTGGGAAGACCTCTATCTATTGTTTACTCTCTTTGCTCCACTCATCACCATTCTATGGGCAACTCGGAACCACTACCGACCTTGGGAAGACGCATGATGGCCGAAAAGGCTGCATGTGGAGAGCTCACAGGACCCTTGATGGCCGAAAAGGCTGCATGTGGAGAGCACACGGGATCCTTGATCTCCGAAAAGGCTGCATGTGGAGAGCGCACAGGATCCTTGATGGCCGAAAAGGCTGCATGAGGAGAGCGCACGGAGTTTCCTGGCAAAGCACACTTCATAAAAGGTTTTTGGGAGTGGACGAAAGACGTACTTTGCCGCTGCAAAGATGACCTTCAAGCGAGCGGACTCTACGATGCTGTTTATGCCTCTCTCTTCACTTATGATCGCAACGTGGAAGTTATTAAAGCCTTTTGCGAGTCCTGGTGCCCGTCCACCAACACTTTACTCACTTCGACCGGGGAGCTTTCAATTTCACTTTGGGATCTGCATTACCTGTCCGGACTTTCTATAGACGGCATGCTTTATGACGAGGTGGTTCCATCCACGAAGGAGATGTTCGAGAGAGAATCCGCTATCCGTCCGAGTTGCAAGCACTTGCTTCACGGCTACCACATACTTCGGAAGAAGGCGAGAGCTCCCACCACTTTAGTTTCTATTGATGAATGGATCAGATTTTGGTTCAAGGACAGCTTCAAACATCCAAGGCCTCCAACTCGAAAAGAGTCTAAGGGGAAGACGCGTCCTAAGGTAACTCACAATCCAAATAGGAAGCTTGAAGGGCATGCGGCATGGACTTCTACTCACAAGGCCCCATTCATGGACATAGGCGCTAGAGATCACCAAATGGAGGAAGCTTATTTGGCGGCCTACCTTGCTTGTTGGTTGAGCACTTTCGCTCTTCCCGAAGATAACGCAAACGTAATTCAGCCGAGTACTTTCAAGATGACGAGCACCATGGCGAATAGGAACAAGGTTTCACTAGTTGTCCCTGTCTTGACGAGCATCTATAGAGGTCTTAACAAGATCTCAAAACTTCATGACCTTACTCAAATCGATGCAGTCTTTCCCATTCACTTCGTATATGGTTGGTTGGCGTTTTACTTCAAGACTCACTTCCCTCTTGATGATAAGGTGCGCGCACCTCGAATGGTTCAATTCTCAGGCGAAGGAGGAGCAAGGAACTACAATATGGAAGATGCACGAAAGCGGATCTACAAGTATGATCAAATTGCTTGGAACTCCACCATGATTGAGAACAAAGAAGTTACTCTATACAAAGATGACAAGAAAGCAAACGAAGTCGATCGTCGCTTCTTTATGGCCATCCGCTCCAACTACATGACCTGGCGACTTGGTGAAGAATTTATTGTTGGCGACTTGGCATCGTTTTTGCCGTCAGTTTGGGTATTATCAGCTTCCTCCCGGCATCCTCAAGAAAGATGTTCGTAGAGCTAACTTGGATGATGACATTCAATTTTGGCGGGTTGTGTGCTTGAAGACTCCCAAGCTAGGGCCATGATCCCGAGCTCGCTTCAAAACCCTAAGAAGTTCACTTCGCCTGGATACAGGAATTGGTGGCACGAAGTCTATGGAGAGTTTGTTGAGAAGAAATTCAAGACCTCGGCCCAACTTCAAGAACATGATGCTTCCAAAGAATGTGGAAAAGATGTACAAGTTGTATTACAAGTGAGCGAGGAGAAAAGAACTTCGATTCCGTTGAAAAACTCAAGGAAACGGGAAGCACCTTTGGACGAACCTTCTAATGGAAAGCGAGAAGCAACCTCGACCGAGTCTGACTCTGCTAGTCGTGTTGAGCCTTGTTGGAGGCATGAGAAGCGCCCCAAGTCTCCAGAGTCTATTGAGAAGTCTTAAGACTTTATGGAGGATGATGCTCAAAGTGATCAACACCAATCAAATATAGTTGCACAAAAGGTTCACATTTGCACTTTACTTATATTGATATGTTTTATCGTTGCCTATTTTAACTCTTTTTTTTTTTTAGGTGATGAAGAGTTTGGGGATGGATGATGAGGAAAGCGACGGTGAAAATCATGTGCCTATTCAAGATCTCCAACCAAAGAAAGCTCGTACAGCCGAGAAGCCGATCCGCAGACCTCCACTTGGCGCTGTTTCAGAATTCCATAGCAACAACATAGTTGATGATGAGATACGGCTATGTCTACAAAGTATCTGGCACAAGCTCCGAAGCAAGATAACAAAGACTGAAGCTGATCTCATGTCATCTATTGAAGACGAAATACGGATTGGTGTTTCTCGTATGAAGAAATTTCCCTATGGTTTTGATTTCTTATGCCTCGAAGATAGTATTAACACACTCTTTGCAGGAGCAACCACTTATGACAAGGAAAAGTCCGCATATCATGAAATTGGAGAGATTGCTGCTCAACATCACCAAAGGGACAAAATCCGTCTCCTCGAAGCTCGCGCTAAGGAAAAGACTGATATCGCCAAGCTCAAATCCGATCAAACTGAACTTGCCGAATTAGAGAAGCGCAAGGGTGAGTTGACAATCGCCATAAAGAGTCAAGAGGAATCACTTCAAGCGGTTCGTGCGGATATGAAGGAGCTCAAAGAAAAGATTGCGAACTTCAAAACTGCCTTGGTTGATGAAGCAGTCATGGAGGACGTAAAGAAGGCCAAGACCCTTTTGGAGGCTGCTCAAAAATCTTTGCAATATCAAGACCCATTTGCTTAGATATAGATTGTTTTATTCTCCTTTTCGTACTTTGTTTTTTTTTTCATATTTTTCTTCTTTTTCTTTTCTTTAATGTTGCACTTTCCTTTTGTCATTTCCTTTTGTTGAACGCTTATACGATGAAGTATTTGTTTCTTTCTTTACCTTGCTCTCGTATGAATGTGTCTTTATTCCATCTTGAATACTTGTATATTTATTTCATGCCCCCAATTCGAATGTTAACGCAATCGTCCAACTTGAAGATCCAACTTGTAGGAAATATAGGATTATGACTGAACTTAGAATCTATCCAAGCTGCCTACGTACCTCTTCATATAAAAAGGATCAAGTCAAACGTAGTTCAAAAGGGTAAAACTTAATTTAAGTTTTAAGGGGGGGCGCCGTACACAGTTTATACTCATGCGGGCCAGGAGTGACTATTTATTTAACCACTACATAGACAAAGTGGAGTATATATTATAGTTTAGCCACATATATTTACCTTTTGGTGGAAAAGTTAGTAGTTTAACCACGTACACTTTCATTGGTGGGTGCTTTTACACAGTTTATACTCATGCGGGCCAGGAGTAACATGCAGTTTAAGCTCGTTCATCATGGAGCGGACTTCTTTCTCTTTCTTGGCTTTTCTCTTTTTCGATTTTTTTCCCTTTTCTTTATATGTACACAGGTAGCACTCCAATCTTCAAGGATAGTAGCGCTTTAAGAACTTCCCATTAATCGGACCACCTCTCACACGTTCTTCATCTATTAACTTGTATGCACCGTTGGTGTAAACTTCGGTGACAACATAAGGCCCGTCCCATCTAGAGACGAATTTGTTTCCAACACGATGAGTGGTGATGATTGGCCTTCTCACAACTAGCACTAAATCTCCAACTTGAAAAGAACGCAACCGCACATTCTTATTGAAAGACTTTGAGAGGCGAGCTTGATAGCATTCCAATCTTTGTTGAGCCTCCAACCACTTTTCATCCAAGGCTTCCAGCTCCTCAAGCCGTAAGCGAGCATTCTCTTCTTCAGTTAAGCCCTCTTGGATAGCAATCCTTAGCGATGGAATTTGTTGCTCGAGAGGATTCACCGCTTCTACACCATACACCAAGGAATACGGGGTCGCTTGTGTCGGAGTTCTATAAGTTGTTCTATAAGCCCATAGTGCTTCTCCGATCTTCTCATACCAGTCATGCTTCGTCTTTGCGACAACCTTCTTCAACAAATTGTACAAAGTCTTGTTAAAAGTCTCGGCCAATCTATTAGCCGGCGCGTTCTACATGGATGACTTCCTTTGCTTAAATCCAAACTTCTCACATAACTTGTCAATGAAGGAATCGCTAAAATTCTTCCCATTGTCGGTGATGATGTATCGAGGGATCCCATGACGATAGATGATATGAACTTTGATGAAATCAGCAACATTCTTCTTCTTCACTTCCTTCAAAGGTATTGCTTCAACCCACTTGGAGAAGTAATCCGTTGCAGCCAAGATGTATAAATGCCCCTTTGATGATTTCGTCAAAGGTCCAACGACATCCATGCCCCAAGCATCAAAAGGCCAAGACGCGACTGTGGGGTGTAGCGGCTCGGGTGGTTGACAATGGATTCGTCTTCGTCTTTGACCCAGCAAATACTTACCCAATCCTCAGTACTCTCACTTCCTAAACAGTTCACCTCTAGTATAGAACACCTTGTAGAATACACAAAAATACCTAGCGATGCTATCGTAGAAAAAACAATTCCTCCTCTTGTTAGTCCTTACAATATCTACCGTAAATATGGAAGTCTTACCAAAAGCATAAAATCTCTTGTTTCCTCTAAAGATCCTCCCCTTCGAGAATATGTTCAATCTTCTAAAATGGATCAGTGCGGTTTGCCAGCAACTTCACAAGAGCAATATGTTACTTTGGCGATCCCACCAGAATATATTGAAGCATGGCGCAAAGATGGATACACTCATCTTCATCTGGGCGCTGTTCGTCTAGTCCTTTCATATAATGGAAGGAAGGGACTTCCTGTTACAGCAAGAATTGCTCTATTGGATACTCGATATCTGCACTATGAGCATGCTGTAATCGGAACGGTTCTTACAACTCTTAATTCGGGAAGTGTAGTCATCACTTTCTTCCCTAATTTTGCGTTGTCCCTCCGAGATGCTTCATTAGAATCCACCTTCAAGGTCCAGATCCAGATATCAGGGGCAGATCAATCTCCTAACAGCTTTATGGCGACCTTGCACCACCAAATCGTCTACAGGCTGCAGAATCATAGCCTTGATCTTAAAAATCAAGGTACTCCTGACGCCTTGATGATCTTGGCTGAAGCCGGAAATGAAGTTCCAACAATCGTTCAAGTCCCGAGACAGATTAATAGAGAAGATCTCAAAAAATTGGTTCCCACCGAGTGGATTACCAATTACGAGTCATTCCATCAGACGGTGGAGTCAATTCAAGCCACGGAGTTTAAATTCTCAAAAACAAAGGATGGGAAGACCAAGACCATCTTCACGCCAATCAAAGAAGACGGTCCATCCAATCCGATGTTTCAGCTCATAATCCTCCCCGTTCAAAATGTCATACAAACCTTATCTGATGGGTTTCCTCTCCCTATTGCTTCATTTAAGGCAGATGGGAAGGAAATTTATACGGATAGGATTGACGGCCATTTTATTTGGGACTGCGATCCATCCATGTGCGATCCAAGATGTACCTGCCAAGACGATGATTCCAACGATGATGATAGTGATGGCGATGATGATGAAGATAGCTACTATGAGTTTGGGTTTGATGATGATGAATACATACTTCCGCCCAAACCATGCCTGATGTTAAAAGGTTATGATGTTGAATTTCCACCACTGTCTCGACATGAAGATTCCATCAATAATATCATTTCTAGACCGTATGTTCAGAGTACAATTATGGAGTCTGGTGGTCAACGAAAACCTTTAAATCAAGGAGAAGAGGTTTTGAACTGGCATACTTGTAATGCTAACGCTCAGAACAAATCTCTTCGACTTATTGATTCAAAGGTTTCTCAAATACTGGAAAAGGTGCAAGATTCCACTGACAAAGTGAATTCGCTCGAGACGCAACTACAAGAAATTGAGAAAAAGCTTTCTGAAAGGATTTCTCAACTGGATGCAGAAATTCAGACCCTAATTGCAAGCCGTCATTTTGGAGCTGAATTCTCACAAAAAGAAGCAGAAATAAGAGCGCTCAAAAGGGAGTTGCAAAGGATCGAGGATGACAAGAATCGAGCCAAATCTCTTTTCATCCCTCAACCAAGCTTCATTCGTTCCCCACCAGATTCACCAGAATATTCTAAATATTTTGGGATGGTTTCAAGCATTCCTCTAGATGTTCCCAAAAGAAGTAAGAAGAAGGAACCCCGACGGAGAGAAGAGCTTGAAGGAGACACTCAACCTGCAGAAGCACTTATGGTGGATGAGATACCAAAAATCAACAATATCACGGAGTCACCAAAGTCATCTAGCTATTCTCTTAATAGCTTGAATGAAGAAGATATAGGAATGACAGACCTTTCTGTTATTCTTATGGCGGACCGATCGGACCCAGGATACGGCCAGCCATTTACCGAACCAGTCTCAGAAGATTCGGAACCCGAGACCACTGAAGGTCCATATATCAGCCAACCAAATGAAGGACGGACTCCAAAACCAGCAACAGGTCCATGGTTCACCTTTGATGACATCCCAATCCTCAAACGAAGAGATCGCATGCACACCTTTGCTGCTTGGATAGACAATCAACTCAACAGGGATGACGCTGATCTCAGGTTAGTCCTTAAGGAATTTACCTCTAGATTCCTTGGGACCTTGAGAGAATGGTTTCTTAGCCTTGGAGAATATCGACAGCGTCAAATTCTTGGTGCTCAGACTCCAGGAGAAGCTCTAGGAGAAATTCATCGTGAATTTATCGGTGATCTCTCTCTTTACACCAAAGCAATATCTCAAGAATACTTCTCTATGAGATGCTGCTCTCTTTCGAAAAAGGATCTAGACTGGCATTTTAAAAGAATGTCAGAAAGATTCTACTGCCTGAATGGATTCAATGATCCAAATCTGAAGAATGTCTATCTAGCTTCTCTTCCCAAAGAATTGCAACCAGAAATGGCACGAATGATGCAGGCCGCCAGAAAAGACGTCGCAAGTACCAGTATGGGACAAATCCATCAAATTTGTCTAGCAGCACTTGACAAGCTTTGCGAGCAACAAAATCTTTTCAAAGAAATGATGGAACGAAGGAAGATTCCTAAGTCCGTGTGCGACAAATCCTATATGGAAATCAAATGCAAAGAGCACGACTGCAAGTGTTCATCTTCAAAGAAAAAGGGGAAGAAGAGCAAATTCCGGAAGAAGGAAAACAAGAAGAAGTACAGATTCTTCCGACGCAAGCCTTTCCGACAGAAGAGATCTAAAAGGTGTTTTCTTTGCCATAAAGAAGGACATTTTGCCAAGAATTGTCCTAATAAAGCAGGCACAGCTTCCAAATTAGCTTCACAGGCTTTCTTATCTCATGAAGCCAATCTCGCAGATGCTGATATCGAGTCCCTCTACTCAGAACAAGAAGAGCAAGATATAGATACTGCATTTATTTTGCAGGAATCTGCCACCGAAGATGAACAATCAGAGACCGAAGATCCCGAAGATAATATTCCAATTTTCATGTTGCAACCGATGACATCTCAGTCCAACATGATGATCCAGGAAGGCATTCCGTCTCCCCATCTTGAAGTTCGAATTCTACAAACCAAATATGATAAGTCGATCAAGGTGATTGGAGTGTTGGATACTGGAGCAAGAAGAACCATGTTGAATCCTGATATCCTTCCGAAAGAAGCATGGGAAATACATCATCAATATTTCTATGCAGCTGATGGTCAAACCTTTCATACATCATTAATTTCCAAGCATCCAATTGGAATTCAACTTTTTCCAGATTGTGTCATCTGGATAAAAGTAATTGGAAGCAAACTACATGGGCATGATCTCTTGATGGGCTTTGATCTGTTTTTCAAAGCACAACGTCTTCAAATACTTCCACAAGGCATAAAATACAAAAGGAGATTTCAGGCCTATACAACTGTCCAGAAGTTATTCTCCCTACAAGAGACTCCTGATGAGTATGGTCGCTTCTCAAAAGAGCTGAAAGGATGTTGCGCCGACTCTCATGCTGAATTCCAACATCCCTATCCTCTCTGGAAGAATGAACAATTCTTTGTTCAGCTACCATTCAAAAAGAACGAGGATATCAATGCCACTAAAGCCACTCATCCCGGAATGAATCCTGAAGAATTAGCTTTGGCAAGACAAGAGTGTCAGCAGCTGTTATCCCTTGGGCTCATCGAACCAACCAATTCAAATTGGGCATGTCCAGCATTCTATGTCAATAATCGGGCTGAACAAGCTAGAGGGAAAAAGAGGTTAGTCATCGATTACAAACTCTTAAACCTTTTTCTTCTTGATGATAAATTTCCTTTACCAAGAACCCAAATGCTTTTTGCCCAACTATCTGAAGCCCGCATATTCTCCAAATTCGACCTTAAGTCTGGCTTTTGGCAATTGGGTATTGATCCAAAAGATAGATATAAAACAGCTTTTTGTATTCCCATAGCCCAATATCAATGGAAAGTCGTCCCATTTGGCCTGAAGGTTGCACCCTCCTTATTCCAAAAAGCCATGATCAAATTGTTTGAGCCAATATTATACTCTTCATTGATTTATATTGATGATATTTTGTTATACTCAAAAACCAAGGGAGAGCATTATGTCCTGCTCAAAAAATTTCTTGAAGTGGTTCGCACTTTTGGAATAATGCTATCTGAAAAGAAAAGCACGATTGGCCAGTCTTGTATAGACTTTCTTGGAATGAAGATATCAGATGGGAATTATGAACCAGGCCCACACATAGTGCTGAGGATTGGGTAAGTATTTGCTGGGTCAAAGACGAAGACGAATCCATTGATTGAGAATCCGCCTCCCTACTCATCACTCAAGACAACCTCACAGAATATTTACTTTCTCCCTACAGAGTATTTATTTACTATGTGTGGGCCTGGTTCATAATTCCCATCTGATATCTTCATTCCAAGAAAGTCTATACAAGACTGGCCAATCGTGCTTTTCTTTTCAGATAGCATTATTCCAAAAGTGCGAACCACTTCAAGAAATTTTTTGAGCAGGACATAATGCTCTCCCTTGGTTTTTGAGTATAACAAAATATCATCAATATAAATCAATGAAGAGTATAATATTGGCTCAAACAATTTGATCATGGCTTTTTGGAATAAGGAGGGTGCAACCTTCAGGCCAAATGGGACGACTTTCCATTGATATTGGGCTATGGGAATACAAAAAGCTGTTTTATATCTATCTTTTGGATCAATACCCAATTGCCAAAAGCCAGACTTAAGGTCGAATTTGGAGAATATGCGGGCTTCAGATAGTTGGGCAAAAAGCATTTGGGTTCTTGGTAAAGGAAATTTATCATCAAGAAGAAAAAGGTTTAAGAGTTTGTAATCGATGACTAACCTCTTTTTCCCTCTAGCTTGTTCAGCCCGATTATTGACATAGAATGCTGGACATGCCCAATTTGAATTGGTTGGTTCGATGAGCCCAAGGGATAACAGCTGCTGACACTCTTGTCTTGCCAAAGCTAATTCTTCAGGATTCATTCCGGGATGAGTGGCTTTAGTGGCATTGATATCCTCGTTCTTTTTGAATGGTAGCTGAACAAAGAATTGTTCATTCTTCCAGAGAGGATAGGGATGTTGGAATTCAGCATGAGAGTCGGCGCAACATCCTTTCAGCTCTTTTGAGAAGCGACCATACTCATCAGGAGTCTCTTGTAGGGAGAATAACTTCTGGACAGTTGTATAGGCCTGAAATCTCCTTTTGTATTTTATGCCTTGTGGAAGTATTTGAAGACGTTGTGCTTTGAAAAACAGATCAAAGCCCATCAAGAGATCATGCCCATGTAGTTTGCTTCCAATTACTTTTATCCAGATGACACAATCTGGAAAAAGTTGAATTCCAATTGGATGCTTGGAAATTAATGATGTATGAAAGGTTTGACCATCAGCTGCATAGAAATATTGATGATGTATTTCCCATGCTTCTTTCGGAAGGATATCAGGATTCAACATGGTTCTTCTTGCTCCAGTATCCAACACTCCAATCACCTTGATCGACTTATCATATTTGGTTTGTAGAATTCGAACTTCAAGATGGGGAGACGGAATGCCTTCCTGGATCATCATGTTGGACTGAGATGTCATCGGTTGCAACATGAAAATTGGAATATTATCTTCGGGATCTTCGGTCTCTGATTGTTCATCTTCGGTGGCAGATTCCTGCAAAATAAATGCAGTATCTATATCTTGCTCTTCTTGTTCTGAGTAGAGGGACTCGATATCAGCATCTGCGAGATTGGCTTCATGAGATAAGAAAGCCTGTGAAGCTAATTTGGAAGCTGTGCCTGCTTTATTAGGACAATTCTTGGCAAAATGTCCTTCTTTATGGCAAAGAAAACACCTTTTAGATCTCTTCTGTCGGAAAGGCTTGCGTCGGAAGAATCTGTACTTCTTCTTGTTTTCCTTCTTCCGGAATTTGCTCTTCTTCCCCTTTTTCTTTGAAGATGAACACTTGCAGTCGTGCTCTTTGCATTTGATTTCCATATAGGATTTGTCGCACACGGACTTAGGAATCTTCCTTCGTTCCATCATTTCTTTGAAAAGATTTTGTTGCTCGCAAAGCTTGTCAAGTGCTGCTAGACAAATTTGATGGATTTGTCCCATACTGGTACTTGCGACGTCTTTTCTGGCGGCCTGCATCATTCGTGCCATTTCTGGTTGCAATTCTTTGGGAAGAGAAGCTAGATAGACATTCTTCAGATTTGGATCATTGAATCCATTCAGGCAGTAGAATCTTTCTGACATTCTTTTAAAATGCCAGTCTAGATCCTTTTTCGAAAGAGAGCAGCATCTCATAGAGAAGTATTCTTGAGATATTGCTTTGGTGTAAAGAGAGAGATCACCGATAAATTCACGATGAATTTCTCCTAGAGCTTCTCCTGGAGTCTGAGCACCAAGAATTTGACGCTGTCGATATTCTCCAAGGCTAAGAAACCATTCTCTCAAGGTCCCAAGGAATCTAGAGGTAAATTCCTTAAGGACTAACCTGAGATCAGCGTCATCCCTGTTGAGTTGATTGTCTATCCAAGCAGCAAAGGTGTGCATGCGATCTCTTCGTTTGAGGATTGGGATGTCATCAAAGGTGAACCATGGACCTGTTGCTGGTTTTGGAGTCCGTCCTTCATTTGGTTGGCTGATATATGGACCTTCAGTGGTCTCGGGTTCCGAATCTTCTGAGACTGGTTCGGTAAATGGCTGGCCGTATCCTGGGTCCGATCGGTCCGCCATAAGAATAACAGAAAGGTCTGTCATTCCTATATCTTCTTCATTCAAGCTATTAAGAGAATAGCTAGATGACTTTGGTGACTCCGTGATATTGTTGATTTTTGGTATCTCATCCACCATAAGTGCTTCTGCAGGTTGAGTGTCTCCTTCAAGCTCTTCTCTCCGTCGGGGTTCCTTCTTCTTACTTCTTTTGGGAACATCTAGAGGAATGCTTGAAACCATCCCAAAATATTTAGAATATTCTGGTGAATCTGGTGGGGAACGAATGAAGCTTGGTTGAGGGATGAAAAGAGATTTGGCTCGATTCTTGTCATCCTCGATCCTTTGCAACTCCCTTTTGAGCGCTCTTATTTCTGCTTCTTTTTGTGAGAATTCAGCTCCAAAATGACGGCTTGCAATTAGGGTCTGAATTTCTGCATCCAGTTGAGAAATCCTTTCAGAAAGCTTTTTCTCGATTTCTTGTAGTTGCGTCTCGAGCGAATTCACTTTGTCAGTGGAATCTTGCACCTTTTCCAGTATTTGAGAAACCTTTGAATCAATAAGTCGAAGAGATTTGTTCTGAGCGTTAGCATTACAAGTATGCCAGTTCAAAACCTCTTCTCCTTGATTTAAAGGTTTTCGTTGACCACCAGACTCCATAATTGTACTCTGAACATACGGTCTGGAAATGATATTATTGATGGAATCTTCATGTCGAGACAGTGGTGGAAATTCAACATCATAACCTTTTAACATCAGGCATGGTTTGGGCGGAAGTATGTATTCATCATCATCAAACCCAAACTCATAGTAGCTATCTTCATCATCATCGCCATCACTATCATCATCGTTGGAATCATCGTCTTGGCAGGTACATCTTGGATCGCACATGGATGGATCGCAGTCCCAAATAAAATGGCCGTCAATCCTATCCGTATAAATTTCCTTCCCATCTGCCTTAAATGAAGCAATAGGGAGAGGAAACCCATCAGATAAGGTTTGTATGACATTTTGAACGGGGAGGATTATGAGCTGAAACATCGGATTGGATGGACCGTCTTCTTTGATTGGCGTGAAGATGGTCTTGGTCTTCCCATCCTTTGTTTTTGAGAATTTAAACTCCGTGGCTTGAATTGACTCCACCGTCTGATGGAATGACTCGTAATTGGTAATCCACTCGGTGGGAACCAATTTTTTGAGATCTTCTCTATTAATCTGTCTCGGGACTTGAACGATTGTCGGAACTTCATTTCCGGCTTCAGCCAAGATCATCAAGGCGTCAGGAGTACCTTGATTTTTAAGATCAAGGCTATGATTCTGCAGCCTGTAGACGATTTGGTGGTGCAAGGTCGCCATAAAGCTGTTAGGAGATTGATCTGCCCCTGATATCTGGATCTGGACCTTGAAGGTGGATTCTAATGAAGCATCTCGGAGGGACAACGCAAAATTAGGGAAGAAAGTGATGACTACACTTCCCGAATTAAGAGTTGTAAGAACCGTTCCGATTACAGCATGCTCATAGTGCAGATATCGAGTATCCAATAGAGCAATTCTTGCTGTAACAGGAAGTCCCTTCCTTCCATTATATGAAAGGACTAGACGAACAGCGCCCAGATGAAGATGAGTGTATCCATCTTTGCGCCATGCTTCAATATATTCTGGTGGGATCGCCAAAGTAACATATTGCTCTTGTGAAGTTGCTGGCAAACCGCACTGATCCATTTTAGAAGATTGAACATATTCTCGAAGGGGAGGATCTTTAGAGGAAACAAGAGATTTTATGCCTTTGGTAAGACTTCCATATTTACGGTAGATATTGTAAGGACTAACAAGAGGAGGAATTGTTTTTTCTACGATAGCATCGCTAGGTATTGTTGTGTATTCTACAAGGTGTTCTATACTAGAGGTGAACTGTTTAGGAAGTGAGAGTGCTGAGGATTGGGTAAGTATTTGCTGGGTCAAAGACGAAGACGAATCCATTGATTGAGAATCCGCCTCCCTACTCATCACTCAAGACAACCTCACAGAATATTTACTTTCTCCCGCCGCCAAGTCGGAACACGACCTGGCTCTGATACCACGATCGGCTCGGGAGCCCTGTAATCACGTACCCTCTAGGCGGAACACGATACGGATAACACCATGACTAGTTGTCTTATGGATAACTTGGCATCAACGCCTCAATAGATTTGCATGAAACTGACAAGGCTTACACCTTCGAGCATATTCCATGCAGTCGTTTACCATGGTTGGCCAATAATAGCCCATCCTCTTGATTCGAAAATGCAACTTCGGGCCGTATTGATGAGCACCACAGATCCCGGAATGTGCTTCTTCCATGGCTTTTGCAGCTTCTTCCTTTCCCAAACATCTCAAGAAAATTCTGTCAAACGAGCGCCTATAGAGCGTGCCTTTGAAGTATATGAAGCGAGCAACACGACGACAAATATCTATTCTTCTATGTGGATCGCTTGGCAACTTCTCATACTTTAAGTAGTCAACAAACACTTGGCGCCAATCTTCTTCTTCTATCTCGAAGACTTCTACGACATTACTTTCGTCATCTTCACAATCTTCCTTTTCATCCTCAAAAATAGGTGGAACAACCCAATTTTGGCAAACTGGTACAGAAATCTTTTCCTCAGACATAGCTATTGTAGAAGCGAGTTTAGCCAATGCGTCAGCTTGCTTATTTTCACTTCTTGGAACATACCCAAGTTCTCCACATCTCCAAGCCATGCGATGATACGTTGAGCGTACTTGACATATGGCAGCAACTCTGGCTTTTTTACTTCGTATAGTCCAAGTATTTGGTTTACCACTAACTTGGAATCTCCATAAACCTTCATATGCAACCTCTTTGTATCCACAACCATCTCTAAACCAAGGATCAATGCTTGATACTCCGCTACATTATTGGAGCAATTTTCAGTCAAAGTGAAAGAATAGGGCAACACTTCTTTTTCGGGTGTAACAAATACAACTCCGGCTCCGGCTCCCTCTCTATGAGATGCCCCATCAAAATACATAATCCAAGGAGGGAAAACATCAATCAACAACACGTCTTCATCAGGGAGATTATCAGTTAACTCCCACTCGGCCTGTAGTGGATGATCAGCCAAGAAATCCGCTAGTACTTGTCCTTTAACCGCCTTTTGGGGAACATAAACGATTTCAAATTATTGTAACTGCAGGTACCAACATGCAAGCCTATCCGACAGAACTGGTTTGGACATGACATATTTTAACGGATTTGCTTTAGAAATTAAACGCACCGTGTGAGCTTGGAAATAGTGTTTCAACTTTTGAATTGAGAATATCAAGGCTAAGCATAATTTCTCGACTGGCGAATAATTGAGCTCATTCGGCGTCATCATCCTACTCAGGTAGTACAATGCATTCTCTTTCCCATCTTCATTAACTTGTGCAAGTAATGCCCCCATAGAGCGCTCTTGAGCAGCGAGATACAAAATCAACGGACGGCCCGCAACCGGTGCAGCTAGAACAGGAGGTTTCATCAAATAATCCTTGATAATCTTAAAGGCATTTTGGCATGATTTATCCCACTTGAATGGTATACCCTTCTTCATGAGCCGACTGAAAGGTTGACACCGTCTGGCAAGATTTGAGATAAACCTTCTTAAATATGCCAACTTCCCTTGCAAGCTTTTTAACTCATGTATATTTCGAGGCTCCGGCATCTTCATGATCGCGTCGATCTTAGCTTGCTCGATCTCTATACCTCGATGGCAGACAATAAAACCAAGGAATTTTCCAGACTTCACTCCAAATGCGCACTTCAACGGGTTCATCCTTAGCTCAAACTTTTTCAATCGTTCAAAGACCATCCTCAAGTCTTGGAGATGATCACTTCTTGCCTTCGATTTCACAACCACATCGTCCACATAATATTCAATGTTTTTATGGAGCATGTCATCAAATATCCTTTGCATGGCCCTTTGGTATGTGCGCCAGCATTCTTCAATCCAAACGGCATAATAACGTAACAGAATATTCCCTTCGGAGTACGAAACGCTGTCATCTCCTCATCGACTGGTGACATGCGAATTTGATTATAACCGAAAGATCCATCCATAAAAGATAAAGCTTCATGTCCGGTGGCAGCATTAATCATCAACTCAGTGATAGGGAGTGGAAAATCATCTTTAGGACATGCTTCATTCAGATCTCTAAAGTCAACGCAAACACGGATTTGTCCATTTTTCTTCCTTGCCGGTATAATGCTAGAGATCCATGTTGGATACTTCACCTCTCTAATGAATCCGGCTTCGATGAGCTTGTTAATTTCGGCTTCAATCAACGGGATCAACTCCGGTCGAAATCGACGTTGAGATTGCTTGACAGGCTTTGCCCCCTTTTTAACAACTAAGTGATGAACAACTATCTTTGGATTCAAACCAGGCATCTTCTTGTATGTCCAAGCAAATATGTCCCTAAACTCCTTCAAGAGCTCAACATATGCATGCTTCTCATCCGGCATTAATGAAACGCTGATGTAGGTAGGTCGTGGATCATCAACAGTACCCAAGTTGACCTCTTTCAATTCATCGACGGTGGACTTGACTCCTTCTTCAAACTGTGGGGGTGTTATATCCGCATCTTCTTCTTCAACACTCCCTTCTTCACAAAGAGTAATATGATGTGACAAAGCGACCTCCTCAACAGGTTCTTCACTCCTTTGCACAGGACTTTGGAAGTCTATGCGCAATCTCATCGTTCCATCTCTTTGTCTTTCTCTTATTATTCTTATGTCACTTGCTCTAATGATGCCACTCCTAAGTAGACGGGCGATATCTCGACGTAGCTTATCCTGAGCAGTTTGATTTTGAGTACCTTCCATGGCGTAGTTACATGATGCCACACTTTCTCTATCTTCTTCATCTTCATCCTTTCCAGGGACTTGCGTATGAATGACCGTCTTCATCTTGGCCTTCAACATCTTTCCACATGACACAGTCAATATGGTACTTCTCTTCATCCGAGATGGAACAATACTCCTCAACTTTCGAGTCATTCTTTGCTCGACCCCTTTATCTTTGCCAAGCCTCTTGAAAACAGAGACTCGTTTCACCCATCCTTTTCCTATCCTCTTGAAGGCCGACACTCTTTCAACTTTCTTCTTTTTAGGAGCATCCGATTCAGATGATATTTCTCCTTCAAAGACATAATTTGTAGTTGCCCTTTTGATGGCAATACGAACCGGACTTTGTGCGACATATCCCAAGCCTGTCTTAGCATTTTGGATCATCGGACCATTCTTCTTCAAAACTTTCTTCGGGTTGGGTTTAGCATTTTTATTGGGATCATACCCGGCTTTTACGAGCAGGTCATATGCCTTTGGTCCAAAACACTTAGCGATTTCCGAACTTGAAAGATCATCATGTTCCGTGGTGCTACCTTGTTGTGGCCGAACAAATCCCTCGGGGGGTGGATTAATGGGTTTCTTTGCACCGATCTTCGTCAACGGCATAATGAATCCATCCAAAGGCTTTTCTTCGGGAACTACATTCTCATCTTTCTCATCCTCCTCTTGCGCTTCTTTAGTGGCCTTTGGGTTCACTATGTAGTACTTTGCTTCGGCGAAGTGCGATTCAGTCTCCGCGAAGGGCTTGTGATCCCCAACAACCGTCTTCACCACTCCATCTTGGCAGTATTTGAAGCACTGATGCAATGTTGAAGGGATAACGCCGTATTCATGTAACCATGGCCGACCCAAAAGCATACTGTACGTGGTTCAAGCATCAATCACATGGAATAATACGGTTGATCTCATGTCATCAATTAGCAAGTCCAACCTTGTCGTATCAAGAGCTCTTTGCCCTTTGTGGTTAAATCCTTGAATCATCAATCGACTTGGTTTGAGCTCATCAACTTGGATTCCTAACTTATTCAGAATTCTTAGTGGCAAGACGTTGACTGTAGATCCTCCATCTAAAAGCACCCTATTTACTCCTTGTTCATTAGTATAACAACGCACGTACAAGGGTCGGTTATGAGGACCGGAAAGCTGCAGATCTTCATCGGAAAATGCTATCATGACAATCCCTTCATCATCTTCTTGGTTCACCATACCACACAAGGCTTCATCATCTTCTTCTATGGCAGTGATGAGGTTTGCCCCAACATTATCTTCTTCAAGCGTTATCTTCCCTTATTGAGCGAATTGCATGACTTTGTCCTTGAAGATGAAGCAATCATGTATGGGATGCCCCACTAGCCGATGGTACTTGCAATATTTCGGATCATTAGTTTGCCCCGCTTCATTTGGTCGCTTCATTTCGGGCAGTTCAATGAGACCTTCCTTGATCAAATCATCAAATATAGCAGAGACGTCTGAATCCAAGAAAGGATACTTCTTTTGCTGCATCTCTTTTAGAGTTGACCTCCTTTGCCCCGGACCTTGAAAAGTGTTCGGCTTCTCCTCTTTATCGACTTCCTTCCTTGAAAATTTAACAGGAGTTACCTTCAACGCCATTGATTCCTTCTTTGGAGCTTTGTCGTAAGAGTTGCCTCCTTTCTTGAATTCTGTCTTTTCCTTAAACCGACGAGGTTCTTGAGTTGGCGGTCCTCCCACTCCACTTGTCGCCATGCTCAACTCCATATCATGAGCTCTCATGGCCAAATCCTCGAACGTCTTTGGTTGAATTCCTTTCAAGATATACTTTAGGCCCCAATGCATCCCTTGAATAAACATCTCAATGCCAGACGACTCGGACAAACGGTCCTTGCAGTTAAGACAAAGATTTCTCCATCGATTGGTGTAGTCAATTACGGGCTCGTCTTTAAATTGATGAGTACTTGTGAGCTCTATCATGCTAACCGTCCTCCTAGTGCTATAAAACTGGTTGAGGAACTCATGTTCTAACTCTTCCCAATGGTTGATTGAATTTGGCTCCAAATCAGTATACCTATCGAATGCATTTCCTTTGAGTGAACGAACAAACTGCTTGACCAAATGATCGCCAAAGGTGCCAGCATCATTGCATGTCTCGATGAAGTGAACTATGTGTTGCTTCGGATTACCCTTTCCATCAAATTGTTGAAACTTGGGAGGTTGATATCCGGAAGGCATCTTCAAGTTATCGATCCTTTGAGTGTATGGCTTTGAATAAGCTAAAGAAGACTTTGAGCTTCCTTCTTTCATCGTTCCTTCGATAAGCGCCTTTACTTGCTCCATGGACACGAAGTTAGACTTATTCTCCTCATGCTCGCGCTCATGGTGGGAGGGAGTCTCTTCTTCTTCTTCTTCTTCTTCTTCTTCTTCTTCTTCTTCTTCTTCTTCTTCCTCTTCACTCTCTCCATCTTTGTTATCACCTTCCTTTTTGAAATTTGCTTTGCCTTTTATCTTGAAGAACTTTTGAAACATTTCCTCTTGCTTATCCATACGCTTGTTCTTACTATCCATCATCTTCATTAGCATTCTCATCTGATCATCCAGATTGGAAGCATCGGTTGTCATGACGGAAGCCTCCAATAAGTCATCTTCTATAGAACAACTAGAACCATCGCCAGTGTTGTGATCTCCTTTCATAGACTTCAAAGCAGACTTCAGCTCGGCAGTGAGATATGATCTCTTCTTCAAAACACACTTCAGCTCAGCGGCTTTGGCGACAGCTTTGGCAGCCTCGATCGCCTCTAGTAGTTTCTTAGTCTTGGCTCGTGTCATCATACCTTCGCCTTGCCAAGGTTTGTTCAAAGTAAGGTCACCAACCTCCTTAGCTTTTGGCAACATCCTTCGAGATTTGGGGAATAGTCGAGATGAGAGGTAGAGAGGTCCCCACCGGGCGTGCCAAAATTTGTAAACACAAATTTTATGTATTTATAACAAACACAATAAATCGTGTACAAATAAGTATTTGCGGATTTGAAGTAAAATTTGGGTTCAATCTCTAGCTTTTATCCTCTGATTCGTCTCTTTCACTTGTTCTTGAACGATCTTCAAGCAGCTTCCGGGGTCCTTGGAGATTTAGCCTCCTTGATCTTGATCGGTTTTGATACTTGACTTGATAACGTTAATTCGGAGGGCCGACACCTTGTTTCTGGATCAAACGCTAGATTTGGGACGCTTTTGGTGAAGAACTCCTTGAACTCCACAAAGAACGCCTTAAATGCCTTGAAGAACACTTTGAATGTTGTAGAGAATTTTCCTACAACTTTTGAGCTCTTCAATATGATTTTGTGGTGTGTCCTTTGACCTCTCCAATCACCCCTATTTATAGGTGAAAATATAGTGGACTTGGTGGGCTTTTGGACTCCAAGACGGGCTTTAGGGCTGAGTGGCACAATTCTATTGGCTCCTCAATTTTGGTAGTTATCTCCATTAGATCTTTGACTTAATGACCAAGAAATGACACTTATCAATTTCTGATTCGTCGAGAATCTCAATCTTTTAAATATCAATTTATATTTATTTAATTTAGGATTTATCTTTAATAAAAATCCTAAAATATAAATAAAATATAAAATTAATATTTGCTTACTTTTTTATGCGTCTACATGCACTTCATGAAGTTCAAACCTGAGACCTCTCAGTCTCAAGCGCTCATTTTTTACCACTAGACCATTCCCAGGAAGACAAAACCCACATTCTCTCTTTATTCTATGTTGATGAAGAAATTCCTCGACTACGTATTCTTACAATCCTATCATCCTATGTTCGCCGACAAGCTTTATGTTCTCTCTATACTTTCTTCAATATCTTGGGCCTTTAACATTTAAATCGAGATTTAAAATTATTTTAACATTTAAACTTCAACATAAATCTATATCTATATAAATTTAAAAAGAGGCTTGTTTTATAAAATTTAGTTTACCTATTATGTCCTTAAGATTTAATTTCAAGACAATAATATAATTTAACATAATATTTAAAAATTAGATTTTCTTTATACACATATCAATTTAGTTTCTTAATTAGTAAATTTAAGTTTTCCAAGTTAAGGTGAGTTTTCATTTTATTTCTTTAACATACACCGTGATAATAACGACAAAAAGATTTTGAGAGTGTTAAGCAGTATGGACAAAAAGATTTTGAGAGTGTTAAGCAGTATTTCTAATTCTACCCTTTTCATTCTAAATTTGAAAAATCAGCTCAATTTTGGCTCTCATGTCCACAAAGCTCTAAAGCTAAAACCAATGTCTTAAAAAAAACCATAAACCAATAAAATCCCTATGGATAAGAAATATTGAGTTGTATTAAAAATATTACATAAATATTAAATTTTTATTTCCAGTTTTCAAATTGCACGATTTGATATGTACATTGTAGAGTTCTCAAAACCTTCCTTAGATGATGGACTGTGATAAGTATTGTATTGTTCTTTTTTTTTTAAGAGGATTATGATTAGTATTGTTGTGTTCAAAATAATTGTTTGGAAAGAAACCGAACTCATTAGGCTACACTTATTCGAGCTCAAACAACGGATAATGAAAGGAACCTCCTCACATAATAAAATCATATTTTTCAAAGCCATAGTCAGAAAAAGGAGAACGAGGTTTTTTAAACTAGCAGAAAAAGAAATCTACCTTATCATTTAGATAAAAACAAAAAAAAAGATTATGATTCTTAAGAACCCAACAGGTCATTTCCCTTCGAATCAGATAAATTGATGAAGGCAATACCATTGAGTTCTTACTATTTTATGTCTACAACTTCATTCATCTGATTACTGTAGTGATGAGCTAATTCGAAAAATGAACCATAAAGAAAAATACCTACTAAATCAATCACAAAATATACCAGTTAGAGTACGTAGCACTATCCAGAGACTTGGTTGCAAATAGTTCAATAAAACATGTTATAAAAATCATAATTATTACTTTCAAAATAAATGAAATATATATTAAATACACTCCTAAAATTAGTTTATTTGTTAGAATCATTCTATTTACGGGTGTGTGCATGTTACTTATACTAGTAAAAATTAAAAAAAAAACGTCTAAAAATCTGGATAAGGAAGTATTTTCCTGAAATCCGTGCATCAAGATTCAAGTGTTAGTAAAATAAAAATACTAAAATTCTCCCTTAAAAAATACTAAAATTCTTCCATATGAAAAATATTGTTTTTATTTTTATAAGACACTCTAAAAAAATTATTTATTTAGTCAAAATGGCTAAATTAAATATGAAAATATCTTGATGGTACTTTATGTCTAGTTCTTTTTTGTATTGATTCTTCTCTAGATGAGTACTATTAAAAATTCAATATGAAACATATATTACAGTTTGATGGCTTGCTCATTTTGTCCTCATTTTCTTATAGAGTTGTCTCAAAATTTGTCATATTTTTAAAAAATCGATTTAAATGGTCCTTCAAAAGTGATGAGACATATGTATTTCTTCGCTTTTTACCTTTTTCCACAATAACCGTAGCTAGCAGTAACATGATAATACGAGTGGGACGGAGAGAGTAAGTAATAAAAATATATGAATAAAAAATTAAGAAAATATGAATTTAAAATAAGTACGAAATTTGGAATGGATAATGGAGGGCGTGTCACGTAAATTATCAGATTAAGAAGTGACCCCGAAATAGTATTAGATTAGATAATAATTAAACAATTTGGTTGACAAAAATAAAAATAAAACTTATAATAAATAAATAAAGACACATTAAATACCAACTCATATTTTTCATTATAAAAATTAATAGTTGTTGTAAATATATCTTCTAGATATATTTTATGTGTGTTGACCAAGAAATCTACCCTAAAACCCTAGCTTCCTACTTGTATAAATAGAGACATTTAGCCCTCATATTGAATACACTCGACTCATATTATATTCTCTATTCTCTCGTTTCTCTCTAGTTTATAACACGTTATCAGCACGATAGTTCTAGTTCTCTCGTCCCCTCGATCGTAGAAGGTAAATCTACTTTAATCTTTTTGCCATCAATATGTGAATCATATAAGAGTGCTATTAATTAAATAACTTCATCTCTATTTGATCTCACGAAATTCTCTCTTCGTGTCTTTTTGCAAATCTTTTGATTGATGCAATATTATATTATTAATATATTCATATGACACATCAAAGAGTAGATATCAAACTGACGAATTGACCGAATTCCTGTAATTATGAAAAACAAATATGTCATTAATTTCTTTTAGATCTTGTTCGTGTTAAATTTATATGCAAATTCAAATTAATTATGTATTATATGAAATATATGTGCAAGGTTAGAAGTTTGTATGATTAGGATATTTATTCGTATAAATTGCTAATTCACATGATTAATTTGGTCATTTTATCAATTGATGTCCTTTAATTTGCGAGAATTGATAAATCTCTTTGGAGCATTCAAAATATATAATATTATTAATTGGGTTCCTAATACAGCAATATGACAGACTGATTTTCATTAATTTTGAAGTTCATTATACCCGTTTCCATGCTATTTAGATTTGTTTCCAAATTATATGCCGTAACTTTTGTGCTTCGATATTGAAATATGAATTGGCTAGTTTACATATTTGAGCCGTACTCAATTCACAATATATATTATATTTATGTTTGTATTCGTTCATCTTAATATGATAAATGATATTTTCCGAAATGATATTGAAATAGTTGATGCTATTCAAGTAGCACAAGTAATATTCCTGAAGAATATTACATGCTCTAAGAGCAAGTAAATTAAACATTTGGATAACATATCCTTGATTCTTTTGTGCAGAATTGCACAATGGCAAACATAGCCAAACTTGACTTCATCGTCATTGACATCTCGGGAAAGAATTACATGTCATGGACTCTTGATGCTGATGCTCAATTGATCTCAAGGGGTCTAGGAGATACTATAAAAGAAGGAAACAAAGAGTCCGAACAGGATCGCGCTAAGGCACTAATATTCCTTCGTCATCACCTTCATGATGACCTTAAGACATAGTATCTGACTGTCAAAGATCCACAAGAATTGTGAACAAACCTCAAAGAAAGGTTTGATCATCAAAAGACTCTCGTCCTTCCTAAAGCTCGTTACGAGTGGATGCATCTTAGACTGCAAGACTTTAAGTCTGTAAGTGCTTATAATTCTGAATTATTTAGAATTATTTCTAAACTGAAACTTTGTGGAGAGAAAATCAGTGATGCTGATATGCTTGAGAAAACTTTCTCCACTTTTCATGCTTCTAATGTGCTGTTACAGTAACAATATAGGGAGCGTGGTTTCAAAAAGTACTCAGAACTAATATCTTGTTTGTTGGTTGCCGAGCAAAATAATGAATTACTTCTAAAAAACCACGAACTACGCCCCACTGGTTTCGCTGCATTGCCTGCAGCCAATGGAACTTTCAACCATGACAATGAACGTGGTTGTGGGAACCAACGTGGACGTGGGCGTGGACGTGGATATGGTAGCGGTCGTGGACGCGGTAAACCACATGATGGAACCTCTAGCAACAAACGGCATAAAGCATCCAATGAGCACAATTCACCCAAGAAGGAAATTGAATGCCAAAGATGTGGCATGATGGGACATTGGGCACGTACTTGCCGAACGGCAAAACACCTTGCGGATCTATATCTAGATTCAATCAAGGGAAAAGGCAAGAAAGAGTCCAATAACGTCGACTTTGATGGTCCACTTGATACTACTCACTTGGATGTCTCCGACTTCTTTGATGACCCAAAAGGAGATAATGTGGACCAGTTGATCGGTGGTGGTGTGCTTGAAGACAATAATATGGACATTGTTTAGTCCTTTATCTTTCATTTCTAGTTGATAAGAAAATATTGCTTGATTCAATTATTTACTTTCACTTCGTTGTTTTTCTGTTAGAAACATTTGTTTATTTTATTTGCTTAATCAATAATAATTGATGTTCGTTTCAAAATATCTCAGAAAATCAAATGAAAACTTGTGATATTTGTCTTGCTGATAGTGCAACTACACACGCCATTCTTTAAAAGAAGAAGTATTTCCTTAAGTTGACATTAGCTGAGGATAATGTTAACACAATATCAGGTGCATCAAACATCATTGAAGGCTCCGGAAGAGCTTGTATCATTTTACCAAATGATACTAAATTAGATATTGAAAATGCCATGTACTCTAGTAAATCTAAAAGAAACTTACTAAATTTCAAGGATATCTGCAATAATGGATACCACATCGAGACAATTGCGGAAGGTAGCAATGAATATCTTTGCATAAATTCTTTTGTTTCAGGCAATGTTTTGAAAACTGGACCGGGCCGGCCGGACGGACCGAAAAACCGGCGAACCGGTCGGTCATCCGGTCCGGTTTTGTCCAATTTCGGTTCTTCAAGTGGCCCGAAGCGAACTGTTAAAAACTGGTCAAACCCGGCGACCCAAATGACCCAATAAACCGGTTCGGGTTTTAAAATTCAAATCTTATTTTATTTTTCAAAATGAGATCAAGAAGATTTGAACCCAAGACCTCCTTGTTGTTAGACTATAGTACAAACCATCTCACCAACAAGAGTTATATGTCCTTAAGTTTTTTATTTATTAACTTAACTTGTTATGTACTAAAAGATTATGGTAGAATTATAATTATTTCTTGCTTTATTTTGTTTAAACATGGACTTTAATTTTAATTAAATATTCTATTATTACATTAATAATTACCACATATAAGGAACGAAAAAGAGTTACGTCACAAAAATTTATTTAAATCACATTATCACGAGATGAAGAAATTTACTAATTTCTCATACAATAAGAACATAGTTATTATAATATCATGAAATCATAAACTACAAATAATATAAATTTATCTTCATATACTTTGAATTATTTATGTGTTAAATACAAAAATTGATGAAAATATTTATTTACTTTTGATTGATATAATGAATTGATTTTATATAATTTGATTTATTTCTTATCATTTAAATAAAATATTTAATTACTTATATATTTTACTTATACATATAATATATATATATATATATATATATATGAAAAAGAAAATTAACGGGTCATCCGATTTTATTGAAACGGTTCAACCGATCGAACCAGTGACCCAGTGACCCGATAAAGTGACCGGTTCGATGATCGGTCCGGTTTTAAAAACATTGGTTTCAGGCTATAAGCTGACAAAAGAAAAATTAGCAACACTACCTTATGAAATGTATTACACATTCATAAAATCAATTGAGACAAACCATGTCGTGAACCTTAAGTTCAATGACACAAAAAGCTTTAAGCTTTGGCATGATAGGTTTGGACATTGTTGGGAAATTTATTAGTATAAGTTTTGATGAATTCCAAAACCGGCTGACCCCAACCGAGTAGATGTTGCCAGTACCTAATGTTAGAATTTAGGCTCGCTGTTTGAGCAAAGTTAAGTTTTTATCTTTACAGGTCTCCAGCTGAAGATGGCAACAAGGCGTCACTCAGACAGAACATCAGTTGTGAAGAAAGACAACTGAGAGTTCATTTGTTCAGATGTAAACAAGAGGAAGTCTTCAGAACATCAGTTGAAGGAAACCAGCTGAGCGTTCATCAAATGAGAAACAGTTGAAAGGAAGAGAACATCAGATGAAAAAGAATTCATCTGAGGGTTCAAATCCAACTGAGTAAAGAAGTGGAAGACAACTGAGGGTTCAGTTTCAGAACCTCAGTTATAGAATCTGAACAAGGAGTTCAACTGTTTTGAAGTTCAAAGTCAGCTGAGAACTCTACAGATCGGAACATCAGCTGAAGATCACTCAGATGAAGGTCAAGACTTTCAACCGACAAACCGAAGTTGACTGTCAAAGATTTGAATTTCAAAAGGAAGTCACATGAGGGTTTGACCGTTCAGTCATTACCCCATCTGGCCCAACACAAGGCTGTCTCAGATGGAAAGCAAAGGAGCACAGATGCCATATCGGGAAAGTCTGCAGAGATGAGAGACAAGCCATCGCTTTCAACCGATCAGAGATCAACTGCTCCTCCAACGGCTAGTTGATTCTCTCCGCCTATAAATAGAGGCATCCTCTCATTCGAGAAATACGGATGCAGATAGACACATAGACGACTAAAAATTCAAAAGCTTTCTCGAGAGAAATCAAAGCAAATCTGCAAAAATCATCATCTAAGAGCATCAGCAGCTGAGAGTTCCAATTTGAGAGAACATTAGTAGCTGAGGGTTCCTAGAATTCGAAATTGTTTTTGATCTTAGGTTGAGTGTTTATTCGTTCAAGCCTTAGATCCAGCTCTCATTCTTGATCGAGTTGTAGTTGGAAATCCTACCCTTTCTCACACCCTAAAAAGTGTGCTAGGACCTTACTCTTCCTGTAATTGAGTAGTCAGGTCATCAAGTACCCGTAAACTTGACTTAGGCTGTTTAGTGCCCGGAAACTAAACTGTAACGGTTACTCAGCCCGCGTAAGCTGAGTGGTCCTGTCCAGAAGAACTTGGACTGAGGTGTGTGGACTCACATCTTCCCGTGGACGTAGGAGTTATCTCCGAACCACGTAAATCTTGTGTGTCGTGTTTATTTTTATTCAGTCCTTATTGCATTTCTAACTAACCGAACTAACCAGCATTCAAACCTCTTTTGCACTTTTTCAACCGAGCTGTTTTGGTTCTTGACCAACCGAGCTGGTTTGCGTGATTTGTTTTTAACGAGTTTATTTTCCACCACATTCCGCACAGCACCGCTCTTCCAGCTGAGTTTGCTTACTCAGCTGTGAGATCCCACCTGAGTCCTTTTACTCAGTTGAAATTGTTTTCAAGTGTTAAGTTTTTCGAAAGTTGAAAAATCCTAACTGGTGTATTTCCCCCCCCCCCTCCCCCATACACCAGTAACTCGTTTCGGGACCATCAAGTGGTATCAGAGCAGTGGTTCAAAAGACTGCTGACTCTGTTTCACGAGGTGTGAATTCGAGAATTTTCTTCAGTGGTCAACTGAACAGATCTTTTCACGCTAGTGCATTCTTGCTCGCATTTTTGTTGTCCTGTTTTTGTTTGTGCAGATGGACGTCAAGGACAAGATCACAGTCATGTTCTCTGTTGTCAACTATACATCATGGAGAACTCGAATGAAGAAGATCCTTTTGTCCAAGCATCATAGGATGCAACAAGTTCTCACATCTGGACCAATCGTCATACGAGACAGAATACTTCGCACTCCCACAAATCCCAACGATGGAGATGCGGTGGTGGAGTATGTGGAGAAACAACCAGAGGACTACACTCCGGAGGAGGCCAAGGTGAGCCAGCTGGATATCTGGGCTCAGAGCACAATAATGTCTACGGTTGGACAAGATTATCTGCCCTGGATAGAGGAATGTGAGACCGCAAAAGAGATGTGGGACATCCTGGCCTCGCTAAGTGAAGGAAGCGACGAGACAAAGGAAAACAAGTTCTCGCATGCATGTCAAGATTTTGACAATTTCAGTCTGCGACCTGATGAGACTATAGATCAGCTAGAGCTCCGGTTTATGGACATCATCAGAAGAATCCAATCCATCCGGAAAGGAAAATACACTCTAAGAGAGATAAACCTCAAAGTGTTGCAAGCTCTACCGGCTGAGTAGGATACTTTCACAAATATCCACGAGAGCCGAGCTGACCTAGGTGAAATGGGAACTGAAAGATTGTTCTCAATCTTGAAAGGAAATGAGTATAAGGTCAACAGAAGGAGGTCGCAGCCCTCAAGTCAGACAAATAGAATTGAGGACGTCAGCTCAGCATCTAAGTCAGTTGCCCTCCGAGCTGACTACTCAAAGTCGAGATCGTCAAGGCCAACCAGGTCGGCTGACACGACTGCAAAGGAGCCGAGCAGAGAAGAACTGCAACAGAACATTGCAGCGTTGTCAAAGAAGTTAGCCGATATGGATACTCGATTCGGCAAATATAAACGTTTCTATAAATCAAACCGAACTCGAGACAATTCGAAGCCAGTTACCAATGGTTGCTTCGAATGCGGCAAGGAAGGACACTTCAAAGCTAATTGCCCAGACCTCTCAAAGAAGGAAAGAGAAGCACTGAGGGCAAAGCAAACTGCAAAGAATAAGGCCATGGTAGCTGAAGAGGCAGCTGACGATATGGACATCTTCACAGACACTGAAGATGAGGATGATCTGACCTCTACCAACAAAGTCATCAGTCCGGATCAATGCCTCATGGCACTTGGAACCGACCAAGATGATATTGAGGTACAATCTAATCCTGCTCGCTTAAATTCTTCCAATACTTCTAACATGCAGGAATCTATGAACGATGAGTTGGAACCCTCCTGGAATGATTTTCAAGAACTCAGTGAGGAACTGCATCAGCAGTCGGTTGAGTTTAAGAGTCTTCAAGCCCAGTTCGCCAAGCTTGAAGATTCCTTAACCGAAAAGGACGATCTGATCAAGAGACAAGCTGAAGAAATTGACCAGCTGAAAAGTCAACTGAGTACAGCCAACCAAACTGAGGCTTCAACCGATGAACAGTTGAAGGAACAGATCAAGGCACAGAACGAACAGTTGAACAAGCAAGAGGCTCAGATCGACCAGCTGATGAAGACATCAGATGCCCAGACCGAACATATAGTTGTTCTTCTCAAGGATCTTCAAACTGAGAAGGACAACCTGACAAAACTATATCAGTCATCCGAGATCATCGAGAATCTCATCAAATACAGACGGCAAACGGATGATGTGTCTGGACTCGGATACGACGTGGCAAAGGACACTGGAATTCCACCAGCTACCTTCACCAGGGCTGAGGAAGTCATGGTTGCCAAACCTAACACAGTTGAGTATGCAACTGAACAAACACCCTCACAATCGATAAAGGTAACTACGGTTGAGAAAGGCAAAGGAGCTGCAGATGGAGCACCAACGAAATAGTCCCTGGAGTCTACAACCGAGGGGGAATGTTCCAAGACTCAACGGAGGAACCGGAGACGTCGGAGTCGCAATCAAGCTCAAAATCAACAACGGTTCTATCACCACAACAATCAGAGGTTCCAACAGAGTCAACCTATGTGGAAAAGTTACGACAGCTATGGTTACTCATGCCACAACATGAATCAACATCCGGGCATGAACAACCATCGTCAACAGCCAAGGCAATGGAATCAGAATCAGCCAAGAAGATTCCACAAAGGCGTCCGACCTCACAGACAAACTCAACAGGATAAGAATCGCCATCAAAACAGGGGGAAAGCCTCACCTCCTAAAGCCCAACATGGGAGAAATCCAACTCCTCCCAAGAAACAGAGCATCATTTCAAACAACAAGCCTAAGGATAACCGGGGTGTTGTTATAATTGATGAAAATGGGCAGATCATTTGGAATGACAAGGCTATTCGAGTGTACAGAGAAAAGCGACGCACGGTTCCAGCGGGAACTGGTTCTAACCCTCCAGGACCCAACTGAAATTGGGGACCTAAGCGAGTTTCTCCTTGCAGGTACAGGAGAAACAGCTGAGGAAGAAGAAGGCGTCTACAACAATGTGGGTGATGGATAGTGGATGCTCGAAACACATGACAAATCTGAAGGATTTGCTTGGAAGTTTCGTGGAGAAAGAAGGTCCATCAGTTACTTTTGGTGATAACTCAAAAGGTTATACCAGAGGTTACGGTACCCTTGAAACCAATCATGTTTCAATTTCTAATGTTTCTTTTGTTGATGGATTGAAGCATAACCTGCTCTCCATCAGCCAATTCTGTGATAATGGGTTCTCTGTCAAGTTTGATGCACAGGGTTGCAGAGTTAAAGATGTCGGATCAAAGCAGGTGATATTGTTGGGAAATCGATCTCCAACAAGGAATGTATACTACGCTGACTGGAACAGCAGCCTCCCTGACACTTGTCTGTTGTCAAAGAGTAGTTCGGATGTGAGCTGGCTGTGGCACAAAAGGCTCAACCATCTGAACTTCAAGACGATGAACCGACTTTCCAGACAAGAACATGCAAGAGGCATACCTAACCGAGTGTTTTCAACAACACACATGTGCAATGCATGCCAGCTGGGAAAGCTCGCTAGAACCTCCTTCCGGTTGAAGTCAACTCCTTCAACCGACCGAGTGTTGCAACTGATCCATATGGATCTCTTCGGGCCAGTTACACCAAAAAGCATTAATGGAAACGAATATACTTTGGTTGTAACTGATGACTACTCAAGATATACGTGGACCATCTTCATGCGCCACAAGAGTGAAACCCGAGATGAGCTGCCCAAGCTAATGAATCGGATATCGAACCAACAAGAGATGAAGATCATATCTATCAGATCAGATCGTGGAACGGAGTTTCTAAATGAAACCATCATTGAGTATTGCGAAAAGAATGGCATAACCCATCAAACATCAGCCGCGCGTACTCCACAACAGAATGGCGTAGCTGAGCGAAGAAATAGAACTCTGAAGGATGCAGCCACATCCATGTTAGCGAGCTCAGCACTACCTAAGAGATTTTGGGCTGAAGCGATCAACACAGCATGCTACACACAGAATCGATCTCTTCTCACCAAGCGGTTGGGAAAGACGCCCTACGAGCTGTGGAGACGCAGAAAGCCAGATATTTCTTATTTTCGTGTTTTTAGATCTAAGTGTTATATTCACAACAATGGGAAGACTCAGTTGAAAACTTTTGAGGCCAAAGCTTCGAAGGGCATATTTCTTGGATATGCAGCTCGGATCAAGGCATATAGAGTTTTCAACAACAGCTCTCGTGTTGTGGAAATAACACCTCATGTTAGTTTTGATGAATCTACCTTTGAGTGTAGGGAACAGGTAAAGGAACAACACGCGGATCCAGCTGTTCTACCAGTTCTCACCAGATCGCAAGCTCTTCGGGAAAAGAACCGAGCTGAACCACTGGTATGGGCAACTGAGGATGAGGACCCATACTCCTCTGAAGATGAATGCGAAGACCTCAGCTCGTCCCTAGGGGGAACTTCAGCTGATGTCCATCCAACTGCATCAGTATCCGATGCCCAACCGAACTCGGTTCAATCTATTGTAAATGTTGAGGATCCAGACTCAACAGCTGATCAATCACCAGCTCTGAAGACTCCAACTCAGATGTCTGAACAGCCACTGTTGGAAGAAGAAGGAAGACGCAACCGAAGATGGTATGAAGTTCATTCCACCAACGACATCATCGGAGATCCAACCGAGGGTGTGTGCACACGGAGCAGAGTTACAGATCAAGAATCAACCGAGGAAGAATCCAACACTTATGCCCAATATGCTGAGGAATTGGCAGTTCTAGAGGAGTTCGAGCAAGCTGAGATGTTGCCATGATTTCTTGCTATGTAGCTGATGTTCCAGAACCGAAGAATGTTGGGGAAGCTCTCAACTGTGTCCACTGGACAACAGCCATGCAAGAAGAATTGAATGAGTTTCTACGCAACTGTGTATGGGAGTTGGTAGAAAGACCAAATGGTGTCAAGGTGATTGGACTAAAGTGGATTTTCAAAAACAAGAGAGATGCCATTGGATTCATTGTGAGGAATAAAGCAAGGTTGGTAGCTCAAGGATACTGCCAACAAGAAGGAATTGACTTTGAAGATTCCTTTGCACCAGTTGCAAGGCTTGAAGCCATCCGGATCTTTCTAGCTTATGCCGCACATCACAAGTTCAAAGTATATCAGATGGATGTGAAGTGTGCATTCCTCAATGGAGATATAAAAGAAGATGTATATGTTGAACAGCCTCCTGGTTTTGAGACTGGAGATGGAAGAGTGTACAAGCTAAAGAAAGCTATCTATGGTCTAAAGCAAGCACCAAGAGCATGGTATGACACTCTTTGTGGATTTCTTCTGGACTCGGGGTTCAAACGAGGTTCAGTTGATAAAACTCTGTTCACCATCAAAGTTGGAGAAGATATACTTGTCGTGCAAATTTATGTCGATGACATCATTTTCGGGTCCAAGTCGGAGGAGCTGTGCAAGAAATTCTCCGATCTTATGAAGGAAAAGTTCGAGATGTCAATGATGGGCGAGATGAATTATTTCCTTGGATTACAAGTGAAGCAGTCACCTGAAGGGATCTTCATCAACCAGTCCAAATATACAAGGGAGCTCATCACCAAGTTCGGATTGCAGATAAGTAAGACAACCAAGATCCCTATGAACACGAACTGGAAGATCGAACCAGGAGCTGAGGGAAAGCTCATTGATGCCAGCCAGTATAGAGGGATCATCGGTTCGCTGCTCTACCTAACTGCCAGCCGACCAGACATTTCATACGCAGTTAGAGTGTGTGCTCGTTTTCAAGTCCAACCAAGAGAAGCACACATGTTGGCAGCAAAGAACATCATTAAGTATCTGAAGGGAACTGTCAATGTTGGATTGTGGTACCCAACTGATGACAATATCCAGCTTACTGGATACTCAGATGCCGACCTAGCAGGAGATCGGTTGGATAGAAAGTCTACTTCTGGACACTGCCAGTTCATGGGAAGCAAGCTAGTTTCATGGTTCTCCAAGAAACAAGCGTGTGTTGCTACTTCGACAACCGAGTCAGAGTACATGGCTGCCGGAAGCTGTTGCATGCAAGTATTGTGGCTGAAACAGCAGCTAAGAGATTATGAAGTCTCAACTGGACAGGTTCCCATACATTGTGATAGCTCGAGTGCCATAGCTATCTCTCTAAACCCTGTTCATCACTCTCGGACTAAGCATATCGATATTCGTCATCACTTCATCCGAGATCATATTGAGAAGAAGGATGTGTTCATGGAGAAGATCCCAACTGAGATTCAGAGAGCTGACATCCTCACCAAACCTCTTCCTGAAGCCCAGTTCAAGATGCTGTGTGATCTTCTAGGACTTTTGGATCCGAGCTA
Source organism: Schizonepeta tenuifolia (assembly GCA_029490685.1). NCBI lineage: Eukaryota > Viridiplantae > Streptophyta > Magnoliopsida > Lamiales > Lamiaceae > Schizonepeta > Schizonepeta tenuifolia. Next base: position 18,073,906 of record CM055958.1, on the reverse strand, counting down.
AAAACTCATCCGAGCAGAAGAATCATCCGAGCTGACAAGGATTCATCCGAGCTGAAGAATCAGATATCGACTTAAGGGGGAAGCTCAGATATGAATTACCAACTGAGGACATCAAACTTCAGCTGAGGAGATGAACTTGAGTCAGCTGATGGTATGCTGAAATAATGGAACAGACGTCAGCTGAACAGACGAACTCGAGTCAGCTGATGGTATGCGGCAACTGAGGAATTCAACAAATGAACACAGCTGATTCAGACATCAGCTGGCAGGTATCATTTATGATTGAAGGTGTTATGATATTAAATGAGAATGTTTGAAATAAATTCAAACATTCTTGAACATGTCAGCTAGACTAAACAAGCCATCATATCGCATTTAATGTAAAGTCTGGCTGAACACCTATAGCCTTACTTTATAGTGCGACTGGGCTGACACCTCAAACTATTCACCTTCTCACTCGCGCGCGTGGTATATCAGTCAAAATTACTCAACAGTCGCGAAATCACAGCCGTTAATAGATTCGCGCGATTTAACCCTAGCCGTTGATTTTATCCGAGTCAAAGATTATATAATACGGCAAATCAGGAAGTGATCCTTACTTTCTCTTTTCGTGCATATCTTTACTCACTATTCATCATCTTCTCAAATCTTGTTTCGCCATTTCCAGTAAAGTCTTTCACTCTTTCTTTGCATATATATCTCCTCGAGATGGCGCCCAAGTCAAAAGCTTCTAAAAAGATGGTTTCCTCAGAGCCTGCAACGTTCCAAGAATCGTTCGACATGGTGATGTCAAAGATTCATTTCGAACAGATATTATCCAGAGCGGCTCTCTCCTCGCCTGAGCTCGCTCCAATCGCCGCCATCCTCTCCGACCACCATCTGCTTGATTGGGCCACCCTCTCTCCGGCCCTGTTGCTCAGGAAGCAGATCGTACATTTCTACCGTAATCTGCAACGAGTCGCAAATGACGGGCTTGTCACGATCATCCCGTGCAAGCAACGCCACAGAACCTCCCGAACAGTAGAAGACTCCGTTGTGGAGATAAAGGTGTCGAAGGAGCTGGAGAAGCTCATCCCTAGAAACCGTGAAGCCACAGACGTGGTGGGGAACTTTTCTGACAAGGAAGTTGATGCCTTCCTTCAAACCATTCTTCTTGTTCCCAAACCATTGAAGGGGAGCATGCAAAGGACAAAGCTGAAGCCGGAGCACCGACTTCTTTTCGATGTAATCTCCAAATGCATTTTCGCATATGGTGAAACCTTCGGGGACATCAGCCCTCCTAAGCTCAAGCAGCAGAAGGCCCTAGAAGAGATGCACCAGGTCGACTGGTTGGGATATATAGAGAGCCAGCTGGTGTCGGAGAAGCAGAAGATATCCGAGACGACAGCTGAGTCTGGGGATGTTCTGTTGAGTGTCAAGGTGACTCTCAATTTCGGGACAAAGATATCAGCCCTCATCCTCCAAGCCACAAAGGGTCTGCCGCTGACATGGGAAGGGAGTGAGGACACTCCAGTCAGCAAGCTGTCACTGTTCCCCTCAGCCAAGAAGGCCAGGGATGTTGTAGAAGCTGTCTACACCCCCAAGGGTGTCCCCAAGCCAGCTGTGGAGGCAGCTGCTCGTCGCCCTTCGAGGACCAAGCCAGCGAAGCGCCAGCTGGAAGAGGTAGCTGAGGAGGAAGAAGACGAAGAGGAGGAAGAGGAGGAACCTCTGCAGAAGAGGCCAAGGATAAGAATCATCCAGCCAGCGGCTAAACCATCCACAACAAGTCCAGTGGTGGTCAAGCCGGCTGAGGAGAAGGAGTCAACCGAATCCAGTCAATCGGTTGACCCAGCTGGGTTTATTCTTCAACCTCGCCAGGAGGACGTGGCTGAGGAGGCAGGTGGAGACGTGGAGATCCAAGTGGTGGATGCCAGCTCCTCCTCAGATGACTCTTCTTCATCTGAGGAGTCCCACGACAGTCGGTCTAGAGCTGATGCCAGCCAGGTTAACTCACCTGTGACTGAAGAAATCCTCCAGCCAGCCAACTCTCCATCCAAAGAGGATCCGGTTCTCTCAACTGGTCCTCAGTCAGATATTCCGAGCCTCTCGCTCGATGCCAACGTTGTGACCACTTCTTCGGCCAACGTTGATGAAACCATCGAACCCTTAACCTTCGATATCGACCCCCCTCAGATCGATGAAGAAGCCAACCGTCAGGCGATCCTGGCTGAATATGAAGGAAGACTCAGCTACTGCTTCCGCAAGCTGATTGGTATGTTCCCCGAGGCAACATCGATGCCTATTTTCTCTGTTCTCGGGACGGAGCTTCTATACCAATTCAGTGTCATATTCAGCTACTGGTACGTGAAGGAGGAGACCCTCAGGATCCATGGCTGGGATAAGTTAAAGGTCGAAGAGTCCAACCTGAGGGAGTACTTCGACTACCAGAGCCTGGAGGTGGCTTACAACTAAAAGGTGGTTGTGCTCCGACGACGTCTGGACAAAAGCATCCAAGAAGGGACAGACACCAGGGAGCTGTGCAACAACCCTGAAGCTGTTCACTTTCTTGATGACATGCTCGCCAAAAATGCCTCCTGCATGGACGACGTCGACGCAGCTGATGAGGCGGCCAAGAGAGAAGAAGACAAGCTCAAGGCCTACCTCGCCAGCCGATCTGCCATGGTTGTCCTGGAGTCTGCTGCCCAGCCACAACCACCGCTCCTGCCCGGATCCTCCGATCAGCTAGCTCTCTCAACCGACGTCATCTGCGAGCTGATCTCGAAGAGGGTCAACCAGCTGAGGACGGAGATGCTGTCCAAGATCCAGCTGGGCAAGGAGGAAGAAGCTGACAGGATGCAGCAGCTGATGGCAGAAAATGCCAGCCTGAAGAATCAGCTAGATCACCTCTCCTCTTCTCTGCAGCACAAGCTCGAAGATCTATCCACTTCTTCCAGCTCGGAGGTCTCGGCTCTAAGGAAGGCTGTTCAAAGCCTCAGCTCGGATTTCAACGTGTTCAAGACCGTTGCTGAATCTGACCTCGCAAAGTCCCAGCAGACTCAGGACCAGGAGTGGATGGCTCAGTTCGCCTCTTTCCGAGCTGAGTTCGTCTCCCTTCACAAAGAGGTCTCTGCGACCTTTGCAGCTGTGCAGCGAGCTGAGCAGGAGCGCCAAGACTTGGAGTTGGCAAAGAAGGTGGAAGAGAAGGACGCTGTTGAAGAGCTGTTTTCCCGCATTCAACAAGCTGAAGCCAAGTTGACCTCTCTGGATGGCACTGTTGCCACCCTTTTGGATGATGCCAAAAAGGGGGAAGACAAGGAGCCGGCAGCTGGGGATGGACAAGGGAAAGCTGTTCTCCAGCAAGGAGAAGGAGTGCCAGCTGAAGCTGAAGGGTCGCAGCCCGAACTGGAAGTCTCCCACGACCTCGTAGCCGAGCTCACAGCCGAGCTCGATGCAGAACTTGACGGGATATCCGTTGAAGACTGTATCGAAGCTGTCAAAGCTATGGAGGTGCCGAAGGAGAAGTACTTGAATTCATCTTGGATCAAGAAGTTCGCTGCCGATCAGGCCAAGAAGGTGGCCAAGTTCGAGAAGGAGCTCGCCAAGGTGGAGAAGAACATCGACAGAAACAAAGCCAGCCGGAGTGTGCGAAGAATCAACAAGCACTAGATGAAGGCTGAGGCTAGAAAGTCGACGCATCAGCTGCAGAAGAATGCTCCGCTCTCGTCTCGATACCCACATGTTGACAAGTGGATGAATGCGGAGTGGAACGATGACTGGGAACAGTTCAAGCATGAGTTCGTCAATGACTTCTATTACAGGAAAGTCTACTCGACTGAAGACCCAAGGCTAGCCTTCAAGGAAGCCCTGTGGGAACTCAACTCTGGAGACCCTGGAATGTTTAGTCAGTTCAAGCGAGCTATGCTGAATGCTCAGCTTGATCCCAACACTGTTCCAGTTCCAAAGAAGTGCATATACCGCCCTCCGATGATCAAAGGCACAAGCACGCCAAATAGAATTACGATCTTAGCTGAGGCGAGGCAAGTATGCAAGGAACACGGCGTCAACACTGGGATTGAGTCGGAAGCGAAGAAGGAGATCTTCAACCGTATCTTCAACAAGTACGGTCAACAGTATTTCTGAGCTGTCAAAGTTTTTGAGCTGATAATGTTTTTGGATGTTGTAGTTTTTGAAGCAACTGTTGTATCTTTCTATGTTTTGCGCTTAACTTTGTAACCTTCAGATGTAACAAAATCTTCAAAGTATATAATACGATTCTCCTTGATGAACAATTCCTCATTGTCCAAGCTCTGAATCACAAAGTCTTTCAATTTCATGTTATAACTGTGCTAACCCTTTGATGTTTTATCGTATAGACTGTCTAGAATTTCAACTGAGATTTTAGATAAGTTAGTGAGGTTTAGATCAGTAGTGGTTTCAAGTTGTAAGTGGTTTTGGCATCATCAAAAAGGGGGAAATTGTTGGGAAATTTATTAGTATAAGTTTTGATGAATTCCAAAACCGGCTGACCCCAACCGAGTAGATGTTGCCAGTACCTAATGTTAGAATTTAGGCTCGCTGTTTGAGCAAAGTTAAGTTTTTATCTTTACAGGTCTCCAGCTGAAGATGGCAACAAGGCGTCACTCAAACAGAACATCAGTTGTGAAGAAAGACAACTGAGAGTTCATTTGTTCAGATGTAAACAAGAGGAAGTCTTCAGAACATCAGTTGAAGGAAACCAACTGAGCGTTCATCAAATGAGAAACAGTTGAAAGGAAGAGAACATCAGATGAAAAAGAAATCATCTGAGGGTTCAAATCCAACTGAGTAAAGAAGTGGAAGACAACTGAGGGTTCAGTTTCAGAACCTCAGTTATAGAATCTGAACAAGGAGTTCAACTGTTTTGAAGTTCAAAGTCAGCTGAGAACTCGACAGATCGGAACATCAGCTGAAGATCACTCAGATGAAGGTCAAGACTTTCAACCGACAAACCGAAGTTGACTGTCAAAGATTTGAATTTCAAAAGGAAGTCACATGAGGGTTTGACCGTTCAGTCATTACCCCATCTGGCCCAACACAAGGCTGTCTCAGATGGAAAGCAAAGGAGCACAGATGCCATATCGGGAAAGTCTGCAGAGATGAGAGACAAGCCATCGCTTTCAACCGATCAGAGATCAACTGCTCCTCCAACGGCTAGTTGATTCTCTCCGCCTATAAATAGAGGCATCCTCTCATTCGAGAAATACGGATGCAGATAGACACATAGACGACTAAAAATTCAAAAGCTTTCTCGAGAGAAATCAAAGCAAATCTGCAAAAATCATCATCTAAGAGCATCAGCAGCTGAGAGTTCCAATTTGAGAGAACATTAGTAGCTGAGGGTTCCTAGAATTCGAAATTGTTTTTGATCTTAGGTTGAGTGTTTATTCGTTCAAGCCTTAGATCCAGCTCTCATTCTTGATCGAGTTGTAGTTGGAAATCCTACCCTTTCTCACACTCTAAAAAGTGTGCTAGGACCTTACTCTTCCTGTAATTGAGTAGTCAGGTCATCAAGTACCCGTAAACTTGACTTAGGCTATTTAGTGCCCGGAAACTAAACTGTAACGGTTACTCAGCCCGCGTAAGCTGAGTGGTCCTGTCCAGAAGAACTTGGACTGAGGTGTGTGGACTCACATCTCCCCGTGGACGTAGAAGTTATCTCCGAACCACGTAAATCTTGTGTGTCGTGTTTATTTTTATTCAGTCCTTATTGCATTTCTAACTGACCGAACTAACCAGCATTCAAACCTCTTTTGTACTTTTTCAACCGAGCTATTTTGGTTCTTGACCAACCGAGCTGGTTTGCGTGATTTGTTTTTAACGAGTTTATTTTCCACCACATTCCGCACAGCACCGCTCTTCCAGCTGAGTTTGCTTACTCAGCTGTGAGATCCCACCTGAGTCCTTTTACTCAGTTGAAGTTGTTTTTAAGTGTTAAGTTTTTCGAAAGTTGAAAAATCCTAACTGGTGTATTCCCCCCCCCCCCATACACCAGTAACTCGTTTCGGGACCATCAGACATCCTGGAGCAACTATGATGCACCGAACAATCAATAATTCATATGGGCACAACCTAAAGAATCAAAAGGTTCTTTCTGCAAATGAATTCTCATGTGATGTTTGTGCGCAAGGCAAGTTAGTCATCAGACCTTCATATACGAAGGTTAATACTAAATCTCCATTTTTCTTATAAAGAATTCAAGAAGATATTTGTAGACCTATACATCCACCATGTGGACCGTTTCGATACTTTAAGGTATTGATTGATGCTTCTTCTAGATGGTCACATGTATGCTTGCTTTCTACTAGAAATGCAGCATTTGCTAGACTACTTGCTCAAATCATAAAATTAAGAGCTCAATTCCCAGACAATTCAATTAAAAGAATTCGTCTTTATAATGTTAGTGACTTTACATCTCAAGCATTTGACAATTATTGTATGGCTATCGGAATTGAGATTGAACATTCAGTTGCTCATGTCCATACTCAAAATGGATTGGCAGAGTCATTTATTAAATGACTTCAACTTATTGCTAGACCATTGCTTATGAAATCGAAACTCCCAACTACTACTTGGGGTCATGCCATATTATATGCTGCAACATTAGTTCGAATAAGGCCATCAGCAAATCATGAATACTCTCCAATGCAAATAATTTTTGGCTGAGAACCTGATGTTTCTCATTTGCAAACTTTTGGTTGCGCAGTTCAAGTTCCAATTGCACCCCCACAACGAACAAAAATGGGTCCCCAACGAAGGCTTGGGATATATGTTGGATTTGATTCACCCTCGATTATAAGGTATATTGAACCTTTAATGGGTGACTTATTTACTGTACGTTTTGCAGATTGTCATTTTGATGAAATGACATTTCCAACATTAGGTGGAAGAAATCTACATCCAGAAAAGCACAAGAAAATCTCTTGGAATGAGAAAAATTTGTCACATTTTGATTCTAGAACAAATCAATGTGAATAAGAAGTTGAAAAGATCATTCATTTGCAAAAGATTGCAAAACAAATTCCTGATGCTTTTGTAGATACAAGAAAAGTGACACAATCTCACATACATGCTGCAAATACTCCGGCTAAAATTGATGTCCCTGAAGAACAAATAGCTTTGGCAGCAAATGAGTCCAAAATTCGTAAAAAACATGATCGACCGGTTGGTTCCAAAGATTCTATGCCTAGAAAAAGAAAGGGGCAAGATGGAAACCAAATTATGACGAAAATGACTAATCAATCAAATGAAAGTGATGTAATTCATGAAGAATTACAAGTATCTGAAAACCATGAGATCTCAATAAATTATTTATATTCTAATTAGATACTAGAGAGAGAAAATATCAATGTGGATGATAAATTTGCCTTTCATATAGCTCTTCAAATTTTAAATGAGGATCCTGAACCAAAATCTGTTGCAGAATGCAAACAGAAAACTGATTGGCCAAAATGAAATGAAGCTATAAAAAGGGAATTGAACTCCTGTGATAACCATAAAGTATTTGGACCTATTGTCCGAACTCCGGAATCTGAAATCCCTGTGGGATACAGATGGATCTTTGTTAGAAAGAGAAACGAGAAAAATGAAGTTACGAGATATAGAGCAAGACTCGTTGCACAAGGTTTCTCCCAAAGACCAGGAATTGATTATGAGAAACATACTCTCCAGTAATGGATGCTATTACTTTTAGATTTTTGATTAGTCTAGTTGTGTCTCAAAGGCTTGATATGCGCCTTATGGATGTAGTGACTGCATACCTATATGGATCACTAGATAATGATATATATATGAAAATTCCTGAAGGATTTTAAATGCCTCAATGATTGCAGTCAAAACCTAAAAACATGTATTCGATTAAACTGCAAAAATCGTTGTATGGGTTGAAACAGTCTGGTCGTATGTAGTATAATAGACTGAGCCAGTATCTTTTGAAAGAAGGATACAAGAATGATGATATTTGCCCTTGTGTTTTCATTAAGAAAACCAAAAGTGGATTTGCAATCATAGCAGTTTATGTTGATGATTTAAATTTAATTGGGACTCCTGAAGAGCTCAATAAAACTGCTGAATATTTGAAGAAAGAATTTGAGATGAAAGATTTGGGAAAGACAAAGTTTTGTCTTGGTTTGCAAATAGAATGTATCCATGGAGGAACGTTTATTCATCAATCCACATATACAGAAAAAGTGTTAAAAACGTTTTTACATGGATAATGCACATCCATTAGCCTCACCAATGGTCGTTAGATCTCTTGATACTAAGAAAGATCCATTTCGACCTATTGAAAAGGGTGAAACGATACTTGATCCTGAAGTACCATATCTAAGTGCAATTGGAGCTTTGACTTATCTGGCTAATAATACTAAACCGGATATAGCTTTTTCTGTCAATCTTCTCGCAAGATTTTGTTGTGCACCCACTTTGAGACATTGGAATGGTGTTAAAACACATTCTATGTTATCTAAATGGTACCATTGACCTTGGATTATATTATCCCAAAGGTTCTGATAATACTTTAGTAGGATATTCAGATATAGGATTTTTATCCGATCCACACCAAGCCAAGTCACAAACTGGCTGCGTTTTCACATACGGTGGAACTGCTATATCATGGAAATCTGTGAAACAAAAACCTTGAAAGCAACATCCTCAAATCATTCTGAAATCATTGCAATCCACAAAGCAAGTCGAGAGTGTGCATGGTTGAGAAATGTGTCAAGTCATATCCAAGAGTCATGCGGGTTAGCTTCATCAAAAGCCAAACCAACTGTTTTGTATGAAGACAAAGCTGCTTGCATCATGCAACTCAAGGAAGAATATATCAAAGGCGATAGGACAAAGCACATTTCTCCCAAGCTCTTCTACGCACACGATTTTTAAAAGAATGGCGATATCGATATTCAAAAAATTCGCTCAAGTGAGAATCTGGCGGAGTTATTCACCAAGGCATTACCAACATCAACATTCAGAAAGTTGGTACACGGGATCGGCATGCGCTGACTCAAAGATCTACAATGATCTCGAGTTCAGGGGAAGCAGTTGTACTCTTTTTTCTTCGACTAGGTTTTGTCCCATTGGATTTTTCTAGCAAGGTTTTAATGAGACAACATTTTTATTTTAGGTATTGGTCAATCAAGGGGAAGTGTTGTAAATATATCTTCTAGATATATCTTATGTGTGTTGACCAAGAAATCTACCCTAAAACTCTAGCTTCCTACTAGTATAAATAGAGGCCTTTAGCCCTCATATTGAATACACTCGACTCATATTCTCTTCTCTATTCTCTCGTTTCTCTCTAGTTTATAACAATAGTAACAAATTGAACTCCAATATTTTCTTCCCTCCCACCCCCTTCCTCTTCTCTTTGTGGATGGTTCTTCTAATATGATATGAATCATATAGCAAGGAATGATTTGGCCAAACGGGATCGTATTGTATTAACTAATTTTCTAAAAATTCCATTTCCTCATTTATTTCCTATTATGATTTTATGTTTTTGAAACTTTAATTCATAAATTGTTTTTCCGATTATATTCATTTCTTTTGCTCCTCTTCTATTGTACTACCTCCGTCCCATTAGTAATGTCTCATTTTCCTTTTGCGCTGTACTATTAGCATAATCTCATACTAAAAATGAAAATAATTAAACCTTTAAAAGTTGTAGGGTCTATCATTTTCTATCTTTTTACTCTTATTTCTTAATAGTCGTGCTCAAAGCAAATGAGACATTGCTATTGACGGAGGGAGTATCGTTCTTTAAGGACTTTTCTATTGTTTTTTTGGATTTTGAAACTTTGAAGTATTTTCCCCAATTGACAATTACTAGGATTTATTAGTTCACAATAAGAGTTTATTAATCTTTAATTAGAGTTTATTAATTTTTAATTAGAATGTATTAATCTTAAATCACAATTCATTAATCTCAATAAAAAAAAAAATAGAATTAAAAAGTTTTAAAATATGAAAAACATAGAGAGAAAAAAAGAGAATAGGAAGAAATGAAATGTTTGGAGAAGTGATGCAAAACGTGGGCGTTTTTGCACAACAGCATCCCCGTGCTTGATTTCTCACAGTAGTGTGAACATTTCCACCCTTTTCTCGCGTCAATTCCCTCTTCTCTCCCACACCTTTACTCGTCATTTACTCGTCAACAGCAGCCAACACCACCGTCAACCCCACCCAACTCTCCTTCAAGGGCTGCTTCTACGGCCCATCTCCGGCACGGCAAGCGATAGAGAAGCAATTGCTCAAAGACATCTGCATCATCGAATATCCTTTCGTCTTCCAAAGATCCAAATATTTCAAGAGAATTGTTCTGGTCAATCTCATATTTATATTATACTTTATTTTCTTGGTCAACTGCGCTAAGAATTCCTCCACCACCACCATCAGATTACCATGGAAGCTCGGAGACACCAGATTCCCACGGCGAGTGGAGGTGGTTTTTCTCCGGATTCCGTTTGAAGCTTCTTAAATGTCCATTGAGGTTTAGGGGTTCGATTGCTTGAGAATTTGTTGTGAGAATACGAAGGGTGATGGAGGGAGAGAGAGAACAGATTGCAAGCACGAGAGAGAGAATTTGACATTTGTTTTTTAATTTAATAATTTCTCGATATATTAATAATACATGTATGGGATACTGTATATGAAAAATGCGAACACTACTCTCAATTTCTCATCGCCAAACCATGGTTCAGTTAACAAAATTTCATTTATTTTGAATGCTTAAAAAGTCATTGACACGTGTAAGGTACATTAAGGAAGTGGATGTACATTGGGTGGTGCGGCATCATTTTGGGATGGTGTTTGCTGCGGGCGCTATGAATTTGACTGGCGGAGGAATAGAATGACTCGATCACGCCATTTTGGTAAGCCATGACGGAGGGAGGAGGATGATGATGTGGCGTGGGTTGATTGGTTCAATTCTATATTTCTTGATTATACATCGTGAAATTAATGTGATTTAAACTTTTGCTAGAAATTAATTGTCGTGAGAATCAGGTTGATTAATTCTGCAGAAATAGGTAAAGGGAGAAGGAGAAGAATGAAGATGAAGAAGAAATAGGGGAAGAAGAAGAAGAAGAAGAAGAAATGGGTAAAGTGGTGGAATCCCAAATAATTTTATTTTAAATTTGTTTAAATCAATATCAATATAATTTTACTTAAAATTTACTTAATTCAGAAAAAAAATTAACATCAATACAATTTTATACTTTAAATTTATTTAATTCAACATAAATTTGCATCAAATTAATGGAATGTTTTTATTTATTTAAAGTTTTTCAATTAATGTGTTTTTTTTATTTTAAGTTTTCAATCAATGTTATGTTTACTTTATAAAATTCAATAAAATTATTATAAATTAGAAAAAAAATATTACTAGTATGTTGCACTGGAATAACTTTTTGTATACAGATACAACTTGAAATAATAATAATGGACAAAAATTGTTAAGCAAAATCATATCCTCTTTGCAACTTTCTCCCTCACAATGTCTCTATAATGTTCCACGCATTCCAACTTATCCAAAGTTCCAAATTGTTTATGGAAGATAGGAGCTGAAGGACTTGTTAGCAAATACTTGAAGCTTGGATGAGTGAGTTGCTAAGGGTTTGGAGAATCTATTACAACTAACTCTCAAGAGCTGAAAGAGTGTAGAAGTTGCAGCTCGAGGCAGTTATCATCGTGTATCATGCAGATCATATAAGAGGCTCAAATCTTTTGTTAGTTTATTCATTCTGTAACTTGTGAGTTAAGAAGAGAAGTAGTACACAGTAGAGACACAGAGAAAAGTGTGAGAGGGTTAGCAACCATTGTAGTTGGCTTGAGAGTTTTCATCTCTTAGCTTATTCTTTTGTTTTCTTGTAGCTGTGTTGTTGGTGAGGTTTTGTCACAAAGATTCATAGTGAAATCATTCTGGCACCCTTGACCGTGGATGTAGGATCACATCGATATGAACCACGTAAATTCCTTACGTCGATTTACTGTTTCATTGAAGTTTTTGATGTTCTTAGCTTGTTTGATGATTTCTGAGATCTATTGATCGATTATCTTAACAAGTGGCGCCGTCTGCCGGAACGATCTTCACGACCAAAGGAAATCGCATCGAAGTAGGTCGCGTTGGAGAGAAAGTGATCGGAATCACAGAGATCTTGAAGATCTATCTTTGCGCAAGTGTAGATCTGGTGATTATGGCGACATCAAAGTTTGAAATGGAGAAATTCACGGGAAAGTACGACTTCGCGCTGTGGAAGATCAAGATGCAAGCAGTCTTGATACAACAAGGACTCGAAGATGCGTTGAAGAGTGAGAAAGCACCGAAAACATCGAAGGAAGGCGAAGAAAAAAAAAAGAAGACAAGGAGAAATGCGCTGAAATCATGAAGAAGGCTTATAGCGCTATCATTCTCTGCCTTGGAGATAAAATGCTGCGTGAAGTATCGAAGGAGGAAATATCTGCAGCCGTATGGTTGAAGCTGGAGAAACTGTTTATGACGAAATCTTTGGCGAATCGTCTCTACACAAAGCAGAAACTCTACTCTTATAAAATTCTTGAAGATAAAAGTATGTCACATCAATTAGGTGAGTTTAACAAGTCTCTAGATGATCTTGCGAATGTGGATGCGGTGCTTGAAGAAGGCTATTATCTTGTTGAATGCCTTGCCAAAGTCATATGATCATCTAAAGGATGTTATGCTCTATGGCAGGGAGTCATCAATCTTTTTGGAGGAAGTGCAGAATGCTCTCAAATCGAAAGAGGTGCAGAGATCTTCTTAATCCAAGCAATCAGCTCTTGGTGAGAGTGTGAATGTGAAAGGAAGATTCACCAAAGGCAAAGCTAAGAAGCCTTGGAAAGGAAACAAGAAGACTGGAGGTTTCAAATCTAAAGAAGATGATGGAAAAGAGGCAATTAAGTGTCATTACTGCAAGAAACCTGGTCACACAATGTAACGACCCAGAAAATTTTATTATATTTCTCATAAATATTTATTTATATTATCTCTTAGCAACTAATGTTAAGTCTTGTAAGTCGCGTCTAGATTTATTATACGATTTATGTTGTTTTATTATGATCTATATTTCTCATTTATATAGTTTTGGGCCTTATTAATCTTAATCAAATGTTATGCAAAGCCCATAATTCCTTTTATTTTGTTTTCCTTCATCCCATTTAATTGAGTACAAGATCACAATTCATAAATTTCCTTCTTCTACAACCGGTGGGAGAAATATTTACAACCTAACTTTCCTTTCTCAAACCAATTAACCAATCAATCACAGTAGAAGATTGATACGACTGATTCATAACTCTCGCTCCTTCCATGATTAAATCAGAAACAACTAGTATAAATAGAGGTCTTCTTCCACCTCTTTACACACACTAAAAACACCAAGATTTCCAAGGAAGAGGTAGAATCTCTCTCTCTTTTTTTTTTCGTCTCCTGTAGAATTATGGCAATGGGCAATAACACTCCCCCCACCAGCGGAGGGATGCTGTCTCAAAAGTCAATCTTCATCTTATGTTGTCGGAATCGATAATAGGGTATGCACTATGCTCAATCGTATCATCACTGGGAGCAACAGTTCCCCACCCACCCCCTCCAAGGAGCAATTCAAGTAATCTTCATATCATGTGCACAAAAATTCTTACACAAAGGTTCTCTTTTATTCTATTGTGTGTACGTACATGGTTTATAAATTTCATTTATAAGGCGTTTCTTATAAGAGATTATTTTGAACTTCTGCATTTTGTTTTGTAAAATTATCAATAAACTGTATCGAGATAATAACCTCGCACCTAGGTCTGCCTAGAATGTCTATACAATTTTTAGAACTTTTATGTTTTATTTTTGAACTAGGACTAGGATGTGTTCATATATAGTGTTTAAAGCATGTATATATAGGTTAAGAATCATCTCCAGATCCGATCAATTAGTAATTAGTTGCATAGAAATGTAGCATCTAAATAACAATTTCGATTCTTAGTTCTTGAGTCCGCATTATGTATTTTGCTAGTTGAGTTTGGTGCAAAATATTGCCTCATTTTTCATTGTTAATTTATTTTTCAGCCCCTTCTCAATGCTTCTAATATGTGATTGTGATTAATTATTATTTGGATATGCTGCAAAGTCATTATTTCTTCTATAAATTATTATTTCACAAATTGAATATTTTGTGTTGGAGTTCAGATTTATATGAGGAAGATTTGTGACTAAAGTTGTTATTCTCAAGTACTGATATAGACTTTTATTCATATGTTTCCAAAAAGAGCAACACTTGCATGCAGCAATGCGACCGGGTCGGGTCGGGTTGACCCGTTGACCCGGTCAATTTTTTTTCCCGAATTTTTTTTTCAGTTTCTTTTTTTTTTCGGGCTCCGCCTTCGGCTCCGATTACTAATATAAGGATAATCGGCAGACAATAATTTGGACTTTTTCGTCTCGCTCCGAGACCTTCGGCTCCCCTCGTTCGAATCTTGACCAAAGAAGAAGCGGCAAACAAGAAAACAAAGAGGCAAAAAAAAGGTGGAAAAAATGTAGATTTAAAAAAAATTAAAATAAAAGCTGAAAATAAAATAAAATAAAATAAAAAACCAGAAAAAAGGTTAACATAGCGACTTGCCGTAAACAAGTTTTTGCCTTCCAAAAAGTAGTTATAATAGTGTTTCATTATTTCACTAAATTATACTCCCCCTGTCACGCTCAGTGTTTCATTATTTCACCAAATTATACTCCCCATGTCCCGCTCATTTTGTCTCATTTTCTTTAAATGGACGTCCCACTCATTTTGTCTACATCCAAATATAGACATAATGAGTGGTTGTAAGAGTTTCTCTCTCATTCCTTTCTAATTTCATCCACTAGTTTATTAAACAAACAACTTTCCTTAATTTCCGTGCCTAATAGTAAGGAAACAAAATGAGTGGAACGGAGGATGTAATTATTTTCGCGCATCGTGCAAGCACAAAACTAGTATTCTTTGATTGTAGAGTGTTGTATAAGCTACGGTTCTTATAAGTTGCTCCAACAGATTTTTTTGTGAAGTTTGAATTTTCAACTTAGCCAACTAGGCTGACAATAACTTGCAAAAAGTCACATTGGTAGTGATGAAATGACTGCACATTCCAACAAAAAACAGCAATACTTCCGACTAATGTAGGAGTAAATTTATTGTTGCAAACAATTGTGAAAAATTAATGTAATAGTTCTGGCAGGGAAAAATTGTACTAATTGGTTTTGCTTTTATATATATATAGATGAATTCAATAAGCAACTAAATTAAAGAATTTTTTTTATTGAGATATAGGAATACGTAAATATCAAAGGTGTAAAGGCAAGAAGAGGAGCAATGCTAAAGGCATTAAGGCAGGAGGATGTAAGCTTCAGGAACAAAATACACTTCCAAAGGCTTATCGCCTCCTCATTCCACGACCACCACCGTGGGCGCCTCTGCCGCGACGTCTACCACCACCAATTACACCCACATCAACACCATCTCCTTTAGCACTATCACACTGCAGCAAACAAAACAAAAAATGATTAAATTCTTACTGAAATGGTGATGAGCATGAAATACTAAACGAAATTTTAGGCCTAAAACTAAACTTAGGAGCAATAGCGTGGGATACAATACAATACACTATGAAAAGAAATTGATTCGAATTTTCAAATTACCTTGGGGTTTATAGCATTTACATCAACACTTGAGGTAGTATAAGCACCTCGAGTAACCCTTTTGATGGTACTCTGTGAAACGAAAGAAAGTTTAAAACACGGTCAAAGTGTTAGAAGTGTATGACAAAATAACCAACCTACAATAGTTCTTCCTATAAACAAAACTAGCTAATAAGATAATTAAGAGCTAGATAGATGCCTTGACGAGAAGGCCCCAAGATGCAACAAAAAAGAAACACATTAAACCGGAAACGATTGGAAATCGACCCAGAAGCAAAACGGTGAAAAAAATGCTAAGTAAGGAGTTAAAAAGTCCACAAAGCCTAATCCTCCTCATTCCACGACGAGAGTACCCTCTGCCGCGACCTCTACCACCAGCGTATCGGTCGCGGTGAGTCTTAAACTGCAGCAAAACGAAAAATTAAAATGAGAATAACAAACATGCTTAATTAACCCTTCAGCAGCAAGTACAAGTGTAAGAGAATCAAACAGAAAACAAATTGGTACTGATGATAAAATGATGATAAGTATGAAATACTAAACGAGTCAAACTATCCCATGCACTTTAGTGATAAGAGTCGCACGAAATAACTGACCAGTCTCTTATCTCGTGCAACATTATGTTATTTGCACAATATGAATCCAACATTATGTTATTTGCACAACATGAATCCACTGAGAAGGAAAAATAGCCTATTTAGGAGAAATATGCAATAAAGATTAGGAGCGATAGAAATAGAGTGGGATACAATGCAATACATTAAGAAAATTTAGAAATTGATTTGAATTTGCAAATTACCTTGGGGGTATCATCAGTGGCTCCAACACTTAACATAAGACAAAGAGCTAGAGTAGCAGATTTTATGATAAATTTCTGTGGAACGAAAGTTGAAAGTACGGTCAAAGAAATGTATGACAAAATAACCAACCTACAGTAGTTCCTATAAGCTAATAGGATAAGAGGTAGATATCTACCTTGACATCTGCTGGTTCCCACACAAAGTTGGCAAATGAATCAGCAATTCCACCAGTATTGACGTCTACACCATAAGATGCACTCTCGCCTGATTACAGAAATATGCTATATGATACTTAAAGAAATCTCGAAATTATATCTAATCATATCCACCTAGCAAGAATATAGCAAATAGGCCTACCGCATTATATCTATTCATATATAAACTTGAGAGAGGAGAGGGCAATTACCAGATGGAAAGACATGCTTTTGTCTGAGTTTGTTGAGCACATCAGTTGCATCAAAACCAGCATTATCACACAATTGTCGTGGGATTACCTGTAAAAGGGCGCAAAACAATGAATCAAATGGCATAGCAGGATAATAGTAACCACCATATCAGTAGAGGCAGAAATAACTAATGAGCCTTCAGAATCACGATGACACAAAGCTCTGGCACATAATATCTATAGAGAATCAAATTGAGAACAAACCATTTAAAGGGGCTCGAATTCTACTACTTCCCGGCAATGTTTCAATTGAATCCATTACTCCACGATGATTAGACAATATAGTGGAGTGTTGGAGGTCGAGAATGGTTGAGTTGAGATAATGATGCAAGTTCTTCCCTTAATGTGTTCAAACTGCCTTTACCTCAATTAGCATAGCATCAGAAAGAATAAAACAAGTTGCTTCATTCAATTATCTCTAGCCTAAGAAGAAGTATACTCTTGCACATATCTTCATCTCATGCATCTCTCAAAGAAAATCATTGAACAAACTTCCTACTCAGATAACCTCGAGAGCTTTTGCATAGGAGTTTATTATGGGAAGCGCGTCGTGTGACTTCCCAGCTATGATGTGTACATGCTGCATCAAGTGCCTACTAATCTCCATCTGCACATGCAATTTGAACTTAAAAAATGTAACTACAAACAAACACCTCAAAATCACACAACATTGCTAAAACCAGAAGATGATTCGTACATCGATAGCACCACCACCAGCAACTACAGCTGAACTCTTCACAACCCTTCTGACGGCCATAATAGTATCATGTAAACTCCGCTCTGCCTCCTGAATAAACTTAAATCATCAAATACGGTCATCAGAGGCAAGTCTTGATAAACAAGAGCTCGCCATAATGAGAGCACTAGGATGATAAACATCGAACCTCATCTGCATCACCACGAAGAACAATTGTGGCAGTCGGGCCAGAGGAGCATCCACTAAATACAGTAAACTGCTCATTTCCAAATTGTTGTTCTTCAAATACGTCACAAGAATCAAGGACCTTTCAAATAGAAGAGTGGAGAAAACCCAGGAGTCAATAGGGAAAACATCAACAGCTTATTTGTATTATTTTAGGCAAAAAATATGTTAATTCAAAAAATGTGAAACAATTCATCATAAATTGAATATTATTATTCAAAGTTGTTGTAGAATAACCTCATCAATAATGTTATTCAAAGTTGTCTGGACAGTACCACCACTAGCAGCTGCAACCCGATGCACATCTTCCTCAGAAACACTACCAGCAGAAAAGATATCACGAGCTGCAAGATACTGCAAATAGTGGGGTTATAAACAGCTTATCTCTATCGAATCCACTCAGATTCAATACAATACCACTATTCTAGAACAAATTGACAAGAAATATCCATATATTCAACATATGTATAAATTAAAGTCCTAATATGGAATGCATGTTACGAGTTTCCTCAGAATGATTATACAATAAGAATGTTGACTAGTACCAGAGTTCCCAGATGATCAATAGGAAGCTGTGATAGAACAATTTTGGCTCCACTCTTCACACATTTATCCAATCTGTCGGTAATGATATTCCACTCTGCATCTACAATTGACTGGTATTGCAATGGATCTGACAACCTATGACATCAAAGCACCCAAATAAGTAATCTAGGAAACTAATGGGAAGCCACATTGCATTGCAACACATGAGGCAAATCCAAAAAGGTAGGACATTAATTCAGACCTCATCTCTTCATTTTCTTTTGCTGATTTTATCTCTAATCCCATGTTAAGCAGAAGTATCTTGGGATTAAAAAACTTCTTTGGTTGGTATTCCATACCAGCATATGAGAATGTTTTTTTGAAGACAACACCATTCATAAGAAAAGATTCTCGTATTGTACCTCCAGGAAGCTGTAAAAGTAAGCTAGCATGAAAACTATAATACAAAAATCAGCAAAAGGAAGCAAAATGCGAACACAATGCCATTAAGGATCAAGACAAATGATATATCAGCAACAACTCCATTCAACTTAAAAATTGCTCTACACGCAAACAGCGGCAAGTAAAGAATAGTATTAGTATACCCAAATATACTAATGTCTGGATCGTGATAGTGCTTCCAGTGAGAAATGTCATAAAAAAACATTAACCTCGAAAATTTAAAACACATGTTTCGGGCAAATTGTCATATTTGAAGCATCATATTTGATTCAAACAACTAAGATCAAATCCTTTACTTGCTAAGCATCAAAAGTCTAAATTTTATTGACTATATACATCATGCTCATAAGAAATCATGTGACACCACCACTCACATTCAGAGCAGATAACTCGTAACAAATGCTTATCCAATTTATCATCAAAACTAATGGCCTTGACAAAAGCAAGATGCAACAACACGTACTGGTGTAGTTGCCCTTGGGCATCCTTATCCTTATATATGTAAAGGTAGAGCTATCACTATTCGATTCAGAAAAGACATCTTTCATCTTAGTTAATGTCGTGAAACTCTAGCATCTTCTAAGTATTTCCCTTATGACCCACAGTGTTTTAGAGTGTAACTCATACAATAATTTTAGAAGGAAGTTAAAAAGAATTTCCATGCAAGTTTTGCCTAGTAATCTACTTCAAGATTTAAAAAAAAAAAAAAAAAAAAAAAAAAGGGAAGTAAGATGCTAATTATACTTTTCCAATTCTACAAGAACCGGTGAAACTTTCATAGACACAATTTACAGAGAGTAAAGCTTTCAGACACAATGCATACTACATAAGCAAACAGCAGAAAGCCAATTAGATATTGGCAGTCCTCATAAACAGGCGTGAGAATAAATAGGAATTAAAGTAAATGTAAAATTCCTGCACCTTTTTCACTCCAATCATGTCTAGCCGATCTTCATTTCCAATGGCAAGGACAGCATCCACAACCATAGTTGCAAGAAACTTCTTTTCACCTCCAATAAGCTTCGAAGATAGTGTTGTTGAAGCAAATTTTGCCAGTAAAATTTTTTCTTCCAAGCTTTTACCTTGTTCTATGCTTAAAGCTAACTCTTCAATCCTCTTGATTGCCTAGAAAAGTAAAAGGGACACAAGAGATTGAAGAGGATGTTAAATTTATTCCATAATTTGAACGGACAAAAAAGCATCAAAACTTACTTACCAAAGAAGAAGCTTTCTGATAGCAACGTATAAGGTGCTGGGGATGAACATTATTTTCAACTAAAGGCTTTGCTTCCTTTAGGAACTCTGCTGCCAGCAGAACCACTGTAGTGGCTGCATCATCACCAACCTGTGGGATATATGAAAACATCGATCACTAGACTGTCTACACTTATTTAACTAGGGAGAAGAATTGGAATGGCATAAACCACAGGCAAAACAAATGCACACAGGAGCACGTGAAGTTTTGAAAACATAAACAAAAAATGAAAAGACTAAGAAGTAATAACAAAATTAGAATGAAAACAACACATACCACAGAAGCATCGCATTTTCCAATCAAAACAAGGAGCCTTGCAGCCATATGAACAATGTTGATGGTGGCACCATCATTAGAAATGGTGATATAACCCCCCTTGCCATCATTGATGAATTTCCCCATGCCGCCTCTTGGACCATGAATAGTTCGCACAACATCGGCCAAAGCCATGCACCCATTTATGTTGCTTATTAATTTGGGTTTGACTTCAGATTGACTTGTATCATCCGCGAGCAGTGTAACTTGGGGTTGCTATTTTTATCACAATCAGCACCCAGTATAGCAGTTATAGAGCAATGAGACTATGTATTCATGGAAGACTAAAATACCAACAAAATCATCCCACTTGGGCTTCAGGGAGTAAGCTCTAGGAAAACAGGATAATAACAGGAAGGAAAATTACGACACAAATTGTATACATATGTTTGTCCTTTCATTTATTGGCCTTAATATCTGTGTTACATTTACGAACTATACACTTAATCAATATTTTATATAATGTCTTAGCTTCAGCTCTTCAAGACATAAACATAACCTGTTCAAAGATTCTTCGTAAGATCTAGTGCGGATTGGCAAGTTTTTTTTCTTTTTCCTATATTTTAGGTCTTCAAATTCAACAGAACACGAAGTAAAGAAACTATCGGAAAACGAATCTAATCGCCAATAGATTGAAATCAGTATAAATTCAAACAACGGATTTAAAACAAAAATTGATGTACCAGAAACGCAGAATCGCACATCGTCGAGAAGCGTACACCTAAAAAGCGGGGATTTCTACATCTTGTCGAGAAACGGAATGCAATGATATCTCGTGGACAGAGAGAGACAGATTGAGCTTACCAACACGAATGACATTGTTAAGATTTAAGTTCTGTGTTAAGGCTGTAGCGGCGATCGCGCTCTTTCACATGGCAGGTCATAGCGAGGTTGCGCACCGCGAGCTCGCTATATTGTTATTGTTCTTTTTTTTTTTTTAATTTCTAGGTTTATTTTATTTTTACACAATAAATTATAATAATTTATATAAATAAATTAAAATAAATATAATTAATTATAAAAAATCTTAAAATACAATGACATAATTAAAAAAAACTCTAATACGAAATACATTGAAATAATTAAAAAAAAATTCTACTCACTAAAAAAATTGGGCACATTATTCACGAGGTATCAAACCGCCAAATGTCTAAACGTTATGGCTGCTCATTCATTGAGCGTCGAGTTTAGCACTATCTCTTCAGTGATGCAGGCCGGAGATTGAGCGCAGGTTCGACGGTACATCGCATTGAAGAGTACTGTGGGCGATTTGCGTTGTAGTGAGTCGCCACTCTCGTTCACATGGTGGCGATGTCGCAGCCGCCATTGCGGACGTACAACCACGTCCGTGCCAATTCTAGGGCTTCGCCATCAGTGTAGGGATGAGGAGGCATCGTCGAATGATCGCCGGAGATCGCCGAAAGAGAAAATTTGAAAGAGAGGAGAACGAGAGAGGTGTGATGTTTGAGAGAGTGGAAGGGGGTATTTATAGGGTAAAATGTAGAATTAAAAAAATTAAAAAAAAAATAAAAATGTAACCGTTGCGATCGCCAACGATCGCCTGGCGATCGTTATGCGATCGCCGTGTGTAAAGGAGACTGCCAGCGAGCGCGTTAAGTGGCGATCGGCAGAGCAAGCACGCTCGCTAGGGGTGCGAGCGCGCTCGCACGCGCACTGCTGCAGAGAGCCTAAGATTGGCCTATCTTTAGCGACAAGTTAAAAGTCGGAGAGTGTTCTAGGGTTTAATGTCGTCTTTTTCTAGAGGTGGTTTGTGCCGTGGAAGATAGACACCTGTTTTTATTCAAAGAGTTGTATATTATACACTCACTTTTTATTTGTAGAATATTTTGTTTTTTAATGTTTTTTTTTCTTTTAAATTTCCAGTTATTTTGTTTTTTTTTTCTGTTTTTTTTTTAATTTTCAAGTTTTTCTTTTCTTTTTGTTTTTCTGTTTTATTTTTTTGTTTTTTTTGTTTTTTTCTATTCTTTTTTTTATTTTTCATATTTTTTTTATTTTTCTTTTTTCTTTTTTATTTTCTAGATTTCTTTTCTTTTTTATTTTCCAATTTTTTTCTTTTTTTCTGTTTTTTTATTTTTCAGATTTTTTAATTTTTTTCCTTTTATTTTCCAGATTTTTTTTTTTAATTTCTAAATTTTTTTCCGCCTCTTTTTTTTTGCCTCTTCGTTTTTTGTGTGCCTCTTTGTTTTTTTGTTACCGCTTTTTCTTTGGTCAAAATTCGAGCGAGGGGAGCCGAAGGCCTCAAAGCGAGCCAAAGAAATTTAAATTGTTGCTCGACGATTATCTTTATATTAGTAATCAGAGTGAAGGAGGAGCCGTAAACTCGGAGCCGAAAGCGGAGCCACAAAATCAGAGCAGTATAACTTGTCATGTTCAAAAGTAGACATTGTCGTGACGAAATGTAATGATTGTAAAACTTTACATTTTTTAATGACAATGTTTACTTTTTCAACGACAATAATTACTTAATGTCGACTAAAAGTAGAACTTGTCAAGTTCAAAAGTAGACATTGTCGTGACGAAATGTAATGATTGTGAAACATTACGTTTCTAAGTGAAAATTTTTACTTTTTTCAACGACAATAATTACTATAGCGATTGACTAAAAGTAGAACTTGTCATGTTAAAAAGTGGATATTGTCGTGACGAAATGTAATGATTGTAAAACTTTACATTTCTTAATGACAATGTTTATTAAAAATTTTGAAATAAAAAAATCAGGAAATAAGGAAAAAAAAACTTAAAAATAAAAATAAAATCTGAAAAATAAAAATATGTAATTTAAAAAAAAAACTGGTAAACAGAAACCTGTAATTTAAAAGGAACTTATTGTGTGCAATTTTGAAAATAATTTTTTTTTAATAGAAATACTTTCATTAATCACGATAAATCAGAACTAACAATATCAATTAGCCACGAAGGTCAATTATCATGCCAAATAGATGTGGTATTAAGAGATTTTGCTAGACTAGCTAAACCATGTGTCGTCATATTTACTTCACGACGATCATGACTGACAGGGAGAACGTTAAGTTCTTTTACAGCCACAAAGAAATCAAACATGTCTTCACAAAGCACACTTTTTGATTCATCAACTTCCGCTATATATGACGTGCACCGCTAAAATAGAATCATTAAAGACTTCAATTGGAGAGATATTATCCTCCACACACTGGCAAATACCGAACATAATAGCCTTTTAACTCTCCATGTAACATAGTTGCTGACCTTTTAAGCGGCCTTGTCATCGCAAAGATAATGTTGTTGCTATCATCTCGAAGAATGGCCCCCACACGACCAACTCCTCTATTTTCATCTACAGAAAAATCAACATCAAGTCTATAGCGCCCTCTTTTTGGGGTTTTCCATATTAGACTACCCTCTAAAGGAAGCACTCGAGATTGACATGTTGCATGTTGTCGAGCAACTCCATGCTCCGCAATATAAACTTCACATTCTTCTCTCAAATTCGTAGTTCTCATGATCTTATTCTTATGTTTCTCTTCACAAAGTCCTTTCCAAACTAACCACAAGCCCATCAACCAAGCTTCAAAACTCTCTCGAGTAATAGTTACTCTCTTTACTTCACCTATGACAGCAATATCCCACCCCTCCCACTTCTTTAGGACAGGCCAGAAATCCAAACTCATCCACCTCGCTCGTACTTTCTCACAAAAAATCAGAACGTGGCTCGTCGAACCTCAATCCTTCCGACACCACCCACAACTGCCATGTACAGGCACATGATGAGCATATAAATTCATCACCTAAACCCTCATGACGACGCTCAACATTAAGAACTTCTTCAACCTCAAAAAGCACTAGCATATCTCTTAGCTTTTCACGATCCCATTGCTAATTCTCATTGTAAAATTCAGCAACTCTCACCTCATCTAAACCCTCTGGCTTACTCAATAGTTTCCCACTAGCAAGGTTAGGCAACCATGTATCCGTAAACAGTCGCACTTTCTACCCATCTCCAACTTTCCACCTTAAACCTTCTTGTAGTAAATCTCGCCCCCATAACATCGACCGCCAAATATAAGAACAATATCCGTAGTAAAAAAATATTTCGCCTAAAAAATCTTAGCCACTAACGAATCCAGGTGGCGGATCAAACGCCATATTTGTTTAGCCAAAAACGCTTGATTAAAGGTTACAATATTTCGAAAACCCATACCTCCATTGCTTTTAGGTTTACAGAGGTCTTTCCATCTCACCCAATGCATTTTTCTGTCCTCATTCGAATCACCCCACCAAAATCGAGCACAAATCTTTTCAATTTCCTCGCACGTCGTCACCGGCACTCTAAAACACGACATCGTATAAGTAGGAATAGATTGAATCACAGACTTAATTAGCACCGTAGAAAAGCTCTTATTCATCCATCCTTCTATTTTTCTGGAAACCCTCTCTGCTAGATACCCAAACGGCAAACACCGACTCCTCATCATAAATGTTGGTAATCCACAACCTGAACACCAAAAACCTTCTTCACCTCATCCACAACCTCTTGATTCGCCCCTGTATTGAAGGTTAAAGCTGACTTTTCATAATTGATCAATTGACCCGAAGCCCTAGAATAGAGATTTAAAGCTTCGACCACTTTACTTGGACCATCCCCTTTAGCCTTAAAAAACAAAAGGCTATCATCTGCAAAAAACAAATGCAAAATAACCAGTGCGTGTCTCGCTATTCGGATCCTCGGAAATAGTTGCTGATCAACATAAGCAGTAAGAATCGACGCAAGACCCTGAGCACAAATAACAAATAAGAAAGGAGATAGCGGGTTGACTTGTTGAATACTCCTAGTAGGAGTTACTTCACCATACACCTTGCCATTAATCATAAAAGAATACCGCACAGACATCACACAACTCAATATCAGCTTCATAATCCTCTCACTAAAGCCCAGAGCCTTCATCATAAGACTTAAAAAATACCACTCCACCCGATCATATGCTTTACTCATATCAAGCTTTGCAGCTACATACACTTCAGTCGACTTCTTCTGATTTCTTATCCAACAAAACCAACCAAAATATTATCAGAAATCAGTCGTATGGGTACAAAAGCACATGAAGACTCATCTATAATATATGGCAACCACTTGCACAAGCTATTAACCACAGCCTTCGAGACAATTTTGTAAATAGTATTACAAAGACTAATCGGTCTAAAATTTTTCACCAGCTTAGGGTTCATTATCTTTGGTATCAATGAAAAATAAGTATCATTCCACTTTGCTAAGTCCGAAACAATCTCTGGTAACATCAGGTCCCACCACACTCCACAATTTATGAAAAAACACCGCGTGAAAATCATCTGGGCCTGCCGCTTTCGTAGGGTGCAATTGGAACACCGTTTTCTTTATTTCTTTTGCTGTAAAAGGCTCATCAAACACATCCTCTAAATGGGCAGACACTTTTCTTTTAGACCTTGCATTTCCTGCACTAGTTCAGCCTCAAGAAATTCTCAGACAAGGGGGGCAATCAAAGGGACTTTTTCATGGCATCATCAATGCTGAAAGTGAATTTTCTCTCCATAATAATCTAAGAAAATAGTACCATTAAAGACATCAATGACCGACTTAGTAGTCCTTAAGAAATGATGACCTAACAAAACTCCAGAAAAACTCTTTGACTGCATATCACTCATTTTACCACATAGAAATCAGCAGGATAAACAAAATCATGCACTTTCATAAGAACATTCTTCAATAGACCCTCAGGATAAATGCACGACCCATAGCATGCTTGGAATTCACTTGAACTTGTGACGACAAACGGCCTTGATTCCCCTAAGTTCATTTACAGAAGTCGAAAGATGAGAAATTTGACATGCTAATCCATCTATACACTCGTTTTGTTCCGTCTGAGACTGATGAAGTTGCTGCACATTATTTTGCAAAAATTATTGCGAGCCAATCAAATCAGCCATCATCTCCTCAAGTGACTTGTCTTGCTTTTCTTGTGGAGGTGGAAGAGGTGGTGTTTGCTGAAATTCTCTTTGATAAAGTGGTCGATCTTAATTGCTTTGATCGCTCCAACATGGATTGTAAGTGCATGGTGGTTAATCCATACCAACTTATAAAGGAATTTTCACTAGCAATGAGATTCTCTTCATTCAATTTGCATTACAGTGTTGAATGACCCAAATTACCACACATACCACATGGTCTCTCCGTCGGTCCAGCACTTGCAACCTTTTCAACAACAATACTCAACATTCGCTCCATCTTTCCTATTCTTTCTTCAAATTTCTCTTCAAAATCGGAGGAACTCGACCGTGATTCTCTCTTAAGTAAACTAATTTTATGTTCCTCGTACTCCTTTATTGCTTGTACCAAATTTTGAATCAACTTCTTTGCTTCCTAACTCGACAATATGAAAACCTTCCTTTGCTTGATGAGTTGACGAAATTCTTCGTGTCGACAGTCATGCCTTGGAAGAAGTATTGCAACAAGTCACAATCAAAAAACTTATGATTCGGGCACCCATTCACCAATTTCCTGAATCTTGTCCACTAAGTACTCAATGATTCATTATATTCTTGCTTCACTCCACTAATCTTCTTCTTCAATGCATGAGTCTTGGTAGGAGAAAAGAAGTGTTCCACAAAAACCTTCTTTATTTCAGGCCATGTGGATATGGAGTTTGGCGGAAGACTGGTTAACCAAGTATTCTCTTCTGCCGTGTGAGTGAAAGGAAATGAGACTAGCTTGAAGTGTTCCTCGGAAACCCACTTAGTTGCTTCTACACCTTGCATATCTTGATGAACTCACTCAGGAAATTGTACGGATCCTCTCCTCTTTTACTATAAAACTTAGGCAACACATTCAACCACCCTAGCTTATACTCGATTGGTGTCTCCAAATCTGGTAGCTTAATAAGTGTTGGAGGATCATCTTCCAAGTGGCTAAAAAGTTCATGCAATCTTGGATCTTCTTCTGCCATGTAGCCTTCAGTAATCGCGACAAAAGTAAACTCAACTTCTTCTTCTGTTCCTGCTTCTATTTTAGGAATAGGTTCTGTTTGGACAAAAGGGACACTGTCAGTTTGTGGAACACTGCTGTTAGGCTTGCAAACAAACTGTTTGGGCAAACATAGTGGAGTCCGATTCTAACAGATTAGATTCAGCTGCTTCTTTTTGCTTGGCCTCTTTCCTCAACAATTTCACTGCTCATAAACAACAGACTAGTAACAAATGATCAATAGAAAAAATAAAATAATCAACACCATTCACAAGTAACGACGCCAATTTGGTGAGCGTCGTATGCTCTCAAATAATTCTTGCAATTCCTACTCAGAATCAAAATGAGTATAACAATAAGCAGGGTCGAGCCACAAAGAACGGGATAATCGTTTCTTTTTCTTATTAATCAATTTCGGTGTAGCCACCATGCCTTAAATTTGAGTTTTTAATTATTAAATAAGAAAATAAAGAAATTAACTAAATTGGAACGAGATATTAATCAAAGGAAAATTAATCCGACTTTGAATAAATCCACACTAGTCTAGGGCTCTGATCATCGATGCAAAGATTAATTAATTCTTAAGGACCAACCAGTTATAGGGTACTGATGAGTCTATATTTTGTGTCTTTTTAGTGTCTGTCTTAGGTAGTTTAGATCGAGTCTTTGTGTGTGTTTTGTCTAGTTTTAGTGTCTTGGAGAACATATCTTGGGCATGAGGGTGTTTGCTGCCTTGCAGATGGAAACTGGGCAATACAGGGAAGGAAAACAACATTTCTGGAAGCAGGTCAGGCAGAGCCATATTGGTCAAGAAAGATAGGAGGAGTGTTTTGGTCAGCAGGCGAGTTTCTCTCCTAGGTCTAGAAGGATAAGGAAAAGATGATCTAACTTAAATATTTTTCCTTATCCGATTAGATTTAAGATCCGCAAGGGATCTCTTGGAGATAGATGTGATTTGCCATGTTGGGGTCGAGCTTATCAAGTATTACTTGCATCCCAAAGTAGCTCGTGGATTCCTTCCATGTTAAGGACTAGGGGGCCCAAACTCTAAGCACTCTCCTATAAATATCGAAACCTTGCTGCTGTGATGGGGACGCCGTCTTTTTATGCTTTATTCCCTGTAATTCCATTGAGTGATAGTGAGGAAAAAATAAGTCATACGGGCATACTTTAATTTGTATTTTGTTCATCGGCACTTTTGGCCGTGTTTTACTTTGCACGTACTAGTAAGTTTTAATATAGTTCTTCTTATGAGTTTCTTAATTTATTGTGTTCGTTGTTTTATGATTATGTCTAGCTAAGCTTTTATACTTGATCTGAGCAAGACAGTTAGGTGTTAACTTATGCTTGAGGGGTCTAATTTGTGCTAGATAATTGCATGCATGTGTTCCCGATATGTTAATGAGCTTGTTCCCATATGAGATAATACAAATAAGAGGTTAATAGGCCGTTAATCACTTAGGACATATTAAATCACCAATCAATTGAGAAGTAGGAGTGTTTTCCAACATCTTCTTGATTAAGATCGATTAACATTAGAGGAAGGTGTCTACCCTATTGGGATAGACGTGATGATTCATTGTTGGGCCTTTCTAGATATAAATGCTCCTTGGACAAGAAACTGAATGATGACTCCGACAGAGGTATTGCCCAAGGTAGGAAGCTGGCGGTGCATCGCCAATTAAGTAAGGATAGGTAAGGAAGGGTTTGTTGAGAGCGTGACGAGTAAAAAGGAATCTCGACATTCAAGTCCTACAACTAACGATGCATGCATGTGATGAATATATTTGCACCAATGACCAAGCTAAGGTTTTCACTTAACAATGTCTTAGTCCAGATCAAGTCCTTTTTATTATTGATCAAGTTACTTGTTTACTTTTCAGTGTTTATTTGAATTCTCGAATTAGGCAAGAGAGTCCTAGTGACCAAGATAGCAAAACCCAACTTTTCTGAACAAGTGGAGGAGGTTTCAAGAGATAGTGGCAATCAACTCCTTGTGGACCGACCCTGTAATTACTTGCTAATTATATAGCTGTGAGGATAGGCTACAAATTCATTATGAGAGTGCGAACGACAGCCTCGTCAGGTACCGTGAATATAGTGGACATACCCCAATTCCTACGTACTTTATCGATACTTAGCTGTAGACGCCACACCTAACTATTTCTCTTATTAAAACATAACCTAGCTGAAAACACCAGACCTAGATTTAATGCTCTAAAAGCTTTTAGATTTGAAGGAATCCAGTTTAATCGAATTACACAAGAACAAAAGTAATAATACTTTTACCAATTTATTCCTACTACGAACATAGTAGCTTTATCACTAACAAGCCATATTCCAACAATTACGGATTGTGGGAAATTAATAATTGACTTTAATCCAATTTAGTTTAAGTTGATCAGACTTAAACAAAATCGAAATTAACTTTAAACACAAGGAATAATTGGCTTTAATCCAATTTAATCTAAGTTGATCAGGCTTAAACAAATCGGAATTAACTTTAAACACAAAGAATAAATCAAAATCCTAGCAAATTAATTATACGAACAATTAAGTCTCACAGGTTATTAAACTAGTGCTTCAATATTCTCGCTGAATTAAAGAATTTAGCTACTCATAATAATATTTAACACAATCAAATAAATAAATAAAAACATAATATAATCTACGAACTGAAATAGAACAAGAAAATTGTCACTGAAATTCCAAGTCGTATGCATTTTCTCTAAACTAGGCGGCTGGAAATTAAAACAAGGTGTATGGAATAAGGAATGAGTAATGTTTCGTGCGGCTAAAGTCTATTATATATAGAAAATAAAACTAATCCTAAATCCACCGCCACTTATCATCATGGGCCTAATAATATATAACTAGTGTGTTCGACGGGGTCACTTAACATTATAATATATTTTTTTAAACATACTTAAATAATTTGTTTAAAGTCATAGTACAACGACGAAACACTAATAGAATTGTTACATTACATACAATTGAAAAGAATTCATGTGAAAAGATAGGGTGTATTCAATTTCTCCCAACTTCTTTCAGCAGCAAGGAAACTAAAAGAAATCAGAGTAAACACATGTTCAAAATAATAATAATAATAATAATAATAATAATAATAACAATAATAATAATAATAATCAATTTTTAAAATAATTAATTTTGTAAATACCTCACAATCTGTTGAAAATTTCATCGTAAACCACGTTAGTTATTGTGTCATGCTCTTACCGTCATCGTCAATGATCAAAACTTTGAGACTTTTTTTGCTAGTGACTCGTGAGATAACAACGTACAATTGACTATCACTAAACATAATTTCGACCATGACTCGTCTCTCTTGTTTTGTAAACCGTCAAGTATCGATATGAATCAGTTCACATACATTATAAGTATAAATTTTAGAAATAATTTTATGAGTATTCTATATTAAAGTGACAATCGATTGAAATAGTGTTACACGACTATAACAAATGATAATATAAAATAACTTACGAAAAGTAACATTACTCGAGTGATTGTTCCTGTTTTAAAATCTAAAACCACCAAATTCATACTTGTCCGAAACTCAAATCACAATTTTTATCTATGTACCCGTTCCCAAATCAAGGATTGGAATTGGGTTGGGAACTCATTCATCAACATTCTCAAACTTAAAGCAATTTAGATTTTGTTTAGAGAATATATAGTCATATACCCATAATGAACAAGCATACATAATATATAGCTCACCTTTTTAAAAAACACAAATTATAGCCATTCTTTTGAATTTGTGACCTAATTACCCCTTAACCCTCTTCTATTCAGATCAGAAAATTGCTACTGGTATATACCCCCCCCCCCACGCATACACCAGATACTCGTTACCGGGACCATCACACTCTACTTCTACAATTCCTTCTTCTGGTTCTTGCTCGAGAGAGATTTTGCTCTGAATCTGCTTGATAGCTCTTTTGCCTGTGTGTTCTCTCATTCTATTCTCGTAAATGTGGACACCTCTATTTATAGAAAAAGGTAAATTAGCCGTTTGAAGTAGTTGTTTGATCTTTGACAAAAGTATGACTGTCACAGCCCCAAATCCCGAAGAATGGCAAAGCCGGGGTGCGACTAGGGGTTGGATTAAAGAAGCGGGGAAGAAGGGGGATTGAACAGATAGACAGACAATTATAACAGTTTATTTCTATGAACTTGATACGATTATATTAAAGGAGAGTCGATCTCGAAGGATCGCTCGAAAGTTGTTCTCAAAATATAACTAAGTTAAAGTACGGAACTTAGACTTCAAAATTATAGATTAATAGAAATTGTTTGGTAGCGGAAATGTAAACTAGCATACTAGTCTTCTTCTTCAATTATAGCCTACTCAACCACCACCGCCTTCGTCTCTCAACCTGCACATTTAAAAACAAACATGCAGGGCTAAGTACACGAAGTACTTAGTGGGCACATTGCCGAAAACATAGTATAATAATATTGATTATCAGGCATCATAAACAGTAACGCTCCGAGGGTTTTTCAATAAAGACCCGAGCTTACTAAACATTTTATTTCTTTCACAAATCGCAATAGCTTGGCCAAGCATTTTATACATGTTACGTTCAATTTGCCCAACTTTTGTTTCAACGCCGGGGAAGAGTTAACTTCTTCCGCGAACGTTCAACTCACCGCGGCATGGCTACCCCTCAATGGGGTACCACACACTCCGGCTACCGTGTACACTTAACTCTGAAAAACCCCGTACGGTTAAGTCAGAGTCCGATCGATTTAGTTAATCCCAGTTGACTAACTCAGAAAGGCATAAACGAACTCACATAAAACAAATCATTTAATGCCATGATAATCATTTCAAATCACAGTTATCAAAGCTGTAAACAAAAGTTTTCGAGCATTGCTCATTTTGTTTTTATATAGAAAGCCCACCTTGAATGGTTACAGAACTAAACTAGAGCTTCCGTCTTCCGTCCTGTCTTCTAAACTCGATCTCCTCCTTTAACGCAATAATAAGACTTCGATGAGTGGTCGAGTCGATTAAAGAAAAAGGATTATTGAAATTGGTTTAAGTCTTTTAGGCCTTTGCACGCTTAACTAGTTACTTTTGATTAATAAGGAACGAGACTTGAACTCATCTCGATTAGGATTAACTCGGATCCTTACTCGACACTTAGGTCAGTAAATAATAAGAGTCGAGAACTTATAACGACTTTAAAGTCCAAACGGAAATAAGTTGAAAAGAATTAAACTTAAGAATTTAGGTTTTAGAAGTTTCCTGCACAAGGCAGCAGTTCTGGGGTTTTCCCAGAACAGAGTACTAAGAAAAAGGGGACGTGCCCTGTACCAAAAGAAAGCTACGGATGTCTAGTTTACTCTCCAATTTACGGATCTCGATTTCGTTAAGCGAGCTAAGAGTTATGACAGTTTCCGTAAAACATCGCAGAACTGCCCGAACTAACCCTAGGGCTCGATAAAACTCGACGTACAACTCTCTATGTTCGATAAATGCTACGCCACTTCAATACTCACGAAATTTTACTCTTAGGACAGTCAACTCACTAATCATCTATCGAGAATACTTTATCCTTTCTCGGTTTAATAATACGACAACATTTCCTCGTCGTTTCACTAGTCGATTACTAAACCAATTTTATTTCATTTCCAACTTAATCAATTAACTTCTAACTTATAAATCAATTCATATCCTTATCATTATCTAACTCTTATACTCATTATTACTCATTAACTAATTAAATTCAATTAAGAATTAACCTTTTACACTTAATATTAATCAATTAATTCCTTAAATAAAATTTCAATTTTCATGAATAAATATTATATATTTTTTATTTAATTTAATTTAATATTATTTAATATTAATATAATATTATTTAATATTTTATATTATTATTATTATTTTATTTTTAATTAATTTCGAATTTAATTAATTAATTGATTTAATAATTAATTAATTTATTTTATCTTTAATTTTAATCATCTTCAAATCTTCAAATCTTCATGTTCTTGGTCAAGAACACCTAGAACACACACTAAACTACTATGAACTAATTTCCATTGAATTTCATGTATAATTCATTTATTTCATCCATTCTTGATTCCATACCTTATAATTAATCACTAATTCCATTAATACCAAGTTATAACATAATCTAACATCATAATCTAAAATCATAAAATCAAACCCTAACCTTACTAATTTTCGGTTCTAATAAATTAATTAGGGAATTTATTTTCACTCGATTCTAAACCGTAGAATCCATTTCTAATCCTTCCAATAGCAAGAAAATCAACTTGAATCATTAATCCTCCAACTTAATAAAAAAATTCGAAATTTACAAAATAAAAAGAAAATAATTTTAATTGGATGGAAAGAGAGCTAAGATCGTTACCTTGCTAGATATGATCTTAGATTCGATATTGAACGGATGATTAAGAAGTTGTGTCGATTCTTGGATGAACTTGAGCACAAAATGAAGAACACACTAAGGAAATAAAATGAAGAGGGGAGGCTGCCCTTGGGAGGAAATGAGGGTGAAATGGTGGTGTTGGTGGTGTATTTATACTACAAGGTAAGAGTATTAAGGTGGTGACTCATGGTGGTGAGTCATGGGGTCAAACTTGGAGACAAAGTATAAGAAAATAAAAATCTAGGATGACTAAGGGGGGTGGCGGTTTTGGGGCTTAATTTTAAGCAAAAATATTTCATTTTCCGGGTCTAAAACAGCGTAGTAAAAATCGAGAAATAAATTCCTAGACGGGTACATTTCCGGTGGAAACTAATTCGACCAATAAATCCGGAATAATTAATATACTTAAAAAGTATATTTCAAACTTAAAAATCTAAAAAGATTTTTGGGACATCACAGTCCGGAATTTAGTTTTTGTACGCGAAAACTCTAATACAGTAATCATTTAACCGACTTCTGGAATTTATTTTTAGAAACGGATTTCACCGTTGATCTTAGAATTGAAATTCATTATTTTAGGCGTGCACAGCCATATTAAATTATTAAATTTTTATTTTATGACGGAAGAGAAATCTGGGGTATTACAATGACACTCCACCTGTTTTTCTGCAACATTTCCTAAAATGGTAACTTCGACCCTTGCTGTATGCAAATCCTCTTGGTCGGTCCATTTATGGAAAGTTTCTAGCCTGTCTTCGTGCTTCTGAGTAGATTTGAATTTCAAACTCCAACTGCACTTCTTTCTCCATTTTCAAGGTCTTCTCTTGACTTTGCGACATCTGACTTTAACACACAATCTCGACATGCATGAACTGCACGGACACTCAACTGTGTAGTCAACTTGTGCAGAGTTGAACTTAGCCAAAGGGTTGAATAGGCCATCTTCGCCTTCTCAGTCTAACTGAGGTCTTCTGCTTGAAACCTGTAAACAAATCCCTACGCTCAAACAGTGAGCTCTATCTAAGTTTAGACTGATGGCTTTATCTACTCGGTTGGGGTCAATTGGTTTTGGCATAAATCAAAATCTTTACTAATTTTGTCCAACACGAACATTCATTTATCGAGGTTTTACTGTGTACAAAATTGGTGATCTTTTTTTGTATTTAAATAATAAAGTCATAACGTGCTGATAACCCTCAGGATTTTATGCGTTTTGCTATTAAAACCCCCAGCGTTTACTTTTGGACATCCGCCCCCTCAACATCTTAAAATAGGTACAGTTACACCTTTCAAGTTGCAAAATTAGCTTTTTATTTTTATTTTTTGGGGCTGTTTAAATCAGTTGTCGCAAGAGAAAGTGATGAAGAAGCTTCCCAATTGAGCTGCGAGAGCATTCACCTCCAATAATCAGGACTCATGAGCAACCACTAGAACATGCGCCTTCGTCAGAAAATATTCCGCTACCGGGATTATCTTCGAACATGAAAATAATGCAAATGGGAGGTTAGACAGGCCTGGCCACGATTTGGTAGAGCCAATGATTCAATCAGATTGGATTTTATCACTACAATATTTATTCGTGAGAAGAGTCATTCATCAAAGATATAACCGTAGCTAACTTGAAGGGCCCGAAATAAAATCTAATTTTGCAATTTAAAAGGTCTAATTATGCCTATTTTAAAATATTGAGAGAGTGTCCAAATCAAATATTGGAGGTCTAAAAAAATATATAAGACCTTGAGAAGTATCAGCACCTTATTCCCGATAATAAAGAATCATGTGAAATCTCCTTTTAGCATAAAATGGAGAATACTACTCCTTTTTATTTTCATTTCTAAATTAGTTTTAAATTTAAAATATAAATAATAATTATTTTAAAATAAATTTAATTGAATTTAAATAAGAAAAAAGAAATTTTACAATAGTTTAAAAATAACTGAAATCAAAATGGTTACAAAGAAAATTGAAAATGCCAACGTCGGAAAAACTCACCAATGTGGTATAGCTCCCGTCTTGCCAAGGCAATGATGAATGGCAGAACATCCTTTAATATTTTCCACGTCTCTAATTACTTGAGTGGACCACCATAAGTAGTCTCCTACTCGGATAAGGCCCTTGTAAGAACATCGTTTTCATCGCTACAGTATTGCACGTTGCACTTAGTGTACATTTTTTTGGAATAGGATCAACAAATTCAAGTTCGATTCCATTGAAGGCATAACATCGTATGAGTTGTCTTAATGGTGTTGTCGGGGTGGATAGAATTGTAGTGATCGGCTATTCACTTCAAATAGGTCTTCCTTTCACAGTTGGTGACAATAGGGTCTTGACTATTCTCAACCAAACAACGAGCCAAGACATCCATCTCAGACACAAAGTAACCACTTCCCAGTCCACTACCACAGCTAGAATTGGTATCTATTTTTTACACAAAAATTAAAGACAACAAAGAGAGAATTGAGAGAAAAAGGTGAAAATGATATAAAAAATATGTTGTAGGTGTGTATATTTATATATAGGGGAAAATAAAAAAAAAACTAAAAAAAATGAGATATTGACATTAACAACTAGTACGATGGCGAATAGGAATGTGCCACGTGCCATTAACTCCCAATGTGCCACGTGCCATTAACTCCCTTACTCTCTCTCATGATCACGTCTCCCCTACCCTTTCTCTTTCACATCATCTTTCCCTATGAAAGTCACATGCAAGAGGACATGGTGGTTGTGTCTTGTGTCATTCTTCACTTGAATCGATTTCACAGGTACTCTCTACTGGTTTGAAGCTATTTTAATTTGGACAAATGCATGTAAATGACTTGATATTCATCTAAGCTATACAACATGTTTGAAAGTACATTTTGATGATTTTGTGAGAAGTGGACTAGATAATTTGAAGAACAAAATCTTAGGCCTCATTTCGCAATGTACTATATATGTGGAGGATGTAGAAGCCGAGAAACGAAAAGATTTTCTACCTTAAAAAAGATCTCTCTCTCTCTCTCTCTATTAATTCAACTTACCCTTTCTCTCTTTATCATCACTAGCATATATTGATGTGTTAGGGTGATTACTGCGCTAGCTCTACGGTGATCGCTCTTGCTGTTGCTGATGTGGTGCGTCTCTATTGGCAAAGGAAGAGGGTCGAGGTAAACGATGTGGCGGCAGCTAGCCTTCGCTGGAAACATGTTAAAGAATTTGATTTGGGGTTTTCTTGGTTGGAGACATGGGAGAGACAGAGAGAAGAGATAGAGAGAGAAGAGAATTAAAGTGAGCTTTCATTTTTTTTCCGTACTTGAGACCCTTTTTTTTTTTTTTTTCTGAAACCGTAATTATGTCTTTTTATTACTCAGTCTAACTCATTGATATTGTATTGTTATATTACTATTCGACATGAAGATTAATAAATAATAGTAAAAAGATAGGAAGTTGGAAGGTCCCATCAATTTTGAAAGATTTTAAAGGGTTAATTTTTTTTTATTTGGAAGATGGAAATATCAGGAAGGCACCTAAATAAGGAAATGATGATAATATGAATGGGTCAGAGGGAGTGGATGGTATTTTATAAATTCACATTAGTTTTTAATATTTTTGTTTTTTATATGCTATTCAATTTATGTAATGTGTCATTTTAAGTTCAATCCAATTATTTGCATTTAAAAATTTATTGTTATTCAAATTATTAAATAAAAAAATAATTATAAATATATATGAATAAAGTAGAGATAACGGTGATTTCTATTGGGAGAAAATTTGGAGAGCACTTGGACCCACTTATTAATTGGAGAAACTAGATGTGCTCTCGACACACGCAGACTGTAGAGATATACTGTAATCAATAACACCACCATAGATGAGCAGGTGAGCGGAGTTAGAATGTAGTAGTGCGTAGTAGAGTGGAAACGTCAAAAGAAGAGCAGAGCCGCCAGCGCCGGGGAGGGAAACGACCCCTAGCAGCCGCCATTGCAGCAACATATATGCACACGAGAGGCCATTGAGGGAAGTAGATGGAGGCTTTGTGTATCGCTGCTAATCTCTATCCGAATAAATCATTGCAACCAACCCATGGATGAGTGATTTTGTGATGGCCCATACGTCCCTCCGTCCCTCCGGCAATGTGCGGATTCCTTTTTTTTCTTCTTTCTTTTTGTCGAATCGAAGTGACCAAGGCTGAATCAGTAAGACTAACAATGTAATTAACTAAGGCTGAATTAGTTAATAAGGAATTGATTTCATGTATTAATTAATTAACTAACAAACAGTGCAATTTTAACTAACTGTTGACGGTTGTATTTGTTTAATATTTAGAATTGCCAAAACAAATTGATCAACACCGGGGCAAAGAATTTTTACTTATATATGTGCCCCCATTTGTTACCGAACATGATAAAAACTCCACTGAGGTAAATCAATTCATTCTCTAGCTACATGTATTTTTGTATCTTTCTTTGAACAAGGAATTCATGGTAATTACTTTGGATTGTATATTGTCTTCTTCCTCATTGCAGGCTGAAGTCTTTGAACAAGTTCATAACAAAATGTCTGCTGATGCGGATGAAGCTAGGTTTGGAGATGAAAAGTAATTTCCGTCAATAAACCCCATTTAATTGTTTTTTTTTTTAATTTTCTCCATATCATTTAGCTATGAAGAGGAATGCTATAAATGAGTTGAGTTTAATTTGTTTCTAGGAAGGCGCGCTTGTTTCTGAAAAGGAGATTTATCGACTTTTTTTTGAAGAATGAAAAGGGTATCTGATAGAGCCGGGTTAGAGCTCTGCCAACAATGGGAATTTTCACTACAAACACAGAACAGAAACGAGGATTTTCCGACTGGGAAAGCTGACTACCTTTTTCTTCTTACTTGAATGCAGAATTACACTCCTTGGAAATCCTGCAAAGATGACAAAGAGAAGTCTCACACCGGAGTTGTTGTCTGGTGAAGACCCTCCGACGCTCAAGTCAAATATCGGAAGAAGAAAATGGGACAAGAGAAGAAAAGAGAAAACGATAAGAAAAGTGGAAAAATCTACCTCCTTTTGTAAGATATCTCGTTTTTATAGGATGTAGAGAATCCAAAGGTAGGATAGACATTTCAGGTATAATAAAAGGGAGGCTTGGGCCAGCTTTGATTCACTTGCCATAGGCTTATACCACATTGGGCCAAGGCTATATAAATAACAATATTCATTTGAGGCCCAAGAGAGTGTGGCCCATATCAACCTCTCCCCCCTACTCTCAGTGACGTGATATTATCATGTCACTTAGAGTAAGAAAGAAAAAATTGCGTGCTAGAGACTTCCCGTCATTGGGATGCCCATTTTCTTTTAATCTCAGTCGTTCTTTAAGAGGCTCTTGAACTTTCTTCGTCCGATCTTCTTTAGACAGTTTTTACCTTATTTCCTCTAGAATATAAAAGGCTTTTTATTCCACCGTAACCATTTCAAATCTGCGCTTTATCTCTTTTCTCTACTCGCATTTCCGCTCCAGTAACTACATTCCTTCGTCGTCGAACACTCCGTTCATCTTCTTTTAATTTTTCATCTTCCTTTCATAGAGAATAAATTCTAGGTATTTTCTTCCTTTATTGAAACTGTTCCTCTGTTATTTTCCCGTTATTTCGTTCTCCGAGTGTGTTGCTTTCGTTTCCATTATCTGTACTTCTTCTACGTCGTAGTCGTGTTTTGGTGTCTATTATGTCTGATTCTGAAGCCACTATCAATTCTGGAGTAGCGCGTAGTATGATGGGTGACGATTCTCAGCCTGAGCCTCCTCGATCGGAGACTAAACCCGATTCCCCTTTTTCTGATTCGGGGGATCCAGACGTTAGGGCTAGGATTGAGCAAGGGGAGGCAGAATTGAAAAATTTGCTGCAATATAGGGTTAATACTAATGCTAAGCCTTCTAATGAATTTTTCTTGTTGCTGGATGACGAATTCCAAAAAATTAGACGATTCTTGTGGTCGGAGGAGTTCGTTTTTGCCCTAACCCTTCTTCATAACTGTGCAAATCAAGTAGCTTTTCCTGCTCTACTCTTTTATGAGAATCACTTAGGCGTCGGTCTAAGATTTCCTATTCACCCCTTTCTGGCTGAGATCTGCTTTGACCTCAGGATTCTACACAATCAATTGACCCCTTCGGCCATCTGGTCAGTTTTTAGCTTTTATATTCTAGTGTCAATCTATTTGTACATTCCCAGCCCTTATCTCTTTCTTTGCTGCTTCGACATTCAGAGGGTAGGCGCCTTTTACTGCTTCCACAATCGCCACGAAGGCGTTGCTCATTTCGCTATTTCTCCTGATAGCACCGACAAGCAGTGGTATCGCAAGCTTTTTGCTATGATGCCACTGGGTACCTCTTGGAATTTTTTCACGAATAAGTGGAACAACTGTCACACCCCGACTCCCGAGGTGCGACGAATGACACTAACACTACTAAACCATCTACTAACTCAACTCACATAAGGGAGTCATGCTCGGAAAACAAGGGAATTATTGACTGAAAGCGATAACAAATAAAGGCAAACAAGCATAGATAATTTACATATTGAATCCAAAAGGAATAAGTATGTCGAGATCACATCATACGAAAGTTAAAGAAAAGCGGTAAATAGTATCGAGCACATTGCTCGTGAATTCAACAATGTATCAGAGTGCTATTAAAAAACATAACAAAAGAAACATCATATAATACTGCAACGGAGACATCGACTCAATTCCCAACAACTACATGTATAAGACATGTAATTGCCAGCCAACTTTCGACTCAACCAAAAGAACACACCACCAAGCCGTCCATGCCAACCACATTTCGCTAACCTGCACGTTTAGAAATACATGCAGGGTTGAGTACTTCATACTCAGTGAACACATGCCAAAACATTTGAAAAATTTGCTCTTAGATCTATACAATTGAACTTGCCTTGCCGTAGCATCACAGTATTAATGCAATAAAAAACATTTACTTGTGTATGCAAAACATTTTATTTTTCTTGAAACGACAGCGCTGTCAAACATATTATGAACATACAGGTATGAATCATCTACACCTCATCTCTGTGTCGAGAAGTAGGTCTCCTTCTCAAACACTGTGACTGGCTAAACCGAAGTAAAGCTCACAGTCACCTCAAACAATTCAAATACCACATGTGGGTTCCTGTCTTTCACAGGGCAATAATATCTCAAGCAGATGATAAAACATACCAACTCACATAAAAACGGCAAGTCAATTGAATTTAAAACTCAAATAATAATACTCAATAAACAGTAATAGCATTCATCGGAGTTTTGGTTTTAGAAAAGCCCACCTAACTTCCGAAGATTCTAGCTAGGCGGCTTACTCTTTTGAACGTCCTTGCTACTTTTCCGTTCCGCTCGGTCATTCACAATTGGACATCGAATAAAGAATAAGACTCTCGACGCGTAACACGTAAAGTTGATTTTGGTTTCGGCTGAAGGACTTCTACTTGACTCGGGTCTCTCCATTTTTATCTTTTCTAAATCAATATCATTTCTCGACTTTCTCGTTCTCGGTTATCGACTCTACTTGGTTACTAAATAACTTCGTCTAACATCCTCGTTTCTAAATCATCATTACTTTAACATCTCTTACTAATTAAAGAAATATTATTTATCTCGATTACGCTGCTCAAATTCTTACTCGAATACTTGATTCAACTATCGTCATCTCAAATCAATCATATAAGCATTCTCAACAAATGATCAAGTCATTTAACTATTAACGAAGCATAAGCATTTCATTTAAACACATAGGTTCATTCAAGCATAATAAATTCAACACGATTTAAATATAATTAACAGTTAACTCGACACTGCTCGATTTATTCTCGGAAAATATTTTCTTCAAAATAAGCATTAAAAACAATCTCGTCAATCTTAATAAGTCAAGCAAGAATTCAAGCAATAAGAATTGTGAATTTAACTCAAATAGTCATTTAATATTTCTCGATTCAAAACACAACGTTATTTTCTAAATACGTCGTCTTTTCTCAACTACGTACACATACTCGTAATTATCTTATCTTATATTAGTAAACTTTCTTTCTTATTCTCAATTAAACTCTTATTTTCTTTATTTATTGAACAACTCCTACTCGATCCTTTACTCATAAGCTTCTCCTACTCGGCTTATCTCTTCGTAAATCATTATTTAATCATCTAAGCTCAACTTAACTCTTTATTCCCATGCTTCACTATTTCTTATTTTATTAAGAAATTATCTCTTCAATTATTTAATTCTAACTCTATTATTTTTATTTCAAAACTCTTTGATTAATCTCGTAATTAAACGAGTAAACGAACTCAAACTCGACTTAACTCTTCATTAACTTCTTATGCTCGACTCTACAATTATTTTTTCCTTTTTAAAAGAGATTCTTTTTAACTTAAGATTAATTCTTTTTAAATTCTCGTTCGATTGAACGACTTATCCTCGACTAACTCGTCTAAAATTTTATACTCAACTTTTTAACTCTATTTTCTTAACTCTAACTCCTCTTTTAATTTTCTCAACTAGTATTATTATTTCTAATTAATCTCTATTATTAAACTCACTTAATTTTCTCCTCTTAAATTCTAATTACTTAACAAAGAAGTATTTTTCTTTGTTTTTACTCAATTCCATATCTCACAAATAATTTAATAATTTTTCATTTTATTTTCTATTAAATTTTATTCTTATAGTTTTT
Organism: Schizonepeta tenuifolia; assembly: GCA_029490685.1. Taxonomy (NCBI): domain Eukaryota; kingdom Viridiplantae; phylum Streptophyta; class Magnoliopsida; order Lamiales; family Lamiaceae; genus Schizonepeta; species Schizonepeta tenuifolia. Next base: position 18,031,371 of record CM055958.1, on the reverse strand, counting down.
GAATTTTAATTATTTTAATAACTAATTTAATTTATTTTAAGATTAATTTTATAAATCTTCAAATATTCATAATTCTCACCAAGAACACCAAGAACACACACTCAGAAATTCATGTTTTCACCAAAAATACCTAGAACACACACCAGGCATTCAAAAATTCATCTTCATCAATTTTTGAAGCATTTTGATGCTTAAAATTTCCTTTTCTTTATCTCAAAAATTTCTATTGTACATCTAATACTCTAAATCAAACACAAACACATTCATATCTTCATATCATCAAAATTATCAAAATTCATCAAAATATCATTTCTTCCATAAACTCACCAATATCGATTTTTCTTACAAAATTAACATAATAATTTATATCACTCGATCCATCATAATCTCATACTCAAGATAAACTCATAAACACCATTATATCATCAAACAATAAATCAAATCAAATATTCTTCCAAATACTCATAATTTTCGGCTTCCTCATAGAAATAGGATAAATAATTTTCTTCTTTTTCTCATGCATAATATATCATTCCAATCATCATCATAAACACATATATGCAATAAATCATCAAGAAATCATGAAAATCATTTTTTTTTCTTTCTTTTCCCTATTTTCGGTTTTAACCATATTTTAATAGGGTTAATATTTTCTTCTTAATTCTTAGATAATCTCTTAGGGTTTGATTTCCTAATAATTTCCTCACATCGATTATCACATCTCACGTCCTAGTTTGCCTAAGCATAATTTAAATCATGCATATTTCTTCCTTTAGAGCTTAGAGATTACATATATACAAGTAATCAAATGAATAATCATACTTTAAATGATTTAAATCAACTCCTCCTCTTGAAGATGCTTGAACCGAAAATGAAGGGATTGAGAGCTCAAATCTCTAGCTTTGATTTTCCATGGAGGATCTCATCTTGAACCTCAAGAAAAATATAACAATAATTAATCACCTCACTAGGGCAAAAGGTGCCGAAAATAATAGGAAAAATAGAGGTGATTTTGTGTTGGAATTTAAATTCGAAACTCGAAGAATCAGTTACCTCTTAAATTAGGGTTTGATGAACTAAAGATGATGATGATCTTCTTGGAGCTTGGAAACTTGAAAGCTTGATCTCTAGAGCTTCAATGGAGTTTTGTATCTCTATGTATGTGTGTGTGTGTTGCGGTTTGGAGAGGGAGAGATGAGAGAATTATTTTCTTCTTCCTCTTTGATCATACGATGGAGAGAGAGAGATGAGAAAGTGTAGAGAGATGAATGAATTTGTCTCTCTTAATAATGAAGAAATGAGATACTTAGTTAGATGAAATGCATGTAATGATGATATTCCATCTTAGGCTTTGAAAATAGGTGTAGATAAAGAGAAAATAAAATTATGGTGAGAATAAAATTTTGGGAGAGAGAGAGGAGCTATGTCGGCAAGAGAGAGAGAAGGAGAGAGATATTTTCCACTTTAACTGGTAAAATTTTCTCAGGATGAAAAAGTTTTCCGGTAGAATATATCCGTATTATTCCGTTTAGACTGAAAACGGCTATAAACTCTCCTCGACTCGTTTCCGACATTAAAAATACCTCAACTCTATCTCATATCTCATGAAATAAATCAAGGAATCAGAATATCTAATTTTTAGGTCAAGATTCCAAGTAACGAAGAAAAACCTAAAAATCAATCGGTTAATTATTCCATTAAGAACTAAATTCTTAAAATTCTCTCATGTGATCTTGGATGAGCTTCTAATATATCTCAGGGGTCTATGAATTAATTCTAGATTCAAAAGACACTAATTATGCTAAATTCAGAGTTCGTCGGTGATTAGTGATTTTTTGCTTATCGGCACTAATCGTCAAAAGTGAAAGTTCTCAGAATTCTCCGAAATTCATACTTATGCTCATTCTCATATAAATAAACTCAATCAATGCATCACATACTCGATTCGAATAATTGAAACGAGAAAAATCACATTTAAGCACACAAGGGCATTTTGGTCATTTTCAAGAAAATTTCTTCCTTGAAAAATTTTATCACTCAAGGCATGTTAACTAAATATAGAAACACATTTAAAACGCACTCAAGGACTTATAAAAGCTCGGGGCATTACAACAACTCTCCTAATAATCCAAAAGGGCGAGAGTCTGTTCATCAGATTTTCCCTAATGATTTCAAAGTAATGCGAGCCTTGAGTGCTTTTGCTGAGAGCAATAAAAAGAGGGGAGATAAGAAAAGCAATAGGTTTAACATCGTCAACATGTTGCTGAACAATGACGGAGAGCTGTCGTCACACACTTCGCACAAATAATATTTATAACACCTCTTGCCAAATAAGGTAGTAGTCAGCGGCAAGCGGGGTCGTACCCAAGGGACTCGGCGTAATTTGTTCTTCAGATGTTGCTCAACAAAAGGGTTTTGGTCACAAAGTATCTAAATAACCTGTACTCAACAAATAACAATATCAAATAATAAAAGAGTTTGGATTGGGTTTCGAATCCATGATCATAATTACTCTTCACTCGTTCATCGGTGCAAGGATATTCAATTAACTAATTTTATCACTTGGTTTAAGGAAAAGATTAGCTAACACCCTAAGGTCACGAAGTCACGATGTAAACATACTTAACCTATGTCTAATCAATTTTACAGGTCTTGACCAGAAGGCAAGATCTCCTCTCTTGATCAGCAAAGTCACAAAGATACTTCAGTAACGATGCTGCCCAACAGGCATTAAGAATAAACAGACCCAAGACAGCCAAGAGGTAGGTCAATACTGACTGCTCTCCAACACCCTTTACCTTCTTGGGCACGAGAGACACTCTCGTGTTGATCCCAATTTCTGTTAATGACTCAATCTCAATATCTAGATGGTGATCAATCAACTTCAATATCAATTAAGTCTAGAATTAATCCTAAGTGTTTCGGGAACAAAATCAATTAACGAACTAACACAATTAGACCTCACAAGTTTGAACGAGTAACTTAGAATCACTTCATCTACATCCAACCCAAACAATAAACTTAGCTAGACATAATATTAAATAAGAACACAAAGTAAATAAAGAAAAGCATACTAAGCATACTCATTATGGATTAAATGGGTTCACAGTGACTTTATATTGGAGAGAGACTTGTGGGAGTTGAAGACAGTACAACGAGATTCTCCTCTCCTAAAACATATTATTAAGGTACGGGATATCCTGCTCCGTAAAACCAACAACAGCAAAGACGAAACAGCAGCATTACTTGATAAGTGGTTCTAGGGGAATGGAACTAGAGAAGCGTATGAATTCTTTCGTGACAAAGGCCAAAAGAAATTTTGGCATAAAGCCATCTGGAAACATTTCATCCCCCCGCGATTCTCGTTCACGCTCTGGTTTGCCCTCAGTGAAAGGCTCAAGACTGCTGCCCCTGTACACGATCCAAATACTCCACCAACCTGCAATTTGTGCCAGGAACAAAGGGAAACAGAGGAACACCTGTTCTTTTCTTGCAAAAAATCGATGGAGGTGTGGAGAGAAATTAGAAGATGGCTGAAAATTAGGCACTTGGTGTCTACAATCCCAAGCGCTATCAAACATTTCAAAAGAGATAATTGTGGTTCGAGCATTGTTAAGAAAACTCGTATGATCGCCCTTGCATCGAGGGTGAATCCCTTGTGGTATGCTAGGAATCGACATAAATTTGAAGATGTGCCATTTAAAGCTCATAACATTATTAAAGAAATTCAGGTTAGTGTCTATTCGACTCTCTACTCAATCTTTCCTGTGCGTACGGTGTTGGATCATATGGAGAGGGGCACAACAAATTTCCTGTCTTTGCATGGCTAAAAGCTGACTCTGCTAGCAGATGCAGTCCAACTGCTCGATGAAAAGACTCAATGGAGTCTGAAGTTGGCTTAGGCTGACTTCTATTTTTGATGAACTCCAACTGCTCGTAGAATGGCCTAAACAAAAATCTGATGTATTTTTCTGCTTTTTTTCTGCTATTTTCCTGGTTGGTCTAGGGCTGCTAATGGGCTCCGTGACAATTTTGGGTCCGCCTTGGATGCCATCTCTTGTAACCTCATAATGAAATGCGGGGTGTGTGCGTATAGGGACTTGCTCGACCCATTCGAGTGAGTGCACTTCGGAAAGTCTCAAACAAATAAACAAAATCAGCATAAATAAGAAATCATTAGAAAACAACAATGAAATGGTCGTATTCAATAAAATCGACTAGCCATAGCCCTAAATAACTGTCACAAATCTGGGAGATTTTATGTAAATGACGAAAAAGGAAAAAAAGAGAGAAGAAAAAATACTTTGTGGCCTCCTTTATTAAACACATGTTTCCTACACCAAATGTTTGTTAAAATTCCACAAAGAAGAGTCGAAAGAAAATTATGGGAAACGAATTCTTATTCCAACAAACAATTGCCACTAATATGGACTGTTTTGAGGATTCCAAAAAAAAAAAATCGTAACCTTGGGACTCTTTTTACTGTATGTTAAAAGGCCACAAAGATGATTGGTAACAAAATTATGGGATCTGGCCACTGTACTGACTGGTTTTTATGGGCAGATTTAAGCGAAGCTGCTGTGGCACCTTGTCTGCTACTGCTTCATCTTATATGCGTGCTCCACTTATAAATCCTCACACTTGGGAAGATAAAAGAAAGAATTTATGGAACAAAAAGCCTCACAAATGGTAAATGCTGATGGATATTGTAGTATTGCTGCTGCATTACTCCTTGGACAGACCTTGAACAGGATGTCGTGTACTTCATTTAAACTCTTTTGATGATTGCAACATGTAAAACGTCTAATAATTTGTACTTCACGTTGTTAAATCTTTTTTGAGGGTGATTGTGTTATAACCACACCCTCCGGATTTAACGTGTTTTATATACTTTTCTTTGGGTATGCCCAAGTATATTGTATATTCTCTATTTATTTTAATGAATTACCTTTTCCCGAAAAGCATACTTAGCATAAATCTGAAAAGGGGTTGCTGCCTAAAAGCGTCGTCAGCAACTAAAGGGTCTTGGCTTCACGCCAACAACTAAAACTAAAGTGCAGAAAATATAAACGAACGTAATAAACTGTAAATCGCCCGTAGGACTTGTTCTTCCTTACTTCTACTCAAACTAGGATGCAAACTAATCTAAAAACTACTGAATTCGAATAGCTCCTTTACATGATAGAGTCGGCCATATATATAGGCGATGAGATCCTAGAGTTTAGGGAAGTTTCCTTGTTGAATAAGGATTCCTTGTTGAATAAGGATTCTTCCCATGCATATCATAACCTCCACCTCTCTCTCTTTCCTTCGCATGCACGTTCCTTCTTTCCTTGTGTGGTAGATTTATTCCATGATTTAGTTCGGCTAGGATAAGGAAGGAAACATCCGATCCTTATCCTCTTCCTTGAAGGAAAAGAAATCTGCTGCTGCTGCTGCTCGACTCTCATCTTGCCCTTCATCGTCTGCATTCTGAATTGCCTCTGGTGTTGACCATGATCCTGGTTCCTCCGAGTACTTTGTCTGTTGGCTTAAGGATATGAGGAAGTGCTTCCTGACTTGTAGAAAGGATGTTTCGATGTTGTCCAGCTACAAGCTTCCAGCCCTATGCCCATTTGCATCGTATCGCCATCTCAACAACACATTTTCCATCGAATTTGCCCAGCATCCACCTGTTCTTCCCCTGCACACTATCTCTCAACTTGCGTGTCCTCCCAGACACATAATGACTCGATAAAGACTAAAAACACAAGAAAGAAACAAGAAAAGATGGACACAAATATGGGTTCATCACACCCACACACTTGAATTACACTTGCCCTCAAGTGTATGGCTGCGACTTTGCCTAAGACTCAAACACAGAAAAGACAAAACAGAAAACATAGACTCAAAATAAATCAGCATCTCACATGTCAGTCAAAACAGAATATGTAATAGATATTGCCATCAAACAGGTTAAGATAGAGTTATCGGGCAACAAGGACATCCTCACCAGCACTCATCTCTCAAGTGTATAAGGTTAAGTGTTCACGCTCTTGACCATCATCAACAAAGTTTTTCCATAGGCTTGCCTGCCCTCTACATCTCTACTTCTTCGAACAAATTCAAACTACTTATCCTTAGGTCTTCATTGGGTTGTAATGTGGCTTATGACAAAAGGTAGGATAATATGGAAACTGGCTAAGTCAAGAACTAGGTTCTCGAGCAACACGTTGCCCTTGATTCCTTACTCCTCTTTATTTAGCACACTTATTCTGGGCTTCTTATATATATTTATTTATTTATATTTTTTTCTTTTTTTCTTTTCTCTATTTTTTCTTTTCTCTCTCTCTCTTTTTTTTTAACCCAACACCTCTATCTTAGGTGATTCTGCCCACTATGTGCTACCCAACATTTTCTTTCATCCCTCGTTCTTTTAGACCTGAGTTCTTGACCGGGACGGCTAAAATTCAGGCTTCTATAAGTGAATAGAAAGAATACGATCCAAGCTCAAGGGGACTAATCAAAGGATAAATGTTATGGTAGGAAATTTTTAGGCCATGGCTATTTTGAACAAAAATTGCCTAATTCATCTAAGTAGTTCTACTAAGTTACATGAAGCTTTAATTAAGAGATGCAGACAAGTTCTAGATCAACACATGTCAACTGATCATTATCACACAAGAAAGAATAATGCTGCATATGTATATAGCATTTCAAAAGCTCAAATCCTCACAGTTAATGCCCAATATCTCATTCCGTCCTACCTATTTACATACGGCATCATCCATAAACCTATTCTAACTTTCATGCTAACATGCTGTTCAACAACTCAAACATACTTTAAAAACACAAACTAACACCCCAACACCCACACACTTTGCCTTAGGCAAAGTGGGTAAAATGTTGAGCAACAATCAAACAAAAACCAACTGACTTAACAACACAACCGAGAAGGCAATAGGATCTTCACCACATAATTTGCTGGGCAAATTGTGGGTGAAGACAGTAAAATCGCCCTTTCGAACAACAAGACACTAAATAACACAAAACAAGACTCAACAATAAAACATAAAAACGAAAAATAAAATCCTAAACTAACATAAAAGGGAGGAACACAAATCAAAGAGAATGCCAGCTGGGCATCTCTGATCTCGGTCAACAACCTCTCCACATTGGCTAGATGCTGGTTTGGAATGATCAACAAGCACATATCTGCCATTCCTGATCTCGATGTCATTCATCTTTCTCAAGGCAGTTTCTCCCAACATGTTGACCGGCATCTTCGGCTTCCCCTTCAGATCACCATAGACCCCGACTCCATTCGCGAAGGCTGTCACAAAGTGGCCACAAGTGCATCCCAACGCCTGCTTTGCCAACACGGTCTTGAGCTGCTCACCAAGGAACGCCGCGAAATTGACTTTGGTTTTGGTGTGCATACACCACAGTAGATATCACTCCTTGTTGCTCAAGCTGTTGCCGCTATCACTCTTGCCATACAAGTTGTAGGCAAGGATGCGGTGGCAAAGCCTCAGGGCAGACGTTCTTAGCTCAGTACCCTTGTTGTTGGCTCCATAGTAGGGCGTCCCATTGCTGATCTCCTTCCACTGCTCCTCATAAACCACATCTCCTGGGGACGGCACCTTGGTCCTGGCCTCCATGAACTCCTTCCTGGCCAAATCTCGCAGACTCACCATCCCTAGAATCTGATTGAGGGCACTGACTTGAATCTTATACTTCTCGCCCAACAGCGAGAAAGAGATCATGCTCACCCCATTCTCTGGATCACTCGTTATTGCCGCCGTGCTATAAACTTCCTTGACTTGCTCCTCATAGACCTCCACAGGCCACTCCAGAAACTTACTCCAGCCGATCCCTTTGAACAACTCTCTTACTTCCTGGGCAACACCCAAGTTCTCGTAGAATTTGAAGTCGAGAACTCGAGGTGCAGTTACCTTCCACTCTTTGGGCTTGCTACACGTCATCACCGTGGGCCCCTTCCTCTTCTTCCTGCTCTTAGCACTTGCTGGGGTAGACTGCTCATCATCCCCTTCCTCCTCAAGATCGTTTCTTTCTTCTTGCTCACTGACAACCGTTCCCTTCGAAATCAACGGCTGAAAGGACCCGACGTCCGAAGTAGCAGACTTGTGCTTCTTCGCCGGTGTCCCCTCGCCACCGTGAGGGCGTTTCTTAGCCGCCTTGGCTTCCTTCTTCTTCTCCGGACTTTCCTTTGCCTTGGTCTTTGCCTCCACCAACGCTTCCGCTGCCAACGTCGCAGCCACTGCGTCAATGGCTTCATTCACATCATCGTTGTTGCCTTCTCCCTCATCATCTTTTTCTTCTTCTTCATCCTCGCCATCGTGTTCCTCCTCCTCTGCTTCTTCCTCTAACTCCTCTTGCTCAGAAACCTGTTTCAATTGCGTCTCCTCCTCCTGCTGCTTCTCCGCCTCTTCCATCAGGCTAGGGTTTTCGTCGCTCATCAGAAGCGTGGCTTCAACCGGCGGACTCTTGGGTACGGTAGTTTCGATTGAAATTTCTGGGCATTGGTCGGCAGAAGGGTTGGCGGGTTCCATGGGTAGTTTCCTCTTTGTGATGATTTTGGACTTTGTGGTGGTGGTTTTGGGTTTAGTGGTGGTGGTAGTGGGGTGTTCGGTGGTGAGGTCGATATTGGTTCCAGCAGGGATCTTGTTGAATTTGTTTTTGGGACGAGTAGACACCATTGTAGGGAATTTGGGAGTTTTGATGGAGAGAGAAGAGAGAAGATGAAAAGTTGCAGACTTGAATTTGAAATCGGGTAGTGGGGGTATAGACGTGGTAGGGTGGTTTTAAAGGGCGCGTAGTTTTAGGGGTACAGTAACCGTCTCAATCGTTGTTGACCAATAACTTAGCTCTTGCCAAAAATCTTTGCTCCACTCCCACAGCTCCTTTCCTTAAAGTGGATCCTGATCTACAACCTGTATCTTGCTTAACATCTCCTGCACACTTAGAAACACAAATACACTCCGGAATAGACTTCCCTTTATGGTTAGACTCGATCATAAAATGCTTTAAAATAAAATACTTAAAACATAAACTAGCTAAACTACACTAATTTTTTTTTGGATTTTCATGATTTTATGATTTTTTTTGGATTTTAATATTTTTACGGAAATAAGATAATTAAATAAAAACACAAAATTAAACTAAAAATAAAATAAATAAAATACTAACCAGGTTGCCTCCTGGACAGCGCCCCATTTAAGGTCTTGGGCACGACACCCCCTCTTTAGAAGTCAGAGGTCCTCCTCGACAAGAAACCCAGATGGTTCCCCCTCAACAAACTGTTCTTGCCCAAGATAGGCCTTCAAGCGCTGGCCATTAACTTTAAAAATCTTCCCGTTCTTGGGATCCTTGATCTCAACAGCTCCATTAGGGAATTGAGCTTGCACTTCATAGGGTCCTGCCCACTTGGTCGAAAGCTTCCCCGATGAAAGCCTAAATCTTGTTTGATAGAGCAGCACATGTTGCCCAAAATGGAACTCCTTTTCCTTGATCAAGAGGTCGTGGGTCTTCTTCATCCGTTCCTTGTAGAGACCGGCATTGTCATATGCTTGGAGTCTGATCTCGTCAAGTTCCTGGATCTCGAGCTTTCTTGATTCACCTGCTTCATTCCAGTCGAGGTTAAGCTGGGCAACAGCCCAATGCGCACGATGTTCCAGCTCCACGGGCAAGTGACATCTCTTGCCATAGACCATGCGATAAGGGGACATGCCAAAAGGTGTTTTGAAGGCAGTCTTATATGCCCACAAGGCATCATCCAAGCGCATACTCCAATCCTTCCTTGTTGTGCCCACAATCTTCCTTAAGATCGTCTTGATTATTCTATTAGACAACTCCGCTTGTCCATTGGCTTGTGGATGGTAGGCTGTTGACACACGATGGGTAACTCCATACTTCTCGAACAAGGCAGCCACCGTGGCGTTGCAAAAATGAGTCCCTTGATCACTGATTATAGCTCGAGGAACGCCAAACCTATTGAAAATTTAAGTTCTCAAGAAGTTAGAAACCACCTTCGAATCATCCTTGTATGAAGCACGAGCCTCTACCCACTTCGAGACATAATCCACTGCTAATATGATATACTTGTTGCCTTTTGAACTTGGCAATGGTCCCATAAAATCCATGCCCCATATATCGAAAACTTCCACGGGCAAGATCGGGATCATGGGCATCTCGTTCCTTCTCGTGATGTTGCCTTCCCTTTGGCACTTCTCGCACATCTTGACCCACTCGTAACAGTCTTTAAACAATGTTGACCAATAAAAACCACACTCCAAAATCTTCCTTGCAGTACGTTGGTGCCCAAAGTGTCCTCCACACTCCTTGTTATGACAATGCTCCAGAATGCTTCGTTGCTCTTTATCCTCGACACACCTTCTAATTATTTTATCTGCACATTCTCTCCATAAATATGGCTCACCCATAGGTAGAAACGACTCTCATGTTTTAGCTTGTTTCTTTGATAACGCCCAAGATCGGAGGGAATTTCTCCAGTCACCAAGTAGTTCACGATGTCTGCATACCATGGTTCATCTTGGGCAAGACTTAGATGCTCGTCAGGAAAGGTCTCCTTGATCGGTATCCCATCGTCTGGCTGGAGGATTCGACTTAGGTGGTCGGCAACTTGATTCTGGGCACCATTCTTGTCCTTGATCTCTATGTCAAATTCCTGCAATAAAAGAATCCATCTAATCAATCTTGGCTTGGACTCCTTCTTGCTCACCAAGTACTTTAATGCCGCGTGGTCGGTGTACACTATGGTCTTGCCTCCTAGTAAATATGATCTGAACTTCTCAAAGGCGAAGACGATGGCCAACAACTCCTTCTCCGTTGTGGCATAGTTGCATTGGGCAGGATTCAATGTCTTTGATGCATAGTAAATAACATAACTCTCCTTGCCTCGTCTTTGCCCAAGAACTGCTCCTATGGCATAACCACTGGCATCACACATTAACTCGAAAGGCATGCCCCAATCCGGGGGTTGGATGATGGGGGCTGTGATCAACTTCTCCTTCAAGGCATGGAACGCCTTCTTGCAATATTCGTTAAACTCCCATGGTACTTCATGTTGAAGTAGTCTCGTCATTGGCTGGGCGATCTTGACAAAGTCCTTGACAAATCTTCTGTAGAATCCAGCATGCCCAAGGAATCCTCTTAACTCCTTCATGGATCTTGGGTAAGGCAATTTGGCAATGATGTCAATCTTGGCCTTATCCACCTCAATTCCTTTTCCCGATATGACATGCCCCAAAACTATTCTTTCCTTGACCATGAAATGATATTTCTCGTAGTTTAACACTAGGCTCTTCTCAATGCATCTCTTCAAGACTCGATCCAGATTGTTGAGGCATGTCGAAGGTCTTGCCGTAGACGGTAAAGTCGTCCATGAAGACTTCAATGCACTCTTCAAGAAGGTCTGAAAAAATGTGCATCATACACCTTTGGAATGTCCCTGGAGCGTTGCATAACCCGAACGACATCCTCCTATATGCAAAAGTGCCAAACGGGCACGTGAATGTGGTCTTGCCTTGATCCTCGTCAGCAACCCAGATCTGCATGTAACCAGAATAACCGTCAAGAAAATAATAGTAGTTATTACCAGCTAACCTTTCAAGCATCTCATCGATAAAGGGCAAAGGAAAGTGATCCTTCTTCGTCTTTTGGTTGAACTTCCGGTAATCTATATACACTCGCCATCCAGTTTGTAGTCTTATGGCCACCATCTCGTTCTTGTCGTTCTCGACCACCTGGATTCCTGACTTCTTGGGCACCACGTGCACAGGGCTCACCCATCGGCTGTCGGAGACGGGGTAGATGATCCCTAAGTCAAGAAGCTTAAGTATCTCCTTCATAACCACTTCTTTCATTGCTGGATTCAATCTTCGTTGTGGATCTCTTACTGGGGCAGCATCCTCCTCGAGTAAGATATGATGAACACAGTCCAAAGGGTTAATGCCCTTGATGTCAGCCAACGTCCATCCTATTGCCTCCTTGTACTTGCTCAGCACCTCACCAACTCTGATCTCCTCCATGCTCGATAACTCTGATGATATGATCACGGGCAAGGTCTCGTTCTTGCCAAGATAGATGTATTTCAGGTGCTTGGGCAAGGGCTTCAGTTCCAAGGTAGGTGCTTTTTGCAATGATGGCACCAACCTGTCCTCCAGTTTTAGTTCAGGGATATTAAGTGGTTCAAACCCCTGAGGCTGGATGTTGCCCGGAATCCTGGCATAACTGCATTCCTCTTCATCTACTGGTTCTTCGTTCTGGGCAAGATCCTCTTCTGTTTGCAAGCTGGCATCCTCCTCAAGAACTGTTTGTTGCCAAAATTCCTCTACTAACTCTTCGGTCTTATCATGGGGTAAATCCTCAAGTTCCTCATCAAACTCATCAAGGGGTTTTTGTTCCCCTACATCCTGATCTCCATCATCTCCACGGATATTTTCAAACACGTAATTCTCCAACTCTTCGTCCGTGGAGTAGTCCTCATTGTTAGAGTCGAAGCTATTTCCATGAACTAACTCTTCCCAAAATTCTTTCTCACTCTCGTACTCATCTCCTTCGTAGAAATGCATCAGAGCACCCTCTTCCTCATTATCCTTATGCTGATCAGGATCATGGTCAAGATCCTGAACTGAGTTGAATTCCGCTTGGATTGCATCTTCATTGTCTTCTACGAAACAATTTAAGCTATTCAAAGTCTCCACTTGCTTTCCACATGCACTGAGGGTGTTGAGGTGTTCGAGGGCATCATCTTGATTTTGCCTATAAGCATCGAACTCTACTACTTCTCCTGCTACTTGAACTGTCAACTTCCCAGTATCGCAATCAATCTTGGTACATGCTGTCCTCAAGAATGGCCTCCCGAGCAAGATCACTGGGTTCTTGATTGCTTTCTTTCCCATGTTAAGAACATAGAAGTCGGCTGGGAATAGAAGATCTCCCACTTTGACCAACACATCCTCCAACACTCCATCCGGGTAGACTGTGGATAAATCTGCTAATTGGATGGCAACACGTGTAGGAGAAAGAGGTCCAAAACTCATCTCGTCAAACATGGCTCTTGGCATCACATTTATCGAAGCTCCAAGATCAAGCATCGCCCTGGGTATTGACGTAGTACCAATCGTGCATGGAATAGCAAACATGCCTGGATCCCTTTTCTTGGTCTGGATCTGGGAATTCATTAGGGCTGACACATTCTCCACATGAAAACGGGCATTATCTGGGTATTTTGTCTTCTTTTGGCACATCTCTCGCAAAAATTTTGCGCATTTAGGCATAGATTGCAATGCCATCAAAAACGGTAGGTTGATCTCCACCTTCTTAAACACCTCCATCATGTCCTCCAACTCACTCTGATCACGATCGCGGGAAAAACGTTTGGGATATGGGATTTTGGCCTTGGTAGTGCGAGGAACGGTCCTCTTGGCCAAAGCCTCTGCTTCTTTTTCAGCCTTCAACGATTCCAGCATCACATCATCTTTGTCAATTCCCAGTTTAGATCTCTCCATCTTTACGTAATCAAACAAGGCTTCATCCTCCTCATTATCAAAGACTGGGTTCTTATTGCCTTTTATCCCTTCTTCACGTTTTGCCTTCAACTCCTCATAGATGTCATTGATATCTCCTGAACTCATTTTAGTTTCCTCCACTCGAGCTGGTTCCTTAGGTTGGGTCCTAGACAACATCTCTGACAAATTCTTCCCACTGCACAATGTTACAGCATTGACTTGCTCCTTGTTGACCTCTACCTGGGTAGGAAGTCTGCCTGGCTTGTCTTCTACCAACCTTGACAAGGTTTGGTTGATATGAGTCAGTTGAGCTTGAAGGTTGTTGGACTGTCCTCGACTTTCTAGTTGGAAGTTCTCGAAGTCTCTCCTCAGCCTTTGGTTCTCGTTGGTAAACCTTTCAATGGTCTCCTTCATAAATTCTGTCTTTGCTGGTTCTCGATGTGGAGGTACATAATTATTTTGATGTTGAGGTTGTTGTTGAGGTGGAGGTACATATTGCTGTTGTAGCCCAACAGGCTGCTGCGGTTGTTGGTGGGCAGGAGGTATCTGATAGTGGTTGTTGCCATACCTCAGGTTCTCGTGCTAATTCTGCCTATAACCATAGTTATTGCCATAGTTATTGTTATTGCCATACTGGAACCTTTGTTGCCCTCCTCCTTGCTGGTTCTGACCTATTGCCTTCACCTCTTCTCCTTCTTCCACGGAACTAACTGGGACATTCTGAGGTGACATGTGATGTTGCCTGGCATACTTCACATCTCTTCACAGCTCTTTGAACTTCCTTGCCATTGACCTGCTTCTGCAAATCCTCCATCTGGCCAGACATCTTGGTCACGAAGTCTTTCATGGTGCTGACCAAGTTGTCTTGGTTGCCCTTGCTGCCTTCGTACCCCCCTCTTGGGATATCATCTTCATCTCGGGATTGCTCAGCCATGGCAACTATCTTCTTGAACACTTCAGATGGTAGTTGATCGACTATGGCTCCTCCACACGCTGCAATGATGTATTTTCTCTCTGATGCCCTTAATCCCTTCAAGAAATATTCGATCAAATCGATATCCTGAATCCGATGTTGAGGACATCTTGCCAACAACTTCTTGAACCTTTCATAGTAGTCATATAATGACTCACTTCCTCCCATCTTGATCGATGAAATGGCATTCCTCCCACTTTGTATCCGGCCAACGGGTATGTATTTGTCAAGAAAGGCCTGCTGCATCTTGCTCCACGTATCAATGCTTCCCTCTGGCAAGGTGTAAAGCCACTCATGTGCCCCGTCAAGAAGTGAGAACGGGAACGTGAGCAACCTTACGTAGTCAGGAAAGGTGTCTTGGGCAGCATCTTGGTTCCTCATAACATCAGCATCGTTCCTAACAACTTGTCCTTGTCTATCCCCATTGTTCCTGGTAGTAGTAGTGGCATTGTTCCTTACTGTGCTAATTGCCATCTCAAAGTTTTGAAGATGAGTTTGGGGGTCATCTCCAGATGGTCACTGAACTTGGGCAGTATGTGTATCAGCGAGTGCTTGAGCTCCCAATTGCCACTGATGGTGGGCAACTGGATACTTGATGGTCGGATTCCCTTGTTGTCAGGGAACATGATCTGACGGATGATTCTCTCCGGTGTTCCTGCCATGATTGTTGATGTTTTTGCTTCTGAACTGGATGTTGACTTCTCACTGTCTGAACTGGCTGTGGAGCAAGATTCGACTTCTTGCTCAGTATCCTGATCGTCTGTCAAGCTCTGCGACTCTGAAGGTTCATTGACGCCTTCCTCCAGATCTCTCTTCTTCTTGCGTTGTTCTGCTCGATTTCTCCTAGCTATCATCTTCGGGCAAGCACCGTGATCTTGTGGATCTCCGTCACTTCGTAGATGTGGCTTGGGCATAAACCGTGCTCACACACAAGCTAGAAGAACAAACTAGCTTAAAACAAAGTCCCCGGCAACGGCGCCAATTTGACGGAGCGCTGTCGTCACACACTTCGCACAAATAATATTTATAACACCTCTTGCCTAACAAGGTAGTAGTCAGCGGCAAGCGGGGTCGTACCCAAGGGACTCAGCGTAATTTATTCTTTAGATGTTGCTCAACAAAAGGGTTTTGGTCACAAAGTATCTAAATAACCTGTACTCAACAAATAACAATATCAAATAACAAAAGAGTTTGGATTGGGTTTCGAATCCATGATCATAATTACTCTTCACTCGTTCATCGGTGCAAGGATATTCAATTAACTAATTTTATCACTTGGTTTAAGGAGAAGATTAGCTAACACCCTAAGGCCACGAAGTCACGATGTAAACACACTTAACCTATGTCTAATCAATTTTACAGATCTTGACCAGAAGGCAAGATCTTCTCTCTTGATCAGCAAAGTCACGAAGACACTTCAGTAACGATGCTGCCCAACAGGCACTAAGAATAAACAGACCCAAGACAGCCAAGAGGTAGGTCAATACCGACTGCTCTCCAACACCCTTTACCTTCTTGGGCACGAGAGACACTCTCGTGTTGATCCCAATTTCTGTTAATGACTCAATCTCAATATCTAGATAGTGATCAATCAACTTCAATATCAATTAAGTCTAGAATTAATCCTAAGTATTTCGGGAACAAAATCAATTAACGAACTAACACAATTAGACCTCACAAGTTTGAACGAGTAACTTAGAATCACTTCATCTACATCCAACCCAAACAATAAACTTAGTTAGACATAATATTAAATAAGAACACAAAGTAAATAAAGAAAAGCATACTTAGCATAAATCTGAAAAGGGGTTGCTGCCCAAAAGTGTTGTCAGCAACTAAAGGGTCTTGGCTTCACGCCAACAACTAAAACTAAAGTGCAGAAAATATAAACGAACGTAATAAACTGTAAATCGCCCGTAGGACTTGTTCTTCCTTACTTCCACTCAAACTAGGATGCAAACTAATCTAAAAACTACTGAATTCGAAGAGCTCCTTTACATGATAGAGTCGGCCATATATATAGGCGATGAGATCCTAGAATTTAGGAAGTTTCCTTGTTGAATAAGGATTCCTTGTTGAATAAGGATTCTTCCCATGCATATCATAACCTCCGCCTCTCTCTCTTTCCTTCGCATGCACGTTTCTTCTTTCCTTGTGTGGTAGATTTATTCCATGATTTGGCTCGGCTAGGATAAGGAAGGAAACATCCGATCCTTATTCTCTTCCTTGGAGGAAAAGAAATCTGCTGCTGCTGCTCGACTCTCATCTTACCCTTCATCGTCTGCATCCTGAATTGCCTCCGGTGTTGACCACGATCCTGGTTCCTCCGAGTACTCTGTCTGTTGGCTTAAGGATATGGGTAGGTGCTTCTTGACTTGTAGAAAGGATGTTTCGATGTTGCCCAGCTACAAGCTTCCAGCCCTATGCCCATTTGCATCGTATCGCCATCTCAACAACAGATTTTCCATCGAATTTGCCCAGCATCCACCTGTTCTTCCCCTGCACACTATCTCTCGACTTGCGTGTCCTCGCAGACACATAATGACTCGATAAAGACTAAAAATACAAGAAAGAAACAAGAAAAGATGGACACAAATATTGGTTCATCAAACAAAAAGGTTCTTTATTTCTTTGGCCTTGTTGGAGGTCTTTTGCTTTCATCTAGGCCTGACCGATCTGGTAGTTTTAGCTTATCATCATTATTAGTCAGTTTTTCTTTAGCCTGCTAGAGCTGCCTAGAATAAATGCTTATTTGACTATCTTTATTGCAGAGATGGCTGATGAGGAATGGGTTGACGAATTCAACATGAATTTAACAGAAGATCAGCTGTTGTCTTATGTGTCTACTGCTGAAGGTGAGGGGCCTTCTCTTGTAGAAGGAAATGCCCCAAGTGTTGATGACGTCTTAAAAGCTGCCGAGGTAGCGGAAAAGACTAAAAAAGGGTCTTCAGCCCTTGCTATCCGTGATACTTTTTCTCCTGCAGCCCCTGCAGACGACTCTGATCACAACTCAGCCTAGGTCATACCTAGAAAGCGCAAGGCAGAAGAAAATCCTACTGCTCCTTCTCCTTCAGAGAAGTCGAAGAAGAGTAAAGTCACCTCCTCTCCTTGAGAAAAGTCCAAGAAGAGTAAAACTGCACCTTCTCACGGGCATACATCCTCTCATCACTCTCATGAAAAACGTCAGAAGAGAGCTCACGACGTGGCTGTTAAACCATCGGTAGCTACTATTCCTCATTCCGATCTGCTGACGTTAGATGGTGCTATTTCATATGCTAATCGATCATCAGCACCCAGACTAGAGATGAGTGGATCTGCTCCTCCCCATCCCTTGATATCCCTCACTGACCTGCAAAATATGATAAAGGAAAATACATATGACGCCCCTCAACGGCGATCGATTTCCGAGGTTAACTTCATTCCTCCCCTTATGGAAGAAAAACCTAGTCTCTTGAGCTTGCCACATTCTCGTTGTTCTAACTTTGTTAGAGGATCTTTGAGCACCGCTGAAGATCGTCTGCTTCAAATGACGGATGTGGACAAAAGACATGATGAACTCAATTATTACCTGGTTCAGGTATATGAACAAGCATTATCTTTCATCATTCATTTTTTTTATTTTTTTAACAAATAATTGAAATGTTTTTTTTATTATATCTGTTAGGACAAAACACTTTACATCTGCTCTTATTACTTTTGACACATACATACATGTGCATAGTTTTTAATTCGCTTGAGTGCGGAAGAATGGAGAGGTAAATGAGCTTTTACTCGTAAATTAAACATGTGCGAGCAAGAGTTGTCCGAGCTAAAAATGTCATCCCGGGCTGCTTTAGAGGATATGAAGAGTAAGATGGCTGGGGTGGAGAAATCCAGAAAGGAGCTGGAGAAATCCAAAAGAGGACTGGAACAATGCATGAAAGAGCTTGAGCTAAACTTTGCAGAGCTTCAATCCTCTTGCAAAGCTCATTCTGCCGAGAAAGGCCGGCTAGAAATGACCATCGGCATCCTTGACACCAAGGTAAAAGACTTGGAGTCTTAGATGCTGAGGGAAAGGAAAATAGCAGAAGAAGAAATGGCGCTGGCCGAGAAGAAGGGGTATACTGCGGGCCTCAGGGACTGTTGTCAACGCCTATTTCTTTCTACTCAAGGACAGGAGCTGTTATTAAAGCTTCGTGATGGCATTATTGCTGGTTACAAATCAAGTGCTCAATCTGCGTGGATATCTTCCCAGACGTGAAGCACTTCTTCCTTACCGCAGTTAAGCAGAGGTATGATCACGGAAAAACGCACTCAGGCTCTTCTTCTACTGGGTCCAATATGACCGCTCAAATGCCTAAGTTTTCCGCTCATTATCCCCTGCAAAGCTCAAAGGCCATTAATGATCCTAAGGCCAGACGCTTCCCTTGGTGGAAAGAGAAAATGGTCGCAACAGTGCTAGAGTTTATATCCGGCTCCAAATCTCAAGTAGATCTTACGCCCAGCCCTACACCATTCCTCCCATTTTCTTGCAAGCCATCCAGCTCCTCTACTGTGCTCGGCCAGGAGGGCGGTTCTAAAGACGATGCTTCTGGCCCAACCCCTTGTGCTGACAAGACTGCTACTCAAGGGGAAAAAAGGACTGATGCTACTGCTGTTGCTGGGACTAACACCAGAGCTTAGAATAGGATTTATCATTGTTTTGCTATTTTGGTCCCATTGCACTATAATTCTTTTTTGTTGGGTATGTGAATTGTTCTACTCTTTCAAGACAGAGATTACCTTGTAACTTTTGGGTTTCTTTTCTGTGTTACCCCAAGCTTTTATGCCTTTAGAGGGCGTATAACTAACCGAGTAAGTTAAAAGATGAGAATTTAGGAGTAAAATTTTTCTTTTCTAAACGAAAAGAAATGAGTAAAACGTTTAGAACGTTTTGTGAGTTTTGTGTGAATTTATCTGTTCTATTTATCTGAGATGATGACGATGTGATATGCTTGTTGAGTTGTTTATATGAAAGTGAGTATAAGATTAATTTTTTAGAAAAATC
The DNA here is from genome assembly GCA_029490685.1 of Schizonepeta tenuifolia. Lineage (NCBI taxonomy): Eukaryota > Viridiplantae > Streptophyta > Magnoliopsida > Lamiales > Lamiaceae > Schizonepeta > Schizonepeta tenuifolia. The sequence goes on along the minus strand of CM055958.1, from coordinate 18,011,840 downwards.
CTGAAGAGCTTGTTTAACTGAGATAGAATAATGTTGATCGCCGAGAAATTTATTCACACCGATGAACTTAGAATAGAGTTGAATTAGAATCTTTGAACCTAGAATTGCTTCTAAGGTTACTGAGATAGGGTAAGAGCTTATCCGAGAATCGAGAAGAGCAATAAGGATTTAATCTTTAAAGGATTAATAAACGGATTAATAAGCCGACTAAATTTCTTTGAGATTTAAAAGACTAAATGATCGAATTCGTTAATCTTTTAATTGAGACGTGAAATAGGATTGAGATGTTTAGTGTCGGAAATGAGACGAGAAGAGGTTAGACCCATTTATAGCATAAAAAAGAATTAATATGAATCGTTTTATTCGGAAAACCTTTACGATCGGGTAATTAATACCCGTAACGACACGACGAGGACAAGTGTCGACACACCTCTCTCCCTCTCACGCCACCTCACACCCCTCTCCCATCTCTCTCCAATTTCCAAGGATAAGTGTGATGATTATGTCTTCTCCATGACATTACCAAAAGTTGCATGCAAACTACATCAAATCATCCATCTATCAATCACTTTAAACATTTACAACTTCCAACACCAACTTGCCATCACACTTTATTCTTTGTGTTGGATTTCAAATTCATACATCTAATACAAAGAGAGAAAACTCATTCATCCACACTACACTCTCTCTCTCATTCGAACTCTCTCTCTCTCAAACAACAAAGAAATCAAAACATCCTCCCTACTCTCTCTCAACTCACGGCAATACACACACACACACCTACATTTAATTTTTCTTCCATGCAACCATGAATTCAAGCTTATCATCCATGGAAAAGAAGTAGAAAGCATCATCTTCCATCCATTCCATTCATATCTTCAAGAAAAGGTAATAATCCTTCAAGCTTTTGAGTTGAAATTCAAATCATCATCCCTATTTTCTTCATTTTGGCTCTTAAGCCCTAAAAGAGATAGATGATTAATTTTTGTTTTATTCTTTTCTTTGAGGATTCAAGAAGAGTTCTTTCTTCCATTCAAGTTCAAGCTTTGAAGTTCCATTTTCCCTTCCATTTCGATTCCAAGAAGCCAAGGAGAAGAAATCCATTTAATGTAAAGTATGATATTCATTTGATTAATTGTATGTATGTATATCTCTAAGTCCTAAAAGAAAGAAACCATGCATGCATGATATTTATTTATGTTTAGGCAAACTTAGATTATGCTTGTGATAATCGAGTGAGAAGAAATCATTAGGAAAATCGAACATTAGGTTTTAATCGGCGAATTAAGAGAAGAAAAAGGAATTAAAACCCTAAAAATATGAATAATACCGAAAATAATAAGCAAAATAGGAAAAATGTGAATTCTTTGAGTTATTGGTACCTTGATGCTTGATTTATTATTTTTATCATGTTGAGAATAAGATTAGATGCATGAAAAATTGAGAAACAAAATGCATAAAATACGTATGCATTGCCGTGTGTTTTTGAAGAAATTGGAGAATTTATTTTGATGATTGTGTTGATGAATTGAGTGATGTTTTGATCATGAGATGATTGTATGATATGTTGATATGATCATACATGTGGTTAAGTTTAAGAAAATTAAATTGCATGTTAAGTTTTTGGAAGAAAATAATTTATGATAATATAGAAAAGATTGGATGTTTAAATGTTATAATGTGTGTATGAATACTAGTTTAATTTGTGAATGAAGATAGAAGTTTTGTAATAAAAGAAATGAAGTTCAAAAGCTTTTAATTTGTTAAAGATGGAAAAATGCATAAAAAGATATGTCTAATAAATTTTCTTGTAATAAAACTTAAAGACTTGAAATTTTAATAAACTACAACAAAAAGATATTTTGTAACTTAACTAATAAATGAACTAGTTTTTAACTTTTGTATATTATGCCAATACTAAATATATTAATGTGAACTATTCTTACTTGAAGCATTCTGCTGACATAATAGATTGGACATTTCTTTGATCCTTCTTCCTTGATTAGGACTGAGCTCAGGGCTTGCTTGCCCACAACAATATACAGGTATAACACTTCCTTTGGGCTTGGCTTAGCTAACAAGGGCAGCTCTGCCAAATGTTTCTTCTGATCTTCGAAAGCTTGTTAACATTCTTGTGACCATTCAAAGCTTGTTAAGATCTGGAAAAGTGATAACTTTTGTTTGTAGATCTAGATATGAATCGGCTTAATGCCGTCACTTTGCCATTCAGGCTTTGGACATCTTTGATGCTCCGGGGCGGCTTCATTTCAAGAATAGCTTGTACTTTTGCTTCATTGACCTTGATTCCCTCTGGTGTAAAAACATATCCCAGAAACTTTCCTTGAGTTACTCCGAATACACATTTGGCCGGATTGAGCTTAAGCCTGTTAGCTCGGGCCACAACGAACACCTCCTCCAGGTCCTTTGTGTGAGAAAAGGCCTGGGTGCTGTGTACTAATATATCATCCACGTACATTTTGGTATGTGAATTTAGCAAATCTACAAAAATGGTATCCATCATTCTTTGGTATGTCTCTCCAGCATTCTTCAAACCGAAAGGCATTCTAATGAAACCGAAAGTGCCTATGGATGTCATAAAGTAGACGTTTACTACATCGTTGGCATCCATCTGGATCTGATAGTAACATTGATAAGCATCCATCATGGACAGAAGCTCAGCTCCAGCTGTAGCATCGATCAGCTGGTCTATTCGTGGCAGAGGGTAATGGTCCTTCCGGCATGCTTTGTTCAGATCTCAAAAGTCCTTACATATTTGCCATTTTCCACCTAGCTTTTTAATCATCACAGCGTTACACAACCAGTTCGGGAATTTGATCCGTACTATATATCTAACTTACAATAGCTTCTTGATTTGCTCCCTGAGAGATTGGTCTTTTTCTTCATCGAAGTGTCTCAGCTTTTGCTTGACCGGTCCGACCTTGGGATTTATATTCAATTTATCTGTAGCAACGTGGGAGTATATCGCGGGCATTCTGTTAGTATCGAAGGTAAAGACATCTGCATTTTACCTCAGACATGCGATTATGCGCTCCTGCTCTTCCGGCTTCATTTTTACTCCAACTCGAGTGGTGAATCCTACCCGATCTTTGAATAATTCTATTGTCATAGTTTTTTCAACGGGTCTCATACTCGATTTGGGCTCTTCATCAATTTCCAGTTCTTCCAATTCTCTTTCTTCCAACTTAACATTAGCTTTACTTAGCCCATCTTGGTTTCTTAAGTTGTGACCTACACTGTTTATTCCAGGGATTTTGTAATCAACCCCCTCTTCTTCATCCTTTGGCCTTTTTCCTTTTTGACTCCTTGCTCTCTTTAACTTACTGGCATAGCAAGATCTAGATTTAATCTGATCCCTTTTAATTTCGGCTACGAATCTTCCTATAGGGAATTTGACCTTCTTATGGTAAGTAGATGCCACTGCTTGGAAAGCATTCAAAGATGGTGATAAACATCCATTTTGCTTCTCAATTAGGGGATTAAATGTAGGTTGCATGAATTAGAAAGTCTTGATCAAGCCATCTAGAAACGGATTGAATCCCTAGAACCAACTTTTAATCCAATTTGTCTCTTGTTTGTTTATCAATCGTTTGTTTACTTGAATTTCCTTGTTTGCGTTCCTATTTGTTTTGAGCTTGTATTAAAGTGTTTTAACTAATCACCAATCATGTTATTTGCAAAGCTTGGATAGCAGGAAGGTGCATAAATTTCATTTTCAATATAAATTCGAGCTAATAGTCCTTGTGGATACGATATCCGATCTCTAATGCTACAATTACCCGATCAAAGTGCGGATAATATTGCTTAATCAAATTAGTGATCACTTTTTGGCACCGTTGCCGGGGAATATTAAGAATTTATAGTGTTAATAATCTTTGCATTGAGAGTACTAGTTCAAGCATTTTTTGTTTTAAATTGTGCTTTGAATCTAAGTGTGTTCTTGGTTGGTTTGTGTAGGTGAATTGGTGCATGATCACAAGGAGAAAAGGAGGAGAAATCGTTCCTTTAGATTTGGACATTGAAGTCACCTATAAGTGAGCTAGCCGAGAACGAAGAAGGAAAGCAATGGAGAATCAAAGGCCTAATAATATGGCCGACTTGGAGCGTCAAATGCAAGAATTCCATCTTCAAATGAATGAGCAACAAGCTCAAAGGGATAGAGCACCACCGCCTCCAATCAACTAAATGTTTGAGCCTCAAGTTAATATGTTTCAAGATGGAGGTTGGGGCAATCGGTGCAATCTTTCCTGATGTTTGGGAGTTCATGCTCTCAGTTCCTTGGGCGGAGCCAACAATTTTGAGCTAAAGCCGGGGTTGATTAATATGGTTCAAGATGAGTCATTTGGAGAAGGGTTCAATGAAGATGCAGATGCTCTGTTTGAGTGCCTTTTTAGAAGTGTGTGAAACCATCAAGATTCAAGGGGTCTCAAATGACGTCATTTGATTGAGGCTCTTCGGATTTTCGTTAAGGAACAAGGCCAAAGCTTGGTACAAGACCCTCGACCGTTCGAAGATCACCACTTGGGAGCAATTGTGCCGACTTTTCTTAGCCAAGTACTTCCCGCCCTCGCATGCTCAAAAGCTTATTTTAGACATCTCCCATTTCTCTCAATCAGGAGATGAATCATACTATGAAGCTTGGGAGAGATACAAGGATATGTTGAGGCGATGTCCTCAACATGGATTTTCAAAGGAGCAACAAATCTTAAACTTTTATCGAGGGCTTACTAATCATACACGGGAGGTCGTGAATGCCACTGCCGGTGGTGGCTTGACCAACTGACCTTATGAAGAAGTGGTTCGGATTTTGGAGAAAATGACGGCCAATAGTTGTCATTAGCCACAAGAGAGGAGTTCTTCAAAGAGAGTTGCCTCCATTTTGGATGAGAAGTATGATGATCTTCTTGAGCAATTCACCATGCTCAAGAAGGACTATGAGGCCGAAAGAAAGAGAAAGTTGGATGTGAAGATGGTGTCTCAACCGATGCAACAAGGAGGTGAAGAGTATTCACAATTTGAGGATGCTAATTATGTGAATCAACGGGGTTATAGCAACTACAACAACTCGAGTTATCCTCCGAGGAATCAAGTCTATAATCCCAATTATAGAAATCCAAATTTCTCGTACTCTAACCCGAACAATGCTATCCATCCACCACCCAAATTCTCGGTGTCTCGTGGGATGATCAATGAGCCAAAGAAGCTAATGCCGACCATGGAAGAAATGATGCAACAACTTCTCCAAAACCAAAATGCTTTCATGGGTGCAACAGGGCAAAAGGTTACAAGTTTGGAAGGAACCGTCTCGGCTATGTCTAAGAAAATCAAGATATTGGAAGGGCAAGTAAGTCAAATGGCTAATCAAGCGGCTTCTTAACATAAGCCGGGGCAATTTCCAAGCAATACGGAGGTCAATCCAAAGAATCAATGCAATGCCATTCATTTGAGAAGTGGAACTACTTATAAGAACTATCCGGAGTTGGAAGATCAAGAGGAGGTTGTGAATGAAGAGTTGGATGTGGAGGAGCCCGTTCCTCAAGTGGAGAAGCCCCAAGTTCTGAAGAAGGTACCTTCTAAAGCTACTCCTTCCATTTCTTCGTCTCCTTTGCCAAGTAAAGATGTGGTTGCCAAAGCTCCTTACCCTCAAAGGCTTGCTTAGACGAGAGGTGATGAAAAGCTTGCTAAGTTCATTGAAATGATCAAGAAGGTTGAAATCAACATACCTTTGCTTGATGCTTTGAGAGACATGCCGAGCTATGCTACGTTCTTGAAGGAAGCCGTGTCAAGGAAGAGGAAGCTTAGTAAATTTGAAACCATGAACTTGTCGGATGAGTGTAGTGCCGTTTTACAACGAAAGTTGCCTTTAAAGCAAAAGGACCCCGGGAGTTTTGTGATAGCTTGTGTTATTGGAGGCCAAACTTTTGGGAGAGTCTTGTGTGATTTGGGTGATAGTATTAATCTCATGCCTTTTTCGATATTTAAGAGGTTGGAGATTGGAGAATTAAAGCCTACTACTATTGCCTTGCAAATGGCCGAACGTTCTATCTCTTATCCTAGAGGAATTGTGGAAGACATGCTTATTAAGGTGGAGGAGTTCATATTTCCTGCGGATTTTGTGGTCCTTGACATGCCCAAAGACGATAATACTCCACTTATTCTTGATCGTCCGTTCTTGGCAACCGGAAGGGCGTTGATCGATGTTTAAGATGGTGAGTTGACCTTCCGTTACAATAACAAGAAGATGATTATCTCAATCTATGAAGCCATGAAGAAGCCATAAGAATTGGAGCTTGAAGAGTGTAATTTCATTGACTCTTATTCATCTTATCCTCAAGATTCCTTGGAGCATTGTATTGTGGATTCTATTCATTCTTATTCGGAATTAGATGAGGTGTGTGATGAGTTGTCGGAGTCTATTGCTTACATGGATGCAAACCAAGGCATTCCATTGGAGTATTTGGGATATTTAGATCTTTATACACCGATTGAAGGAGGAGTGCCGGAAGGAACTCCAAAGCCAAGTTCGCCGCCGACTTTGGAATTGAAGCCTCTACTCGACCATCTTAAGTATGCCTTTTTGGGTAAGGATGAAACTTTTCTGGTTATTGTGTCTTCATTTCTAAATGATGAGGAGTTGGATAAGTTGTTGAGGGTATTGAGGAAGTATAAGTCTTCCATTGGATGGTCTATTGCCGATATTAAGGAAATTAGCCCTTCTATATGCATGCATCGGATCTTATTGGAGGATGGTGCTAAGCCAAAGGTCCAACCTCAATGTTGGTTGAATCCGGTGATGCAAGAGGTTGTGAGGAAAGATGCATTGAAGTTATTCGATGCCGGAATTATCCATGCCATCTCCGATAGTAAGTGAGTTAGCCCAACTCAAGTGGTTGCCAAGAAAGGAGGCATAACCGTTGTAGAAGATGAGAAGGGGGAACAGATAGCCACTTGTTTGCAAACGGGTTGGAGAGTGTGCATCAACTATAGAGCTTTGAATGCGGCTACAAGGAAGGATCACTTTCCTTTTCCTTTCATTGATCAAATGCTTGATCGGCTAGCCGACTATGAGTATTATTTCTTCTTGAATGGATATTTCGGTTATAACCAAATCGCCATTGCTCCGGAGGATCAACACAAAACCGCCTTCAGTTGCCTTTATGAGATTTTTGCTTGCCGACGGATGTCTTTCGGTCTTTGCAACGCTCCCGCCACTTTCCAACGATGCATGATGGCAATTTTCCATGGACTCATCGAAAAGATTATGGAGGTATTCATGGATGATTTTTCTGTCTTTGGTTCTTCCTTTGATAATTGCTTGGAAAATCTTTCTCAAGTTTTGTAAAGATATGAGGAAACTTCTTTATGTCTCAATTGGAAGAAATGTCATTTTATGGTGAGAGAAGGCATTGTTTTGGGGCATAAGGTGTCTAGAGATAGATTAGAGGTTGATAGAGCTAAAATAGTAGCAATTGAGAAGTTACCTCCACCGACAAATGTGAAATATATCCGAAGTTTTCTTGGGTATGTGGGGTTCTATAGACGGTTTATTATAAACTTTTCAAAAATCTCCAAGCCTCTTTGTTCATTATTGGAGAATGATGCAAGGTTTGAGTTTTCTAGTGTTTGCCTTGATTCGTTTGAGAAGTTGAAGAAAGCACTAGTGTCTACCCCTGTGTTGATTACTCCGGATTGAACGGGGCCATTTGTATTGATGTGCGATGCTAGCGATTGGGCCGTTGGGGCTGTGTTGGAGCAAAAACGAGATAAGTTCTTTCGAGTTATATATTATGCTAGCAAGAAATTAGATTCGGCTCAATTGAACTATACCACCACCGAAAAGGAATTACTTGCCGTGGTGTACACCTTCGACAAGTTCTGTCCATATCTAGTGGGGACACACTCTATTGTCTATACGGACCATGCCGCAATTCGTTACCTTTTTGCCAAGAAGGATGCAAAGCCCCGTTTGATTCGTTGGATATTATTACTCCAAGAATTCGACATGGAAATCCGAGATAGAAAGGGATGTGAAAATACCGTTGCCGATCACCTATCCCATCTTGAGCATCCGGTTGAAGGAGAAGACTCTCGGGTACGTATTAATGAGTGTTTTCCCAATGAACAAGTTTTGAAGTTAGTGGATTATACACCATGGTTTGCGGATATTGTTAACTATCTAGTCACTGGTGAACCGCCGGGTGATCTCACTCATTATCAAAGGAAAAAGTTCTTGCACGATGTGAAGTTTTACTATTGGAAGGACCCTAATCTTTATCATCGATGTGTCGATGGCATCATCCGAAAATGTGTAAAGCAAACCGATTGGTTGAGAATCATGGAGGAATGTCATAGCTCTCTAAGTAGAGGTCATTTCGAGGGCCATCGGACCGCTATCAAGGTATTTCATTCCGGTTTTTATTGGCCAACCATCTTCAAGGATTGCATTGCTTTTGTCAAGTCTTGTGATAGGTGTCAAAGAATGGAAAACATCTCTAAGAGAGACGAGATGCTGCAAAATATCATGGTGGAAGTCGAGCTCTTTGATGTGTGGAGAATTGACTTCATGGGACCCTTTCCCAAGTCTCAAGGGTATACTTACATCCTTCTTGCGGTCGAGTACGTGTCTCGCTGGGTGGAGGCGATTTCCACGGTGAAAAATGATTCAAAAGTGGTCCTCAAACTCTTGCAAAACAATATTCTTACTCGTTTTGGGACTCCAAGGGCTTTGATTAGTGATGGGGGATCACACTTCAATAACAAGTGGTTGGGGAGTCTACTTTCTCGATATGGGGTGAAGCATAAGATCGCCACTCCTTATCATCCTCAAGGGAATAGCCAAGCGGAGCTTGTAAATCAGGAAATCAAACAAATTCTTGAGAAGTCGGTGGCACATAGGAAGGATTGGGATAATCACTTGGACAATGCACATTGGGCCTATCTCACCGCATATAAGACTCCCATTGGTATGTCTCCGTTTCAACTTGTTTTTGGGAAGTCGTGTCATTTACCCGTTGAGCTTGAGCATAAGGCGTATTGGGCCACGAGACGGATTAATCTTGAGTTTAAGGAAGTCGGATATACAAGGCTTGAGAAGTTACTTGAACTTGAAGAGTGGAGGAACGAAGCTTTTGAAAGTTCTCGGATTTACAAGAAAAGGGCAAAGAAGTTCCATGATCGAGCCATTCGTTCCAAAGATTTTGCTCCCGAAGATGAGGTACTTATTTACAATTCTCGTCTTCATCTATTTTCGGGAAAGTAGAAGTCTAGATGGACGGGTCCGTATGTAGTGTATAAGTGCAATGGCAAGGGGACTTATGAGCTTCTCAAGTCCGATGGTGAAACCTTTGTGGTAAATGGACATCAATTGTGAACCGGAGCGAAATGTGACGGTCACACTTCTCAACGATCCTTGAAGAGTGAGATATCGTCTAGTTTTAGACGTTAAACATTACGCTTGTTGGGAGGCACCCCAAAACTTTTACATGCTTTTATTTTTATTTTGTTTTCATTTTCGTATTTAGTTTTTGTTTATCTTGTTGGTGGTGTGTTTGGTGGTAGTTGTGAATATGTGTTCGCTTTGGTTTGGATGTGTTTGAATTCGTGTTGATTTTGGTTGTCATTTTGTTGTGTGTTGAGCTTGTTTTCTCGTTTTTCATGCCGTCGTTTGTGTCTTTAGGTTGTGTTCGTTTTGATTGGTAATCATGTTGGCATGCTCATCTCGTTTCGTATTTTTAGTGTTTACCTTCGTTCCATTTTTTTCAGCCTTTAATCTTTTTCTCCAAAAAAAAAAACGTGAAAAATGGAAATCGGCGATCGGCTTCGGCGGTTCGGCGCTGGACCACAGATTTGGGGTCCAGCCCGCCGATCGGACCGCCGAAACTCTCGGTATTCCGGCTTCAGTTAAAACCCAAAACTGGCGGTCATATCGGCGCCTCATGCCTGGACTGCCGATTTCGGCGGTTGGGGCGCCGATTCGTGCTTTAGACTGTCAGTTCGTGCATTTTTTCCCTTTTTCTTCTTTCTTTCTCCTCTTTTCTCTTATTTTCTCCTCTTCTCTCTCAAAAAACTCACGCACATATCACCCTTCCACTCCACATTTCTCTTTCAATTCTTTAAATCTCCTTAAATCCTTCCATACACTTTCTACCCATCACCTAAACCTCAAGTCCATTGACGAGGCTGTCGTTCGCACTCTCAAAATGAATTTGTAGCCTATCCTTACATCTATATAATTAGCAAGTAAGTACAGGGTCGATCCACAAGGAGTTGAATGTTACTATCTCTTGAAACCTCCTCCACCTGTTTAGAAAAGTTGGTTTTGCTATCTTGGTCACTAGGGCTCTCTTGCCCAATTCAAGAACTCAATTAAACACTGAAAAGTAAACAGAGAACTTGATCTAATATTTCCTAAGTGATTAATGGCCTATTAATCCCCTATTCGTATTATCTCATATTAGAACAAGCTCATTAACATTATGGGAACACATGCATGCAACTATCTAGCACAATTTAGACCTCTCAAGCATTGGTTAACAATTAACTCATCTTGCCCAGACCAAGTATAAAAAACTTAGCTAGACATAATCATAAAGTAACAAACACATGAATTGAAGAACATAATAAACACTATATTAAAACTCACAAAGTCTGTGCAGCAAAATAAACTCAGCCAAAAATGCCGATCAACAAAATACGAAATAAAGTATGCCCTTAGGACTTGTTTTTCTCCTCACCAACTCTCGAATAATTACAGGGAAAATAAAGCATAAAGGCGGCCTCTTATGCAGCAGCAGGGCTTCGATATTTATAGGAGAGTGCTTAGGGTTTGGGCCCCCTAGTCCTTAACATGGAAGGAATCCACGAGCTACCTTGGGATGCAAGTAATACTTGATAAGCTCGACCCCAATAAGGAAAGTCACATCTATCTCCAAGAGATCGCTTGCGGATCCTAAATCTTGTCGGATAAGGAAAGATATTTAAGTTAGATCATCTTTTCCTTATCCTTCTAGACCTAGGAGAGAAACTTCGCCTGTTAACCACGACACTCATCATATCTGTCTTGGCCAATATGGTTCTCCCGGACCTGCTTCCAGAAATGCTGCTTCTTTTTCCTGTTTTGCCCAACTTCCACCTACAAGGCAGCAGACATTCTCCTGCCCAGTATATCTCCTCCCAGACATAGAAACAAGACAAAACACACACAAGACTCGATCTAAACTACCTAAAACAGGCACTAGAAAGACACGAAATATGGACTCATCATGCGCACACACTTAACCCACACTTGTCCTCAAGTGTGCACAAACAACTTGCCCAAGACACAAAAACAAATAAAAGACTCAAGACACAATCAACACAGAAGAGTTAGTTAAAGCAATACAACAATCGTTTCATAAAAATCTGCAAGTGAAGGGAAAAGAGAATGCAATGCTATCAAACAAGTCAAGAAAGAATTGTGAATTTTTAGGATCTCCTTTCAACACTCATCACTCATGTGTTTTGGCTCTTTTCACACTCATAAACCATCTTGACTTCGGTATCACCATAGGCTTGCCTGTCCTTTACATCTAAGCACTTATCTCAAATCTCAGAACTCATCAGTAGGGCTTTTTAGGTTTTAAGCTTGAAACAAAAGATAGGAAATATTTAGATCTTGGCTAAGGGCAGATTAAACTCATATTGGGCAACAGGGTTTCCCAACTCTTTTTCAATCCTTAGCCTTTATTTTCTAGGCTCAAGCTTTAACTTTTTTTCTGGGGAACTTATTAATTTTTTTTTCATTTCTTGTTTTTTCTATTCCCCTTATTTCTTTTATTTTTACTTAGTTGAGAAACAACCCAACTATCAACACAAAACCTGCCCAGAATACACCCCCAATCATCTCATCCCTGCCCCTAACTTCTTACACTGCCCAGGTTCCCAAAACAAGATAACCATCTTTTTAACAGGCAGTATACCAGTGTTAGAAATAATTAATTCGACTCAAAAGTTATCAAAGGACAATGATTAAAGGTAGTCAATTCAGCTCTAAATGGGCTAATGAAAGAATGGCCTAAATCATCTAAGTTCAGAGATCATAAATCAAAGTACAGGCAAGTTCTAGTTCCTCCTAATCAAGATGTTCTTTATCACACAAGAATGAATTCAATTAAGCTCAAAAATCCTCACAGGGCATGTTCACAACTCAATCCATCATACAAGTCATCTTCTAGCATGCAAAAACTCAACACTGTTCAACAAACATCAATTAAGCTCACAGATCATCATATCATCTCGCCCAACAACTCCATGCTGATCAACACAAACTCTTAAAATAAAAACACATGGCACAGACACCCCACGCACACACTTTGCTTATAGCAAATTCTATCCATGGAGGCCTCAACCTTGGACTCAACACAAACTCTGATAGACATATGGCCTTCCCACGCACACACTTTGCTTATAGCAAAGCAATGGAAGTAAGAAGGTCAAGACACTAATAAACATGAGCCATTCGCCTACCTCACCACACAATTTGCAAGACAAATTGTGGGTGAGGTATTCGAATAACTCTACTGACTCAAATAACATAAGACACAAAACAAAGAAACAAAAACACAAAAAAAAAACTAAAATCAAGACTGAACAAAATAGGAGGACATAGTTAAGCAGAGGGACCAGAAGCTGACCCCAATTTCAGGTGGCGGGCAAGGCTGTTAAGAGTGACTTGCATGGTAAGTTGCCCATCGCATAGCTCCTTGAGCAACTTCTCTGTCTTGCCCAACCTCTCCAGTACCTCCTTGAGCTGGGCAGATGGAGATTCGATCTCCTCCTCATCTTCTTCTTCCTCATCCTCCTCGATCGTGGACTTCTTGGCCAATCTGGCTGACTTCTTGGGCGGCAGGCGAGCTGAAGCTGGTTGATCCTTCTCATGAGCCTCCACCAGGGGCCATCCCTTGCCGTGCTTCACCACCTCCTTCATTCTGCTCAGCCTCTTCATGTTGAGCACGTCCGCTGGCGTCACCTCGAACTCCTTCACCTCATCATGTAGCTCCAATCCATCAATGTAAGCAGTCACAAATTGCCCACATGAACACTTCTGACTCGCCTTGGCCACCACTGCCCTCAGCTGTTCCATCAAGAAGGCTGCAAAGTTTAGCCTCTTCTTGGTCAACATACAATACAGTATGTATATCTCCTTGTTGGCCAGCGAATTCCCGCTGTCTCCCTTGCCAAACATGTTGTATGCAAGGATCCTATGGGCAATACGCAAGGTTGGCGTCTTGAGATCAGAAGCTTTGTTGTCCCCAGACTTGAACTCTGTCCCCACACTGACTTCCTTCCACATCCGGATCCACTCCTCCTTGGCACGTCCACCGGCACCTTTTTGACTGCCCTTCGGTATTCCGGCCTTTGCAGCTCCACCATGGTGGTGAACCCCAAGATCTGGTTCACATCGTTTAACCCAGCCACATATGGCTGCCCATTCAAGGTAAACTCAATTGAAGACGAGTTCCCTTCTCCATCCAGCTCAAACTCTAGCGAGCTGTACATCTCTCTCACCAAATCTTCATAGATGTGGTAGGGTAGCGTCAGAAATCTGCCCCAACCACATCCCTCGTACAGGTCTCTCACCGCACACGCTATGCCTAAACTGTCAAGATCACTGAAGGCGACCTCCCTGGGCACGAACACCTTCCTAGCAGAGGGATCCTCCGCCTTCCTGGCCCTCTTCTTGCCTCTCGACTCGGAGTCCTCCTTCTTGACCTTCCGAATGGATGATCTTGTGATTCTCTCCCCCACTATCTGGATGTCCTCGTCTTTCTCTGACTCCACGATCCTCTGCCTCTTTTCTGGATTCTTAAACGAAGGTGTAGCCACCTTCTTCTCCTCCGTAGATGACTCTCCTCCTAGTGAAGAGGTAGCCTCAGACACAGCAGCCTTGGACGTCTTCTTCTGTTGGGTCTCTTTCCTTTTTCCCTTCTCCTTCTTTTTCTTCTTGGACTCTCGCTCAACCTTAGCACAGAGTTTGTCGAAGGAATCATCGGTTTTCTTCTTCTCCTGCTTTCCCTCTTCTTCCTCTTGTATCTCTGCCTCCACGTTGTCGTCTGGCTGCACTTCTTCCTCTTCCGGTGCCTTCGATGCATTCTCTGGAATTTCCTTCGCGGCTTCCTCAGTAGTCCCTTCTGGAGTGGCGAAGTTCTCCTCCTCCGACGTTGCGGCTTCCTCTTGCGCTTTTTTTGGTATTACAATGGCTTCGTTAACAGCTTTGCTGATCACTTCTTCTACTTCAGCTGTGAAGGAGTAAGGAATCACCCACAGTAATGGGTCTACTTCGGCTGCAAAGGGCTCTGACGGCGGTGTTTGTGGTTCTTCTAAGTCAATGTGTGTACCGTGAGGGATTTTATTTAGCTTGTTCTTGGGGCAAGTTGAAACCATTTGGATTTTAGGGTTTAGAATTTAGGAAGGAAATTTGCAGGATCTTCCGAAATTGGGGGGTTTGAGGGGGGAAAGTGGTGTATGGCGGTTGTGTTTGAAATGATGGTTTACGTGAGGAAATGGGAGAGTTAGAGAGAGAATTGTGGTAGGGTGGCAGACGGTTATAGGGCTAGGGATAGGAATTGAGTGCGGCTGTCACATCACACGTGGTCTGTCAGTTAATGCCCACTCAGCAGTGTTGCCCAAGTAGTCTCCCTTGCCCAGAGTGCCACTCGTGCCCTCCTGCGCACACACTTTGCTCGAAGCAAAGTGTCTAATCCTCATTCTTCCTCTTGCCCAGTACCTATTTTCTGCAACTCACAAACACTCTTCCATGCACAAGACAAAAGTACTTGATCCTACAGTTAGACAGTTCTACCCATAATGGAATTAAAATACGCCTGAATTTGATGAAAAATTAAAATTATGGCTATTTTAATCCTTACCTTAATTTTTTTTAAATATAAACAAAAAGAAACAAAATAAGAAAAGTAAAAGAAAACATACCAGGTTGCCTCCTAGCCAGCGCCCCAGTTACCGTCGTGGGCACGACGTTCTTCATGCCTTAGTTAGGGCACCATATCACAGAGGAATTTCAAATATTTCTCTGGTTTCTCTAAGGCTTGGCCAAAGAAGGCCTTCAACCTTTCTCCATTGACTTTGAAAAGTTTTCCTGATTTAGTGTTTCTCACTTCAACAGCTCCATTAGGGTATGTGGTTTGAACTTCGAACGGACCAACCCATTTAGTGGATAGCTTGCCCGATATAAGCTTAAATTTGGACTGATAAAGAAGCACTTGCTGCCCAGGTTCAAACTTCTTGACCTTGATCAAGGCATCATGAGCCTTCTTCATCTGCTCTTTATACAACACAGCACTGTCATATGAGTTGAGTCTGATCTCCTCAAGTTCCTGAAATTGAAGCTTCCTGACTTGGCCAGCTTCATCCCAATCATAGTTCATCTTCTGGACTGCCCAATACGCTCGATGCTCTATCTCCATGGGCAAGTGGCACATCTTGCCAAAGACCATTCTGTACGGTGATATGCCAAATGGGGTTTTGAATGTTGTCCTATATGCCCACAATGCATCTTCAAGACGCAAACTCCAATCCTTCCCTGTTGGACTAACTATCTTCCTCAAGACATCCTTCACAATGCGATTAGACAATTCAGTTTGACCATTTTCTTGAGGATGATAAGCATTCGAGATCATGTGGTGTACTCCATATCTACTCATCAATTCTTTGACAACTCCATTGCAAAAATACGTTCCTTGGTCACTAATTATTGCTCTTGGCACACCGAACCTGCTAAAAATATTGCTCTTGAGGAATTCCACCACCACCCTCGAGTCATTGGTTGTTGTTGCTTTGGCCTCCACCCATTTAGACACGTAGTCTACCGCCAGCAGTATATAGAGATTTCCTCTTGAGTTGGGCAATGGCCCCATGAAATCCATGCCCCATATGTCAAATACTTCCACGGGCATTACAGGTGTCATGGGTATCTCGTTCCTCTTGCCAATGTTGTCCTCCTTCTGGCATTGGGCACAACTTTTACACCATTCGAAGCTATCCTTAAATATGTTGGGCCAATAAAACCCGCAATCTAAGATTTTCCTTGCTATCCTCTTTGGTCCAAAATGTCCACCACACACCTTGGAATGGCAATGGTCCAGAATGCTTGCTTGTTCCTTCTCATCAACGCATCTGCGGATGACTTGGTCAGTACACATCTTCCATAGGTATGGTTCATCCCATATATAGTATCTACTTTCCACCTTCAGCTTATTCCTCTGGTAAGGGTTGAGATCATCTGGAAGCTTTCCCAAAACAATATAGTTGCAAAGGTCGGCATACCACGGTTTTGGGTTGTCTTGGGCAAGAGCCAGATGCTCGTCTGGAAATGTCTCTTTGATTGGCTCGATCTCTTCTTCTTGAATGATGCGACTTAGGTGGTCAGCCACCAAGTTCTGAGTTCCAGCTTTATCCTTGATCTCCAAATCGAATTCCTGAAGCAATAGAATCCACCTTATCAATCTAGGCTTGGTTTCCTTTTTGGCCATGAGAAACTTTAGAGCTGAATGATCGGTGTACACTATGGTCTTGCCCCCGAGCAGGTATGATCGAAACTTCTCAACAGCGAATACCACAGCTAGTAACTCTTTTTATGTCGTGGAGTAATTACATTGGGCAGGGTTAAGGGTTCTGGATGCATAGTATATGACATGATTCACTCTTCCTTTCTTTGCCCAAGAACTGCTCCTACGGCATAGTCGCTTGCATCACACATTACTTCAAATGGCATCTTCCAGTCTGGTGGCTGGATTATTGGTGCCAACACTAAGATCTCCTTTAGTGTGTGGAAGGCCTTCTTGCAATCTTCATCAAAGTTCCACTCCACTTCTCCTTGTAGTAGTCTGGTCATGGGCTGTGCGATCTTAGAAAAATCCTTGACAAACCTTCTGTAGAATCCTGCATGTCCAAGGAAACCTCTCAACTGCTTCACATTGCTCGGGTAGGGCAACTTGCCTATGATTTCAATCTTGGCTTTGTCGACCTCTATCCCTCGCTCGGATATGATGTGTCCAAGGACTATCCCCTCTTTGACCATGAAGTGGCACTTTTCATAGTTCAAAACTAAGCTCTTATCCACACACCTTTTAAGCACCATCTCCAAATTTTGTAGGCACTTATAAAAATCTGATTCATAGACAGTAAAGTCGTCCATGAACACTTCTATACATGTCTCGAACAAATCTGAGAATATACTCATCATGCATCTTTGGAACGTTCCAGGAGCGTTGCATAGACCAAATGGCATTCTTCTATAGGCAAATGTACCAAATGGGCACGTAAACGTTGTCTTGCCCTGGTCTTCCTCCGCGACCCAGATCTGCATATAGCCCGAGTACCCGTCAAGAAAACAGAAGTACTTGTTGTCTGCCAACCGTTCAAGCATCTCATCAATGAATGGTAACGGAAAATGATCCTTCTTGGTCTTCTGATTTAGCTTCCTGTAGTCAATACATACTCGCCATCCTGTTTGTAGTCTGGTTGCTACCATTTCTCTTCGCTCGTTCTCCACCACTTGATTTCCAGACTTCTTGGGCACGACGTGTACTGGACTAACCCATCTACTATCAGAGATCGGGTAGATAATTCCCAGGTCCAATAGCTTCAAGATTTCTTTCATCACTACCTCCTTCATTGCTAGATTCAATCTTCTTTGAGGATCTCTTATGGGCATGGTGTCTTCCTCGAGCAGGATGTGATGTCTACACACAGTAAGGTTTATGCTCCTTATATCGGCCAATGTCCAGCCAATGGCTAACTTGTACTCCATCAACACTTCTTTAACACGCTCCTCTTCCTCAATAGATAACTCTGCACTTATGATTACCGGTAGTGTCTCTTTCTTCCCCAAGTAGATGTACTTCAAGTGACTAGGTAAGGTCTTTAATTCCAGCTTGGACGCCTTCTCGATCGAAAGCATCAATCTGTCTTTTTGGCTTAGTGTTGGAATCACCAGTGGTTCCACCCTCCTTGTTTGTTCTGCCTCTCCTCTCAGGTAGTGGACTGCTTCAACGAGCTCAACAGATCTGTCTTGGGTAACAACCTCCGTTAGGCCAATTTGTAGAGTCACATCCAACCTATCTTCAATTGATATTTCTGGCCAGGCTTCTTCCACCGTCTAATCAATATGGTCGATGCTATGCACCATCTCTCCGTCGCCAGGCTGCTTCATTGTGTTGTAGATGTCGAATGATACTACTTCTCACCCGAACTCACATGTTAACTTGCTCGTATCACAATTGATCCTGGTGCGGGCTGTCTTTAAGAACGGTCTTCCTAGCAACATTACTGGTGCCTTTTGCGACGATCTTCCCATATCCAAAATGTAGAAATCAGCTGGAAAGATTAAATCCCTTACCCTGACCAAAACGTCCTCTAGAATTCCTTCCGGCCAAACAGTTGATCTATCCGCTAGTTAAATGGCTACCCTGGTGGGTTTGAGCGGTCCCATTCGCAAGTCATCATACATTGACTTGGGCATGACATTAATCGACGCCCCAAGATCCAGCATAGCTTTCTCTATCTTCATATCTCCAATGATGCATGGGATGTAGAACATCCCTGGGTCAGTGCACTTGGTCGGCATGGGAGTATCTTGTAATACTGCCGAGACGTTCTCACTCACTTGAAATCTTGCATCGTCTGTATACTTAACCTTCCTCGTGCATAGTTCCTTAAGAAACTTAGCACACCTGGGCATAGATTGTAGGGCAGTCAAGAGGGGTATATTGACCTCGACCTTTTGAAACATCTTGGTCAATTCCTTCATCTCCTGTACTTCCTTTTTCTTTGCGAACCGTCCTGGGTAAGGAGCTTTTGGTTCATAAGGCTTGGACTTTATCACGCTCTCAGCATCCTTCATTGCCTTAGCTCTGATTTCAGCTGCATCTTGCTCAGCCTTTCTCCTTATGTCTGCTGCCTCCCTTTCAACCTGTGCCCTTTTTTCCACTGACAATTCTTGCCAGAGCTCCTCAACATCACCTGATCCCATGGGTACCTCTTCGTATTTTTCTGGCTCAGTTTCCCCCTCTTGCTCTAGATTGACATCTTGCCCAAGAGACTGACGTTGACCAGATAGTTTTTTCTGGAGCTCGTAATGGTCAGGCACTTTCGCTTCGGGCAACTTGGCTCCACTCCGTAGTGTAATAGTATTTACTTGAGCCTTTGTTATCTCAACTTGGGAGGGTAATTCCCCTTTTCCTCCATTCAACATTGACTTAATCTGGGAGATGGATTCCACTAGATGGCTCAAGGTGCCATTGATATCTCGCATGCCTCCCCTTGTCTCCATACGAAAACTATCCAGTTCCTGATACCCTTTCCTTTGTTCAGCTGCAAGTCTCTCCACTTCACTTCTTAGGGTATCCTTTGGTTGATCGCGATTGTGTGGAGGTACGTAAGGTTGCTGCAGTGGTTGCCCTTGTTGAGGTGCATTCAAGTAATTGTTGTTCCCGTATCTTAGGTTGTCATTCGGCCTCCAAGGTCCATTGTTGAAGTTTCTTCGCTGCCCAACATCTCCTTGTTGGTATGGTTGTCCAACTGCATTTACTTCTTCATCCTCATATAGTGTTGGACATCGGTCAGTAGGATAAGTGTTGGCAGCACAAAGTTCACACTTCATAACTCTCTTCCTCAAGATTTGTCCAGGGTTGTCATTCCCATTGGCATTATTCTTGTTCTGGTTCATCATTTCCTTCTTCATAGACACTAGGATATCGAATTTAGGGTCACTGCTGGTCGGCTCCTGCGTCCTGGGCACGATGGTTTCATCTTGATTCCTCTTTCAATCTGCCATCTCAGCGAACAACTTAAAGATCTCTCTGGGTTGTTTGTTGATAACATTGCCTCCACACGCTGCATCGATCCAGTCTCTCTCAGATTGCCTTAGCCCATTCATGAAAACATTAATCAAATCCTTATCTCCCAGCCCATTCTGAGGGCATCTAGCAATCAACTTCTTGTACCTCGAGTGATAGTCATATATAGACTCTCCATTGCCCATTTTTATATTCTGGATTGCAGCTCTTGCGTTCTGGATTCGGGCAAAGGGATAATACTATTCAAGAAACTTCTGCTGCATCTGCTGCCAAGATGTCACACTGCCTTCCGGTAATTGGTACAACCATTCCCTAGCTCCATCTTGTAGTGAAAATGGAAACGTTAGGAGGCGGACGTACTCCCTCAATGTATTCTCTGCAGCGGTTGTGAGCACCGTACGCATTGCCATCTCAAAATATTGCAAGTGGCGTTGCGGATCTTCTCCAGGCATGTCGCTGAACTTGGGCAAGATCTGTATCAGCGAGTGCTTCAACTTCCAGCTGTCAGTGATGGTAGGCAAAGTGATGCCTGCTGGATTCAGATTGACTTCTGTTGGAAACATGATTTCCTTCAGGGTCCTCTCAGGATCCACTCGGTGTGGCATCTCTTTTTCTTCAGATTGTTCGCAATCTGAATTTGGTGGTGACCTCTCCTCGTCACTCACCAGTTCCTCCGCTCGTGCTCGCTTTTCAACTTCCCTCTTTAGTTTCTTTTGCTTCTTGATGTACTTCTCTAGGTCAGGATGGTACTTCAATTCACCGTTGATCCAAACAGGGTCGGAGCCAAACATGTATAGGGTCTCTCCCTCAAAAGACAGTTACAAAATCAGCTCCTCGGCAATGGTGCCAATTTTAACGAGGCTATCGTTCGCACTCTCAAAATAAATTTGTAGCCTATCCTCACAGCTATATAGTTAGTAAGTAAGTACAGGGTCGATCCACAAGGAGTTGAATGTTACTATCTCTTGAAACCTCCTCCACCTGTTTAGAAAAGTTGGTTTTGCTATCTTGGTCACTAGGGCTCTCTTGCCCAATTCGAGAACTCAATTAAACACTGAAAAATAAACAGAGAACTTGATCAATAATAAAGAGGACTTGGTCTGGATCTAGACATTGTTAAGTGAAAACTCTAGCTTGGTCATTGGTGCAAATATATTCATCACATGCATGTATCGTTAGTTATAGGACTTGAATGCTGAGATCCATGTTTACTCGTCATGCTCTCAACAAACCCTTCCCTCACCAATCCTTACTTAATTGGCGACGCTCCGCCGGCTCCCTACCTTGGGCAATACCTCTGTCGGAGTCATCGTCCAGTTTCTTGCCCAAGGAGCATTTATCTCTAGAAAGGCCTAACAAGGAATCATCACGTCTAACCCAATAGGGTAGACACTTTTCTCTAATGTTAATCGATCTAAATCAAGGAGATGTTGGAAAACACTCCTACTCCCCAATTGATTGGTGATCTAATATTTCCTAAGTGATTAACGGCCTATTAATCCCCTATTCGTATTATCTCATATTAGAACAAGCTCATTAACATTATGGGAACACATGCATGCAACTATCTAGCACAATTTAGACCTCTCAAGCATTGGTTAACACTTAACTCGTCTTGCCTAGATCAAGTATAAAAAACTTAGCTAGACATAATCATAAAGTAACAAACACATGAATTGAAGAACATAATAAACACTATATTAAAACTCACAAAGTCTGTGCAGCAAAATAAACTCGGTCAAAAATACTGATCAACAAAATACGACATAAAGTATTACCTTAGGACTTGTTTTTCTCCTCACCAACTCTCGAATAATTACAGGGAAAATAAAGCATAAAGGCGGCCTCTTATGCAGCAGCAGGGCTTCGATATTTATAGGAGAGTGCTTAGGGTTTGGGCCCCCTAGTCCTTAACATGGAAGGAATCCACGAGCTACCTTGGGATGCAAGTAATACTTGATAAGCTCGACCCCAACAAGGAAAGTCACATCTATCTCCAAGAGATCCCTTGCGGATCCTAAATCTAGTCGGATAAGGAAAGATATTTAAGTTAGATCATCTTTTCCTTATCCTTCTAGACCTAGGAGAGAAACTTCGCCTGTTAACCACGACACTCCTCCTATCTGTCTTGGCCAATATGGTTCTCCCTGACCTGCTTCCAGAAATGCTGCTTCTTTTCCCTGTTTTGCCCAACTTCCACCTACAAGGCAGCAGACATCCTCCTGCCCAGTATATGTCCTCCCAGACATAGAAACAAGACAAAACACACACAAAGACTCGATCTAAACTACCTAAAACAGGCACTAGAAAGACACGAAATATGGACTCATCATCCATCCAAGAAATTTTTGTTTTCATCCATCAATTTCCACAAAACCCAAGTGTTGGAGTATTTGACAAATCCTTTTCTTAATTTCGAATTTTGAGGTAATGTCCTCTTTTGTTTTTCGTTTTTATTGTTTTATATGCTTAGTTTTGTAGTTAATTTGTGTTAATTTCATTTTTTAGGTTTGGGTAATTTTTCTAGGGTTCTTAATTCAAAAATTTTGGGAGTTTTGTGCTTAATTGTCCAATTAATCATGTTGCATTGTGATTTGGTGTTAATTTGAGCATGTTAGTTGATTACTTAAGGTTATTCATTGATTATGTTGCTATAATGGTTCCCATAAGTGATTTCTAGCATGATTATTTGGAGTTTATGGTTTGCATATGGCATGATTATATGTTTAAGAGGATTGGTGATGATGAATTTGGGCTTAGTTGTTTAAATGGTGGACTTGTAGTTGGTTAAGCGATTGTTATGTTGAATGTTAGTGAATGTGGTTGAGTTTAATTGTTACTTAGCTTGTCTTATTTTTTTAGTGTGGATCAATTTAGGAAGGATTGTTATATTATTTGGTGCTTGCTTCGTCATAATTTTGATGTTGGGAAACTAGTTTGTCTTGTTAAGCATAGTATAATGGACAAAAGCAAAGAAAAATGCCCACACATTGAGGACTCACCTCTAAAAACGAAGCCAAAGGAAAAGCAAAAGGCATCTACTTCCCGTTAAGCGAAACGCCAAGCCAAACATCTAAAGCACATACCATCGGACCCGGCCACTCGACGACGACAGGAGAATAGTGGCCCATATAAACCCTCCGTGTTTGATGTGGTGCTCCGTCGAGAAGACCACAAGGAATTATTTGTCTCCCTCGCAAAAAGGGAGCTCGGCTCGTGCAAATATCCAGATGAACAAGCTCTCAGAGATCTCGGCCTATGGGATAATGTCAAAGAAATGTTTGACCGGATTGGATGGGGATCCATTTTGACGGGCATGTGGCCAACTTGCCCAAGAGCTACATTGGAGTTGCTCTCCACGTTGACAATTCCTATTAATCAAGTCAAGCTCCCCCAAACGGTGCATTTTCAATTGGGAGATCAAGTACACACCATGACCATGAGGTAAATTAATGAGATTTTCAATTGCTCGGATGGAGGAGAATGCCAAAAGTCGAGGGAGTTCAAGCCAAGGGAGCTTTGGAAGGCAATGACTTATGCCACGAGGCCTTATTCTTCGGGAAGTTCCAAGGCTACTCTTCTCCGTAACCCCGTGTTCCGAGTGATCCAACGGATCCTTGCTCACACTATCTTCCATCGAGGGGAGAATAGTTCGTGCCGGAGTGCCGAGCTTCAAGTTATGTGGGCCATGCTTATCCACACACGACTTAACTTGGCCAATTTCTTTTCCGGAAATTATATGCCCAAAAGAATCGAAAGAGTGGTGTTCTTTGTTGTGGTGGCCTTATCATGCCCATTGCTATGGCCCCATGTCCTCAATATCCCCAATGGACGAACCTTTCGAATAATATCCGCATCGACATGGTCACATGGAAGAATATGAGAGTGATTGTCTCGGCATCTCGCCCCTACCTCTTTAGGCGACATAAAGAGATAAAGCCAAAGCCGGGAGAATGGGAGGTAGTGGAAATCTTTTATTTGCCCGACCTCACACTTACCAATATGACTATATTGCGTGAACGCACAAATTGGAAGTTGGATACACCACTCCATAAGATGACTATTCTAGCGGCCGGGAACCCTCAGATAGAGGTGTATGCAAGTGATGATAGCAGGGGGGAAAATGGCGATGAGGATGACACCGGAGATGGTGATACCAATAATGAGGAGAAAGGAGAAGAAGACCGCGAGAGAAGGGAACAGGGTCGCGCAAGAAGAGGGCAAAGGCAACAGGCCTTTGATCATGGTCAAGCTTCATTTGGGAGGGACCAGGGTTACCAAGACTTTGGAGGGTCATCGGGACCCTCTAACATGTATAGAGGACTATTGGGGTCCGGGAGCTTTTACGGGGAGGAGTTTGCTAGCATTGGGGAACGGGTGGAACACATTGATAACTACTGCACCCAGTGGGATAGTGAATTTGCAGTAATGCGCCATGACATTCAAGCTATCCGCCTCCGCCAGCAAGAAATGAATGAGATCCAACAGCAACAAATCGGCAACCAACAATGTTTCCAAGCCGAGATGTATTAGAGGTATGATGAATTCAGAGATGACTTGTATGCTCGGCAGGAAAGCTTTCAGCAGGATTTGTATGCTCGTCAAGCAGCTCAGTTGGATAGTTTTCAACAAGATGTATATGCTCGCCAAGTCACTTTCCAGCAAACTTGGTTCGATAGGCAAGACGCATTCCAACAAGATCTTTATGCACGCCAAGATCGATATCATCAAGAGAACCAAGTTAATCAACAGGAGATGATGGAGCTCATTCGAAGTTTCCAAGCCCAACAGCTCAATGCCGGCCAAAACTGGCCTCTGCCTCCGCCTCCCAAATGAAGTTTGAGGTAACATTGTATTTGTATTTTTTTCTTCCCTCCAAACTTATTCGATTTCCTTCAATTTTGAATAAGTTTGGGGGAGGGGGGAGATGGATACAAATACTTATAAATATGTGTGTGTGGTTTGCTTGAGTTGTTTGGTCGAGTAGTTGTGTTTTGTGGTTTTAAGTAGTTGTTTGGTTGGTTGTTGGAAATTTTGAGTTTAGTTGCTATAATGAGATTGTTTATGGCTCAATGTGTCTTTGGTGAAATGCCAATGAGGATAATGTTATGTTTTTGCAAAATTTGGTTGGAATTGAGCATTTCTTGATTGGTTTTGCATAGATTGATTGTGTGTTGGCCTTGACTCTTTGACTTTTGAATAACCCCGTGAGATTTGAGCCTTATATTGCCATGTTGTGCATTTTGTTCATGTGAGATTGGTCATGCATGCATTTTTACTCCTAGAACTTGCCTTGGTTTCATATTGAGAATGCTTAGTTGTACAAGAACTTGGAAATGATCTTAGGCCATCGTTGTTAGCCACCTCAAATCCTAAACACTACATTGTGCTTTACATTTTCCATTGTTGACCCTTTTGAGCTTGATTTGCCTTTCTTTGTTAAACCGAAGAAAATGGGGTGTTGGTTGTGTAAGGGTACCCGGGGTGAGTTGAAAAATGAAAAGAAATGAACTAATGATGGTATGGGTAGTAATTTTTAGGCTTGTTGTTTTGGAAAGAAAAAAAATTCCCATAAGCTCAAAGAAAAAAAAATGAATGAAAAAGAGAAAAGAAAGTGGAAGTTGAAGAAATAAGTTTATGTTGTTTGTTAGAATGCTTTCACTTCAAAAATTGAAAGAATGAAATGTGAAAAAGAAGAGAAATGAGAGCATAAGGGAATTACTTGTTGTTTGAGTCCAAAAATGAGTAGTGCTTGGTGAGGAAGGAAGATGGATTGATTTCATATTTGTTTTAAAGTAGATATAAGGTTGGTGAATGAATTTGATAAGACACTTAGCCAAATTTCCCCTCCTAAACCAATGTACCTACATTACAACCCAAAAGAAAGCCCTTTGTGATCCTTGATCTTGCATGACTCGTTTTGAAATGGAGATATTAGACGATTTGCAAGCATATGGTGAGTAGATTGCATTGTGTGAATTCGATGAGTGCATAACCATTCATTTGAGGGTTGAGAGAATATACGACCTTGTGAGTTTCAATTGTTGAAGAGTTGAGGTTGATATGCTTTTGATTTATGTGGAATCATGTTAGTTATGCTTGGTTTTGGCTTTCAAAATGGTTTGTGAAATCTGAGGCATTTAGGATCCAAAGTTGCTACTCCATTCGATGTTTATGTTCTTTATTTGAATATATTGTTCGGGACAAACATTGCTTAAGTTTGGAGGAGTGATAAACATCCATTTTGTAGCAACTAAACGTGTTTTTCTATCATTAATTGTCTTACTTTACCCTCTAAATGTGATTTGTTTTAGAATGTTTTCATTATTTGGATTGGTTTCACGTTGGGTAGAGTTTGTGTATGTGTGTAGGTTTAACAAAGGATGCTAAGCCAGAATAAAAAGGGTCGAAGAAGAGCGGAGTTGAAGAAACGAGATGAAAAAGTGAAAAAACGGACGAAAAGGAGTTAAAACAGAGAACCGGCGCTTTGAAGTTCAAAATCAGCGGTTTGGAGTCGAAAACTGGCGGTTCAGAGGTGAATCGCCGACCAAATCGCCAAAACTCTCGGAATTGAAGAGCAAGGCAAAAACCCGAATCAGCGGCCAAACCGGTGCTCGGGGCCCGGACCGCCGGTTCGGCTAAGTGGACTGCCGATTTTACATATTTTGTCCAAAATCGAACGATTTTGCCCTTTTTGCATTTTTATCACCCTCTAGCACTTTTTCCTCCCTATATATATGGGAGCTCAGGCCAAAACGTATATCATTCATTCCCTAGATTAGATTTCTCTTCAAAAAGTTTCCAATTAGGGTTCTAAACATTTGATTTACATTGTATTAGTTGGATAAGGTTGGATTTGAAGACTATTTGAAGATTTCATCATCAGGTTCTTAGTATTTCAATTATGCAATCAATTTCCCCTTGTTTTGCTTTGATTTCATTCATGTCTAGCTAATTTCATTTGTTGGTTTTGGGGATTTGAGATGATTTGATGATGGAATGATTATTTCTTGTTAATTCTTATTGCCTTCTTCTAATTGAATGTGGATTTGGAGCTTATTTTCATGTGGGAATTGTTGATCACCTTTCTTGCATGCCAAATGTTTGTAGAAATTCTTAGTAGGTTTTTACATGCATGGAAATCAAATTGCACATTATGTATTGATTTGAGACTTAGTAAGTGATGATTTTATGCATAGAAGCTTGGGATCCTTATGCTTTTTGGAGTTGTTTTCTCGTCTCAAGTCTTAGTCGAGAGAGTCGATAGAATGATCCTCTTTTGCTAAATGTCGAGAGAGATTAGTGAATATTTTAGTGATTGCTTCTCAATTAGGGGATTAAATGTGGGTTGCATGAATTATGAAGTCTTGATCAAGCCATCTAGAATCGGATTGAATCCCTAGAACCAACTTTTAATCAAATTTGTCTCTTATTTGTTTATCAATCGTTTGTTTACTTGAATTTTCTTGTTTGCGTTCCTATTTGTTTTGAGCTTGTATTAAAGGTGTTTTAAATAATCATCAATCATGTTATTTGCAAAGCTTGAATAGTAGGAAGGTGCATAAATTTTGTTTTCAATATAAATTCGAGCTAATAGTCCTTGTGGATACGATATCCGATCTCTAACGCTACAATTACCTGATCAAATTGCGGATAATATTGCTTAATCAAATTAGTGATCAGATGGTCTTCCCAGGATTATGTTATAGGAACTCGGTGCATCAACTACTTATAACTGCACCATTTTCATTTTCTTCAGTTCTCCGTCTGCCAGGACGATAGGCAATCGAATTATTCCTACTGGAGCTACTACTCTTCCTGAAAAGCCTGCTAACATTGCTGGGATCGGGATTAATTCTTCGTTTATATCCATGAGCTAAAAACATCCCAGAAAGATGATATCGGCACAACTTCCAGTATCAATCAAGATTCGAGCGACATCATACCCAACTACCTCTGTTGTAATGACAAGTGCATCGTCGTGAGGAGTAATTATACCACGCAAATCTTGGTCACCAAAACTTAAATCGGGCGTTCTTGCCCTGGGCTGAATGGCCTCTATATCCCATATGTCTGGGTCTCTGACAGCTCTTTGGGCTCTTTTCTGTGCTTGACCTGAATTTTCGCTAAGCAGGCCTCCTACTATCATCATAATATATTTTTGCTTTTTAAGGTAGGGTATCATCTTCTCCCCCGCTTGCAGTCCCTCGATGGCTAGCGGGGGTGGGTCATTATTGGGCGTGTTAGAGGTGTCCTTTCTCTTTTCTGGTATGTATCCTCTCCGGTCTTGTCTCCTCCATGCACCATCCCTACTACCCCTACTCTGCCTGATATATTCTTGAAAATTTCCTGCTCTTATGAGCTTCTCAATGGCATTCTTAAGATGTCTGCACTCATCTGTGTCATGGCCATAGTCCTTATGAAAACGACAATAAAGGTCTGAGGGTGGATTTCTTGGCCATGATTTAGCTGATGGAGGAGGGTTAAATAACTTTGGAGCTATGCTTCAAATTTCAGATGGAGAAACTGTCAGCTTTGTGTAGGGATGAGATCCCCTGTCCCATGCCTTGTTGGGATAACTACTTCGAGGTAAAGAGGCTAATGGCTTCCTGAAAGGTCTTGACCTTATTTCAGACCTGGCAGACCTTCCTGCCTCGAGGAATCCCCTATCATGTGATCTTCCTCTAGAGATCTCAGATCTTCGCCTTTGTTCTGTGGTATCCCCTCTTTGATCCCTGTCTTTTATCTTATCTTCCATGCATTTGGAGTTCCAGGCCTCTTTGCTGATAATTCTACTATCCATCCATTCTATCACTTTGTCGTATCCTTGTTTGCTCCTTTCTCCCATTGCATTGAAGATATCTTTATCTCTTAACCCCTTTATCAGGGCGTGAACTTTAACATCCTCTGTACCATTTGGCACCTGAAGGGCAGCGACATTATATCGGGTTACATAGCTTCTAAGACTCTCCTTCTCTTGTTGTTGAAAATTCATTAAAGTTATGATCGAATAAGTCTGCCTCCAAGCGCTAGGAAACTGATTTTCTAACTGGGATGCGAAATCATCATAAGTTTCTATGCTCCCCGACTTCAACTGATTGAACCATCTTTGTGCCAGACCCTTCAGGGTGGCTAGCAACACTTTGCACTTGATCGCATCTAAATATCCTTGCAGCATGGCTACATTTTCAAACCTATCCAAGTGATCTTGGGGATCTGTTGTTCCATCATATACCAAGTCTCCAGGGAGCCTGAAATTTGCAGGCAACGACTCTGCCATAATGTAATCACTGAAGGGAGAGATTCTACTTCTGCGGGATCCTGCAGGGCGTCCTTCCAATTGCTCCTTCATAGCTGCTAGCTCGCGAGCTATCATAGACTGCTAGCCCTTGTCGCTAGGGGGCGCATGGCCCTCGCCTTCTCTTTGATTTCATAATTTCTGGTACAATGAGGCTCATAATCCTCGTCGTATGAAGATTCTTGCTTACTTTCATGGTTCTCTTCTTCTGGGCCTCCCTCTGGGGATTTATTAGCGTTTTTAGCTTTGAGGTGTTGCAGCTGTGTGGCAATAAATTTAGCTACAACATCCTTTGCCGCTTTTTCCATTATGTCTTGTACTTGCTTTGCTGAAAATGATAACCTATCTTCACCTTCTTGGTCTATTTTTCCTTTTCCTTTAGATTGTTGAGGAGTATCTCCCTCCACTTGGGCATCAGTGTCAGCACTAACATCTCCTCTGTCACGAGGATCAACTTCTTCCCTATTATCATCCATGCTTCTGCATTCATTGGAAGCAATAATGTTCACTTAGAAGATCAGAGTTATAATGAGATAACAACACGAAGAGTTAGCGAGATTTGCAAATCCAAGAGTTAATTCAATCCTCTCATATAAGTACATGCTAGCTTAAATTAAAATCCTCAGGGTTGTGCCAGGCGTGCCGGTTTAACGTCAGCGCTTTAGGCTAGCAAAGATGCGTGGCCTCCCATAGCGCTTTAGGCCTGCAGGGGTGCAAGGCTTAAACGTCAGCACTTTAGGCTGGTAAGGATGTGTGGCATCCCTCAGCGCTTTAGGTCTGCAGGGATGCACGGCTTAAATGTTAGTGCTTTAGGCTGGCAAGGATGCATGGCCTCCCGCAGCGCTTTAGGCTTGCAGGGGTGCATGGCTTAAACGTCAGCTCTCGTGGCATCCCGCAGCGCTTTAGGCCTACAGGGATGTATGGTTTATACGTCAGCGCTTTAGGCTTGGAAAAGATGCGTAGCCTCCCGCAGCGCTTTAGGCTTGCAGGGGTGCACGGCTTAATCATCAGCATTTTAGGTTGGTTATTAATAAAATCATTTTCGAGATGGTTAATTTGTGTCATTGTTTAACTGAGCTTGTTAAATAGCGACGCCTACTTTAATTGTTCAGATTTTACACTTCGGTATTCTATTTGTTTTAATCATGTATATTATATCATATCATACAATCAATTAATGAAATAATTATGGATCCCTTAATACGATATTTCCGTTTCTGAAAGAGCGTATTTAAGTACTAGCACTCCTTAATTTTTACACCAAAGCTTTATTAATTCGATTCTTAGTTTAGATACGTAAGAATTAACCAAAAAGCGAGAGCATAATAATCAAAATAAACATTTAACTTGCTTTAATCAGGTCCGGGAATATACAACGCTACTCGCGAGGAGTAGATTACGTTCCCCTCATTTCTCAACTAAATCTCACGGAGTCAGCGAAGAAAAAAGGGGGGGGGGGGGGAATTGAGAAACACGAAACTATGAACAAATTCAAGAGAAATAAAATCAATCATCCTAGCTCATGTTTCGCACAGACGGCGCCAATTGATAGAACCGGGTTAGAGCTCTGCCAACAAAGGGAATTTTCACTACAAACACAGAATATAAACGAGGATTTCCGACTGGGAAAACTGACTACCTTCTTCTTCTTACTTGAATGCAGAATTACACTCCTTGGAAATCTTGCAGAGAAGACAAAAAGAAGTCTCACACCGGGGTTGTTGTCCGGTGAAGACCCTCTGAAGCTCAAGTCAGATATCGGAAGAAGAAAAATGGGACAAGAGAAGAAAAGAGAAAACGATAAGAAAAGTGGAAAAATCTACCACCTTCTGCAAGATATCTCATTTTTATAGGATGTAGAAAATCCAAGGGTAGGATAGACATTTCAGGTATAATAAAAGGGAGGTTTGGGCCAGCTTTGATTCACTTTCCATGGGCTTATACCACATTGGGCCAAGGCTATATAAATAACAATATTCATTTTAGGCCCAAGAGACTGTGGCCAAGGAATTGATTTCATGTATTAATTATCTAACTAACAATGCAATATTAACTAATTGTTGACGGTTGTATTTGTTTTATATTTAGAATTGCCAAAACGAATTGATCAACACCGTGGCAAAGAATTTTTACTTATATATGCGCCCCTGTTTGTAACCGAACATGATAAAAACTTCACTGAGGTAAATCAGTTCATTCTCTAGCTACATGTATTTTTGTATCTTTCTTTGAACAAGGAATTCATGGTAATTACTTTGGATTGTATATTATCTTCTTCCTCGTTGCAGGCTGAAGTCTTTGAACAAATTCATAACAAAATGTGTGCTGACGCGGATGAAGCTAGGTTTGGAGATGACAAGTAATTTCTAACAATAAACCCCATTTAATTGTTTTTTTTTAATCTTCCCCATATTGTTTAGCTATGAAGAGGAATGTTATAATTGAGTTGAGTTTAATTTGTTTCTAGGAAGGTGCGCTTGTTTCTGAAAAGGAAAATAATCGACTTTTTTTTTAAGAATGACAAGGGTATTTATGTGTCAAAACTTGTAGTTGATTAATTATATTTGCACATGATATGTAGTAGTATCTGTATAAATAATTATTAATTGTGTCGTCTTCCATATGCAGATATAGGTGCATATGAAGTTGAATACGAAGCGAGCTAGAGAGGAATTTTGAGGACACTTAAATATGGGGTAGTAGGGATTCAGGACACCTCCTTAACGGGCTTTAATTTGAGGACATTTATGAGTTAATTAGAGCTCCGTAGGACTAATTTCAGCCCGAATGGGCAAAATAGCACGTGCCGAGCACGTGATTGCGGGTTTAGGGCCCGGATGCCTAGTGTGCCTCATCACCTCCACCTCGCCCTCCACTCACCCCACCCACTGTGTGACTTAGAAAAAAAAAACGCGGTGAAGCATTTCTCATACTGCCTCTTCAACTCCCCTCATTTCTCACGCCCAAACCATTTCTAATGGAAAAATCCCAAATTGCTTATTCCAAATCGACGACGTTGTAGTGGTGAGTGGTTAGCGAAACGGTGGTGACATTGAGGGAGAAATGAAACCTTAATCGACATCCTCCAGTTTATAGTAAGTCATAGCTCTCTCTCTCTCTCTCTCTCTCTCTCTCTCTCTCTCATTGCGTGTGTTTTGTGGTCCCGAATTGCTATGTTTAAAGAAATGGAAATGGCATATATTTAAATGTGTTTGGTGGGTGTGGATGTCGGGTATGTTGGAGCATTCAATATTGTAATGAATGTGGGTGGTCCTATG
Source organism: Schizonepeta tenuifolia (assembly GCA_029490685.1). Taxonomy (NCBI): domain Eukaryota; kingdom Viridiplantae; phylum Streptophyta; class Magnoliopsida; order Lamiales; family Lamiaceae; genus Schizonepeta; species Schizonepeta tenuifolia. The sequence continues at coordinate 17,979,393 of CM055958.1, read as the reverse complement.
TATATATTTTAATGAATTTTTTGTCCTTTGCTCGTTGTGGTGTGGTTTAATCCTATGTTTAATTCTTATTTTTTACTGTTGTATTGTTGTGGGGTCGTTGTTTATGATTTATTTGCTATGAATGTGCAGTTCTATATACTTTATTGCGGATTGTTTTGTTTACTTTTATTTTATGTTTAGGGGTCATTTGTTTTATATTATTGTTTGGCGCAGAACCTCCAAATGTGTATTTGTCAATTGTAATTCATTACAATGGCAAGATAGTGACTTCTCCTAAAGTGAAGTATGTTGGTGGTGAGAGAATAATCCTAGATGGAGTTGTTGCCAAGTAAGTAACCTTAAAATCTATTAGAAATTCTCTTGTTGAATGGTTATTTATAGATAGAGAGGTCAGGCTGTATGTTATGATTAATGATAAGTTTAAGCTTATGGAGACTGATGATGAAATTAAGCATATCTATTTAAGGGAATTGTGGGTAAGAAAGGTGGTGTTTTATGTTGAAGACAACTTAGCAAGGGGCCAATCTAAAGGGAAGGAACAAGTTGTGGATGAAGATAATGATTTGGATAATTGGGATAGTATATTTGATGAAGCAGTAGTGTTGTGTAGAGATGTTGAGATAGGGGTGGTTATGACTGATGAAATGAAGAAATTGGGGTCTCAATTTGTCCCTCTTGAGCAAGCTTACTCTGAAGAGGGGTCATGTAGAAGTGCCATGAACAATGAATTTGAAGATGATAGTGATGATGACAGTGACTACAATGTCATAGTTGATGATGAAATTGATGAGAGTTTTGCTGATTGCAACGTGGAAGAAGAGACTAACTATGGTGATGGTGATGGTTTTGATGATAGTGAAGAACATGATGATGTGGTTGTCACTGAATTTGAAGAGTACAAAGACTATATTGTGAGAGTGAGAAGCCACCACTTGTTTTCAATGTTAGTACCATATTTGATCCTGATTTTGAACTTGGCATGATTTTTAACTCAAGAGACCAATTCAAGAAGGTTGTGCAATCTCATGCAATTGCAACAAACCACTCTTTGTATTATTCAAATAATGCTCCTACAAGAGTTTATGCTAAATGTGAAGCTGATGGGTGTGATTGGAGATGTCATTTGTCCAAAATGAAGGGTGAGAAGACCCATATCATTAGAGAGTATCAACCTGAGCACAAATGTACAAGTACTTACCATGTTAGGAATATGAAACCTGCATGGTTAGCTTCGAAGTATGTAGGTGATTTTGTGGTGGATAGGAATAGACCAGTCTCAGTCTTTAGGAAAGATGCAATAAGAGAACTGGGTTGTGAGATATCAAGAGAGCAGGCCTTTGGAGCTAAGAAATTAGCTCTAAGAAAGCTGGAGGGTGATCCTGATCAGCAATATTCCAAGCTATGAGAGTATTCTGAAGAATTAAGAAGGACTAATCCGGGATCCACAGTCCTTATAGGGGCCTTAGAGAATGAGAATGGTGAGAGCAGATTTGACAAACTTTATGTTTGTCTTGATGTAGTGAAGAAGGGATTCAAGCGTGGTTGTAGGCCTGTCATTGGGTTAGATGGATGCCACTTGAAGACAGTTACAAGGGAGTTTTACTCTGAGTTGTAGGGGTGGATTCTAACAATAGCATATACCCTATAGCTTGGGCTGTGGTGAGATCAGAAACGAGGACTACTGGGACTGGTTCTTGGCTATTTTGAAACAAGACTTGGATATTCTTGATGACACCATGTACACATTTATGAGTGATAAATAGAAGGGGTTGATACAAGCCATGAGTGAGGTCTTCCTAAATGTTTAGCACAGGTTTTGTGTGAGGCATTTGCTTGAAAACTTTAAGACAACTAGTTTTAGAGGACAAAGATTCAAAGATGCATTGTGGAGATGTGCAGAGGCAACCACTATAGGAGTATGGAAGAAAAGAATGGCAGAGATGAAAGCAATCAATGAGGCAGCATGGAAATGGTTCGATAAAAAGCCAGCTAATCAGTGGAGTAAGTCTCATTTCTCTGACAAATCTAAATATGACATGCTACTCAACAATGTTTGTGAAGTATTCAATTCAACCATCCTCGAAGCTTGAGAGATGAGCATTCTTACCATGCTAGAGTGGATCAGAAGATGGATGATGGTTAGATTTCAGAAAAATAGGGACATTGCATCCAATAGATGGAAGGGGAGAATTTGTCCTAGGATCAAGAAGCTGTTGGAGGACAATGCTAAGAAAGCTCATGAGTGCATTCCAATCAAAGGGAGTAACACTCATTAAGAGATAGCATGTACAAATGAAGAACAATTTGTAGTTGATTTAGGGAAGAGACTTGCAGCTACAGAGCTTGGAATTTGAGTGGAATTCCATGCACCCATGCAATTAGTGCAGTGAATCATCAAAAAACTGAACATAGATGACTTTGTGCATGTCTCTTACACAGTTCAGAGCTATAAGCAAGCCTATGCAGAAACAATAAAAGGTGTGAATGGTGCAGTCTTGTAAGGTGAGAGACTGTATATTCCACCATTGCCTCCACACATGGACAAAGGCAAAGGCAGACAAGCTTATGGAAGAAGAAAAAAACCAAATGAGAAAGCTGAGAAAGCTGAGAAAGAAAAGAAGGGGAATATCAGTCTGAAAAGAAAGTGGGCCAATGAAGTGCAGCATATATGGAGGTGAAGGTCACAAGTCAATGACTTGTGGTAGAGAAAAGGTAATTTTTTCTTCTTATTTGAATTATCGGTTTATTTGCAATTTTGAAAATTCTAATTATTTGACATGCTTCTTTAATTGATGAACGAGGTTTCAAAGAAAAGGGGAAGTGCAGATGCTTCATCAAGTCGTAGCATAATCACTAATGGTCCTTCAATTCTACCACCCTCCACTGATATTCCTCATGATGAAGAAAAGGAAGAAGAGCCATCTCAATACCTACACAGACATCTGTTTTCAAACCTGCTCTCATCCCAGGATCATTTATGTTGCAGCAGCTCTATCAAGGGAAATTGGGAAAACAGGTCCACTCATTTTGGAGAGCCAGAAGAAATTCCTTAGCATCTCTGACTTACTATCAATGAGGAAGAAATGAATTTCTTTTATTTTTTGTCAAAGTGGCAGTAAACAAATATTGATGAAGCTATGTCTTCTTTCGCCCTTTTTGTGCAGTAAACAAACATATTTGCCCGTATTTTGAAGCTATGATTAGACATTACAATCTACAACTTTTGGTACTTGAATATGATGATGATGTTGGATAAATGTTGTTATTGATTTTGTAGCACACTCTTAATTCTTTGTCTTGTCTTATACTCTGTTTTTAAAACATAAACTTTTTCAATTAAGGTGAGAGTCTGTAGCTCCATTATTTATACAGATATGAGGCATAAACAACCACAACAAAGCTTCATTAATTAGGCTTCAACAACAACAACATAGCCTTCCTCACTAATAATTACAGAGAATAGCTAAACAACAACAAAATAGCCTTCTTCACATCAACAAAGAGTACTTAGTAATCATTACAACAACAAAGAGTACTTAATTAATCTCAGAATCATTATAGAGAGTGATGAGTACTAATAGTTAATCACTACATAGTTAATCTTCCAACTAAACATAGCCTTCTGAAAACCCTAACCCATAGCCTTCAAAAACAGTAGAATGCACGGTACAAGAAAAAATCATTGCAGCATTCTATATGCCTTTTTCAAATCCAGAATCTCAGCATCTGCAACGTAAATCCTCCTCAACAATCCCGGAATAATTTGCATTGAACGAGCACACATTGGAGGATCGTACCAATAAAAAAATGAACATCTGGAATTCTATAAAAAAAATTATGTAAAAAATATGCAGGAAGTTCGAAATAGAGAGCAAGAAATTTTATTTACCTCAATTTATTATAATAACTAAGATACTCAGACAAAATTTTAAACTTGATTTACACTATATTTCTTACCGGGCAACAAAGAAACCTCCGCCCCGGATTTGTATCCTTCCATGATGTTCGAAGCAAGGCTCGTTGCGGCACTTGGCATACACAGAAAACATTCTAATTTCCTTGCATTGTTGAAGCCGCTTTCGTTTTTCAATTTGGGGGGAAAAAATGAAGGGTGAAGCACCGGTGAAGATGGTTTAATAGAGTGGGTGGGGCGAGTGGGGTCAGTAGGTGGGGTGAGTGTAGGGTGAGGTGGAGGTGATGTGGCGACACTAGGCATCCGGGCCCTTAACCCGCAATCACGTGCTCGGCACGTGCTATTTAGCCCATTTGGGCTGAAATTAGTCCTAGAGACGTCTAATTAACTCACAAATGTTCTCAGATTAAAGTCCGTTAAGGAAGTGTCCTGAATCCCCACTACCCCCCATTTAAGTGTCCTCAAAATGCCTCTAGCTCAATACGAAGCTGAATATGCAGCTGTATATGGAGATGCAGATGCAAGCAAGGCTGCTACGGACGTTTGGGCTATGGGACCATTAAATTCATGTCTTGACGATTGTGATGAGGGCAACTGTCCTCGTTGTCACGGTAAAGTATGTTAATTTCTCCTAGTTTTACTATTCAATTATTTATTTTATTTACATTTTTGTTTCGGTTTTGATTCTTTTATGCAGGGTCTGGATTGGTAGCAGTAGAGAACCATGTATGTTGAAGATGAAGAATGTCGAGAGAATAAATTATCCAAGTAACAAACTCTTTGTCTATTGGAGATATGTGTCAAGCGACCTGGGATACTCTCTTTTGTACTCCCCATTTTTCTTTTTGTTTTAGTATATGTGTGATAAGTGTTCAATTTGTTGCTTGTTTTGGACCTATACTTATAGACGATATTTATCAAATAATGTTAGATAGGTACAACAGTGTAATAAAGCAAACATGAAACAGAAGTATATATATGATTCATGAGATTGTGATGTTATTTTCAATGATTTTTAATCCTGAGGATGCTCCTGAATCATTTCGCCTACTTGTTCGAGAACTATGATCTTTAACTTTGGAACTGATAATCCGGGTATATCTAAGGTCGTGGAGAGTGAGAAAATCAATTCTTGGAAGTGGCTAATTCGTGCTCATTTTCATTGTTCTTTTTGCTATTCCTTAACGGATTGGTGCCTTCACGCGAGAGATTGTATTCCGTCTAAATTGTAATGCTGATTTTTGCACTCTATAAGGGTTGAGTAAACCCCTTGCACTCTTTATTTATATATTTTATCTTACCTTTCAAAAACAAAACAAAAAAAGAAACGAGTGAGAGATTAAGATTCAATAGCCATTTTCTTCATCAAAAACTTTGCAAGGAACTTGTGTTACTCATTTTGAATATGTTACTTAAATCGATTTCCTCCTGTTGATTAATAATTATGTAAAGTTAATTTATTCACATTAATGTTAAGTCCATTCTGATGCAACGTAATCAAGCTACACTTTTATACTGTTCACATGAGATGATATAAAGGGACAAATTTATATTATTATATTTGTATATTCTACAATCAACATACACAAATACTCCCTCTGTCCACAATAAGTTTGGTCCGAAAAAAGTGACATGGGTTTTAAGAATGAGAAAGTGTGCGAGAGTGAGTTATGTAATTATATTGTTATTGAAGAATGAAACCCATGTTTAATGTGATTAGAGAGCGAGTTTGGTAATATTTATTTATGCAAAGACCACACATGTTGACTGGCAAAAAAAAAAAAAAAACAAACAAACAGATCACACTTATTATAAACGGGGAGTACATACATAAGAACACTTACAAAGTATGTGATGTGATGATAAAGACTAGTCCTACGCCTATTGTAATGAGTCCATATGATTAGATATACATATCGAACTTTATAGTATTTTAAGTAATACAAAAAAGGGCATAAAAGTCATCCTATTATAATTACTAGCATTAATTAAGGGTTAATAGTAATTTATGGATCCAAATCATATTGATCAGTGACCCTTAATTAAGTGATTTTATATTTGAATTTTGTAGTGATTTTAAGTAATAGTACAAAAAACAAGTACAAAAATATTTTTTTTTAGGTAAGAACACAAAAATAATGAACAAATAAAGGCGTGAATTGCACTAAAACGCCACAGTTTTGATGCTAATATGTGCACCGCACTTGCTGTGTTTGGGCACACTATGGGGGGGTAGCTTGCTTAATAGTCTCTTGACCTTTGAAAAAAGAAAAACCTGATCCGTTTTCGGTTTTCGAAAGTAAAAAATAGAAAACTCTTTCAAAATAATAGAACTCGTATTTCTCTCAACGGCACACATAGCAAAGTATCAAGACGACCAAATGGTAGTTCATTTTTGCAACGTTGACGGAGGAGTAGGAAATCTGCCGCTCTTTGCAAAAATTCAAGTTCCATTGCGTTATAATTTTTTTCTTGAATTGGTGTTATCACTCTTTATTTATGTCCTCGATAGAGGTGAAAATCAGCACGACCATCTCCCCAACCGATAAAGAAATCAAACGGTGAGAATGAGTAGAGATATGTATCTTTTTATTCATCAATCATCATGAAAATTTGAACAGTGCTTTCAAATAGGGTTGTCTAAATGGTTTCAATTAGTTGATTTTTAACCAAAATATGCAATAATTGATTGATTATTGGTAACCAAAAACCGATTTTATTGGTTATTGGTGTGATTATCGGTTCGAATTTTTTAAGTCAATCGGTTATTGATTATAACCAAAACCAAACCACAGTAACTAATTAACCAAATTTATTTATTAATTAATACTATATATAATATATAAATATATATTATAAATTATAATTACAAATTAAAGCCCTAAATAATTTAAAGCGTTAACCTTTTTTATCGATTGCGACAACACAAGACACCAGTGCTCTGCCTCCAACCGTAGCATGTGTCATATTACTATTCATGATTTTATGGTTTTAGAACGAACATGAGCAATTAACATTGTGTAGAAATGTTGTTCATTTTTTTTAATATTTTTTGGTTATTTGGGTTAACCGATAACCATACCGATTAATAAAATTGATTAGTGGTTAACCGAAATAGTTAATTGGTTTGGTATATGGTAGCAATATTTATCCTTAATCGGTTATTGGTGCGGTTATTTCATAACCGAACCGATTACCAGTCTTACTTTCAAATTTCGATTTTCATGTTACAATAAATAAATATTTTGTGTATTTTATCTCCGAAAAAAAGAAAAAAGTAAAAAACAGATCCATGATTGAAGAACATGAAAAAGTAAAGTTCTGAAAAGTAATTCCACGTGTCAGGCATTAGTGGCTCTACCTAGTTAGAAGAAGTTGCTAGTATTAGGTGATAGCTGGTACGCTGGAATGGAATGAGAAAGGAATGATCATACTGCTTTTATTCCTAATTCCATGGCTGGTATATTTTTTCCGTAAGGAAACCATTCTACTAATCCCATGAGTATGAATTTAGCCATTCGTTCCCTTCCCCTAGTATTAGACATTCCACATCTTCAAGAATGAATTAATTTAATGATAATAATTATATAATATAAACATTATATTAAATAATATTAAAATAATAAGTTTTTACTAGTATTATTTATTTAATATTACAATTATTATTAAATTAATTATATTAATTATGAAAAAATATTTAAAAAAAAATTATTTCATTCCTTGTGTTACCAGCATAAGAATATCATTCTTGTCATTTCATTCCATTCCCTTCCCTTCTTCATTCCATTACTAAGATCATTCCATTCATTCCTCGTTCCATTCATACGTACTACCAACTATCACCTCATAGTTTCTCATTGAAGATCTAGGTTTTCTCTGCTAATCAAATAAACTAAAATACTACTAATTCCGAAGAAAAAACAGGCGCAAGCAAACGATGAGTTTTCTTTTCCGGCGAAGGCCGAGGCTCAAGGATGCGGTTAATTTTAACCCACGCAAGGAAGCATGGCCACCCAAGTGGAAACCCATCAGAAAATCCCCTCAGTACATTTGTGGCATGATTGATAGGTTCGTCGACAATGACTGGGCTCTGGAAACTTGCCCCGACCTCGATGATTCCCACTTCCCTCGCTGCCGGAAAACTAAAAATATTCACGCCAATATTAAGAGATTCCTCAAAATAGTCAGGGAGAGCAGGGTACTACTATTCTAATCCCCTCTCTCTCATGTTTTTCATTCACGTCTGCGTCATCCTCAATTTCATATTGGGGAGAGGATTATCAAATACAAAGGCATAATATGTAACTTATCATATTCATCATATCAAATTAATCAAGACTGATTCCTTAAGCATGCGTTTGTAGATTCTACATTCTTCGAGGAGATAAATGGTTTGTCGATCCAGTCCTGTATCATGTCCATAAACGGTGGAATCTTAATATTTTGATTGTTTACTCTACTCCATCATGATTGTTTTCTTTTGGTTGATATTATTATTGAACCTAATTGCATGCTTCCCTTTGCTTCTTTCGATGGGATGGGAGGTTGTACTTGTATAGGAAAAGAACAAGTCATCATGTCTTCTTTTGATTCGTAGCTCACTTAATGATGTGTTGCAAATTCGATCCTTTCCTTTCAAGGGCTATGATGTTGATTGGCTTCCCCCAGCTTTTATGGACTCTCCGTTCTACCCGGTTAATTTTCCCAAAAGAAAGATGGATGAACAGTATTTCATGGAAAAGTTAAACTATGTAATGGCACAAATCAATGCTCATGCTGAGGTATGTGTATGTTCATACATTCTGTTGCTGTTAGTTAAATTTTCTAATTAATGTTGATGTTGCTGTTAGTTAAATTTTTTAATTAATGTTGAACAAACTGGAGCTGCATGGGAAATGGTATGAGTTTGATGAGATTGAGAAACTTGTGGAGGCATTGGCTCATAGGACGAGCCTTTTAACCTTTTGTGTGAAAGAAGTGGCACCACCGAAGAATATTAATGGGGATGATGATAGTGTGAATGTGGTGAAGAAGACCATTCAAGCAATGGTGTTTTCTAGAGGAGGTTCCAGTTTTCAGCTTTTAGAGTGGAGGTTTAAACCTGAAGACGGAGCTAGAGCTACTTCCTTTGGACTTGGTGATCTTGATACGGAGCAACAGCTAGTTCTTCTCCTCCTAGTCATAGCGGCTATACTCGTATATCTGTGTTTTTGTGGGAAGCAGCTCCTCATTCTCCTCCTCTCACTTGCTGGTATAGCCATTGTATATCTGTGTTTATGTGTGGTTTAAATTGCAACTGTATATATCCTACTCCCTCCGTCCCGGCATTGATAGCCTGTTTTCCATTTTTGGATGTCCCAGCATTCATGGCCTGTTTCTATTTTTGGGCCGAATTAGGCCCTAATGTATTTTCTTAATTGTGGCCCAAATCCACCCCTAAACCCGGCCTAGACTACTCATATGCCTCACTGTTCACTACATCACTCACGCCTCATTTTCTCTCTCTGCCTCTCACACATCTTAGAACTCTCTCTCTCCTTTCACTCGTCTCTCTTGCAGGCGCCGATCACTGTCCCCGGTCGTCCCTTCGATAATTCATCGCCGTCAACGCCATGATGAATATCTTCTGTGTGGAATCCCCACCTTCATCTCCACTGTCATCGACTCCTCCATTCGCCACTGTCACCACCGTGACCACCGTAGATGCGTTCTCTGCAGACTATACTCACCTCCATCTCCACTCTTCTCTCCGTATTCTATTCGGATGAACTGCAACTGTAAGGTTATTTATAGCACAGATTTCTGTGCTTTTTTTTTAGGGAAATTTGAAAATTTCAGAATATGTTGAAATTAATATAGATTATTGGCGCCACATGAAAGTGTATTGTGTTTACATTATTGGAGCTGAAAATTTTGAGAATGACGCCACATTACCAGCTGCAGAACAATTTCCATTGTTTATAGATTTAGGTTACTGTTGCTGTACTTTTATTTGGTGGAAAGGAAAGTCAACATAAATTGCTCACCTTCTTTGACTTATAAATGATTTTATTAGTAGTATTATAAAATGAATAAAACTATATTAATACTACCTTTTCATCCTTAACTCCCTTTTTCTTAGTTACCGTGCCGACCCAAACTAGGCCTTCAATGCTGGGACGGAGGCAGTATTGTTTGCTACTACATGTAGATCTCCTGGATAGTTTGGATAGCATATTATAGAGGAAGACTTGCATGCAGCAGGTCTCATGCCAAGAGACCGGATCCGGGTCGGGTAGACTCGGTCAACCCGGGTTGACCCGTTGACCCGGTCAACTTTTAGTTTTTTTTTCTCCGCTTTCGACTCCGATTTTACGGCTCCGCCTTCGCTCCGATTACAAATATAAAGATAATCACCGGACAATATTTTGGACTTTGTCGGCTCGCTTCAAGGCCTTCGACTCCCCTCGCTCGAATCTTGACCAAAGAATAAGCGGCAAACAAAAAAACGAAGAGACAAAAAAAAATTAAAATAAAAGCTAAAAAAAAAAACAGAAAAAAGGGTAAAGGCAGAAACAGGAAAAAGAAAAAAAATCGAAAAAAAAGACGCGTGTAATACACGCGCCCGCCGCATAGCATGCGACGGGTCGCATACAAGTTATTGTGCATATTATATTCTTCTTCTTCTTCTTTTTTGCTTTCTTTTAGCATCATTTTTTTTTGAACAATATTACAAGAAATTTAAAGGCCGCGTGACGGTTTTAGCATCATTTTTAACATGATGTGCATGTCTGCACTAATTTATAACTATTTTACTCTTCAGATCATTTAATCACCATATATACGTATAAAAGTAGGAGTAGCATATTTCTTCTGATTTTAAAAGCTAGGGTTCCAACTTAATAGGTAAAACAATGTTTTACACAGTTAATATGGCACCATTTCTATCAAAAGCACTTTTATTTAAAGTTGGAATAGTTATTTGCACGATGCACGGTTTTTAGGGGATGGTATTAATTCAGTTTCTATCATACACTACGTATTCTCACCCAATCCCTCAACAAATGACATATACGTACATCTTTAAAATTACTCTCTATTTCCTCATTCCACGTATCGTCGAGAAATATACCAGACAAACCAAATATTTAAATAATTAAATCTTTACATATCTTAATTCAATTTACACATTAAGTGGTACAAGTTTTATGTTGACCAAATACATTAAAATAACTTAAACTATACTTGTTTACACCAAAAACACTACTTTCATTATTACATCAAAGGAGGATATTTTAGGCGAAACATATTTTGTAAAATAAGACTTTTTTATATTAGTATAGATTTATTAGCAGTTTAATTAATTTCATCATTTTTTGGGTAAATGACCTCTAAATTTCCAAACTTTTGTTATTTTCTCATTTTGCAATCCAAAAAAAACTGCATCAGCATATCCTAACTTTTAATTCCGTCTGATTTTGCAACCCCCGTCGGTTTCGCCTACGTGGAATACTAATAGCTTAGGTGTATTAAAACGACGTTATTTTTAATATTATGTTGATTAAAAAATATAAAAAAAATAAACCTAATCTAACCCCCTCTCTCTCTCTCTCTCCCCCGTCTCTGTTTGCTACCTCTATTTAGGCAGCCACCATCTTCCTCACTTTTCTTTTCAATCGCTGCTAGCCATGGCCTCCACCATATCCATTTTCTAAAGTTGTCTTTTATCGCTCAACTAGAATGAGAAATCACACAAACTTGCAAGATCGTCGTTCATGTAGGTTGTGGATGTGAGGGTATGAAGGTGGAATTGGCGTGGGCTGTTACTATAGAGATGGTAGGGAGGGGAGATAGAGAGAGGTGAGAGATTTTTTTTATTAATTATAGTTGCAAAACGACATCGTTCATATAGGATAGAATGAAGTCGTTTTGTTAGCCGGACGAAATTGCCACACAGAATTTTTCATCTCACTATGTAATAAAATATTTGGGGAAATTGCATTGGGTTGCAAAATCAAACTTGATTAAAACTTTGGATTTTGAGGCAGTTTTTTTTTCTAGATTGTAAAATAGAAAATGACAAAAATTGAGATATTTACAAGTGATTTACTCTCATTTTTCATCATATTTTAGTCATTCCAATACTGTCATCATCCGACGTGACTCTAATCACCTAGAAAATTATAACTTAAAACAAAAAGTTTCGAACAACTCTAAAAAATTAATTTGATAAATTTCTATATTTCTTCTATTTTAAAATCTTACCTCATAATCATGAAATTTGAACTAGGCAATATTGTTTTCACTAAAGCTCACTAGCAATATTTATATCCAAAAATTAATGGCAAAAATAATGAAAATCATATAGAATGAAAGACAATTTGCACGTATAGAGTGACGTTGTTCTCGGTAATGAAATCCTCTCCTTCCATGATGGTGGGCTAGGTAAAACTCGGCGCTTAGTTTTGGTCGATTTTGATGGAAATGTCGTGATATAAAATTTAGATGATTGAATAGAGGGATATTAGGGCATTTCTCTCCTCTGCTCTTACGTTTTCACATGAATAGAGAATGATCAAATCTTTTAATTAATAACATAGTAACTTTTTTAATAACTCACTTTGAGAAACTAAGGAAAGTTATAATAATGTAAAATTTTGATAGTTTGAGTTATTTTGATGTACAACATACTATGTTTGGACATAGTATAAATTAGTTGAACAAAAAAAATATAAACGTACCTTACAATAAAATTTTACCATAGTTTAGTATTTACTTTATTATCATTGTTGAAAGAAATATATAAATATTCACTTTAATTAATCATTTAGGGTTGAATGGTTGATTAGTTATTTTATTATTACACCGTCTTAAAGAAAATAGAAAAAGCAGCAAAACCTATTCATGAACGAGGAAGAATATTGTGCGCCTATTCATGAACAAGAAAGAATATTGTGGTGAGTTCTGAAATTGATATGTTAATATCTTGGATTGATAGAGATCTCTGCTTCTTATTTTTGTGAATAGAGATGTTCTAATATAGTTCTTCGTTTCATTATTCACGACAAGACATTAAATTCGAATTTTGTTCTCCTCTATTTAAATTGCACTTGTCCATTTAAACCCTCCAACATCCTTTGAAATATATGTCGTTTTTTTTTTCCTGAAGAAATATGCTGCAAACACATTATTCTGCACTTTTCTAACTTAAAATTCATAAATATAATCGTTTTGAGGTTCACTCGACCCGTGTTTAACTTATTAATCTTGGTCAATAGACAAATGGACGATGTTCCATGCAATACTTTATTTAGTTCGAGGTACTTTATCTTTTCTCCCACTTTTCACGTGAACTTGGTTGTGTTGTATCCAAGTTTGTATCTTTAGATCTTTTTCTTGTACAATTTCAAGTTGTTTTGTTCTAAACTTGTAATGCATACACAATTATGTTTCATCTCCGATCATACTTCTTACGAGCAAGTACGTAATTGTAGAATTTACTTCTTGGATATTAAGTATGAGAATGCACGGTGCATTATCATCTCCAAGTAATTTTTATTCTTAAATCATTAGAATAACTTTTATCAATATTTTTCTATATTTGCTATAAACTAATTCAAATATATATGTATCCGTATTGTTACAGCTATAGAGGTCTATAGACAACAAAGACTTCTTAGTTGAAAAGGAAATGCTCTGCTTTATAACAACGAAAATTATGTGATTTGAATAATAAGTATATAATATCTCAACATAAATAAATAATTATATATGTATAGATATTGAGACTCAACGGTATTATTTATCCTTGTGGGTTCAATGCCAAATGAACTAAAACAAGTGTCTAATTCATTGTGGTGCTGCAAGATTTCAGTATGAACCTCCCACCTTTTTGCTTTAAACTATATTGTATTCATATGTAGCAAGTTACTTGATAAATTTCTTACTATATAAGCATAACTACAGAGTGAATTTGCTTAGTTTATGGTATACAAAAAAGAAATCAAGGAGCTATTTCAATTGTCACTCAAGGAAATTGTGAGTATATATTTTTCATTATATGTTACAGGGTGATGACTTGATTTAAGTAGAGCATGATTCTTATGTCATGTTTTTTTCGTAGTAATAGGAACATAAGGTTCGTAGGAGATTGTTGTCAATGGTGTACTATTATTAATTTGGAAACATTACTTGTAGTTGTATTTCAAGACTTAGATTCAATGAAGCCTCAACTAAGTTCCCTTGTCACTTTTATTCAAATATATTATTTCTTTACTTTTCTTTTCTTTTAGTTGGGCAATGCACAGTAGTGAGAGTTGAACTTGGGACTTCTCTATTCTACATGAGAAGGTAAATTTGTACCTACCTAAGATGAATAATGAATTTATCAAGTTTGATCAAGTAATTAAGATTTAATTTGTATGCAGCATTAGCTAATGACGAAGAGGAGGATATTGAGGAAATCGTGATGGAACAGCCTAGTGGAGGTGATGGGAGGAATGTGTTGGTTGTTGAACCAATGCAACAACAAATTATGGCTATTTTTTTGGATTCTGCTCAGAATTCACAACAACAGCAACAACATGTGGCGACTGCTGCTCGAGATGCTCAGATTTTACAGCAGCAGCAGCAACTGGAAGATGAGGCAGTTGCTGCTAGAGTAGACAAGGATTTGGCTCACACTTCTATGAGGGAAAAAGCTGCGGAACAATAGCTAGGCAAGATATCGGAGGTCACACATGTCTCTACTGATTTTCCTCCTGCTGCAAATGAAGAGTTGCAGCGGCAAGGAAAAATGACAGCTGGTCCTGATCAGGGTGGGGGAAGCCACTCCGGAGTAGCAAACTAGGAAGAAAAGGAATAGAAAGCCCCCGGTGCCTTCCAAGACATATGACACTAGAAGTAAGGTTGGGGCTTCTGCAAACTTGGAGATTGTGGATGGTTCGACTTCAGATGCTCTCTAGGCAATGGATGCTGCTATGGATAGCATCTTCCCTTAGCTTCGATGAGGAATTTTTTCTTCTTTGGGTTTTATACAGTGGCGGACCTAATTAGTTTCTTCTTTTAGGCCTCTGTTTAGTTTGATATCTGTCGTCTCGGTGGCAGGGACGGCTAGAAGATTACTAGATCTTATAGTAGTTTATAAGACATATCTGCAAAGTTCAACCATAAACGTAAAAGCTATTCAGGTCAACCTATGGCTTCAATTCTGTAAAAGAAATGGCAATAAATAGGTCAATTATCACTCATGTTCCATCAATGTGAAATGAAGAAATCAAGACCATGCGGAGATTCTTCTAAACAAGTGACGTAATGTCATAATAGAGAGGAATATTCAAGAAAAGAAAGTGCCTATTAGACCGACATCTACAAAGTCACTCTTTGCATTGGCCATAGATTTTGACATATTAAGGAATTATTTTGGAAGTTTCATAAATAAATATATCTCATATATTAGATATTGAACACATGCACACAATTTTATATATCATGGCTATTTTTTTTTTCTTTTTGAATTCGTGGGAACTCGCAGGCTACCTTTGGTACGCATTAGGTAAACCTCTATCTTTGTGCAGTAAATATCATGGCTATTTCCAATACTCAAAGGCAAGCTTAAGTTATACAAAGTTCATCAAAGATCAAAGATAATCTTAATTTCTCAGATGAAGCAATCACCGGTGAGTTTGTATTAAATATAAATATGTAGAGTCATCATGAAAGATATTTTTATTTCAAACCTACGGTCTGCGCTTACAAGTAAAATGCATGTAAGATGATATTGTAATCATGATGAAATGAAAAACATATAAAATTAACTAAGGGAGAGAGATTTACTGCATAGACTCATAATGATTTATAGTCTAATCGAAAATTTGTGGTATGATTACCAATCAAGATAATAGTGGCCTCATTGAATAGAATTGTATTCTTTTTGTTCTTAAATAATGTGCTTCTTATTCATTGTGAAAGTTGTTTCGAAGCAGAAATCCACTTTTTGTTAGAAAATTTTGCTTAAGATTGTTGAATTTTTAATCTATCTTAATGTGGTTCAGTTAATTTCATATCTTTAGGGTCTTTGTATTTGTGACTTTTTTGTTTAGCACAGTGTGTGCGCGTTGCACACAATCCATCGAATTCACAGTAATTAATTATTAGAGTTCAATAGTTACAAGAAAATTCACAATAGAAGTAACACGAGGAAATTGATAAACAATCAACTATGAAATTAACTACATGCTATAAGCATGTAATGAAATATTATTCTCATAAATATAGTAGATAAATTAAGACAAAATCAGGCATATTTAGATGACGTCTCAATGGTAATATTTTCTACGAGGTAAATATTAAATATTTGATTGCATTGCCTAATATATTTTACATGAAAACATTTATAACAAATAGTAAAGTTTGTTGATATGCTTATATAGTTTTCAAAATTTAGATTATTTAGTACAAATAAATAAAATAATCAAAATTGGGTTAGTATTTTATATAGGTGCTTAATTATTAATTTATTACATATTTTGCTACTAAAAGCTAATTTAAATAATTTATTGCGTTAATTAAATTAAGTACATCACAGGTTTATTGAATTTTTCAAATATTTGTGTCCCACTATACTCTTTTTCACTTACAACAAATATATGTGACTTTAAGTCATATTTTTTTATAATATAGAATACAATTTCACATTTTAAAAGCAAAAGGATTCCCGGGAAAAAATGAAGCACAAGGAATATGTTTGACTCATATCCTATTTCAAATTGCAATTCAAATAGCTATTTTTGAAGTAACAAAAAAAAATGACTGGAGTGGGAGAGTCGGAGTCTCAAGAGTCTAAAAGAGGATTCCTCACTTCTTCTTAAATTAACAAAAATAATTTATAAAAAATATATAATATTAACAAAAAAATTAGCAAATGCAGTATAAATAATTTTATAATGTTGTAATTTGAGAAAATTGCACCAAAAACCCTGACCTTTTTCCAATTTCCGATTTTAAATCAAACCTTTTAAAATTCGCAAATTAATGTATGACCTTCCCATTTGACGCAATTACCTCTCATGCCCGATTTTCACCTAATTTGCTGCTGACATGGAAGCCAGGATTTTCTATGTGGAAAAACTCTCCGGCTTGACAAACGACGTCGTACTAGGCAAAAATATAAAACGAGGGAAAAATGCACCAAAAATCCTGACCTTTTCTCAATTTCCGGTTTTAAACCAAACCTTTTTAAAATTCGCAAATTTATGTACGACCTTCCAATTTGATGCAATTACTTGATTTTGTTCGATGATTTGGCTTAAATTAGTGCTCGAATCTTCTGATAGAGAATAGGTTTATTGTTCATCTTTTGTCTTGGTGCGCTTTATCATTGCTCAACTGGTGGAGCTGTGGTCCCGATAGCGATGAAGCAGAAACAATGGGGGGCAGGTAGCCGCTGTTGAGCTTCGGAATTATTCCCAGATCTAGATTGTGCCGATGAAGAACCCATGAAGATAAGGAAGCCGATGGAGAAGAATTATGGAGATGAAATCTGTTGAAAAAGATATATTTCGGCTTCCATGTCAGCAGCAAATTGGGGGGAAATCCGGCACGGGAGACAATTGCATCAAATTGGAAGGTTGTACATTAATTTATGAATTTTAAAAGGTTTGGTTTAAAACCAGAAATTGAAAAAAGGTCTGGGTTTTTTGTGCAATTTTCCCCATATAACACGTAAGCAAATTAATACCAAATAAGCAAATTAATACCACGTAGGCAATCGATTTATGCCGAAGACAGGCCGTGGGAGGTAATTGCATCAAATTGGAAGGTTGTACATTGATTTGCGAATTTTAAAAGGTTTGGTTTAAAACCGAAAATTGAAAAAAGGTCAAGATTTTTGGTGCAATTTTCCCTAAATGTAAATAATATTCACCAATTTGCAAGGCATATAGTATTCGTTATAGTGTGCATGTTTTCTCTCTTCATGAGCTCTACTCAATACTCATATAATTTTTAATGCACTTTAACTATAGTATTTGATAAAAAAAATGTTTTGCAATTAGTTAATTAGGAACTGAATAATACATTTCTAACTTCAGAAAAAAAGGAATTTGCAATGGCAACATGCTCAAAAGTGTCACTTAGCGGAAGAGAAAATTTTGATATTGGAGGTTGAAATAAAAATCTTACTTCTAAGCAGAGTGCAAGACAGATATTGGCACTTAAATTGGACGATAACAACAAAACTTCTTTAGAAAACTCAATAACATTTCTATTCACATAAATCAATAAAGCAATTTCAAATTTTAATATATTCATTAGATGCACATTGATATATGTCAAACAAAAATATTATTAACTAAACGTGCAACACACGTTGCTTGTGCTAGTTTTTAAAAAGAAGAGTATTAAGAGTAAAGGTGGTGATTAGTGTAGTAATAAAGTGATATAAAGTGTCTTTCAAAAAATAGTGATATAAAGTATTGTTGATACGATATAAAGTGATTTTAAAGTGAATAAAGTGTTATAGATGTGATATAAGTGGTTTTGAGGTGAATAAAGTGGATAAAGTGATTTTCTAATGATTTCCATAAAAGAAAATGTTACAAGATGAATGAGACATCTCAAAAAGGAATATATATGTTACAAGATGAACGGGACATAGAGAGTATTTGATAAAGTCTCAAAAGTTGAATTTATAATATTTTTTATCACTTATCAAAAATTACAATCAAAGTTTCTTCCAAAACAACAATATCATCAAGTAAAACCACCAAAAAATAAAAAAGAAAAGAAGAAAAGCGAAATACCTATCGATTTTTCAACACATTCGTGATCTCTCTTAGCCAACTTTTCAACACAATCGATTTTTTCAACCCTAAATTAACATATATCTACTGTAATTTCAGAAATATATACATACTAGAAATAGAATTATAGAATTGAAATAATGGAGAAAAGCAAAAGAAAACTTGCCAGAAAGTTGTACGAGATTTCTTCGTTGTTTCTCTACCAGGTCACAACTTGTATAATCACTCGCATGGTCGCACCTCTTTGACTCTCTCTCTCTCTCTCTCTCTCTCTCTCTCTCTCTCTCTCTCTCTCTCAGACTCTCTCTCTCTCTCTCCAAGTCCAACGTCTGCTTGTCTATTCATTTTATTTTTTTAGGCCAAATTGCAAAATAATTCCCCACCTTTTTTCAAATTCTGATTTAAAATCAAACCTCTTAATTTTTTAAAAACCAATCTTCACCTTTTAATTTTTCTCAATGTTCTCCCGCGTTCAATTTTTTCCCTAAATTGAAGCTGGATTGGACGCCGAAAATGCTCACATGGCAAATAACACTTATATGTATACTGATGGTCCCGGTAACGAGTAACTGGTGTATGGGGTGGAGGGGGAATACACCAGTAGCAATTTTTGTTTTGCTTAATGTCTTTTCACTGAGATATACTGCTCAGATCAGTTTACTCACAACTGGAAGAGACAGTTGGAGTAGCTCTTCAACTGAGTTGCTCAGTTGGAGCCAATCACACAGTTGGTAACTTAGCTGGCTCTTATGCCTGAGGTTCAGCTGAATTGACCAACTGAGGTTTTAAACAGTTATGCAACGCGGAAGATGGTGGAAGATATGCTCGTTACAATAACTGAAACCTTTGTGAAAGGAGAAGGTTAAATTACCAAATTAGTGCAGTGCATATGCGGGGTTAGTTGGTTAGGTATTGAATTTAAAATACTGAATGTAAAGTACAGAAAGTAAGCACACAGTATTTTAATGTGGTTCGAAGATCGACCTATTACGTACACGACTTCCCTTTTGGGGAAGTAATCCACTAGGTAAGCTTCTGCGTGCTCACCAAACGCTTCACTTGGATTCCGAGTTCCAAAAAAAACCTAACATGTTTGATTCTGGGTTCGAACAAGACCCCACAACACTTTTTCGGGCAAATGCTCAGCCTGTCTTAGATTCCTTGTTCCAAGGGACCAACTTTTGGATTCCTTGTTCCAAGGGACCTCAGCTTAGATTATGGGTTCCAAATGACCTGGTATTGAATTATGGGTTCCAAGGGACCAAGTGACTTTGATTACGGGTTCAAAGACAAACCTGAGGTTAGAATTTTGGTGAAGAAATCCAACAAAGAAACCTACTACACTTTAGGGGAGTAGAGGCTTCAACCTAATATAGCAAACTCGATCTCTTGTGAAAGAGTTTGCTGGGACACAAACCAAGAAAGAACCTGCACTCAAAACTCTATCAAGGAAAGACTTCTTGATACGAAGAGGTTTTCTTGCTTGAGGAGAGACGTAGTATGTTGTTGCTGCGACTACTCTTCTTCTTTTCTCTTAACTCTTCTAATGTGAAAATTTGTGTCACCGTGCTTAGATGTGAAGACCTCTATTTATAGAGGAAAGGGTCAAACTAGTCGTTGGAAAGAACTGTTGACCCTCTGCCAAAAACATGGCACTCCACATGCTTTACTCGTAACTTTCCAAAAATGGTTCCTGCAACCATACTTTTTGCTTGTCGCTGTTTTCGGTTCATTTATGGTAAGTTTTCTAGCTGACTTGTGCTTCCGAGTAGGTTTGATTCTGAACTGCAACTCCTCGGTCTTCAGCGTCTTCAAGATCTTCTTTTCTTCGCTTTGTGACGACTGACAACTTCTCTTTACGTGAACTGAACATCTTCAGTTGTGTAGATTAGTTGGGGAGACAACTGAGTTGTTGTTCAACTGAGTCAATGCTTCAATTGAGGTTGATATCTCTACTGACTACGAGTCACAACTAAGTCTGAACTCTAAGTTGAGTTCTAGGTCTCGACTGAGTTTCGACCTCAGTTGAGTTCTTCCACGAACTTCCATCTTCAGTGGCTAACTTCTTTTGCTTGAACTCTATAAAGATAAAATTCTATGCTCAAACATTGAGCTCTAGCAAAGAACACACTAAAGGCAATCACCTACTCGATTGGGGTCAGTTGAGGTTTTGGTATCTTTCGAAACCTTTGCTCATTTTCCCAATAATTTCCCCCTTGTGGATGATGTCAAACCCTAACTGACATCACCTTACTTTCCTAGCTGATATCACAAACCAATACCAGTGAGACTGAAAGAGAACTCAGAAACCACATCTTAGTCTAAGGAAAGAAAAAGCACAAGATAAAAAAAAAATTAAAAACAGATTGAACAAAAACCACATCTTATTATATTCTGATAATAAGAGGGGAGATTACATTACAACTGAATTTAAGAATTCAAGACATCAAGAACTAAGTTCGTCAATTGTAAAATCTTCTCTTTGCAGCATCAATCCTTCTTCTTTTGAACATCTCTGAGGGTCAGCCCATATTTCTCAAAGAAGTATTCTCTGAATATCTGGAAATTTGGATTTTGGACCAAGTCGATGTTAAGCTTGACAGCAAGCCTTTCTGATTCCATTTCGATCAGTAGGACCACAATCTGGTATGTTCCCTGAGTCCTAGGAGGAGGGATGATCTTCTTGGCAGGAGCTTTGGAGAGTGTTGATTTGTCTCTTTCAGAACATCCAAAATTCTAATTCCAACGACTTATTTTATTGTAAATAGCTGAAGGTGCATCAACCAGGCTTCATCAGCTGCTCGTATTTCTCTGTATTCAGATCGTAGTAGAAGTCTAGAATGAACTCCTCCTTTAATGCTTCCCACATGTCATTCAGTTCTTCAGGAATCCACGAGTCATTTCTAGGCCAGATTGACAAAGTGGATTGATTCGTTCGCTCTTGACGTAGTTGTTTCCTTTCTTTTGCCATACTCTTTCTATACTGGAATATTTTCTTCTTTGGACTCTCTGGTAAGCCATTCACAGTTTCCAATAGTTTTTCTTTGTAAGTGTCAAGGCGGGCAAATAGATCAGTCTGGTCTACTTCGGAGAAGTGATGTACTTGCATATTTCTGCTTCCAGATTCTTCTGCTTGATCACGAGTTTCAGCTGAATGATCAAGAGTGTGTTCTTCTGATTGTATGGACTCTTTGACACCTACCACCACTTGGTGCTCTTTTTCTCCTTCCAGCCCCGACCCCTTCGTCAGCTTCTCTTGCTCCTTCCACCTCCGACTTCTTTGTCAGTTTCTCCTCTTCCCCCTTTTTGAGATCATCAATAAGGGAGATAATTTGTGCTTTGAGACAGAAGATTTTGTGATCATATTGTGTGGTCGTGTTGATGAAATGCAGAAGAAGTGTTGAATTCCTCAACTTTAACTGCTTTAAGATCCAATTGAATATATTAAATAGCCTCTTCCATAGGCTTCATTCTGGATTCATGGTGCTGAGAAATTTTTGTGTTGATGTTAAGTCGTGTTTTAATGCCCCGGAGTTCTTCTCTGGTTGGAAAGGTCTAGGCAAGATCATCAACTTGTCTGCAAATCTGCGTTATCTGAGCATTTTGTTTCGCATTGATTTCTTTAACAAATTTCTCATGGACCTTTTCCATGTCATTAGCAGTTTGCTGGATTTTGTCTTGGAGGTTGATCTTGATGTCTTCAAGGAGCTGAGTGAGTCTCTTCAGTTCATCGAACTTTTCTTTGTAATCTTTCTAGATTTCTTCTTGGTTGGAGAGAAGCTCTGCTTTGATCGAAGATATTTGGCTTGCCAGGTGTTTGATGGACTTGTTTATCCAGTTGATTTCTTCTCGAAGAGTCTGAAGTTCCGCAGATGTTGTGTCAGCTTGTTGGATCACAGTTGGAGCATCAGTTGAGATATCTTCAGCAGGAGTGATTGGTTGAGAGACAGCACTT